>CM028131.1:1012500-2212500 GCA_016271365.2 Neoceratodus forsteri
CTAAGGAAGAGAGCACTCATCACTAGCAGAAAGGAACTTCAAACCAATGTTGTGTAGTTCAGTGAACTTTTAAGTTTATTTCATAGCTATTATCAGTGCAGCTCACGTACAAGAAAATGACAGTGCCTCCTCACCACCTAGCTCTTATGTTTCACCCCTTCAATTTGGAGCTTCATCAGAGATAACCCAAGTACTGAAAAGGTTACCTTTTATACAAAGGGATATCAGTCAGTACATTTCATCCACCAATGGGGATGCATTATACTAAATTAAAAAAAACAAAACAAATAAAGCAAACCTATCAGTCTATCAGCATCCAAAAAAATGTTACAGAAATAAAAACAATCATATAATTTCATTCCTACCACTAGTGCAGTAAGCCTTTATATATTTCTTGCCCAGTTCCTTCTCCATTGTAACATTATGATGCCATGGAGTACTTGTAATGAAAAAAACATTAAGATGTATGTAAAACAGTTATCAGGCTGTTTTACCACATCTTAGATGTCATACAACATACACCAAAGATCTCCACCAACCACCCTTATATCAATAGAGAAGGGGAGACATGTACTTGTACAGCTAGCCACATTAAATCCACTGAAATACTGTACACTTTGTGTTGGAACTACATACTGCTACTGCTAACCAATGTAAAGCTTACAAGTAACTGTATACTGGTATCTGGATTTATTCAAACATTCAGTTTCTATGGATATACATTTATGACATTATCTCTGCTTCAGTATGAAGGGGAAATTTTCAAACTTTCCATTAAGACCTGCTGATTATAAAGTTCCAAGTTAGAAGATCCATTCTTGTTCTTTCTGGTTTTGGCAAGTTCTTTAAATCAACATTCACATTTTTTTTTCTGACAGCTTCTATACCTATAGCATTAATTTTGTGAGAGGTACTGAGTACAAATTGTTGATATGCACAGTCATAGTGTATTCAGAGTTATTTTGACTACTTGCAAAAAAAATATTATTATTATTTTAATGGCATCTTGAAGTTTACCCTATACATTGTTATTGTAAGCTCATTTTTTATTCTGGATAACAGCTCTGTTCCTTTCTTTCCCTAAAAATGACCCTCTTATATTCTATGTTGTTATTCATGGTTAATGGGCAATAAATTCACTGCCCATTTTTAAACATTCTTTATCAAATCAAGATTCTTTAGCTGCTAAACTGCTAGCTTTTGTTTGCACTCTGCCCCACCGAACCAAGTTATGTTTAAAATAATTCAAAACCTCACTGTACCAATGTAAAGCCGATATTTCTGAACATTCACTTAATTTAGTCTTCAGTCTCTCACCAAAGCAACATTCTATAGCTCTTCTATTTTTTGTGGGACTAATGGATTCCATTTTTGTTTTAGCTGTTATTATAATCAAGAGTTTATTAACTTCCCTTTCCTGTGCATCATTAATCGTCTCCTAATTGATGCCATTATGATTTAAATTTATAACTGTCATTATAAGAAAATTATCTGATACCACTTCATGTAATATTTCTAAATCTTCCAACTTGACAGAAAGGTTAACATTTACAATTCCTAAATATAAAATCGAACCTCCTTGTTTTGTCAGAAATGTAATTTCACCATAATAATCATGTTTAGTTCTTCCATTCAGAACAAGCAAATGATGATCCAACAAACATTTTGAAAGTGTTTTACCTTTACTGTTAACTTTTTATCTTTAGTAATTCTATTGGGAATGTTCAAAACATATCCATTTCATCCATTTCATGTTCACAATTCACTAAAATACCACCAACAGCTTAATCTGGTTCAAGTCAGTTGGTATTCATCTGTATCCCCTCCCCAGGTCGTGCCTGAAAATAGGCAGAATTTGTCTAGTGCACTTTCCCAGTCAAAAAAAATGAATAAAAATAAATAAATGTTCATGATGATATTCATTTAAGTTACCCTGACAAGCATTCCAGTCTCCCTTCAATAATAACTGTACGAATTTATCTTATGCTAACAATCCTTCCAACAAGTTCTCTAATTCCTGTAATTCAGTACCAAATTCCATAATGGAAAGGGAGGGTGTAAAATATACATGTAATACCCCCAGGCTGTAGTTCTTATTCAAAATTATTTCTGTTACCAGCCAAGAATTATGGTTATTGTATTCATTGTGATACATTGGACCATATGTTTCGGTTTTCTATTCACCATGGTCATCAGACCCCCTCCCCACCTGACCTCTACCCTTATGCACTTTCTTTGCAGGTATTTAAAATTTTTGAAAACATTGTAAAAACAGGTCAAGATTATTATCCACTCACATCTCTTAAAACAATATTGTAATATATGGATTTGCCAAATACCATCGAAAACTATTAAAAAAATTCCTCGTAATCCATCTCACAGAACTCTACAGACTCAATAATACCACACTTCACTTCAATAATACTATCATTCCAACGAACGATAGTATTATCCTCTAACAACACAGTGCAAGCGCATTCTCAACCTCACATTAATTACTTAGCCAGCTTAATCACCTTACAGCTGTAAAATTTCAAAAGTCATTCATGGGAAAGTAACGCTGCCTAGTTTCCGATACTGTCTCAGTAAAAATCGCAAACATGGTTCTTTTGCCCAATCATTGGCTATTTAAAAAAACTTACCTATTTTCATGTTTCACAAGGAACTTTTATGAAGTTTGCTAATCTTTCAACTTCCTGATTCAGCTTTCAACCCATCACAGGTAAGAACTGCCAGCTTCCTTAATCCATATATTACAAAAAATAACAAATGGGTTGAGTGTGTATTATTGAATTATCTCGAGCTTTCAAATATAGGAACCTCTCAGCCTCGCTCTCGAGGTTATCTATGTCCCCAGAAACTCTCAATGAAATTACAGCCTTGTAATACACACTAACCCATCTATTATTCTATTTATATAACATAGTTCAGTAAAATGTAACCAGGTACACTACCATCATTAACTTTACTATTGAAGCTGGCTATACAGTATTCCTGCTTATTACTTTTACAAGGTTCTTGGCTTGGTGTTTGGTTGCCTTAACTGGATCTCATTCACTAGATAGTGTGCAGTCACTTTCATCCAAGCCTGATGTTTCCTCAGAATCATTAGATTCCAAAACAACACATTCATTCTGTGTATTTATGTCCAAACAAAAGGACATTTTGACAATTCTTACTCATTACTAGAATTATTTTCTTCATTCCTGATTCTACTATTATTTATTATTGCCCTCTTTGTAATCTCCATTTAATAGTGTTTGCAAACTGTGGTATACCAGATAATTCATGCCATATTTAAACCACCTTTTTAGAAATGTAAATATTGTTTGCTGATCAGTCAGTTCTTTTGTTTTGTTTTCTTTTAGTTTTCTTTTCCTCAACATTATTCATAGTCTGAATGTTTTCTGCATTTATTTTATTTGTAACATTACATTTATTTTCGTACAATTTAATTCAACTCCCATATTCCTTATGTCCTTTGATATTTTTTAAACTGAATGTCTGACACTGTAATGTCTTACAACCAGACATACACAACCATTTTGGGATCTAACTTTGCAATTGTATACTGTTGAGAGATCCTCCCAAACAATCCTTGCCTTCAATAAGGACTTGAAAATATTATAGACTGTAGTTTTAAGCAGCAATGGAGTCTTACTTTTAGTTTTCAGTACCGCTCTGAAATTCACTGTGGTCTTTTTTCCCCCCAGCTTCCTCCCCAGCTTTGGCCCAGTTCAGCGCTGCTATACTGTGGAGTCAGGTCTTTGAGGGCAGAAGCAGACCAGAGCCCTCCCCCCCCACTATTCTTTCCTGGGACCCCGGGACTACCTACCCCACTCCCAGGTACAGAAAGATAGTGCAGACTGCAGCACATACAGTAGGTGTGCAGCACCATTTTGAGCAGTGCTTTAATCCTGCAAGCATGGTTGTGGAACTGCACTTCATGCAGCTTCCCTATACACTTCCTGATGACCTGCTCCAACCACCCTCCCATCCATGATTAGCACTTCCTTTATAGACCCAAAATGTCAGTCAGAAACAATCAGTTAATTTCTACACCCCTTCCCACACAACTTGATTGTTCTTGGCTCAGCACACAATCTGTCCTTACTTACTCACTCATAGTGGTATTCTCCTAATCAGGGTTACATGAATCTGGCTAAATAGACTTTAGGACATTAGGACCTTAATGACTGAGAAGGAGGTTAGCCTTTCCTGATAAGGGTCTTAACCCTGATCTTCCCTGTCCTCTTTTCTTCCCTTGCTAATGGGCCATTGTCTCTTGAAGTAGATTACAGTTGGCTCAATAAAGTCTACTTCAGTTCCTCTCCTTGGACTGAGACCTTGTTGTGGTGGAGAGTGTTGTGTTTTCCAGTGACCCTTAGGGCTATATCATCTGGAGTCTTGTACTCCTGGCAGGGTCACCCGTGGTGAACAGGCCTGAGGTGAGGTCCCAGACTAAGTGTGGTCCAACCTCCAAAGTCCTCAATGGTGGATCAGGTGGAAGAAGATGTCAGGATCTCAATGGCTGTGAAGGCAAATGAAAGCTGCAACAAGATGGGGATCTCCAGTTGTCTTGGACTCTCCTTGTCACTGGGCACTAGATCTTCTGCTTGTCAAGTCTGTGTGGTTGCTGTAGGTGCACCAGCTTCACCACACTAAAAGAAATCACATGCAGGCTTCTACCATGGGAATCAACATCCCTGCAACCAATCTTACAAGCCCTGCGGTGACAGACTAGTGGTGACAGGGACAGGACCAGTGAATCTGTCAGTGTCTAGCCATGAATCTGCACATAGGCAGTGGTAATTTGATGGTTGTCTGGCACCTGGACTGGGACAGGGGTGCAGTTTGGCAGCTGCTACTATGACTGAGCAGTCCTCTTTAGGATCCCCTCTGCTCACCCCATATGGGGAAGGGGCTAGAAAAGGTGCCCTAAACCTAGGCTGTCTCACCTTCTCCTGGCTGGATAGCCACATCCAGCGGGATCACTCTCTCTGCTGTCAAAACAAGAAATAGAAAATGATTTTTGCGACATGGAACATTCGTACTCTGATGGACAACCAGTATAGCGAATGACCAGAAAGAAGAACTACTATTATTGCCAGGGAACTTGCAAGATGTAACATCAATATTGCTAACCTAAGTGAGACAAGATGACCAGATGAAGGCCAGTTGAGAGAAGAGGGTGGAGGTTTCACCTTCTTCTGGAAAGGGAAGCCTGCTGAAGACAAACATTTACAGCATTGGCCTTGCCATCAAGAACAAGATCAGCCAACTTACAGAGCTCCCAATTGGCATCAACAAACACCTCATGACCCTTCATCTTAAGCTCAGCAACAATCAGCATGCCACTGTCATCAGTGCATATGCCCCAACACTTAACACTGTTGAGGATGTCAAGGAACAGTTCTACTCCAACCTTGACAGAGTTCTGACCAACACCCCTAAGGAAGACAAGATCATTCTCCTTGGTGACTTCAATGCCAGAGTTGTGCGTGATTCAGATCTCTGGAATGGTATCATCAGGAAGGAGGGAGTAGGAAAGACAAACTCCAATGGCATCCTACTCCGAACAAATGTGCAGAGCATGGCCTGGTCATCATGAACACCATCTTCAGACAGAGCAACATGTATAAGACTACTTGGAGACACCCTCGATCTAAGCTCTGGCACCTCCTTGACTACGTCATTGTCAGAACCCATGATCGAAAGGTTGTCTACATCACGAGGTCCATGCGAGGAGTGAATGACTGGACAGACCATCGTCTTGTCAGATCTGTCATGAACATCCAGCTCACTCAGAAACATCGAAGGCAGCCAAAATTAATGCAAAGGAAATTAAACACCAAGTCCTTTCAAGACCCAGTGGTTCAAGAGGAGTTCCAGCAACGTCTCCAAGCAAGGCTCTCTGCTATGCCTGCAGCTGATGATAACATTGAGAGATACTGGAAGAAGTTCAAGACCACCATCCACTCAGCATGTGCTGAATCTATTGGCTATGTCACCCGGCATCTCCAGGACTGGTTTGCAGAAAATGATACCGAGATTCAAGATCTGCTCAACCGGAAAAGCAGAGCTCACTGCACATGGCAAGATGACATCTCATGCCAGCAAAAGAAAGTCATACCAGCAGCTCAAGGCAGAAGCTCAAAGGAAGATCTGAGACATAAAAAACAAATGGTGGCAAGACAAGGCCAAGGAGATCCAGCTCTATATTGACAAACATGACATGCAGAGCTTCTTCCAGGCTACAAGGGCCATTTATGGTCCAAGCTCCCATGGTCCCACTCCCCTCTGATCTCAAAATGGCTTGATGCTCCTAAAGGGAAATGAAGGCATTCAAGCTAGATAGAAGGAACATTTTGAGACATTTCTGATCCATGAATCATCTGTGACAGATGCCACTATCAATTCTGTCCCTTAGAAATCTGAACTAGAATCTCTCACCAACCCTCCTACCATCAAAGAAGTAAGACCTGCCATCAAGTGGGCCAAAAATAACAAAGCTGCAGGACCAGATGGCATACTGGCTGAAGGCTACAAGGCTGGGGCGAGGAACTGGTACTAAAGCTCCATGAACTCATTTTCTGAATTTGGAACAATGAAGAGATTCCAGAGGACTTGAGGAATGCCAACATTTACCATCTTTAAGAAGGAGACAAGTCAGTGTGTGGAAATTATCAAGGCATTGCTTTACTCTCCACTGCAGGGAAAATCCTTGCTCGCATTCTTCTGAACCGTCTCCTTCCCATCGCTGAAGAAGTCCTGCCAGAATCTCAGTGTGGATTCAGACCATCTTGCAGGACAACCGACATGATCTTCACTGCCAGTCAGATCCAAAAAAAGTGTCAGGAACAACATCAGGACCTGAACATGGCTTTCACAGACCTGACAAAGGCCTTTGACTCCATCAGTCATGAAGCCTTGTGGAAAGTACTGGCCAGATTTGGCTGCGCTACAAAATTCATCAAGGTCCTGAGGCTTCTGAATGACCAGATGACTGCCAGTGTTCTCCATACAGTAATGGTTCAAAGACAGACCCATTCATCATCCAAACTGGGGTCAAGCAAGGGTGTGTCATCGCTCCAACTTTGTTCTCTATCTTCCTAGCAGTCATCCTAGTCCTCACCAAAGGTTGCCTTTCCACTGGAATTGACATCAAATACAGAATGGGTGGAGGGCTCGTTAATCTTGGATGTCTCCATTCAAAGACCAAAGTTTGCAAGGCATCCATCATTGACCTCCAGTATGCTGATGACTGTGCCATCCTTGTACACACCAGGAGCAACCTCCAGTCTATGCTAGATCTCTTTGTGGAAGCTTATTGAAGTCTGGGACTCTCACTCAACATCAAGAAGACCAAGGTGCTCTATCAGCCTGCTCAAGGCCTTGTAAATGACCCTCCACTATTCACCATCAAGGGACAGACCCTGGAGACAGTCGAGCACTTCCCTTACCTCGGTACCTCTCCCTAACAGTGAACATCGACAATGAGATTCAGGACAGGATTCATTGCACTAGTACCTCATTTAGGAAACTGCTTCAGCACATCTTCACTGACTGACATACAATAGGACACCAAGATCCAGGTATACAGTTTGGTTATCATCCCTACCCTTCTTTATGGATGTGAAACTTGGGTGACTTACCGACATCATCCAAAGATCCAGGAGAGGTACCACCAATGATGTCTCTGGAAAATCCTCCACATCAAGTGGGAAGACCACCACACTAACATCAGTGTTCTACTGAGACCAATGTCACCAGCATTATGACAATGATCCTAAGACATCAGTTCCGCTGGACTGGACACTGTATGGATGCAACTCTCAACTCCCCAAACAAATGTTATACTCCCAAGCGCAATCACGGCCAGAGATCCCGTGGTGGTCAAAGGAAATGCTACAAAGACACACTGAAGGCATATCTCAGGAAGCAGATATGAAATCATGAGCTGGGAGGATAGCCACCAACTGATCTCAATGGTGCCAGAATCTCCATTAAGTGGGGGCCTGCTTCAAAGAGAAACACCATGCCCTCGAAGCTGAAAAGGGAGAGCGTAGGAAGGAAAGGGAAAGAAACGCCAGCCAGTGGGCAGCTCTCCCACATGGAAACATCTGCAATTTCTGAGGACGAATCTGTGGCTCTAGGATTGAATTACTGAGCCATCTCCAGACCCATCAGTGAACCATGATAGAGATCATCCTCAAATCATGGGATCACAGACGACTTCAGTGATCAGGTCTCAAGGTTGCTGCAACTTAGATATGCTTGACCTAACTAATTGCAATCTATAAACACATTGAAGCATTTCTTTGTACACATCAAGTGACTGGATTCAGTAGCAGAAGGTTACCATGCTTCCACACTGCCACAGAATGGTTCCACCAAGTCATTTCAACATCAGAATCACTGACAAACATTACAGTGACAGCATTACCCTGACAGCCCGACACAGACAGCCAACAGCAACAATACACCAGAACAGTGACAAACACCAAGACAAATGACAACCACACTTAATCTATTAATAGGGGGAGCTTCAGTCCTACACCTGCATATATTTATATAATAAACTACATGGCACACATACCATGGAGAAGAACAGAAACCTCTATGAACCACACCAATAGCACCCTTTCCAACAGTGGAGACAGACACAAAATTCATGCTTATATATAGATTATTTTAGAACTAATACTGACCTTTATAAAGCATTAGATGTAGTTGTTAATAGTTTTAAAGCATAAGAGGTACTGCACTGCCTATAAAACTATCACATAACTGCAGATGCCTAGTTACACTGCTGTATGTATATGTAGTATAGCAAGGTTCTTAACTGTTATTCTCTCATTATGCATCAGATATGTTGCTGATATTTTGACATGTTCATATTTGAAAATTCTAATAAAATATTACATGATAAAAAAATAAATACTACTGACAACCATGGAGGACAGCAAAGTCTGTTTTCGACACTTACAACTGACAACCCACCTACCTGATGATGTGCAACATCTGTTGGCAGCACATACAACCAGGGGTTCAGTTAATTTATTTTTACTGAAAGTCAATGAGTCAAAATCTGGAAGGCATTCCAATTTTTGGGAAGTCAAAATACTGCTCAGATCCCAAAATTTCAAAGGCAGTATTCTAGGAAAGATCAGTTTATGGATGTTAATACAAATATTAGTGGCTTCACTTCAACTGACATTGCTGTACTTAATTTGCTGTTTACCCATCAGTGTAGCAACGGCATATCATGCTGAATAGCAGTTATTTCTGCTTGCTATGCATCTGTAAAGGTGACATAGGGTAGATGTCTCATTGATCTCTTTAACTTAAGGAGTTACCAGGGCTGCTCTAGGGAGCATTACAAGTACACCAATCAGGCATATATGCCCAAAAATCACTTGTTCCCTGCTGCTAGCAGTCATACTCTTACACTACTGTGCCTGTACTTTAAACACTTGTCAGAATTTAAAGTGTGTGCTCTTAGTCACAGTTTCTGATACTGTGTTCTTACTTCAAAAAGACATTATCTGATAACAGTGATACACCAACATGAGACTGCTGAGATTCAGTATTTTCCTCATCTCTCTTTGACTCCTCTTGTTCTCCTGTGATTTGTGTGGCTGCATCCTCACAGGGACTCTCCCCTCAGACAGTTACTGTCTTTCAATGCTGAGGTCTACCCTCTTACATTCCATCACAGGCTATTGGCACCCTCTGTCCCCACTAGTCTGCCTGGACAGAAAGCAATGGTGGTTACTAGTAGCCATATAGATCTCTGCAATTCTTTTCTTTTTTTTAACCCACATCCTGTCATCAAAGTTTATTTGTTCAACATAGAGCCATTATAAAATAGAAGTACAATAAATAAATATATGATAAAACACATATAATAAATAGGCAGTTCCCATTTAAGTTAAACTATTAGTACAATCTATACAAGAGGCTTCACATAGACCATCCTACAACTTGTTCAGGCCTGATGGCCTGCATCCATCCTGGAGAATCAAGCACTCAATGATAAGTTTAAATGCTACATTGACAAGCATTTAAACTAGCAAAGAAAGGTGGCAGGCCAGCAAGGAGGGTACCTACTTGCTCACCCCCCACAGCTAGCAGTGGAACCAGTGAACCAGAGGAGTGGCTATCTCTGCAAGGCAGTGTGCAAAACATGGAGATTAGTGCCCAAGAGGTGGATAAGCAGAAAAGGGGCAAAATTCAGCAGAAGGGCAGACAGCAAGGAGAACCAGGAATAAATGACAACCAAGGAAGGGGCTGGAGTAGAACAATGAAGCAGTCTAGGGAGGTCAAATCATGGAAAGCCATGTGTGCAAATGCCAGGAGCCTTAGCAACAAGATGGAAGATCTGGAGGCTGTCATGGTACAGTCAGACCTGGACATTGTGGCCATCACTGAAACCTGGTGTAATGATAACCATGACTGGGAGATGGCCATACCTGGCTACAACATATTCAGAAGAGACAGGTCAGGCAGGAAAGGAGGAGGAGTGGCACTGTATGTGAAAAATGACATAAGGGCCACAGAGATCCAGGAGGAACAAAATGGGGGAGAGATACTGTGGGTTAAGCTAGAAAGGAAGATGGGGACAGCCATCCACACAGGTGTGGTCTATAGACCACCAGCCCAGGAGGAAGAAACAGATAGGGAGCTGATGCTAGCCATCCAAAGGATAGCAGACAAGGGTGAGGTAGTACTGGTTGGAGACTTCAATATTCCAGACGTGGACTGGAGCATCCCAGCAGCAGTATCAACTAGGAGCAGATTTATCCTGGACTCCCTTCAGGGTGCCTTCCTCAAGCAACTGGTCATGGAACCAACTCGGCAGAAGGCAATACTGGACCTTGTGCTCGCAAACAGGGACAGTGTGATGGGGGTAACAGTGGGGGAGCACCTGGGGAACAGTGACCACCAGTCATTGTGGTTTGAAATCACAGAAAGAGCAGAACCAAACCACACAAAAACACGTATCCTGGATTTTAGGGGGGCAGACTTTGGGAAAATGGGGAGATACTTGAAAGAGGCATTAAGGGGAATGGGACAGGAATAAGGGGTTGAGGAACAGTGGGCAGTATTTAAAATGGGATTATAAGAACAACATAATTATGCATTAAGCAGGTTAGCAGAGAAAGGAAGAGGAGACCATTATGGTTTTCAAAGAGGTAGCAAAAGAAAGTGAAAGCCAAAAGATTGCATTCAGGCAATACAAAAGACACAGGCAGAAGGGATAGGGAGAAGTATCAGGAGAAGCAAAGGAGGCAGGGAAGTCAGTAAGGGAAGCCAAAGCTCAGACAGAAGAACACATTGCAAAATCAGTGGGTAAAGGGACAAAACCTTTACAGGTACATAAGTGAAAAAAAAGACAAGGGAAGGGTAGTGAGACTGAAGGGGAGGATGGGAGCCACGTGGAGGATGACAACAGTAAAGCTGACATATTGAACAGGTATTTCTGCTCAGTCTTTACTGAGGAAGAGGGGTAATGGGTCTGAAGGAGTACAAGGGGTGAGAATGGTGCAGAAATGGACACAAGTCCCTTTACATGAGAAAGGGTCCTGAAGGAACTGGAAGTAATAAGAGTTGATAAAGCAATGGGGCCAGACGGGGTGCACCCCAGGGACCTTAAAGAACTAAGAGAGGTGGTGGCTGAACCTCTGACTATCCTGTTTAGCTGATCACTGGAAACAGGGGAGGTACCCAAAGACTGGAGGACAGCAGATGTAGTCCCCTTATACAAAAGTGGGAACAAAGAGGAAGCAGGAACTACAGACCAGTCAGCCTCACCTCGGTAGTGGGAAGATCATGGAAGCACTACTGAAGGAGAGATTGGTGGAACATCTGGTTGTCAATGGACTACAGGACCCAAGGCAGCATGGTTTCACCAGGGAGGTCATGTCAGACCAACCTCGTTGAATTTTTGACTGGGTGACTACTGAGGTGGATCGGGAAGGCAGTGGACATGGCCTACCTGGACTTCAGCAAGGCCTTTGACACTGTGCCACATAGAAGACTATTACACAAACTGGGGAATATGGGTGGGCAGGACAGTAGTGTGGTGGGTAGGTAACTGGCTGGGTGGCAGGACACAGAGGGTGGTGGTAAATGGCTGTCACTCCACAGAGGGAAGAGTGACCAGTGGGTACCACAGGGATCAGTGCTGGGACCGGTCCTATTCAACATCTTCATCAGTGACATTGTGCAGGATCTAGAAGGCAGAATTTCACTGTTCGCTGATGACACAAAGCTCTGTAACAGAGTAGACACACCAGAGGGTGTAGACAGAATGAGAAGTGACCTGCAGAAACTTGAAGAATGGTCAGGGTTTGGCAGTTGAAATTCAATGCAAAGAAGTGCAAGATAATGCATATGGGGCACAAAACCCTGGCACAATATATCAGTTGGGGTGAGGATATAGCATGCACCAAGCAGGAAAGGGATCTTGGGTTATCATCTCTGATGACCCCAAGGTAGGAAACAGTGTGACAAGGCAGCAGGTAAAGCAAATAGGATGCTGGGATGTATAGGCAGGGCATCACCAGCAGGAAAAGGGAGGTCATAATTCCGCTATACAAGACACTAGTGAGGCCCCACCTGGAGTACAGTGTACAGTTCTGGAGACCATACCTACGTAAGGACATAGACAGGGTAGAGAAGGTTCAGAGGAGGGCAACAAAGATGGTGCATGGATTGCATCACAAGTCCTATGCAGACAGGTTGAAGGAACTGAACATGTACTCCCTGGAGGAGAGGAGGGAGAGAGGGGATATGATAGAGACATACAAGTATCTTACAGAGAGGAACAGGGTGCAGGAAAACACTATTTTTAAGCGAAAAAGATGTTCCAGGACTAGAGGGCATGGATGAAGTTGAGGAGGACGATTCAGAGGAAACATGAGAAAGAATTTCTTCACAGAACGGGTGGTGGACAAGTGGAACACCCTGCCAGAGGAAGTGGTGGGGCTGAAACAATCACGGATTTAAGAATGCATGGATAGACATAAAGGAATTTTAGAGGTCGGGGTAAGGGGAAACAGACTTCTAGGAAAACAAACTGAACTTACAAGCTCAAATGGGCAGACTGGGTGGGCCATAGGCTCTTATCTGCCGACACTGTCTATGTATCTATGTAACTTTGTAGATTTAAAAAAAGTGCAAGTTTTTTCAACACCTGTGCATCATTAGATGTATATAATTCCAAGAGTATTTGGATGGTGGGGAGTTCAAGGTCCCTTAAAATTGGCCCTAACCAAAAAAAATCTGCATTTCTGACATAATGGACATATCAAAGTAACATGTTTTAAGTCATCTACCATATTTAAATTACATACACATTTATCATCTTCCACTCCCTTCCTTTTCTGGACAGAATTTACATAATATTAATAATAAAGCTCCATTCTGAATCTAGTTATAGTTCTTAAATCTGGACAAGACAGTATCAATAAATATGGTTCAATAATATGGATTATTTTCAGTTTTTTATACCACAGAAAATTCTTGTATGACTGGAGCTGCTCCTGGTCTCTGCTATTAAAAATATTCATGACTCTTCCTCACTTGAAGTTTTATGTCTCTAAAAGGAAGGGAATCGATCTGATACAACAAATGACCCAGCCCTAGAGGGTATAGCCAGATTACTATGCAATCTATGTTTGGGGGTCTATAGCCCCTAGATGCATAGTCAATCTCTTCCTCTAGACATATCCTCGGTAACCTGTGGTCAGGATACAAAAACAATTTAAGCAAAAAAATAATCATCTTTTCTACAATATATGCCTCTATTGGTAGTTGTCCTTATTCAGCTCTTACAGTTGGTGTGGGCACAGATTGTGGTATTTTAAGAATATGCCTAAGTAATTTATTTAATTGGACTTCTAGCTGTTTAGGAACAGCTAGTGCCCATACTTCAGAAGTATAAAGTAGACTTGAGAGTACTTTAGCCTCTGCTACCCTCAGAAGACCCTTGACTGATCCATTGCCCATCTTTGCTGAAAATCTTTTGAAAGAATTAAAGGTCATAATTGCTTTATTCTTAACATAGTCTTGATGGATATTCCATCACATGGATTGCGAGAAATTTACACCTAAATATGAATAAGTTTTAACTGTCTCAATTTTTGTTTTATTAATAAAAAGCGTTGGCGCTCTCCTTTGTTTATTTCCAAAAATCAACATCTGGGTTTTGCTTGTGTTAATAATTAATTTATTTTCACTACAAAGTGTACAAAATAGGGTCACCTTCCATTGTAGGCCCAAGAAAGATGTTGATAAAAGTACCAAGTCATCGGCAAAAGCTAGCAATGGAACTTTTTGGTTCCTAACAGCTGGAGAATTGAAATCAGCATGCTCCGTTTGTGTTCTGATAGTGTTAATGTATAAATTAAATAATAAAGGGGCTGAAAGACAACCCTGTCTGACTCCAAGATTGGTTTTGATATCTGGGGAGAGATCACCACAATGATTAATTTTAACCTTTTGACAGGTATCTTCCTGTAACCTAATCATCGTATCCAACAGTGTGGGATCTATATTGTATGATAGTAACTTTTCCCATAACAGTGTATGACTAACCAGGTCAAAAGTAGATTTCAGGTCCACAAAACAGCAAAACAAATGAGGTTTCTTAACTTTAATATATTTCCAAATAATATGTGACAAAACACAACAGTGATGGATCAGATCTAAAGGCTCTAAAGCCATTTTGGTATTCGCTAATAAAGCCTGATTCCTCAGCCCAATTCTGAAGTCTGTCTAATAGAATATGACAAAAGATTTTTTGTACTGTGTCAATCAGACTTATGGGTCTGTACATTGAAAGATCTGCTGGACTTCCTTTTTCTTATATATTGGGCATATAATACTACCCTTCCAGCTAGGTGGGTTATCAAAACCCTGTATAATCTTGTTTAAAAAAACTTTAAGTCCTTCCACTGATCTAGACAGACGAAACAGTCTGACTATCCATTTTAATAACTTATCTGGTGTTTCCTGGGGTAATTTCCTGACACCATAAACCTCCATCAAATATTCATGTTTGCTACCATGATTGCCCACTTGGTTCTTAAGGCACAATTCCTTTGCACCTACAGGGACCCTGGACATCCCACCATTAGCCATATTCTGTTCAGATGTTGGAAGATTATTAAAATAACTATACATAGTGTGGTTCTGTGTTGATTCCTCCCAACTGTCATCACTCCATTGACTTCCTGTACAATTTGTTCACTGCTTAGTATAATTTCTTCCTTCTTCAAAAGTATTACTTTGACCAACCTACTATTATTAATCTTGTTCTGTATGTCTTCCTCTGGTTCCCCTTGATTCTTTTTAGAACTCTCATTTTCAGAAGGTTTCTTCTTTCTTTTTTGTTTGGACTTAAAAATCTGTTTTTTGATTTAACCAATAAATGTCTACCTAATTCTTCCTACTGGCCAATAGAGGTTGCTTCTTTTATAAAGTGAGGGGGAGATTTACCTGGAGGGCCTTGTTTTCTTTGAGTACATCCTCTTTTGGGATTGTATTTAATGTAGGACTCATTTCAGAATTATTCTTACAGAATTCATTCTGTATGTGTCCAAGCAATGTTTTATTGTAGAAAACTTCAGCTCTGTGATTTGCTATTTGTTCCTTAATAACCCATACCTTCTCCAATGATATAACATTGGCATAATATGGGTGTTTAATAGTCTCAAGAAGTTGAATAGAAAGTGAGGAGGAAGCAGCAAAATCTCCCAGTTTCTCTGGGGGTACTAGATTCTGGATAGTCTCTGTCTCTCGAGGGACTTGTCACCCATTTTTGGATGAAATAATATTGTCCAAAATCTCTGGAGAAAACCAGTGATTATGGACCAAAAGTAGGTGAAAGCTGAAATGAATGGTCATTTAAAGAGGTCTCATTGTTAATACTTTTCTTAACCACCAGGTTCTTAAGACCTTTTATTGTTTGGTTAAGATCTTTAATAACCAGACTTAGATTGTCCTTAGTTGGCATCTACTGAGACCAATTCTCTTTATTTAAAAAATAATTCTCTAATTCTAAGGATGATAAAATTAAAATGGTTGCTATGTCACAGTATTTTGAATATTTTTAGTAGTCCAAGGATACCACAGATACTCCAGATGTTATTAGAGGACTATTTCCTCCCATAGTTTCCATTTCCCCAGTTTCAAAAGGGGTTGAATTCCATGTTTGGAATATCAAATTAGGAGACTCTGAGAATCTGGATTGAAACAAATCTTCTCCAGCAACCCCTGCCTGCTTCTCTCAAATAGAAGAAGCAAGAGAAGTTGACATGGAAGTTGCTTCAGAAAATCAGTTATTTTCATTTGATTTAACTTTTGCTTCCTTTTATTTTGCTATTTGAATTACTTTCCCCTAAACAAATCAGAGAGACTGAATCTTGCATTTTGTCAGCCAGCAGGTCTTTTAGATTTGTTTGGTCCTCATTCCCCTGATCCTTCTTAGTTTTGTCCCTTTTAGCCCCACATGTTAAGGTCAGCTCTGAGGTAGTTATTTTACCACTACGTGTGTATACCATTGTAAAATATAAAGTTTTAGGTAAACACAAAACAATTTTCCTTAGTAAACACCTAATTAGTGCAACAAAAATAGCCCAAAATGAGCCCAGCTGGAGCAGTTATGGTTCATAATAGTTCTAGTGTAGTTCAAAGCAGCATATAATAGTCAAAGTTCAGTTCAAGCTTTACTTTAAAGTGACCTTTTAGTTCTTAAATTAGGGGTAAAGCCCCTAGAGTTCTAGGCAATCGAATCCAAAAAGTACTCTCAGAATAAGAGCCCACAGAAAAGCGTCCATCTTGGGTTCGCTTAAAATGTTTGCCAATAGAAATCCACTCCGGCCCTTTTCCAATATGATGTCTGTAATAGGAGCAAAGTCCATTGATACCACGTCCTCCTAGGAAATTCACAGGACAGTGTGCAGATGTTTTAAAGGTGGATACAGTGCTGGCTTCCATTGTATAACTTGTGCAGTGGTTGATGTTTGTTTGTTCAAGAAGCACCAATGCTAGAAGATATACACAGGAACCAAATGATAAGTTAACCACTGAATAATAGGCAGAATATAGCGAATGGTCCCAAAACCTTAGGTCACTAACCGTTCATGGCTAATGTTAACTCAGCATCGAATGGTAACCCAAAATTTGACTTAGCTTACAAAAATTCGATAGTTTATAGCTCAGAAGCTCGAAAAGTTTAAGACCTAAACACAAAGTTATCATATCCAAGAAGCAGGGCTTTATGGCATTCCCTGCAATTCAGACCTCTTTCACTTGTCTTTCTTACTTCTATGACTTACAGCTACTACTCTTATTGTGTGCTGACACTGAGGCAAACCCTGGCCCATTGACTGTCAGGAACACTCAAGCTAAACCATAGTGGTCTCATGATAAGGGACTCCGAATAGTCCATCTAAGTGTGGGTAGCTTACTTTCTAAGCTACATGAGGTGGAAGCTTGGGTAACATTACATAGCCCAGATGTTCTGGGAATAACAAAAACATGACTGAAGCTGTCAAGTCCTTATTCACTATGTCATATCAATGGCTATACTGTGTTCAAGAATGACAGGCCAAAGAACTAAGAAAATGTGGGGGGTGTACTGATCTATAACAAAGACCACTTAACTGGTTCAGTCATAGCATCAAGCAGTGAGCCTGGTTCTTCTCTAGAATGGATCATTGTAGAGCTGATAGTTGAGTGTGCAAAGAAAATCTACATGGGCTACATCTACAGTCCACTGTTGGGAGGAATAAATTGACTCAAAGGCTTAATTAGTGTGGTTCCATGCCTCTCTCCTGCTAGGGACATCATTCTGGTAGGGGACTTCAATCTAACTTGGTTGGAAGATAAGCAGATAGAGTATACAGAGCTGCTCAAACAATTTCATCTTACTCAGATTATTTCATCCACCATATACTATAACTCCAGATCCTGGAACCACATATTCCTTGACTGGATAGTGATGAACAGGGAGGACAGCAATATTGCCACCTGCGTCCTATCAGACTCTGTTGGTGACCATTCCCCAATTTTTTGTACCTGGTCTTGTCACAGGAGGCATCCACCACCCAAACTCATCTCTTTTAGAAACATTTCTAAAGTAGACATGGCTTCCCTTTGGTTGGATCTGAGGGGAATAAATTGATCTAAACTCTGCTCAATTGCAAATGTTAACAGCATTGGTTCCTTGTAGCTGCACTTTCCTCAATTTAGGATAAACACTTCCCCCTCACTATGAGGCACATTGGGGTGGAAACACTAAATAGTTCACTAGGGAGTTGATGAAGGAGTTAAAACTAAGAGATAAATCCTGAAAATATTTCAAGACATTTCCCACTACTGAAAACTGGAACACATACAGAAGGCAGAGCAATCAATGTGAACAAGAAACTAAATTTCTTAAGTCCTCCTTCTTTAGGTCACAACAAACAAGAAATCTGGGTGACCCCCGGAGATTTTGGACATCTGTAAACTTGATCATGAAATCTGCCCCTAGGTGAAACAGTCTTAACCTGATAACAGATTTCTGCTCTGCAACCTGACCCTGAACTTGTGACCAACATATTCAACAAACAATTCATGAATCTGGAAACTCACATGGCCCAGCTCCCCCCAGTCTCCCAGGGTGCTCAGTCAAAGTGTTGGGGTGGAAAGAGAACTGACAGTCTCCTTCTATTTCAGAACCCTGGAGATATGTTGTCTCCTCAGAGCACTATCTATCTCGGGCAGTGCAGGGAGTGATAGGCTCTGCCCCAGGTTTCTGAAACTAGTGATAGATTGCATTGCTAAACCTCACTCATGTATTGTCAGTCTATCACTGTCTACTTCCACCATTCCTATGTTGTGGAAAGAGGCAGAGTTGTTCCTGTTTTAAAATGCGGACCCAAATCTGCCTGAGAACTAGAGGCAAAATCCTTGAGAAAGTCTTGTTTCATCAAATACTGGAACATATTAAGACATATAATCTTTTATTTCACAAGCAAGCAAGCAATCTTTGTTTTTATAGCATGTTTCAAAATCAAGGCTCTGTACATAGCATAAAATTACAGTGTAAAAACAGACAATATAAAAACCTAGGGACAGCATGGTTTCAGGAAAGGCTATAGTACTACCACAGCCATTGTACAATTCACAGATCATGTCCTCAGAGATGCGAATAAGGGGAGACACTCCGGTGCCATATTTGTGGATCTCCCCAAGGCATTCGATATGGTGGATCATAGTATCCTACCCAAGGAACTAGATACCTTAGGTTTCTCTCAAAATTCTTCAAATGGGTACAAAGTTACCTCACAAACAGGGCTGAAATGGTCAGAATTTGGGGCATCTAATCCAGCCCACTACAAGAACAGACTGGATTTCCCCAGGTGTCCATCCCTGGACCTCTACTATACTCACTCTTTGTCAGTCCTCTGCTCTTGAAACCATCAGGATCTCTCCAGATCATGCATGCTGATGATGTCATCTTATTCAGCAGTGACAGAACCCTTACTAGGCTAACTCAAACCCTCACTAAGGATTTCTCCTTTGAAATTCAATGGCTCATGCAAAGTAGGCTTATTGGTAATGCAAAACAAACCCCAAAGCTATGCTATTTGGCTCTAAACATAGGCTCATGAGATACTCATACAATCTTACCATCCAAACCCAAGATGGATCAATGATTGAGCAGGTCAGAGATTTTAAATACATAGAACCAAAGCAATGCACACTCAGGAACATGGAATACTTTAGATGCAAATGCCTTTAATCCATGAAAATACCAGGACCCCTGTGCTTCGGTTCAACTCCTTCAAAGGGGGTATATGCCCCCTTTGAAGGCATTGAGCAGAAGCGAAGGGGTCCTGGTATTTTATGGAATAAAGGTACTTCCATCTGAAGTATTCCATGTTCCTGAGTGCTCATTTCTTTGGTTCTATGTATTTAATTTGAGGTTTGCACTCTCATGTTGTGAGCACCCGCCGAGGTATTGCGCTGTCTGACTTTGGATTGACAAGGTTTTTAAATACATGGGTGTAACTGTAGCCCCTTCACCAACATTCTCTACCCATATTGACAGGCTGTCAAAGGCCAACCAATGACTTGGTATGTGCTACCGACTGAAACATCTACTAACCCTCATGTGAGACTGGCAATTGACTAAATAATCTTCTGCCCATCTTAGACTACTGCTTCCATGGCCGCCTCCCTACCTCGCCTCAACTTCTCAATCCTTGAACATAGTATATAATAATATCTGCAGGTTCATAACTCAATTCCCCACTGCACCCAGCACTGCACCTTATATCAAATGCTTGGGTGGCTTTCCTCAAGCACATAGGGACCAGTTATTTGGATCACTTGCTTTAAACCCTTCCTGAAGGTGCTAAATCACCTACTATCGGAACTCATAAGCATCAGACACAACTCTAGCCACCTCCAGAATGTCCAAGGCTATCAACAGATATGGGGTGAGAGCTTTCAGGTGCAGCTCCTATGTTTTGAAATTCTTTCCTGAGGAACTTCACAGTCTTGGGTCCCCCCAAGCTTTCAAAAGACACTTCACCAAACTATTATGGCTAGTTCATCCTCCAACTGTTAACCATGATTCCAAAAGTGACTGTTATTTTACTTATTATAATCACCCCCTGTTTCTGGACTTTGTTGCTTATATCAGTGCATAATGCTCCTATAAACAAATTGTAATCCTCACTGTGTCATTTATCTTCCTGTATTTCTGGAATTGTACTTAGCATATGAATAGAAATGTTAATATTATGCACTTGTAATAACCTTAATGAATACAACCTTATTGTCAACTGTTACTGTAAACTTTGTGTTGTATTATTTTTTTTACTCTATGTTCCATCAAGATGGCCTGGGTCATGCCCGTAAATGGTCCCTGGGACCAGTGTACTTACCCAATTATCAAATGCATACTGTAAACAAATAATGTTTCTGTACACTATCCTCTCTTCTACATTTTACCAACTGTTTTGCCTTCTGAGTTCTCATATTATGTTGTCTAGATCAGAATCAGCAGTTGGAATAAGGTGAACAATACTATTCAGTCCCTTTTCATTTCTCACACGGTTGTCTAAATGCCTTTATCCTTTGATTTTTTCTTGTTGTTGCTATGATTTTACATTCTAGATGTTTATTTTTTGCATCTCTAGCTCTTATTTTCTCTTTTCACATAAATCTAGACTCTCTTTCTGCTCTTTTAATATAACATTTTCTGTTATTTGTTGTAAAGTTTTTTCTTGTTCTTTCTCTTTAGTATTTACACCCTCCTCAATTTTTAATATTCCTTAACTGCCTATTCTACTCTTCTAGCACTTTCAAAAATTCCCATTATAAGAGTATTACATACTAAAACAATTGTATTTCTCTTTGTTGTCTCCTAATAAGAATAGTAGCTTGCACTGTGTAATTCTCAAGCAGATTATTATGTACTCTCTATCATTACTTCATTCACATGCTCCTCAAATGACTGCTGCTGGGAGATGACAGGACTTCTAACTAATGGATTCATTTTCTTTTCCTTAATACCAAATGGAATAATAAAGTTTTCAAATTATGTAAAAATTCACTGTTACCAGTTTGAGTCTCCTGAATATTGTCACCTCCATCATTATTTTTATCTGGGAACTCAGTGGCTGAAGTATGTGAATTTAAGCAGACAGGGCATTTTAACCAATATCATTATTTCCTGAATTAACTGATTTTGGTGCTTTTGCATTTTATGGCTCTAGTTCATTAATCATTTGCTTCACATAATTAACCTCTTGTACCTTTGGGGATGAGGTCCTTGGATCCTTCATTATGCTCTAATATTCTTTCACTCTCCCTTTTAACTTAGTAAATTCAGTTATCTTCTTATTATTCTTATTTTCTATTTTATTCTTTCCATTAACCACCTAATAATTTTGTAATATAATCTCCTGAGTTTGAACTTCAACTTTCTTACTAATTTTGCAATTAATCTTGCTATTACAAAAGTAAATCAGATACAAGCTCACACCACACCATACAGTATACTGCAAGATAATGCAATAAGCAGTAAGGAATGAAACAACAGACAGGGCTGAAACTCAATCACCCCAACAGTAATAAATTTGCCTGAAGACGAGCCAAAGTCCTCCTGTTTATTCACTTTATGGTGATCTTTATTCAGGTCCACAGCAAGTAATCCTCGTTAAGCTAATTGCTCTTTAAACTCACTCTAAAATCAAAAAGCGGTCAAATCAAAATCAAGATGGGGATTAAAACTATGCAATAAGCAATATACACTATAGTCAATTATTAAACTAGACTGAGACTAACTTATTTATATATCCGCATCTACTTATATTAATATATTTTGGTCATAGGTTTACACTGGCTCCTTGTACTACACTCTCTTTCCTTTGAGTGTCTAGCAAGACAGACATTTTAGAAATGGGTTTTTACTTAATATTGCCCTAAAACTAAAAATACACCCTTTTAAAATTATGAATTACTGTTGTGTAAATACACCTTTATTATAAAAACGCAATATAAGTGCAATAACCATACACTCACCAGGGCACAGTTAGAACATTGATTTTCTAGTAAAAGGATGTTATTTCTTTACCTTCCTCTTTCCTCTAATCAAGGACAGGACGTTCTCAATAAACAACACTTTTCAAATGCTGGTAGCTAAAAACCTGATGGAAAACTTATGGAGTTGTAGAAAACAGATTAGTTTTTATATTAGCTAAGAGGACTATTAAATAAACAAATGGCCAATAAACTCAGCTCATTGCTATGCTGTGTAGTAACTATGGTAGACTGCAGTACTCGAGTTATTGAATGTTGGGAGTTTTAGACTCCACCTTGACCTATCACAAAATGAGAAGTAATCAGCTGACACATCAACCCACTAAACTCAAAAATTCTTTTTAACCCTTACACTGCCAAGGTTTTTCTGTAAATTGCATATCCCTGCTGCCAGAGGTTTTTTCACTGGGTTTGTACACTTATCAGTTATGATGTTATTACATAATTTTTCTTAATTCCCTGGTAAACTTTTTTTGTCAGGGTAGTAAGAAACTAACACAACTATAATTCAAAGTGAAAATATAACTTTTCCAACAAAGACATTTGGAGATATATATGTTTATTTAGTGAAATTTTGATTGTTTTTGCAAATTTGTATTCGCAAAAAATATTGAAGTTTGTAAAAACGTTAAAATCGGTTGCATCACTGATAAACATTTTTGTCTAAAATGTAACTAATTTTCACTTTCAGGCTACAAATTCTTTATATAAACACAAATTTCACATTGGTTTCTCACCTACAGACTATGAGAGTGACCAGAACAGAACACCTATGGTAGGGCCATGCTGGCCTATGGGGGGGTACCTATTGGATTATGGGGTACATGTCACAAAATCCATTCAGAAAAAGTAAGAAGCAGCCTGTTTCACATGATAGGGAAGTGAATGAGTAAATCAAGGGCCAGATTGCACCTATAGCTACCTACTCAGGGTCACATGACCAAAAACAAGATGGCTGACACCATTCAGTCATTTTCTGTGTCAAACTGCTTGTGACTCATTTATTGAGATCACTAGATCATAAAAGTGGTAAATGTCAATGGATTACACCCCTTTCTTATGGCAGCAGTGGCTTGCATGAAATTTCTAATCCCTAATTTCACATTATAGACCCACTTGCAGATAGCCGGGGTGCCATACCCAACCACCCATGGTATGACCATGCTGGGCAATGGGGTGACCACCTATTGCATTATGGGGTGCATGCCAATAAATTCAAAAAGGAAAAGTAAAAAGTAGCCTGTTTTACATGGCAGGGAAGGAAATGAGTAAATAAAAGGCCCAGATTGCACCCATAGCTACATCCCCTGGGTCACAAGACCAAAAACAAGATGGCTGACACCATTCAGTCATTCCCTGTGTCAAACTGCTTCTCTAACACATTTATTGTGATAACTACATTATAAAAGTGGTAAATGTCAATGGATTACACCTTTTCTTACATCTGCAGGGGCTTGGATGAAATGTATGATCACTAATTTCACTTTATAGACCCACCAGCATATAGCTGGGGTGCCATGCAAACAACCACCTGGCATGGCGTTGGCCCATGAAGGGCCCACCTATTGCATTATGGGTTACATACCAATAAATTGAGAAAGGAAAAGTAAGATGTAGCCTGTTTTACATGATGGGGAAGTGAATGAGTAAATCAAGGCACAGATTGTACCCATAGCTACATCCCTAGGGTCACATGACCAAAAACAAGATGGCTGACACCATTCAAACATTCTCTGTATCAAACTGCTTCTGTTACATGTTTGTAGGGATAACTACATTATAAAAGTGGTAAATCTCAATGGATTACAACTTTTCTTACATCTGCAGGGGCTTGGATGAAATTTCTGATCCCTAAATTTCACATTACAGACCCACCTGCAGATAACTGGGGTGCCATTCCCAACCACCCATGGTATGTCCATGCAGGCTAATGGGGTGTCCACCTGTTGCATTATGGGGTGCATGCCAATAAATTCAAAAAATAAAAGTAAAAAGTAGCCCATTTTACATGACAGGGAAGTGAATGAGTAAATCAAGGCCCAGACTGTACCCATATCTACATCCACTGGGTCACATGACCAAAAATAAGATGGCAGCTTCCGTTCCATCATTTTCTGTATCAAACTGCATCTGTTACACATGGATTGTGATAACTACATTATAAAAGAGGTAAATCTCAATGGATTACAACTTTTCTTACATCTGCAGGGGCTTGGATGATTTTTCTGATCCTTAATTTTTCATTACAGACCCACCTGCAGATAGCCGGGGTGCCATACCCACTCTCCCATGGTATGTCCATGCTGGCCAATGGGGTGTCCACCTATTGCGTTATTGGGTGGATGCCAATAAATTCAAAAAGTAAAAGTAAAAAGTAACCTGTTTTAGATGACAGGGAAGTGAATGAGTAAATCAAGGCCCAGACTGTACCCATAGCTACATCCCCTGGGTCACATGACCAAAAACAAGATGGCGGCTACCGTTCAATCATTTTCTGTATCAAACTGCTTCTGTTACACGTTTGTAGGGATAACTACATTATAAAAGCAGTAAATGTCAATGGATTACACCTTTTCTTACTTCTGTTGGGGCTTGGATGAATTTTCTGATCCCTAATTTCACATTACAGACCCACCTGCAGATAGCCAGGGAGCCATACCCAACCACCCATGGTATGCCCATGCTGGCCAATGGGGTGTCCACCTATTGCATTATGGGGTGCATGCCAATAAATTCAAAAAGTAAAAGTAAAAAGTAGTCCATTTTACATGACAGGGAAGTGAATGAGTAAATCAAGGCCCAGATTGTACCCATAGCTACATCCCCTGGGTCACATGACCAAAAACAAGATGGCAGCTACCATTTGATCATTTTCTGTATCAAACTGCTTCTGTTACATGTTTGTAGGGATAACTACATTATAAAAGTGGTAAATGTCAATGGATTACACTTTCTTACATCTGCCGGGCTTAGATGAAATTTATGATCACTAACTTCACATTATAGACCCACCACTATATAGCTGGGCTGCCATACCTAACTACCTATGGAAGCAAGCTATGCTGGGTACATGAGGGGCACCACCTATTGTATTATGGGTTATATACCAATTAATTCTAGAAAGTAAAAGTAAGATGTAGCCTGTTTTACATGATGGGGAAGCAAATGAGTAAATCAAGGCCCAGACTGTAACCATATCTACATCCCCTTGGTCACATGACCAAAAATAAGATGGCTACAGTTCAATCATTTTCTGTCAAACTGCTTCTGTTACACATTTGTAGGGATAACTATATTATAAAAGGGGTAAATGTCAAGGGATTATACCTTTTCTTACATCTGCAGGGGCTTGGACAAAATTTCTGATCCCTAATTTCTCATTACAGACCCAACTGCAGATAGAAGGGGTGCCATATCCAACCACCCATGGTATGCCCATTCTTGTCAATGGGTGTCCACCATTGCATTATGAGGTGCAAGCAATAAATTCAAAAAGGAAAAGTAAAAAGCAGCTTGTTTTACATGTTAGGAAGTGAATGAGTAAAATGAAGGCCCAGACTGTACCCATATCTACATCCCCTGGGTCATATGACCAAAATAAGATGGCGGCTACCATTCAATCATTTTCTGTATCAAACTGCTTCTATTGTAAAACCTGTGGAGAAAACCCTACCCTTTCCCTGTTCTAAAACCTGTGGAGAAAAGCCTATCCTTTCCTATTATATAACACATCATGAAGTCCACTCCATGACAGGCCGGTGTCTAAAGTCCTATACTAGGAGATACAGATGTACAGAAGGCCAAGGCCCATAAATATACATCTCCTGCTACAACAGGCATTAAGCCCCTATCCAAATTCAATAAATACCTATCAAGTTTGGATTTGAATAGGCTATGGAATCAACTTCAGCAATATCTTTAGGTAATGCATTCCACGAAGAGATAATTCGTTGAGTATAAAAATTCTTTCTTAGCTGTGATTTTGGATATTTGAGACCAAGTTGGTAACTATGACTTCTCAAAGAGAAGCACCTTTGTTATCGAATAAAGCCTAATTCCACAAATAATATAGGGTCTCTTATAATATTAAACATTAATAATAAATCACCTCTCTTTCTCCTAAGCACTAAGGAGTAAAGATTTAATGAAAGTAGTCTATTATCATAATCAACCCTATTGAGGCCATAAACCATCTTGGTGACCCTCCTCTGAACCCCTCAACTCTCATATATCTTCTCGTATGGGGCACCATAAGTGAGAAAATAATCCAGAATAGGTTGGTACATAATCCTATATAAAGGGGATTATACAATTTCTATCTCTAGAGTAATTGATCATCTAATACAATCCCAGACAGTGCAGAAGTAAGATTCAGGTCACCTGAACACTGTCAGCGTTTATCTCCCAGTACCACTAGTGAATCTAAAGTAAACTTGCCCTATAGTGTCACCCTAATGAAATCAGCTTTGCTGAGTTCTAAAGTGAAAAACAGCACACTCTGCTTTCTGTCTTGATAATATAAATAAAAGCCACGGGGTCAGTAGCTATGAAAATAGCTTTGTTAATAAGCCAAAACGAATGTCAGTCTCTCCTTTATAACTCTGCTAATACTGTCTCACACCATGAAGGTGTCTCACAGCATATGGACAGAGTATTAGGAAACGTCCTAGCCGAGTTTCCCAAGACATGGAGCAGTTGCAAGATAGCTGATCGAGGAAGGAGACATGGAAGCTGCGTTGCAGGAGCCTAGTTTCCAGATCTGATACCAGTTCTGACCTGGCCCCCTGCCACCAAGACTGAATCAGGGTCTTGAAATCTGAAGTAGCAATGGGAAGGGGAGGTGGATCCAGTTGAGACTGGGGGGAGGAGAAGGAGGGGTGACTGTTGGAGGATAATATCCTTGAAACCCCATGTAGTGGGAATAAGGGCAAAATTCAGGGTAGAACTGCCCCAAAAGACTCCAATCTGGAGTGGAACCCCTCAGGTAGGGATCCCTTGGATACCTAAAAGGGTAATGCGGGACAGTTTGGGGTCGATTATAAGCCCCCCAATGTCAGACCTGTCGTCAGAGGAATCCACATTGGACCCACCGTAGTGTAGATAGGGGGAGAGTCCGGCATCGCGACAGCCCACGTCAGGGTCACCGAAGTCAGCACCAGTGCAACCTGACCTGGCACTGGAAGGGGATCTGTTGGTCACGTGACATTGGGTGGGTTGTCCCCCATCAGGTATTGCTAGAAAAGTCTTCTGTGCAGCCCGATGCCAGGTGGCGCAAGTCCTATATGTGATGACCTACTGATGGAACCCTCTCGAAGTAAGATCTGTCTTTTCCTATATCTATCTCCTGCTTTTATGCATGCAAACAGTGGAAAAACCTATCTACTATTACCCTATACTATTATGTTTTAGATCACTGTATTGCCCATGGAAAATGAACACATTTTTCTTATGTTACCCTATCCTACTATGCCTTAGTCCTATGTTTTTGATGTTTTTTTCCCCCATACATTATATAAAATAGTTGGTGGTTGTCAATACACAGCAACAATATACCTTCACCCTAAGGTTCACAGATGAAATACAAGGTACACATCACCCATGAGTCTTATATAATTAATAGAAAATGGACCTAGTTTCTTCAGTCTCTCTCAGTTAGTGAGGACAGCAAATTAAGTAAGGTTTTAACAAAAGCGTTGTGTATTTAGCTACCATACAGTATCTTATATAGTATACTATACAGTAGGAAAGAAACCAAAATAGTTTACTATTCTTTATTATCATTAGCATTTACCATCAGTGGTCCACATTTCACCTTTGGTATTTTGCTGATGCAACACTTTCAAGTGTATGGATCATCATACACAAAGAGCATTCCATCAGACATGGTAATGCCAGAAATATGTGGAGAAAAACCCTCTCCTTTCTCTATTCTAAAACCTGTGGAGAAAATCCCTATCCTTTCCCTATTCTAAAACCTGTGGAGAAAAATCCTATCCGTTCCCTATTCAAAAACGTGGAGAACACCCCTATCCTTTCCCTATTCTAAAACCTGTGGAGAAAAATCCCATCCTTTCCCTGTTGTAAAACCTGTGGAGAAAAATTCTATCCTTTCCCTATTCTAAAACCTGTGGAGAAAAACCCTATCCATTCCCTATTCTAAAACCTGTGGAGAAAAACCCTATCCTTTCCCTGTTGTAAAACCTGTGGAGAAAAATTCTATCCTTTCCATATTCTAAAACCTGTGGAGAAAAACCCTATCCTTTCCCCGTTGTAAAACCTGTGGAGAAAAATCCTATCCTTTCCCTATTCAAAAATGTGTGCAGAACACTCCTATCTTTTCCCTGTACTAAAGCCCGTGGAGAAAAACCCTATCATTTCCCTATTCTAAAACCTGTGGAGAAAAACCCTATCCTTTCCCTGTTCTAAAACCTGTGGAGAAAAATCATATCCTTTCCATATTCAAAAACCTGTGGAGAAAAATCCTATCATTTCCCTATTCTAAAACCTGTGGAGGAAAACCCTACCCTTTCCCTATTCAAAAAACCTGTGGAGAAAAACCTTATCCTTTTCATATTCAAAAACCTGTGGAGAAAAACCCTACCCTGTCCCTGTTCTAAAACCCGTGGAGAAAAAGCCTATCCTTTCCCTACTATATAATACATCATGAAGTCCACTGTCTTTGACAAGACAGTGTTCTAAAGTCTGTGCAGGGAAACATCCTGTTGAGTCTCTCTCCCGAGACATGGAAGCAGTTGCAATGATCAAGGAGACGAGAGGTTGCGTGTTGCAGGAGCCTAGTTTCCAGGATCTGAAGCCAGTTCTGACTCCGGCCTCTACCACCAAGACTGAATCAGGGTTTTGAAATCTGAAGTAGCCAGGGTTTTGGGATGTGGATCCGTTGAGACTGGGGAGAAGAAGAGGAGGAGTGTCCAGTGGAGGATAATACCCTTGAAACCCCATGTAGTTGGAGTAAGGGTGAAATCCAGGGTAGAACTGCCCTAAATGACTCCAATCTGGAGTGGAGCACCCCGGTAGGGATCCCTTGGATACCCAAAAGGGTAATGCGGGACAGTTCAGGGTTGATTATAAGCCCCCCAATGTCAGACCTGGCATCAGAGGAATCCACGTTGGACCTGCCGTTGTGTAGATGGGGGAGGGTCTGGCGTCGAGACAACCCACGGCAGGGTCACCGACGTCGTAACCAGCGCAACCTGACCTGGCACTGGAAGGGGTTCTGTTGGTCATGTGACATTGGGCGGGTGGTCCCCATTCAGGTATTGCTTGAAAAGTCTGCCGTGCGGCCCGATGCCAGGTGGTGCAAATCCTATATGTGATGACCTACTGATGGAACCCTCTCGAAGTAAGATCTGTCTTTTCCTAAATCTATCTCGAGCCTTTATGCATGTGGAGGAGTGTGAACGACCTATCTAGTATTACCTTATACACTCAGCTATGTCTCATGCCACATTACACCTCTAGAGGGTGATTAACAGACAATTAATATAACCCCTGAGAGTGCCTGCTTAATTAGCATTTGCCATCAGGTCCATTTCACTGATGCAATACTTTTCAAGTGTATGGATATCATACACAAAGAGCATTCCATCAGACATGGTAATGCCAGAAGTATGTGGCAAAAACCCTCTGCCTATTTTAAACCTGCGGAAAATCCCTATTCTCTATTCTAAACCTGTGGAAAACCATCATTTCTCATTCTAAAACCTAGAAAATCCGTCCTTTCCCTATTCAAAACTTAGAAAAATCCTATCCTTCCTTTCAAAACCTGTGGAGAAAATCCCTTCCCTATTCTAAAACTCTGGAGAAAAGCCTATCCTCCTTTATTCTAAAGCCTGTGGAGAAAAACCCTACCATTTCCTATCAGAAAACCTGTGAGAAAACCTATCCTTTCCTGTTCTTAAACCTGTGAAAAAACCATACTTTTCTCTGTTCTAAACTGTGGAGAAAATCCTATCCTTTCCTTTTCAAAACCTGTGGAGAAAACCCATCCTTTCCCTGTTCTAAAACCTGTGTAGAAAATCCACCTTCTGTATTCTGAAAACCTGTGAGAACTATCCTTTCCTTTTCAAAACTGTGAGAAAGCCCTATCTTTCCTATTCTAAAACCTATGGAAAAGTCTTATCCTTTCCCTATTCTAAATTCTATATATAGGTATTTCTCAGTTGGACCTGTAGATAAAAACTGTCTGATCTTACCTATACCATTGCATCAACTTTTATATAGTCTGTGATATTTAATTTCCAAAGTAATGTAGCTCACCTCTAGAAGTCATCACTTGAGTGGTCAAACTAGTCTATGCATCATAAATTCTCCAACTGATGAGGTAAGGTAAGTCTGTGGGTGCAATGCGTTTGGTAGGCTTCCAAGGTTGATTTTATGTTAATACCAAGGTTTCTATAGCCTGTTAGACAAACTAGTTTGTCTCTTACTTGTCCAGAAAGTATCAGTTGAGTAGTATCATATGTCAAGATGTAAAATGTTGTAATGTAGTATCATTGAGTGTCTTCATTTCAGAGTTATCGTAAGGGTATTTTGTGATTTCTGTGATATGTTAATAATTTTCTTGAAATAAGAAATATGTAGTGAATTAATGTGATGATTTCTTGACACCACGTACTTTTTCCATATCCAGGTACCAAGTGTTAATTATTTGTGATTTCAGATGGCTACCTTTCTAAAATGTTGGTGTTGTCTGATTGTTAAATTACTTTGAAATAGCCATCTTTGTTTTAAAGTCTCTGTCTTGTTAGTAGATGCGTATGATGGTAATCAGTGATGTGACCACTAACGGAGTTACTACTGTAATTTTTGCTATATTAGCACCATGAATCTCTGTGAGGTTTAAGATGGCTGCTTTGTTGAAATGTCTCAAATAGCTGACTTTTCTAACTGTTTCAAATGGCATGTTTCTATAAAAGTTCTTGAATGGGGCTGTGTTGATGAGGTGTGGTAGTAATCAGTTATGTATCGTCTACTGACACAAAGTCAATTAATTATTTTGCTTAGGTTGTACCTAATCAAGTTTCAAATTGTTTTCCCTGTGACAAAGGTTTAAAAATAAGTAAACAGTACACTACCCTTTGTTAGATATGGGTAGCAAGGTGAATTATTGGTGAGGTGTTGGTAATGATTCATACTGTTAGTAGTTTCATGATAAACCTGAATTAATTTTAAATATGAATACATATGTACATATTGGCATATCAAAACCTAAGCTAAACTGTACTTCATGTTAGTGACATCACGTAGTAACCTACCTTCTGCACTTATTATTTCCATTTATTTCATTCTGACTGTTGTATGAGTATTTCTAGCTAGACATCTTCATGCATATTGTGTATATGATTGTTTGCTGAAGATGATCTGACGACAGCTTTAGGGCATTTGAACGATATCCGTATACGTTGTTCGCTTTTGAAGATTATTGGCCTATATACCCAATTGAAAACACTTTTGTGACATTGTACCAATGACGATCTGAAAGTAGTCCATTGATTAGATACTGCATTCCCCCACTGTATCTATAATTGTATGCTCAATAGGATTGGTTACAGCCCTCTTGAGCACTGCAGTCATATCACTTCCCTGATCTGTTGGCGGACACCATCCTGCCGATACAGTTCTGGAAGAGGGACATGATGCCATCATGCTTGACCATGCCGCTGACAATCCTCTCATGAATGCCCATCTCTGTGTTGATCTTTTCCTTGTTCTGTCTATTGTCTTTATATCAGAAATATTCCTCCACTGCCGACGGATGATGTGGGATTAAAGGATCATGGTTCTCGTCTTCTGCGTTTGATCAAGGCAATGTCCCTTCATCTTGGGTAGTAGCATCACTGAAGCTTCAGTCCTAAATCATGTCTGCAGGATGACGATGACATCTGTTGGTCTCCTCAGGCATCTCTGTCGCAACATTGGCACCAGTTGATCCCAACACATACCCTCTCACCCAACCAATGCACATTTACTGGAGGTCAAGGTCAACACTGGTCCTTAATTGACCGCCTCAATCCCTGTTCATTGTATGAAGGAGTGTCCACAGATCCATACAGTCTTCTGACACTGTATATCTGAATTGAGAAATACATATATAGCATCTGAGGTATCCAATCATGATAGGTAAGTCTAATTCCTGACATTTGTTGCAAAAGACAATATGTCTGATCTTCCAGGAAATAAAACATTTAAGAGTGATTACTAATAGTACTAGAGCAAAATTATGCATTTGTGACACAAGATCTCATGAAAACATTACGTGATTGGTGTTTGAGAAACTGATGGTTACTAAATGGGAAAGGATTTTGAGTAGTCATATTTGATGACCAGCATGAATAAAGTAGCATGTTGTTCAGCCTCCCATGTCATCTCACACTTGTGTATCCCCAGGTGTGTTTGTCTCAAGGGCTACTACCCTGCCTGCATTGTTATTTCAGGTTATGGCCTGTACTGACACAGGTGCCTCTACCTGGAGGACAGGGTTAGTAACCACGAGCGCAATACTATATTTGGTTCTCAAATATAGTAGCAGAAAGGTCAGAGCCAAAAGGCTGGCCTTCAGAAAAATATAAGGGAACACAGCGGGATGAAGATAGGGAGGCATACCAAACTGCCCTAAGGGAGCAGGTAAGGCAGTAAGGCAGGCAAAGTCCCAAACTGAGGAAACACTAGCACGAACAGTAAAGAAGGTGACAAGACTTTCTATAGATACATTAGTGAAAGGAGAAAGTCCAGAGGGTAATTGCTAAGCTTAATGGAGAAAAGGGCATGTGAGGAGGAGGACCCTGTAAAGGCATCTATCCTAAATAGATACTTTTGTCAGTATTTACTGAAGAGAAGGTAGGGCAGGGCCCACAGCTCAGCATCATGGACACAGGGGAGGGAGGTGAGCACTACTCCCTTCACAAAGAAAGGGTCCTACAAGAGCTTGCTAAGCTCAGGGTGGATAAGGCAATGGGACCTGATGGCATACATCCCAGGGTACTTAAGGAGCTAAAGGAGGAACTAGCAGAGCCATTAGCAGAATTGTTTAGTGAGTCTCTGAGCACAGGAGAGGTCCCAGAAGACTGAGAAAGGCTCATGTGATCCCACCCACAAGAGTGGTAGCAGGAGGAGGCGGGAACTACAGACCGGCCAGTCTTACCTCAGTAGTGGGCAAGATTATGGAGCACTCCTTAAGGAAAGGATAGTGCAACACCTGGAATCCATAGGAACTGGGATCCAAGACAGCATGGTTTACAAAAGGAAGGTCCTGTCAAACTAATCTCATAGATTTCTTTGACTGGGTAACCAGAGTGGTGGACCAAGGAGCAGTTGATGTATCACCTTGACTTCAAGCAAAGCTTTGACACTGTTCCACATAGAAGATTGATAAATAAGCTAGGTAGGCTCGGGGTGGGTCAGAAGTTGGTCAACTGGGTGGCAAACTGGTTGACTGGCAGAAAACAGAGAGTGGTGGTAAATGGTATACAGTCAGAAGAGATGCAAGTCACAAGTGGGTACCTCAGGGATCAGTCCTGGGCCAGTCCTATTCAACATCTTCATTAGTGACCTCGTGAGATGGACTAGAGGGTAAGGCTTGTCTGTTTGCAGATGACACCAAGATCTGCAACAGAGTAGATGATCCAGATGGGGTGGGCAGAATGAGAAGAGATCTGGATAAACTAGCAGAATGGTCGAAAGAGTGGCAACTGGGATTTAATGCAAAGAAGTGCAAAATCATGCACATAGAGAGAAACCCTGAAGCCACTTATAGGCTGGGAGGGAGTTGCTAGCAGTCACAAAGGAAGAAAGAGACTTGGGCATCATCATCACTGATGACCTAAAATCATCAAGCAGACCTCTAAAGCAGTAGGTAAGGCTAGGGGGTGTTAGGGGTGTATTAGTAGGGTATCTCAGTCGTAAGGGGAGGTAATAATCCCTCTGTACAAGACATTGGTTAGGCCCCATCTGGGTACCGCAGTACTGAGGCCACACCTTCACAAGGACATTAACTCAAATTGAGGCAGTCCAGAAGGGCAACCAAAATGGTGCAGGGACTGCATCAGAAGACATATAAGGACAGATTAACGGGCTCAATATGTATACCCTTGAGCAAAGGAGGAGAGAGGTGATATGATCGAGACATTTAAACACCTTAAGGGCATAAACAAGGTGAAAGAGTCTAACATGTTTAAATATAAGAAAAATAGCAGGACAAGAGGACACAGCATGAGATTAGGGGAGGCCGATTAAGGGGAATGTGAGGAAATTCTTTTCACAGAAAAGGTGGTAGATGCATGGAATGGCTTACCACAAGAAGTGAGTAGCTATAGAATACAGTGCAGGGCTTCAAACAGGCATGGGATAGGCATAAAGGGAGCAATACAAATGACTATGAATAGATGAGTTCATGACAGAGCAAAGGCCGATGGCACATTTATAAGGTAGAAAAGAAATGGGCGAACTGGATGGGCCTTAAGTGGCCTTATCTGCCATCAACTTCTATGTTTCTATGTTTCTATGTTTCATCTCCTCCTGACTGTCCAGGTGAATTTGATGAAGCTGGGTTGAGAGAGATGTGGTTTTCTTGCTTGCCCTCTTGGTTTTGGAATACATTGATGTGGTGTGGATCGGATAGGCGAGTTATCTCAGGCGAGACTAGGGATACCACATGGGCATGGAGATCTTTTCTTACTGCAGTGTGCCTACTCAGGTGGTCCAGGAGGTGTGCTTTGGGAAGTAAGGAGACAGTGGGCAAAAGCCAGCTTTGCTCCCAAGGAACATCAGGCAGTTGGTGTTGTCAGGACCACATCCGGAAGTCGGTTTCTTGGGGTTAGGGGTCTGGATACTCTGAGTGTGGGCCCAGTGGAGCAGCTACTGATGGTGAGTCATGCTGGATGCACAGCAAGAGCAGGGGCATCACTCTGGTCAATTTTGCCCCTTAGTTGAAAATACTTGAGCAAAAGGCGGGCCGCATGGCATGGCATCTGAAGTCATTGCCACATGGTCCTTGGGAGGAACAACAGAACAGCATGGTGGGCTGAGGTTTAGCAGGATATGAAAAAGTTTTATCCTGCCTTACATGTGGTCTTATACAAACTTGCTAATCGGAGTCTGCAGATTATACCTTTTCATTTGGGATGCTCGGTAAATGATGGTGGTATTAGTGCATCCCGAAGGGAGCTGGGAAAAGCATTATTGAAGAGTTATACTTGCTGCTGGCAATGCTCTTGAGCTAACCTAATAAATAATCTTTCACAACACAGAAGAGAAAGGGCCCTTGAAAGCAAACAACTGGCTCCACAAAAAGAAGTCCCTGACAAACCAGTTTGTTTGGTTAGTTTAATGTTTAACCAGGAAGGATGGACAATGACTGAGTGGTGGGCATTAGTCACTTTGAATGAAGCAAGACCTACAGGTCTCTATGGGAATCCACCATGAAATTAGTGGGATACAGGTTTTGGAAAGATGAAAGGTGGACAAAACATTAAAGGGCAGGATAGAAGTAGAACAATTGGCACCAAGAAAGAAAAAATAAGGGACCCAAAAATAAAAGGTAAGCATGATTTAAGGCAAAGGGATAGGTTGAAACAGAGGCATGGTGCATAAGGACAGAGCGAGCTGGCGGGCCTGGGATATTAGGAAGGACCTTTCTACCTATTTTTCCTTCATTGCAAGAGGGCAGGTGGACCACTGCTGGACAGGAGCACTGGAGGTGGATAGGGAGATTTCCAACCTGTGTTTCCAGCTTTTTCCTTAAATCTCGGGTTAATAGCACTAAGGGCAATGAAACCCATGCAGACTGGGTGCTTTATTTTGTTCCACTTCCAGTATTTGCTTTTATCAGCAGCAGTATAATGTTGTGTGGCGCAGTGCTGGGGGGGGGGAGTTGTTTTTGGTGCGCCCATTGATACAGGGGGCAGACACCTGCTGGGGTGGTGAGAGATGGGAATGTTCAGACATTTATGCTTTCTGTTTCTTTTCCTTTGTCATTTTAAGTATTCATTCGCAGATCATGGTGCCTAAGAAGGTAACCCCTCCAGCCTCCAGTGCCCAAATGAGATCAGAGACAGTCGCACTGATGACCACGATGACCAAACTAAAAGAAAAGGCAGCAAAAAGGGAGGAAGAAGAGGTGGCAGAGAGAAAGCGTAAACAGCCGTCTCTGTCAAGGGGTAAGGGGACTGGAGGTAAGTGCCCTAGGGGACCAGCTCCTGACCAGGAAACTGTTCCTCTTCCTGAGCCCACACCAGAACCGACAGGCCCAGATGCTGATGGGGGTAAGGATACAGGGGAGCCCAAAGCAGAAGGTAGTTTAAAGGAATATATGGAGGGATTATTAGCGTAAATGGGGGATAAAGGGCTGGGTACCATGGAGAAGATTTTGGAAAAGTTTAAGAGGGATAAAGGAGGTAAGGGGAAGGCCAAGGGGATGGAGGGAGACAGTCGGGGGTAGGAAGCTATACGACGGTCCTCCCAGTTTCTCATTGGGAGACCACGTACAAACCTCCATAAAGGATAAGATTTGGAAAGGGAAGTACATGGATATATTTGGCTTCTTAGAAAAATAACAGACAAGAAATACAAGCAAAGGAGACAGTAGGAAAATCAGAAATGGTGGTGGTTCTAACAGTGGTGGGACATAAGGAGGAGGAATCCACCTATAAGTGTAAAAATCTGGACACCTGGCAAGCACATTTCTTGATATATAGTGCCATTTTATTGGAGAAACAGCTAGAGCTTGCTAACTCCCGCTGTTGACATACACAGCCATAATTAGGGATGCCTGCAAGGCACAAAAAGTGTATAGATGGCTGGAGTACGACAAGGCATTCCAGCAGTGGACTGCATGCATTTTGAGCTATGGGTGAGGACCTTGTCCTCTCAGATGGAGGTGGCACCGGAAGCAGGCAAAAAGGCAGCCGGTTGGGGGATGCACAGGTTTAGGTCTTGCTGGGCTTTCAACAGAACGGCATGTATATGGGCAAATTTCAAGTTCAATCATACCTGTTCTAATTGTGGGGGAATGCACTCGGTGCTAAAATGCAAAAATAACTCCGACCAATTGGGTGTGTGATTGGGCAGGAACAGCCTTTTGGGGGTTAGAGGAGTGGGGTTCAGGTGGGAATTTCAGGAGCAGGGAAGGGGGCTCCAGAAACTGGGGGCGGTACAATTCCAACTATGGAACTAATACTCCAGTGGGAATGGTTTTATGGTGGGGATTTACATTAGCTAGAACACCAAAGAACAGTGCATAGTGGGAGCATGGACTGCTGAATACCTGGATCATAAAGGGGAAGGCATTATTGAGGGAGGGTTTTTCCAAGGGGGTTTTGTTAAAATTTTGAGGGGATAGGAAGGGGAATTGGGCCAAGAACCTGTCATTGGTTAAGGGGAAGGAGGGCATAGTGCATCGGAAAATCAAGAAAGAGAAGGAGGCCAGCACAGTACAGGGGCCTTTCTAGTCTCTTCCATATGGTCAATTTCAGATATCCCCATTGGGACTTGTGCCAAAAAAACTACCAGGTGAGTACCGGTTGATTCACCACCTGTCGTACCCGGAGGGCACTTTGGTGATTGAAAAGATCCATGATGAGGACAATGCAGTGTCATACACATCTCTTGAGTCAGTTGTCCTACTTATCAGGGCAGTACAGGGGACGTGGTTGGCAGAGAAGGATATTGAATCTTTATTCCGCCTACTGCATTTCTAACCAGAGGATTGGGACCTAATGGGCTTCTGATTTGATGGCAGTTTTTATTTTGACAAGGCCATGCCCATGGGGTGCTTGGTAGCCTGCTCAACCTTTGAGGCATTCAGCACCTGAGTAAAGTGGGTGGTCAGATGCAAGTATGGGCACAGCCTGGATGATTTATTGCTCATTGGAGAATCCAAGGCAGAGGTGCCGAAGCTGTTGGGGGACGTTCAGGATTTGTTCATAACAATTGGTATTCCTCTGGCAGAATGGAAGATGGAAGGGCCCACCAGAGTGATAGAGTCCCTGGGAATTGAGTTACATACAGTGGGGGAATGTTTTTGACTGCCACAAGAAAAAGTGGGGAAACTGAAGGAGTTCCTCAGACAAGTATTGGGCAGGAGGAGGATGTTATTGGTAGTTGTACAGCAACTGCTGGGCCATCTCAATTTCGCCTGTAAAGCAAATCACCCAGGCAGAGTTTTCACAAGGCATTTAGGCCGGGCCACGAGCAAGGCAAAGCAGCTTCACCATTGGGTTGACATTGCAAAAGGTGTGCAAGAGGACCTGTTGGTGTGGGATGAAATTTTTGTGGAGTACAATGGAGTGACCTTTTGGTAGGAGGATTGGGTAGACAGTGAGGTGCTGCAATTGTACACAGATGCATCAGGTGCTTCGGGTTTTGGGGCATACTGTGGGGGCAGGTGGATGTCAGAACTCTGGCCAGCCAGTTGGAAAGCTTAGGGTTTACAGAAGGACATTACATTCCTTGAGATTTTCCCTATTTGGGAAGCATTGATGGTATGGGGGAAGGAGATGAGAAACAAAAAAGGTGGTTTTCTGGTGGGATAAAGGAGTAGTTGAGGTAATTAACAGGAAGATGGGAACCACTGAAATGGTGCCAAGGGTAGCCCAACAGCTGGTACTATTATGACTGCATTTGAACCTTACCTTTAGGGTGAGAAACGTAGAAGGGGTAAGTAATGAGATCAATGGTAGGCTTTCATGTTTGCTGGTGGGCAGGTTCGGGATGCTGGCTCCTCAGACGGAGATGGTGAAAACACTGATACCAAGTCATCTGTGGGAAACTGCGTGAGAAGAGCCCAAATGTTGTACCAGAGCTCCTGGTTGGCCAACACTCTGAGGGCCTATATAGGCCTATGAGGGCCTATAGGTGCATGGGAAGCTTTCTAAGGGTTTCAGGTGCAGCAGGAAATAGTGGTAAGTTTACCAGCATCGGAAGAACAGGTAATGAGATTTATGGTGGATAGGTGGAGAAGGGAATGGCCCACTCATCCATGGCAGTGCAGCTGGCCAGTATAGATTGGGCCTGCAGTTTCAGGGTTTGGCCAGAACCTAATAGAAGCAAAAGGTATGGCACATGCTCCTGGGTTGGCAGAAGGGTCAGGGCCCTCAAACAGACACACACAGATCGATAACACATGACATTTTAATGGAAGTCATGGGGGCCCTGGGGGTCATATGTTACTCTGCAGCTGAGGTCTGCCTTTTCCAGGCAGTGTTTGCATTATTCTACAGGGGAGCCTTTAGGGTTGGCAAGTTGGTGGCAACAAAGAAAATGATGCTGAGGGAGGTCTGTGGGAGGAGGATATTCAGTTTGCCAAGGAGGGCCTACACATTTGGTTAAGGTCAATCAAAGACTGACCAGATAGGATGGGGCACTCTGGTACAGATCCTACACAGTGGGGAAGGACAGGTCTGTGCAGTGGAAGCCATGGAGAGGTACAGGACCATCTGGCCGGCAGGCACGGGCACCTGGTTTCAACATGGGAATGGGGGGTGGTAACTTATTACCAGATAGGGTTGATATTGAAGAGGGCATTGGCTTTTAAGGAGCATGACCCGGTACAGTTCGCCACACATTCTTTTAGAATTTGAGCAGCTTCAACATTAGCCCAGCAGAGGGGATCTGCGGATGAAGTAAAGGAGCTGGGCTTCTGGTGATCTGACTGTTACAAGCGCTACATCAGACCTTGAAATGACTTTTCTGTATTTTCTTCTCTCAGCAGGTGACAGGAGGCAATGGATTATGTGGTTCCTGGGACACTCCTCTGTCTACTGGGTGGAGAAGCACACAGCAAACAGCCAAGGGAAGAGGGAGTTCGCAAGACGACTCAGAAGCCCACAGATACACTGGAAAGGGATTCAGGGAATACACTGGTCTCAATTGCTACCCATTTTAGAGGAACTTAAAATGCTTTGGGACAGGTCAGATATATTAGTCATTCACCTTGGGGGCAACAATTTAGGAAAGACACCAAGGGGGGGGCCTTGTTGAGGGCCATCATGGTGGATTTGGGGACCATCAAGAGTTGGTGGCCCAGGGTGGAGATCATGTGGTCCAATATAATATTGAGGAGGGTTTGGCATCAGGCCACCAGTAATGAAGCAATTGAGAGAGCCTGAAAACAGTTGAACAGGAGAGTGGCAGCATTCATAAAAGGGATAGGGTTTTTTTGTATCTCGCACCAGGGTATTAATTTTGATAAGCCACACCTTTATAGCGGGGATGGTGTGCATTTATCAGATTGATGTTTGGCAGTAATTTTACTGGGCTTATGGTGACTGGCTGCAGTAAGGCTATAGGAAAATCAGGTCCCCACAAGGGGGGGAAGCCACACCATCCAATGCAAGCTGGAGGTGGGGGGTAGTGAAAAGGAAATTAGGGGATAGTTGGGAGGGGCCTAGAGGAAAGGGGGGGAACAGGCAGGGCTGAAGGGGGAAGGAGGAGGGCGCATGGGCCAGGGGTAGGCACCTGGAAGTGTTTAGAGGTGGGAGGAGGGGTAGATAGAATGGTTAGGGGTCAGGTCTATGACATCCAAACCTAGCTAAAGTGCAACGAGGGAAGATTGGTGGTCGGTGGTGGAGGGTTGGATGATGCATCTGGAGGCTGAGGGAAGAAGGAACAAAGGGCATTCAATGCAAGATTGAATGGTTTATTAATATGGATAATGGAATAAACTGATTGAATAAACTGTTATTTGTAAATCTGATATTGAGTTATGCAGATGTACATAATGTTATAGTGGTGTAAATAAATAGTTTTGCCTTTGTACGCCCACTTACTTGGTTTGGACATTCAAATCATTTCAGAAGGGGTGATCATGGGACAATTGTACCAGTGTCTGCACCTCTGCTCCTCATAATTGGCCACACTGCTAGACAACCTCAGATATTGTCCCTTTGGTCTCCAAGCAGACAAAAACCTTATGCAACTATTCAGCTCAAACTGTATTGTTCAGCAAGTTGTGACAGTGAACATTAATCACCATCGACAATCTTCTCACTGAAGTGCTGAAGAGTGTCTGTGATAGAAGATGACTCATCCAACAGTGGCTAAGAACATAAGTAGTTCATTTCTTAAAATAAATTATTTTCAATTGCAAAAACTGTCAAATTTCTCATCCAGTTCTACACACAGAATGAGTGACCTACAACTTGTTGTGTGTGTGTGTGTGTGTGGGGAGGGCAGGGGAGGTTACTAATGTAAAGGTAGCTCTCTTCCTTTTTTTGTTTCTCTTCATAGGTGAACACTGAGAGTCAAGCCCTCACTGATCAACCATATCTTTTAAAGTTTTAATGTTGTGGCTGTTACTGTTTACATGCTGTTTTTGTTCTTTAATATGATGGATTCTAATAGTAGACAGTTCAAATGAAATCTGCTCTCTTTGTCTCTTTTGTACAGGGTACACGCTGTTCAACTTGTTTCTAAAACCATACACTATAAAACAATGTATGGATAGCCATACACAACCAAGGCTGTCTTTCCATCACACTCGCGGATTACATTATACAGACCGTAAACACGCTATCAAGGTCTTTTGATGTCATCATATGTCCTTGATGTAAACATTGCCTTGTTGTGTATGGTACCCTATATATGTTCTGTATATTGCACACACCTAGATAACATTAATGATAATCTCCTTACATAAAGAAACATGCCCCCCCAAACCCCACCCCTGACCATACAACTTCCCACCCCATCAAACTCTGGAGCTTTATCAGAATCAGGCATGGTCCCGGTTGAGGCCATTATGCCTTCAGACTTCTCAAAGGGAAGTGCATTTGTCCAAACACATACCATCCCTTAAGAATGAACTGCACTATTATATAGCAGCAACCTGTGTGCTGCTGCAGTTTCCTTCAGTATATAAATGCATGGAACCATTCCATCAGTATGCAGACATTGGGATGTTCAGTGAGCCTCATCCCCCCAATACATAGCCAGGTTATGCTGAGTGAGTTGGTTCATGCTCTTAAGCCCTGCCAGCAAGCAGGGCTCCTAATTCTGGGCATGATGAGCTAGCTGACATGAATAACACTGGTAGCCCTCCTCCCCCCTGAGCTGGCAGCAGGCCTTGGTGAATCAAGCAGCATTGCTTGCCTATTGTCCCCCCCAATCCAGGATAAGATCGTGTCTCACATGGAGAGCCCTCTGGGTTGTATGGCATGGAATGTGGAAGCCAGTACATCAGGAGGAAGGTGGTAGGGAGAGAGAGAAAGGGAGAGGGAAGAAGAAGGAAAAAAATAGCAGTTAGCTCTGAAGGGGGTTTGTGCAAATAGTGCTACTGGGAGAGTTAACCTGTAGGTTAACTATTGGATTGGGTGAATATTTAAGGGTAGGCAGTGCTATAGGGTGTGTGTGCAAATAGTGCTTCTGGGAGTTGTTAGCCTGAAGGTTAACTACTGGACTGGGTACATTTTTAGGGATTAGGTTATCTATTGGCTAGGGTAAATTATTAGGGGATAGTGGGTAAGGTCTAGATATAAAACTAAACTTCACCAGCACCTACTCTCTGTGAACAGTTATGATTGCTCCTAGCCTTTACTAGTCAATCTGGGACTGCTCATGGCTTGTCCCTCAATTTCCTCCTGCTCCTCCTCACCTTATCCTGGTCTAATTTCTTCATCCCACTCTGTTCCCTCCTGTCCTTTACTTGTCCTTTACCTGCATCTTTCCCATTCCTCCTCTACACCTTACACCCTCTACTCAACTTTTCTCCCTACCTTCCCCCAGCTGTCTCATAACTCTCTCTTAAATGACTTCCTTCTGGTCTCCCTTTCTTTTCTTAATTTCCTATCTGTTTACTCAGCTAGCACTGCCTGCACCATGTTTGTTTCTATTATCATGTACTTGGCTCGGTTATGATGCACTTATGTATAATGCACTGTATTACTTGTATATTATTATCCTATGTATTATGTACTCCATTAATTTCCTGTAATGTTTTGTATCTTGTCTGTTTTAAATCTACTCATCATGTTTGTTTCTTGCCATGCACTCGCCCTCATTTATGATGCATTTATGTATAATGTACTGTATTACTAGTATAATCATATCCTATGCATAATGTACTGTATTGATCTCCTGTAATTTATTTGTAACATGTCTGTTTGTAAATTTGATGTGGAGCCTTTGCAAAAGAGATTTTGACTGGAAGAGTTGTAATTCCAAGACTTCAGTAAATAAAACTAAATAAAATAAATAGGGAGTAACTATGATGGGGAGTGGTGCAGTGCAGCTGTGAAGCAGCAGTCTTCAGGGAGGCTTTCTGGAGACTGCACTGCTACCCATCTGTAGGCATCTCTGGGCTGAGGCAGGAGGTTGACTGACTCAGGCTGAGATGGCTTGGGTTAGAGAACCTACTCCCCACACAGGGACCAGCAAGTCCACCTCACTTCCTCAAAGGGGCTGGGTATGAGGAGTGGTTGGACAACAGTGGGCTTAAGGAGGGTTAGGATTGTGGAACAAAGACACATCTCAAATCCTATACCACTACAGAACTCCTACACCACACTGGCAGGGTGGAACTGCCCTACAGAGGCGCCTGAGATGGAAACTCAAAGACCCACCACTCATTATCTTCCATTAGAAACTGCAGCACTCACCAGTTTCAGTGAAAAAAATGTAATACTTAATTCTAAAACCAATATAAATATAGAAGAGATGTCGCTTCAGGAGACCACCACAAAGACAACATTGCTCCTTACTTAACGCTTTGTCAAGGTGTATTTGCACCACATAGTGTTCAATATTTATGCTGCAATTCATAATCATCATAATCTAAAAACATGCAAATTCCTACATTTTAAAATTACTAGCAGTGGATTAAACACCTTTATCATGTGAGCAGGATCTATACAAATTTAAATATTTTAGAAAACTTTCTTTTCAACAAACAGTTTTCATATAACTATACAATACAAACTTAGTTCTTATATCCCTTTAATTAAAAAATGTGGAGGAGGGGATACTGCCATTCATGGCAATAGAGCAAATTCCAAATTACATTTCTATGCATAACTTTATCTTTTTATTTCTGTGCATATTTCTACACACAAATGTTTGCAAAAAATATTGTTTACAACAGTCGTGACAGTTCTATTTGCTCATTTAATCCAGGCCATTCCAGGGCTCCCAACCAGTATATCCAGTAAGGGCACATAATATAAAGGATCAGGTTGTTCATAGTATACAACCTATAGAAAAGCTAAAGGATAAAAAGTTTCCTTGCTTCGTTACCCTTGGGGTGTAGACTTTGTATAGGCAGATGTAAATATTGCATTGTGTTAAGCAAAACTGATTTTTTCATAAGTCCAAAAGATGGAAAAAAATATAAAATATTGCTCTTCATAACATGTGATACTTAGAATGTTATATACTTATTGTCATGCAGTTGTGGTGTATATTATGTGGGCAGAACCAAGAGAAAATTTAAAGAACGAATGGGGGAACATATGCGGGCGATTGAAAATAAAGATTTCAAATATGAAATGGCATTTCATATAAATGGTAGAAGAGAGGATTCAGAGCATGTTCCACTCTTCATAAGTATAGAAAGTGTCATTGGAACTAAAATGGGGGGACAGAAAATAAAATAGCCAATAGAGAGGATTACTGCCCAGCTACATCTCTTCTATGTTTGTATTGGATTTAGAATTAAATATTAAACATTTTTTCACTGAAACTGGTGAGTGCTGCAGTTTATAATGGAAGATAATGAGTGCTGGGTCTTTTGAGTTTCCACTGAACTAAAAGAAGGACTGATGAGCACCTTCCCTTTATGGAGCAATCTTGTGATGCAAAAGGCACCTGAGATATTGACTGGGATGGATGTTGAGGTCCTCCATAGTGGAGAACCCAAGAGTGGAGACATAGGACCCTGGAGGAGGAGGAGAAAACAAATCCTGGTGGGAGACTCAATAGTTAGGGAGATTCAGTTGGGGATGGGGTAGGGATGAGATGAGGGTGATAAGGTGCCTTCCTGGTGCCATGGTTTAGAGGATGAAAGGAGGATCCTAAGGATCACTGGGTAGGCAGGCAGAGGGGAGCTAGATGTCATTGTCCACTTGAGAACAAATGACCTGGCTGGAAGAGGCCAAATGCAGTTCAGGAAGGAGTTCAGAAAACTGGGGAGGTGTCTTAGGCAAGTAGCACAATCTGTTACTTTCTCTGAGTTGCTATCTGTCCAAACTTATGGTTGAGAAAGTGGTGCAGAGAAGAGGGATTCGGTTTCATTGGTGATTGGGGCACCACCTGGAGAGATAAAGGTCTGCACATGGGCGACAGCCTATATTCCTCCAAGAGGGGAACCAAGATCCTTAATGAACAGTTTAAATACTACATTAGTAAGTATTTAAACTAGCCAAAGGGAGAGGCAGAATTAGGCAGGATGATATAGTCTGCCCTCCCCAAGCTTACAGGGTCAGCAATTAGAATCCCGAGTGTGGGAACTCCCACAGGGAACAAACACAAATAGGAAACCAGGAGGAAAAGGGATGAGAAATGAGAAAAGATAATAGTGGAGGAAAAGGAAGGGGCAAAAGGGTAAGATGAGGGGAGATGTCAGTATAAAATGGAGAGCCATGTGTGCAAATGCTCAAAGTCTGCTAAACAAGATGGTGGGACTAGAGGCCACCATGGCAGCAGGAGACTTGAACGCAATAGCAATTACAGAGACCTGGAGCAATGAAAACCAGGACTGACAGGTAGCCATACCCGGGTATGCACTATTCAGGATGGACAGGGCAGGAAAAAAGGGAGGAGGGGTAGCTCTTTACGTGAGAAAGAACATAAAAAGGCCACAGAAATACACAGGGGACAGAGTAAAATGGAAGTACTGTGGGCCACCATGGAGACAGGAAGTGGGGCCACTATTAGGATGAGGGTGAGCTACAGACCTCCAGCACAAGAGGAGGAGGAAGGATACAAGGATATGATAGATGAAATACAATGGATGGCTAACAAGGGTGAGGTAGTGCTAGTAGGGACCTCAGTCTACAGATGTAGTTGGAGCCACCTGTTGCAGCATCAGTTAGAAACAGAAATCTTAGACTCCTTACAGGAGCACTCCTCAGGCAACTAGTTAAAGAACCCACCATACAGGGTGTTACTGGACCCTGTACTGTCAAACTGGGACAGTGTTTCTGACATCACAGGAGCCTCCTTGGGACAAGTGATCATTGTACAGTGTGGTTCATCACAAAACAGGGCCAGAACTGAGCTACACTAAAGCGAGGAACCAGGACTTCAGAATGGCTGAATTCAAGATAAAAAGGAGAGTGCTTCTGGAGAATCTCTAGCAGGAATAGGGAATTACGGTGGGGTAGAGGAATAGTGGGCAAGAACAAAGCAGGCCATTGAGAAGGCAACAAACCTCTGTGTCATGCAGGTTACTAAAAGCAAGAGAAGAAAGCGATCACTAAGATTCTCCAAGGAAGTAGCAGAGAATGTAAAGAAAAGAAGCAGGCATTCACAAAAGGTACAAGATGACACAGAAGGAAGAGGATATGGAGATGATAGGAGCAACAAAGGGAGGCAGTTGGGAGAGCTAAAGCATAAACAGAGGAAAATATTGCCAAATCAGCAAAATGGGATAAAACTTTATTCAGGTACATAAGCAAAAAGAAGAAAAGCAAGAGAGACTAAAAGAGCAGAGAAGAAGTATGGAAGAGGACCAGAAGAGGGCTAACATTTTTTTATTTTTATTTTTTTATTTATTTGAGTTTCTCAGATTAAACCTTTGAGAACAAGCTCATTACACAGGTTCCATGTCATGGCCAAGCATCAAGAGTCAATTACATGAATTACAGTTAACTCATTCACACCACAAGAGCTCTTTGAGACTTCCACCACTTGTGCCCTGCATACTCTTAGCACTGCATCCTGTCCCCTTCCTAAGCAAAATCAAGCCATAATCAACATGCCACAGACAAATGTGAATACCTCTTGAACCGTAAGTACTACACACAAAGTATGAGGGGCAAAGTTGCTCAGCACAACATTACCTTTCCAATGGTGCTATGCGATCAATTGTAATCAGTTTGGTTTGTATTTTATACTAGCTGAAATACCAAACAAGTGTGTCTTTTTCTGATTTTTTCAAGGTGCTTAGGTGAGGCTTGAGAGACAAATGTCAGCCATGCACACCATATCTTAAACAAATGTGAATAACTCCTAAAGTATACGTGATAGACACAAAGTATCATGAGTAACATTGTTCAGCACAAAATCACCTTTCTAATGGTGCTATGCAATCAATTCTAAGCAATTTGGCTTGTTTAATATTTAGGTAAAAAACTGCTGTATTCCTAAGACATTTAAAGGCCTGAGTGAAAGTCAGCTGAGTACATCTACAGTTGTTATTGGCCTGAGTGACTATGTTTTCATATGCCACCTACAGGCATATCTAGGCCTAAATGAGTTAAACATTAGCAAAGTGGTTACAAGGCAATGAGATTTAAGTAGATAACACCATATTTAATAATAAAGGGCAAAAACACAGGGGAAAGAGGGATGGGAGTGCTATGGGGAAGTGTAGGGAAGGAGGAAGCAAAGAAGACAACTACAGGAGGGGGTAATGCAAAATCAGCCAGGTCTTGGGCCTCCATGAAGAGATGTATAGATTGCAAGATGCCCATGTGGTGGGGTGTGGGGGTGCAGCAGAGTCCAGTTCTTAGAGCAGAAACTGAAATTCTAAGGGCCAGTCATTTGGCGGGCGGGACCAAAGTTATAGGGTACCATGAGCAGATAGATCTTACAAGTGATGAGGTAGGAGGGAGAATGGGGAGGAGGTAGGGATGGAGGATACAATGGATGGATTAGGAGGGATGTAATGGAGTAGAGAGTTAGTGGTAGGCAGAGTTGAGGTAGGATTACAGCCAAGTGGGCTGGGGCCCTAAGTGGAACAGCTGCAACATGCATTAGCAACAGATGAGTTCTAAGCTCACGTTTAAAGGGACCCAACATAGATTTGGCAGTGATGCTTGCAAGCAGGTTGTTAAGCCATTTAGGTGCCCGATGGGTGAAAATCTCATTGTACTGGGAGGTGCGACATCTGATATTTTCAAGACTTTTCCCCAGAGCTTCTTATAGGGGATATAGCAACCTGACAGTGACAGTTTGACAGCGAGGTCCCCTCAGTGACTACAGTGCCATGCCACTGTAGGGGACCCGTGAGACCTGGGCACTGTCTGTGAGATCCTGCACCCCAATCTGCTCCACTCTGAGTTGATAATTCTTACTGGGGAGGGGGTGCAGTACCCTGGTTGGGGTGGTTTGGGGGTGAAGCCCCAAAGAAAAACACCTTCTATGCTGAGAAACCAGCAGCCGACTGTTAAATGTGGTCGACCTGCCAGTTTTGCTGTCAGGGTGTTCGATGAGAAATTTGTCGAACACCAGTTGTGGATCCCTTGTAGGGTGGGTACTTTCATAGGGGTGAGGAGCTTGGACACCGTGGGCAGCATACCAACACTTGCTTTTTGGTCAACTGGCAGGTCTGGAACTTGAGTCTTCCCTCGAACTGAAGCCAGTTGGCTCAGGAATATATATCACCAGTGTGCGTGAACTGCTCAGAGCCAGTGGAGAGGCAGCTGGCCATATTTAAGGACATTTTTATGTGATTAAGTGCTGCATAATTACCTTTGTTCAGTATTCACAAAGGAAAGGGTAGGTGACGGGCCACAGATAGTGGAGAAGGGAATTAAGGGAAGGGTGATAGACACTAGCCCTTTTATGGAGGAGATGGGACAGACATAAGGCAATTCTTGTGGGGGGTAGGAAGAAGTAGGCTTTTGGTTAACTAGGATCTGCAGTTTATCCAATAGGTAGGAAAATGGGCAAACTAGGTGGGCCAAGTGGTCCTTATCTGCCTTCAAAGTCTACGTTTCTATATGTTTATATGAAATAGTCTTCAGGGAATTAGCAAAACTAAAAGTAGACAAGGCTATGGGACCAGATGAGGTTTGCCCTAGGATACTGAAGGAACTGAAGGAGGAACTGTCTGCACCTCTGACGGCCCTGTATAATCTATCACTGGATACAGGGGAAGTTCCAGGGGACTGGAGGACAGCAGATGTGGTCCAACTTCACCAAAGTGGGAATAGGGAGGAGGCAGAAAACTACTGATCTGTAAGCCTGACTTCAGTGGTGGGCAAGGTTATGGAAACTCTACTTAAAGAAAGGATTGGGGAATACATTAACACCAGTGGGTTGCAGGAGTCAAAGAAGAATGGGTTCACAGGGGGTCAATCTTGTCAAACGAACCTGATTGATTTTTTTGACTGGGTTACCAGGGAGGTGGCTCAGGAAGGAGTGGTGAATGTGGCCTACCTGGATTTCAGTAAGGCCTTCGACACTGTTCCACACAGATGACTGGTAAACAATCTAGGCAGCATGGGAGTGACTCCAAATATAGTACAATGGGTACAAAGTTGGCGAAGTAACAGAACTCAGAGGGTGGTGGTCAATGGAATTCACTAGGAGGAAGGTAAGGTAAGGTAACCAGTGGGATGCCACAGGGGTCAGTACTGAGACCATTCCTCTTCAATGTCTTTACCAGTGACATCACAGAGGGGCTGGAAGAAAAGGTATGCCTTTTCACAAATGAAAAAATCTGCAACAGAGTGGACACACCCTGGGGGGGGGAGAAAATGAAGGAAGATCTAAAAAAACTGGAAAACTGGTCAAGGATTTGGCAACTGGGCTTCAATACAAAAAAAAACTTTAAATTATTCACATGTAACATACAGAAAACCAAGGGCATCATAACATTTTAACATTTAGGGAATGAGGTGTTAACAACAAAACAGGAAAGGGATCGGGGGGTCATCATATCTGATGATCTCAAGGTAGCAAAGCAGTGTGATAAGGTAGTAGGAAAGGCTAGTAGGATGCTGGGGTGCATAGGGAGGGATATCACTAGGAGAAAAGGGGAGGTAGTGTTACCTCTCTATAGATCAATGGTGAGGCCACAAATAAAATGTTGCATGGCCTGCATCAGAAGCCCTGCAAGGAAAGACTCAGGGAATTAAATATGTACTCACTGGAGGAAAACAGAGAAAGGGGAGATATGATAGAAACAATCAAATATCTCAAGGGTATCAATAAGGTACAGGAGGGTGGCACATTGCACAGAAAGAGATGCTCAAGGATGAGAAAAGGGTGGTGGACACCTGGAACAGCCTCCCAGAAGAGGTGGTGGGTACCGAAATGATAATAGGTTTTAAATATACATGGGATAGACACAGGGGAACCTTAGTAACAGGGCTGGGGAGTAAGGCTGGAGATCAATTAAGGTCTACAGCAGCACAGTAGCTAGAGACTTTAGGGCAGGCTAGATGGACCAAGAGGTCCTTTCCTGCTGACAGCTTCTATGTTTCTACTGTATGTAATCCATCAGACTCATATGGGCTAAGGCAGCATGCCTGTGGACACCACCAGGAATTAGAACAAAGGCGATCTTCAGTAAATGACTGGCCACCTGTCTTAATGCATGTGATTGCCAGAGTTATACTTAAAAGAGGCTGTTCTTAAGGAATGGTCTGTGAAAACCTAAATTCCTCTCACCTCATTGCCCTGTTAAAGGCAATGATGGCTAAACTAATAGGGGGTCCTGAAAGGGCTATGAAAATCTGTATACCTTATTTGTGGAATTTCAGAAACCAATCTGAAAAAGAAGGAGCCAAGCTTTCTAAATAGTCACATTTCAGTACACTGGCAATATGTATAAAGAACACAGTCAATGAAAGGCAAACCTGTGGATAATAATACATGCCAAATGAAACATAATTGCAAGTAAAAACAAGCCCCCAAATAAAATAAACACACAGACATTTAGGGTTGTTCCACAATGACAAAAGCGAGGAATTAAGTATTGAGGGTTGCCACCCTTGCACTCCACACACCCCAACAGGCATCAGGGTGGACGCTAGTCATCATCCTAACTCTTACCCCATTCCATGTGTAAATAAGCTGAGGTGGTGCAGTACAGGAGAATAGGGTGAGAGTTAGGACCCAGCAAGCCCCAATGCACCCCGATGCCTGTTGGTGAGGTTGGGGCAGGCGTGGGGTGCAAGGGTTGGCAACCCTAACACTGAATTTCCTTGCTTTTGTCACTGTGGAACAACCCTAACTGATGCATTAAATGGAGTTTTTTTGCCAGGAATTTCTCTTCTTTTTGAGAATGTGCAATATAAATCGTGAATGGGACCCACGCTCCCACCATTTCAATATTTGTCAATTTGCAGCGCAAAAATCTGTATGACCAACTGAAACGAAAATTGGTAAATGAAGACATGTACCATACCACACATAACAAATTTGATCTGAATCTGTTCAAAAGTTGCACAGCATCACACTGGGAATACTGAGCAGAAGTACAAAAAGAATACTTTGCTACTTTGCACAAGAACCATATATCCGACAGAACCAAAAATTGTTAAAAGAAGACATGTACCATAGCAAACCATGTTTCCAGAATTGTGTGTACATCTGTTCAACAGCTGCACAGCACAATGAGCAAACAACATAACATACACATTTCAGCAACTATAAGAGCCAGCGATCCGAACTTGTCACAGTCAAGGATGTATTATACATCTTTGTACATTCCAAATGCCATGCAAATCATACACACAGTTTAGAAGTTATTGAAGCATAATAAGCCAAATGTTCATGCATCAAAATGGCATAATTCCGCACCTGTTAATGTTTTACACACAAACCACTACAAGGCACCTCCATACCACTAGGGCTACCTATGCTATACATTTCAAGCCAGTAGCACCTTACAGGATACTATGTACAAAATATTAACTGCATCATGCAGTATCTCCACAGCAACTTATTTTTCCAACATGTAAAGAGCATGATTTGCATACCCAGGACATCCACTCAGCACCCTTTAAATTTCACGTGAAAAACAGTTCCAGAGATATTCAATTTTTACATTTCTGCACCTTTAAGAAGTCTTCCACAACAAAATAGCAGAAATCACAGCTGGAAATGCTCTAAAATGGCAGACTTGGTGGCCAAAAAAATCTGCAACCATGAGAGGGGGGCAACTTCAAATGGCAATAACTCTGGACCAGAACAACATTTTTTCACCAAATACTGGCATGTTACTTGAACAAAGGTCTTTCATGGCAAGTTTCAGATCAATCAACCACAAACTGGCTGTGCTATGCATCGCAGAAGACAACGCAGAAAAATAGCAACAACATAATGTTCTGCACTGATTAAACGCAAAAGCACAAATGGTAACGTTAATGCAAACAGTAATGACAACAGTGAGGTAAAAGAAAATAGTAACACTAATGGTAATGCAAATGCAAGTGCAAACGGTAATGCACATGGTGATGCAAACAGAAATGATAAGCAAACGGTAAGAGAAACACAAGCACAAATGTAAATGAATCAGAAATTATAATGCAAATGGTAACGCAAACACTAATGGCAACAGAAATGGAAACGGTAATGAAAACGGTGAAAAAATGCAAATGGCAACAGAAATGCAAACGGTAATGGCAGTGGTGACACAGAACAAAACAGTCAACAGTGGAAATGCTACCGAAAATGCAAATGCTAAGGCCGATGAAAACACAAATGATAACGAACATGCAAACAGTAACGGTAATGCAACTGGAAATGCAAATGGTTATGGTAACAACAATGATGACGCCAAAGGAAACAGTAGTGCAAACAGAAATGCAAATGTAAGCATGTACACAAACTCAAATGGTAATGCACACAGTGATGCAAAAGTAAATGCAAACAAAAACAGTAACGGAAACACAATTGGTAACAGTAATGCAAATGCAAGTGCAAACGCAAAGGGTAACGCACACAATGACGTAAATGGAAATGCTAATGCAAATGGTAATGGAAATGCAAGTGGAAACACTAATGGTAACAGTAGTAAGTGCACACCTTTTTTTCCCAAAAGGTGCATTCAAGCACAGTGAATACAAAGAATGTATGCATAGTAATGGCCCTCAGAGCAGAAAATGAGCACTTGGAATACTAAATTCCTTATATCTCAGGAATCGTACAATGCAGAAAAAATGTAAAATCTCATATTATTTATGACTTTCCAGGCTAGTTTTGAACTTAGCCCCCTAGTGGGGGACTAAGCATTCTTCTGATGAAAAGTCTGTATCTCGAAGCGTTTTCGAGATATGGGTCCCAAAAGGCATGGCGATGCCGTAATGTTAGGCTATGGGAAAAATTGTCAACTTTGGAGCACCATAACTTTCCATCCTTGCAATATTTTGTCACCAAACCACCGAAAGGCACATCTGTGAGATGTCGGCTTTCTTCTCTTCAAATTTCAGCCCAAAAGACCAAACCAGTATTTTGCAGCAGGGTGGCAAGAATTCCTGTTATTTTCCCCTTAGTGTTGAATAGTAGTGTCGCAAATCACAACACTTTCGCAAAAAAATCATGAGAGTGTCGCAGATGCGACACTACGTTTCCCAAAAATGTCAAAAACATATTTCTGAGGTGTTTAACCCCAAAATAAAGACATGCCTAGCATCCTTAGGTTCAGACTAGGTAAACAAAAAAAGAAATGTGTCCCTAGAGGGTCTCAGTTTTAAATGCCAAGCATTTCTCTGATCAGTAACTGAAAACAAAATGGAGGATTTGCGACACTACTGGGGTCATCTGCAACACTAAAATCTGCATTTGCGACACTGTCAAACTTTTCATTAACTTTTTCCATTGACTATCATGGGAAAAATATTTTTTGAATAACTTTTGAACAGTTCAATATTTTTTCATGAAATCTTCAAAAGGCACATCGGGGACCCCGGCCACATGTTCCCTGAAGCTTTCAGACTGGTCATGCAAATAGTGTGACCATAGGTGCGAGTAAAGAATGCGCAGAAAAGTGTAAAAGTGCTACGGAATGTTGTTTAATAACTCCGCAACAGTACATCCAACTGGTAAGAAACTTGGCAGATCCCAAGATCTATGCTACCGCTCAGGGTCTGCCACATTTCAGGTACATCTGTTATATGATGGCAAAGTTATTAAGGTGCACAATTTCATACTTTATCCTTAAATGAGGTACTCAACCCTAACTATTTAACTGGTTGAGAGTATAGTTGGGAACATGTCTTGAGGCTAAGTTCTACCTTACATTATGTGTGAAACATTTGCTCAGTTTGAGTAAACTTTACTTTAAACCCTCTGTATGCCATATATATATATATATATATTGGTAGCATAGCAGTGCTACCTTAGTTAGGGTTGAGTAGCACTTTTAAGGTTAAAGGGTGAAATTTTGCACCTAATAACTTCCACCGTTCAATGGATTTGGTATGCATGAATGGGCATGGTAGATCTCGGGATCTGCCAACTTTCATTACTGGTGGGATATATGGCTGCGGAGTTATGCGACAACAAAAGTGCAATTACATTTTGGTGAATTCTTTGCTCTCATTTACAGGTAGCACAGTTTTGCGACAGGTCTGAAACTTTAGAACAAAGCGACTAGGCCTCATGTGCCCTTTGAAGATTTCATGAAAATATTAAACGGTTCAAAAGTTATTCAAAACAAGTTCCCATTATAAGTTAATGGAAAAGTTAACAAAAAGTTCAAAAGTGTCACAAAAGCACTTTTTAGTGTCAAAAATGGCCCTAGTAGTGTCACAAATCCACCATTTTGTTTTCAGTTAGTGATCAGAAAAATGCTTGGCATTTAAAATTGGGATCCACTAGGGACACAATTCTTTCTGTGTTCACCTAGTCGAACCCTGAAGATGCTAGCCATGTCTTTATTTTGGGGTAAACTCCCCAGAAATATGTTTTTCAAATTTTTGGAAACAGTAGTGTTGCAAAGTAGTGTCGCATGGACGACACTCTCCCAATATTTTGTGAAAAGGGTTGCAAATTGCAACACTACTTTCCCAGACCATGGCCAAAATGACAGGAGTTCTTTGCTACATTGCTGCAAAAGAACCATTTGGTCTTTTAAGCTAAAATTTGGAGGGAAGGCAGCCACCATCTCCCAGATGTGCCTTTTGGTGGTTCAGTGAAAAAATAGCACACAGCTGCCAAGTTACGGTACTCTGAAGTTGACATTTCTTCCCATAGACTAACATGGTGGCGTATGCCATGTTTTCGGGGCTCGTATCTCGAATACGGTGCAAGATACAGAATTTTCTTCATGAAAATGCATACGCATTTAGTGAAAACATAGCCAGGAAAATCATGAAATGTGTGAATTTATTTTTTCTCGTCATTACAGTTACTGAGATATAAGCAATTTAGTATTCCAACACCTCATTTTCGGCTCCAATGTGCATTATTATGCATGCATTCTTTGTCCACACTGTGTTTCTCTATGCAACTGTTAGGACAAAACAGAGTATGAGCATCTGTTAATGTTATAGTTACTGTTTCCACTTGCGTTTACATACACTTTTGTGAATGTTGACATGTCTACGGTACCTCTGTTTCGTTTGCTGTTATTGTTCGTATTAACGTTACCATTTACATTTATAATTGCGATAATTGCAGGTGCGCTTAAGTTAGCACACTTAGGAGTTGCATGGCCTTAGCCAGGCAATTCCCCACCCCACCGGAGGTACTGCATCTTGACTGGGAGCCAGAGTAAAATAAAGGACATGGACATCTATGGTACACCTCCCTGATTGCAAGTAGACTTCGGTTACAACACTTATCACTTGCACGGTCTCAGCCATGCAATGCTCCCCACACAGTCAGACCAGGTAATGTTTTCTGGTGGAGAGACACACAAAGCGGAGGCTGTGGACATCAATGGTAGAGCTCCTAATTGAAAGCACAGTAACATTTGCACAGTTAGGAGTTGCATGGCCTTAGCCAGCAATGCCCCCTTCCACCCAGTCCAGGTACTGTGTCCTGAGTCGAGAGCCACAGCAAAAATAAGGCCATGGATATGAATGGTGCACCTCCTGATTGTAGCTGTACACAAGTTTGTACAGTTAGGGGTTACACATCCTGAGCTATGAATTCCCTCTCCTCCTCAACCAGAGCAGCCACTGCATCATGAGTGGATAGCTAGAGTACAACAAGTCAATGGACATAAACGATACACCTCCTTCATAGCAGACACACCCCAGTTACCACCCTTATGACTTGCAGTTGCCAGTCATGAATTGCTCCCACACACTCCAGACCAGGCACTGTATCCTGAGTAGAGACCCACAGCAAAAGTGAGACTGCGACATCAATGGCACACCTCCGTAACTGCAAGCACAGTCAAGCCCCCCCCCGAGCAGGCACTGCATACTGAGTGTTGAGCTACAGCAAAAAATAACCTCATGGACATTAATGGTGAACATCTGTGACTGCACCTGTACACAAGCTTGCAGAGTTTGGCAGGACCCCCTACCCCAACCAGAGCAGCTACTGCATCCTGAATGGAGAGGCACAGTTTAACAAAGCCCATGGACATCAATGGTACACCTCCCTGATTGCAGGTGAACTACACTTACTACACTAATGACTTGCATGGTCTCAGCCATGCAATGCTTCCCCCCACACTCCAGTCCAGGTACTGTTTCCTGAATGTAGAAACACAGCAAAACTGAGGCTGTGGACATGAATGGTACAGCTCCCTAATTGAAAGTACACTCAAGTTAGCACAGTTAGGAGTTGCATGTTTTTAGCCAGACAATGCCACCTCCCCCACAGAGCAGGTACTGCATACTGAGTGTAGATCCACAGCAAAAATAAGCACATGGATGTCAATGGTGCACCTCACTGATTGCAGCTGTACACAAGTTTGCACAGTTAGGAGTTGCACAGTGTCAGCCAGGAATCCGCCCCAACCAGAGCAGGTACTGCATCTTGAGTGGAGAGCTACAGTTAAACAAAAGCCATGGACATCAATGGCCCACCTCCTGATAGCAGGTATACTCCAGTTACCACACTTATGACTTCCAAACTCTCTGCCAAGCAATGCTACCACCCACACTCCAGACCAGATACTGTTTTCTGACTGGAGAGACACAGCAAAACTGAGGTTGTGGATAGCCATCAATGGTGCATCTTTGTGGTTGTAGGGACATAGAAATTTGGCAACATTTGAGTTACATGGGGTTATGTAGGTGATGCTCCATCCCCATCCCTCACCCACCCCACTGCACATGATAGAGAGAGAGAGAGAGAGAGAGAGAGAGAGAGAGAGTGGGAACTATCTCTTGAGTGTATACCCAGAGAACAGAAATGTTTTACTCATTTATGTCATATATCTCTGTTTGTGATAGATGACAGGTTATGGATTTAGGAGTTGGATGGTGTTACCTAGGTAAATTACGCACCTGTCCACATACAGACCACAGATAAGGTACTGTGTTGTGAGTGAGGCCGTCAGTAAAATAGAATATATGGTTACTGATCTGGAGAGTTTGAGTATGTTAAAGGTTATGTAATTAAGCAATAAGGCATAAGCAGAGGTTATGTTTATGTCTTTTAATCACCTTCCAGGGGTGTGTTGTGGCATGAGGTGTTGCTGAGTGCCACATGCCTCAGAGGGTGATTAACTGACCATTAACATTATCCTTGGGAGTGCCTTATTATTAGTATAATAAAAAGATGCTTTTAAACAGTGTTAAACCTTGTTTGGCATATGGCTAAACTCTACATCTATATTAATAAAAGATTAACATAAGGCTGTTACGATGTTTGCAGTGAATCACAATGTTCTATTTCTCAGATCCTTTTTATTACAGGTGTTATACCTGTATCATTGCACTAATATAGTATGTGGTACAGTTAGTAGCTGTATGTTGTGAGCTACACAGTGACACCTGGTGGTAGCCAAGACATGAGGAGTTGATGTCCTGTGGATCTGTATTTACAAATACTATTATATGACATCGAGTGCTAGTCGTCACAGCAGTGTATGAGCTTTATGTCAGTTGATGTTCTACACTTACATTCAGGACTAGTAGCACGCCTCCAGCTTCACCTGTGTCTGTAGTGTTTGTGCAGTCTCCCGACCACTGTAAGACAGAGAATAGTTTCTTACATACATGCAGCTATTTAACTTTTGTTACTGGTACTGTGATTGTATCTGTGTCTATATTCACCTTGCTTTTATCTTTCTCATGTGTTAAAATGTGTGACCTAACCTTTTGTATGACAATAGTCAGGCCATACCTCTCAACTGTCCCTGATTTTCGGGATGTCCCTGATTTTGCCTCAAAATTTTACTCTGTCCCTCCTAAAATTGTGTTCACCTGACAAAACAATGGAGTTGTTAGGAGAAAATAATGTCAAACATTAAAGTTACAGACTTGTTCTTCCTTAGAAAATACATTTACACTAAGCCCCTTATTCTGCAGCTACCTGAGTGGACATTATCAATTTTGAAGATGTGTCCCTGATTTTGGTCCTTTGTCCCTGATTTTTTTAAGCCATGTCCCTGATTTATGAGGCAGGAGGTTGAGAGGTATGGAGTCAGGCATTGTGGGTGTGTATGCATCCCATCACCCCCCCCCCACACACACACACACAGACACCCACAGAGTGGTATAATGTCACAAATTGAGAGTCACATATCAAAATAGTCATACAAATGATTTTCTGTGTCATGGTGAGAAACTTACTATGGTGATAGCTGTGCTAAATACTTATCTGTTAACTATTGTAGAAATAGAAGTCTGTTTTGTGAGAAGATACTAACTTGTTCTCTACTTAAGTCTTTGTAAGTCATGAGCACTGTGTTTGGCAATACTCCTTAGTTATACATTTAAGATCTGATCTGTCTTGAGTGTACAAACACAGGGGAAACCAGTACTGTGAACAATTACAGAACAGGTTGGGGTATATATGCTTGGGAAAATAGTACTTTTATGTAGTCAATAAAGGCATTTACTGTGATGATACACAAAGAATTTTTGGTTTGCACTCTGCTGTCTGTACAACAAGTAGCACAGCACATAACAATGAAACAGCAGCTCAGTGGGTTCACAACATCAAAGTGTGTGCGATGTACACCAGTGACAGTAACTATAGTTAATAATTTCTTGTTCAATGTTCTTACCTTCAGATTTGACAATAATGACACTGTCAGTGTCAAAATGGTCGGCCTCCACAACCTCTGCGATTCCTGGCACTACCTTGCTTTGTGGTGGGGAGCATCTTTGATGATCTGTAAAATGAGAGATTTTAAAGATTTTCATTGAGTGTGGTATTTTGAGTGTAAATGTATTGATATGTGATTTCTTGGAAACATTATACTCTACTCTGACACTTAAGATACTCCTAGATGAGGTGCTGTATAATGGTTCAGTATACAAAATACATTTTAAATGGATAGAAATGTTATAATCAGGTGATAGAAGTAAGAGTAAGCAATAAGACATGGCTGGGTGTTGGTAGTACTGAGATACCCACACTCCCAGAGGCGTAGTTAGGTATGAGAACATAGGTTGAGTGCCTTCGGTCTCTGGGTGTGTGGGTTTCTCAACTACCAACTGCACCATCATGCTATCTATATAATGGACCCATGCACAAGTTTGAAAAAAAATAAAACATTATAAAACTTTTCAAAGTTACAAAATATATTATTACGCGTTGCTAAATAATGTATAATACTCCTTGACAGATGTTTTCACCTGTTAGTTATCTGCCTTTCTTAACACTGAATACATTGTGTGATTGTTCAGCATGTAGTAGAATAATTCAAAGCTCTGTATTATTCCAGTAGTGAATGTCCCCCAACACATATAGAATGGTAACATGGAATACAGCCATGAAGTGCACTATGACATGACTTATACCTGAGTATTATATGAGAGATCGTCGATTTAATTATCATTGACACAATGCATAGCATTGCCTTGTTTTATTACTATTTATAATGTTACTAGATAGTGTTAAACCTTGGTAAGTGTGTGGCTAAGCTGTATATGCATGTTAATACAAGATAAACATTAGACTGTTACAATGTTAACAGGCACTCTGAAAACTCACATTTTTGAAATTATTTTAAATATTTATTATAAGGGTCTCAGCAATGCTTACATTTGAGTCTTTATTAGCATTGTGAGACCCTTATGTAAATCTACTTATTACTATGTGTTACCCCCACTGCTCATTATTGCTTAATTAAGAGAACGGTGAACTTATTTGTTTTTTTTTCACAAAACAAAACGTATTTAGTTACAGATAGTTTGTCTACTCATGGTGTGTTAGGCACTCCCCCGCTTCTGGCTTTCCTGCCACCTCCCACCTCTCATTAGCTAGGTAGTACCAGGTGACGTCATTGTCAGGTATCTGTCCTCGAAGCTTTAAGATGTAGAAACACTGGCACAACAGCTTCCACTTCCTTTTGCACATTTGTGCAGTCTTGTTCCAGATCTTATGTTCTACTTGCATAAAGCTGTGGATGTACCTCCACATTTTGTCCTACTTCATATTTGTACTGCACATTAGGATGCACGAGTTTCCTTGGGCATGGGCTGACTGAGCCAGACAACACACCTCCTTCTGCGACCAGAGACACATGTTTTTTAATCTTTTGATGGTTTGTCAAAAACTGTAATAAATAGAGAATAAACATGATGTTAGAAGACAGTATTGTGAAATATTTATTTTTTTGTCTGTTTGCATGTCATAGTAGGTATTATCGTAGATGTTAATATTCACTATTGTATAGTTACAGTAAGATACTGTCCAGGCTTAACAAAGTAATGCACTGTGCGTCTGATTTGTGGTGTTGCATCCTGGCAGTGCAGTGAGACTCACACAGCTTGCTGTGTATCACTATCCCAGCACTCTTAAAGGGTATGGTGCACAGCCCAAGACCATATAAAGAGCGCTGCCATGGGCATGAACAGTACTGATATGTGCCCGCTGCAGGCCTCATGAAGTCCCACTACCAGAGGCAGTAGTAGTAGAGATGCATACCTGAGCACCCATGCAATGTTGTTTGGGGTGTCTGTTGTACTAGTGGTGGTCCCTCCCCCATTGCTTGTATGATGTTGCTACTGGTGGTGTTGAATGAATCAGTAAACCATGCTTACATCTCAAGCCCTTGTCAATGCATGTTGCTGCAGCAGGTCTATAGATAGCCTTGCTCATCCCATGTTGCACAAAACAATTATTGTATATCCACTACAGCAGGTTTCTGCTGTTGGTGTGTGACTGAAAACAGAGCCATACTGGCACTGCTGCCTGCTGACAGAGTTGTCTGACAATGAGAGCTATTGCACAGAGTCACTGGTGTCATGAACAGCATTGTACAGGTTGTGAGGGACATTATTGGTACTATAGCTGCCAGGTGCAGGTTTGTATGGGCACTTTTTTGAGGGGGATCAGTAGTACTATTGGTGCCAGTAGCTTTATCGTATGGGCAATCGGGGTGGGGGGATTGTTAATCCTGTTCAGAATGTTTAATAGTTTGACTAATCATTACATAATATGACATTCAAAAAATATTCCTGTTTGCAATTAAAAGTTTCAGTCTGTCTTAGGTGTATGGTGAAACAAGAGTTATTTTGAATACAACAGTCTATTGACTAATTATTGTATGTATGATGCAATTCTGAACATCTGCATGAATATGAATACATGTAACAGTGTAACAGTGACATAGCATATTTTTTTGTCAGTGTAATCAGTGCAGCTTTTCTATTTTTTGATCAACTTAATGGGCTTTTAAAAGAGCCTTTTGTTTACGATTCTGTCTGCTGTAACAGCCTGATATTTTTAGAGGAGCATGAGTATTCCATCTCGAAGGTGTCCCAGAAAAATGGAATTGCCAGCATGTGAGAAGTGCACACCATTGGGTAGGTATAGCCAATCATTACAATATTTAATTTGAGGATGATGTATGGTGTGCATCCCAGTCATGCGGAGGTATCCAGATATTTGGATGTTTACCTTTCTGTGAGCTCTGTCAAGCAGGTACATATGCTATTTCTGCTTGCCAGACTTTACACTCTGTAATATCAGAAAAAATGATCTTACACACAGGCAACATCCGCATAATAGAAGCAAGATCCAATTTTGCTTCTGAGACTAAATCTATCCATCTTTTGGTGCCAAAATCATTGCCTCCGAGTTGGATCTGCAGTATGTCTGGCCGAGCTTGAGTAGTCAAAAGTCTGTTATTGTTGGCATGAGATGATCCCACCTCATGCCACCTCTACCAAACCACTTTACAGAGCAATTTGGAAGCTGCAGATCTCTCCCAAAATCACTCCTCTGATCATACTCTGAAGCATGTCTTATTATGCTGCTGCCCACTACCCACACATTCAAATGCTGTTTTCTGCCATTCTTAGCTTTTAAACTCAGAAGTGGACAGAGAGCTACCAAGAAAATCAGTGTTTCTCCTGCAGAGGTTAGCCACAAGTGAATGTTTAACAAAGATTTCCCTATCTGCTTCAGTACTGCTTTTGTGGGCTGATGTTAAATACAGTGATTTGCCATGTTATTGGTTGATGATTTACCATGATTGCCAAATAGAGTGCATGCACTATTACTACACTGAATGGTGGTTCTTGCTGTCAAACAGAAATGCAGAAATATTTCTTAGTTGGAAAATGCAACATTGCCATTCTCACTTCAAACAATTACAGCTTAACAGAGGCATATGATTGGTTGTGGCTCTTGTAATGATACAAGTGCTGCTTGTTTCTGCCTCCATTTGTAGCTCTATCTGTGCTAGTAAATACTGATTCATATTCTGACTTTAAACTGTTATAACTTTTTTACAGTATGGTAGTTAAATTATATTATCATTGTCAAATACAGCATTAAAAAATGTTTTGTTCAACACTATTTTTGTACTGTTAATAGTTTTTATGATGCTAGAAAAATTGTTTAGAAAATGTGATGTACTTACACAGTCAGAAGCAGGGCCTCTCTTGTTTTCCCTAAGATGGCTGCTATCTTCTTCTTCACTGTTCTGTGGTTGTGATTGGTTGTTCGATATGGCCTGACAAATGTGCCGATACATTGGTTGCAGCATCTGTCACTCAAATAGGCACTAATCTGTGATTGGCTGAGTGTCAAAGGGGGTGTAAAGCAATTGCAATTTGCAAAAGTGTCATGTGTACAACACTATTATTTGACACTTTCGTGCATGCGACACTATTTTGCAACACTATATTCGACACTGTTGAACATTTGACACTGTTTTTTGTGAACGTACCGCATGAACGACACCATATTTTGTGAAAGTGTCACATGTTTGACACTACTTTTGTGACTTTTTGAAAAAACAGTTTTTATTAGGTAGAACAGCAGTGTGGATGATTAACATTGTGTCACTGTTTTATTTTTGACATTTTTCTCATATGATAATTGAAGTTAGGTTCGACACCATTTGAAAAGACTTGTATTGCCTCACTGATCTTCCTTTACTACACTAATTATCTCCATAATGTTTAGTAGGCAGTAGAATTTCTTGTTCTTATATGAGATATGGATAGTGTATGATAGCATGTAATGTTAGAAGCACACTGAAGAGATGTATACTAATTACTTTTATTTCTGTACTTCCCATACAGGTGTCTGATTCTTTTGTAAGATTGGTGTACTGAACTGTGAATTGCTGAACAGGGAAGATGCCCTCTAAAGAGACAGAAATCTATGAAGAGACAAAACAGGTATAATACTACATCACTGTTGCTTAAGAGTAATGCAAAACCCAGTGATGGTTATTCAAGAAGTAAAATGATTTAGCATTCCAGTAAAACCCTAATTCAGAGCTTCACCACTCTCCAGAAAAAGTGCTTGCTCAACAGCAAGGAAAGAATGTCTAGCTAAGCAACAGCTGTGCAGATCTATAAGCACAAAGATACTGTTGCAAAGACACGCATTAAAACATGTGGTAAGCAGCGCGTAAATTTATGGCTGCTGATGGTCATCTGAAGAAGCAAAGTATTTTGATCACTAGCTTGTAAAGCTAAGATTGACAGACTTATTGCTGCTGTGATGAGACATGAGTGCAAAAAAAAGAGTCATCTCAATTTGTTGAAATTACACCTCATAGTATTCATATTTGTTAGTAAAGCAGTTATTGTTCTTCAATGTTTGTGGTGTAAGACATCTCATGTACTTGAGCAGTTCAGAAAAATTGTGCATGACATAAAGATGAGGCTTCAATGGTATCCTGTCTTGAGTCTACACAATTTCTGTGATGTCTTCATAGGTCACTGTCTGCATACACAGCACTCAGAGGCATATTTCTGGGAGAGTCATATTATTCACAGAAAAGGACAGCAACTTGTGCATTGATGAGTCCGTAAAGTGTGTAATGTACTCAGTGTGCGTGATGATACTACAATGGAGTCTGATGATGAATGTGAGGGAACTACTCAGCCTCGTAAACGTCACTGTCTGTCATGGACATGTGATGCGACTTGCAACTGGAGGCAACAATCATTTGAGAAAGTTGAGTACTTTATCAACCTGTTTGTCATTACTGATTGTAAAGACAGGCATAAACTGTTTGAGAGTATAGACCTTTGAGAGATCCATCCACATACTGGACTTATGCGTCACTCGCTTGCATGCCTAGATAATGGTGTTTGTGACAGTGTCTTTCACCACATGCGTATGCTGGGGGTGTATCAATCAGGCATGTGAAACTTTGTATACAGGGTCTATGATGTTCGATGAGTTGTCGCTCAGTATACTCTTCTGAATGAGTTACTGCAGTCTGGTGACATGCATGGTGCCATGACATTTGTGAAACAGCTGTGATGTGTCAGCAGTGTGACAGATACTCTGATTGCTCAGTCATTAATTGTTGATGCAAATCATGTGTCTGTCTTACAAACTGATATTCTAAAACAATTTGGGAAATCAATTGCCAAATTTGAGTTGCAAAGACACAGAAATTTGACTGTGTATGTGTGTCATGTGATCAACTCTGTTATGAAAACAAACAGCCAAAGTGAACCTGGAAACCTTGTCACCATACAATGACATGTGGTTTTGACTGTCAGCATTTCTGCTGTTAAAGTGTGACTTTCAGTTGACCCAATCATTGTAATGTGCAAGCACTGTTTTCAAAGTGAAGTCTAACATTCTGCCACCAAGGTCAGTCCTGAACAATATTGGAGCACATGTTACTCCAACTGAGATTGCCATGTTGAATGTGTTTGAACAGATTCTAATTCAGACAATGAAACTGTTTCAAACCATTCTACTGCTAAACACAAAGACACGGAACATTCCACAAAAAACTCATTAGATCTCTTAAGGGTTCTGTAATGTATCTTCCACTTCCTCTGCAGAAAAATATTGAGGTGATCTCTATTGAGAATACTTTGGTGATTCTTGTCAATGGTGTTCCAACAAAGTCAAAAGTCATTTGGCAGCATGTTGTCAATGTAGAGAAGGTGAAGCTTGCCCTCACTTATTTAAAGAGCAACAATCCCTTTTATGCAGACCTTGATGTTGATCGCATGACCATTGTGTCTGTTGATGATGAGCTTTTGGAAAGCACTAAACCAATGATTGAGAAGGTCAATGTGGAGACAAACAATAATGTGTATGAACAGTACACAGTTCACTCACTACATGGGAGAAATCCAGTAGGGGACAACATTGATCTCTATCAAATGAAACAGGTGGAAGGCGAGCATGTCGGCCTTTGGGAGGCAATATTGGAAGCACGCTGTTTCCCATACTTATTCCCAAGAGTCAGGTGGGCACCTAGATGAAAGAGAAGTGTGTGTACAGGGTGCTGAGTACCATACTAGTCATGTACTCAGTAAGGATGGCAAATTCAGGTGTAAAGTACAGTACCTGTTTCATCTCCTCTGGGAGAGTGAGTTTAGCGTATTGTCTGCATCTATTGCTCATACTATTCGTCTCACAACTCCACTTGATGAAATTAAAACTGCACAGTTCTTGCAGAAACTGAAGCAGAAGGAAGAAAATGTGCAAGTGAATTTGTCTTCCATTCTGTCAAGTCTATGTGGCACCAAAGAATACTGGTATCACAGGCACTCTGAGGTGCTGACCATGCTGCAAGAGCATGGTCCAGCCACATGGTTTGTCACACTCAGTTGTGCCGAGTATGCCTGGGATGAGGTCATAGAACTGTTGAAGTGGGCAAATTGTGATGTTGAGGCATTTCATCAATGACTCTCTGAAAATGTGCTTCTTGACCCTGTATCTGTGACAAGGCATTTCCTAGCGATTCCATGACATTCTGACTTTCATTTTGTCAAAGGACAATTCGCCTTTTAGTATCATGGAGCATTACTTCTGGAGGAAGGAGTATCAGGCATGTGGTGCTCCTCATATTCACATGTTACTGTGGATCAAAGATGCCCCATGCATAGGTGAACATGAAGCAGCACAAGTGCTAGCATTCATTAAGCAGTACATTACTTGCCGTATTCTGGAGAAGTACAACAGTCCTACACTGTGGAAGTTGGTGCAGAAATTTCAATGCCATATTTGTGCAAATACTGCCACTGGACAGTGAAGAACAAATCTGATTGGTACACAAGATGCCATTTCAGATTCCCTAGATGTGCCTGTCAGGATGGTTGCATGAACTTTTTTCAGCTATGCGACACCACTTGAAGGCAAAATCAACCAAGAGGGTTTATAAATTACCCAGAGAAGAGAATGAGGTGTACATCAATGACTACAACCCTACTCTTCTTCTAATGTGGCAAGCAAACATAGATGTTCAGTTTGTGGCTGACAACTCGTTGGCTCTGGTTCGGTATGTCACTTCATACATAACTAAACATCAACAGACTAGCTTGCAAGATCTTTGGGAAGATATTGCCAGTTCAAGTAAGTCACTGACATCTCAGCGCTTGTCACTGCAGTTGAAGACTCTAATACACAGACAACGTGGTGCCTATGAGGTCAGCAATTGGTTGATTGGTACACATTTATATGGCAAGTCTGATGCTGTGCGCTTCCTCAGTGTAAACTACAAAGAGAAGCGTAAATATGTACTTATTTCTCAGGCTGAGATTGAGGAACTGGCTCTCAAAGAGACCATCTTCAAGACATATCTTGAAGAATAACCTCATTGACATGTACACCCCTGTAGACACAAAGACATGGATTGAATTTGTTTATTTGAGGTGGCTAAGTGGTATGACTACAAGATGGATGTCTCACCTGATTGTACACGTGACATTTACAAGGTTAAAGGAGTGGATGGCTGTCTCATTAAGAGACATAAGCCTTGGCTCATTGACCACTGTAAGTTACATCTAGGCACATCTGAGAGCAGTGAGCATTACTACTTTGCTCTCCTATTTTTATTTAGACCCTGGAGGAATTAATCTGAATTAAAAGTTGACTGATATATATTCGAGGAAGAATTCAATCACAATTATGAGTCATTCAAAAGTGAATACTCTGACACATATATTCAGAGTCTAGACACTGAGAAAGAGCAACTTGACAAGGCACAGAAAATACTTGAAGAGGACACTCCTGCCAGTTCACAGGAAAATCTTGATCCAGAAGGACAAGGTATCCTTGGAGAATCTCTGCCTCTGAATGCCCCAGAAGTACTCATGTCGGAAGTGGAGAGTGCTATGGAACATGGCACACACTGCAGTGTTGAACCAGCTGAGTTGAGAGAGACTCAATAAGCAGCAATGGGTGGTTCACTCTGAGATCACTGATGCTGTCCAGCATGGATTACTACACGGACTCAAGAAATGTGACTGTGTTGACTACAAGCCACTGCTGATGTTTGTTAGTGGCTCCAGCCAGGACGGAAGAGTTTCCTTATAGAGTCATAACAGCAGAAATACAGAACCTGACAGGGTAATCAATGTCTGTTGCTGTTAGTGCTCCCACTGGACTGGCTGCATACAACACTGGTGGAATTATGATATACCATCTCTTCGTGGTGCCAGTGGAGCATGGCAAAGAAGTAGAGTATCACAAACTGTCATTTGAGGTTGCATCTCAGCTTTGTTCTATGTTTAGGACTCAGAGGGTGGTGTCGGGAATTTTTTCCTCGGCATCAGTCTCCCTGCCTTGCGGGGTACCACAGGGCTCTATTCTAGCACCTATGTTATTCACGGTGTATATGCTGCCTTTGGGAGGGATTATAAGACGATACAGACTGGGTTTTCATTGCTATGCTGATGATACCCAGCTGTATATGTCTTTTGTGCCCGGCCAGGATGCTGCCTTGTGGTATTTAATAACTGCCTTGCAAGTCCAAGATTGGATGAATGGGAGTTGGTTGAGGTTAAACCCTGAGAAAATGGAGGTGTTGGTTGTGGATAAAGGTCGCTGTGAGGTGGGTTTGCCAGCTGGATCGCATTCTGGCTTATGGCTTGCAGGCGCTCCACTGACAACCTCAGATCAGGTGCGGAATCTTGGTGTAATAATTGATGACCACTTGGCGCTTAAAGCTCAGGTGTCAGCAGTGGTCAAACTTCCTTTTTCCATCTGAGGAATATCTCAGGTGAAGCATCTGGTTCCTCCACAAGATCTTCCAACATTGATCCACGCCTTTGTTACCTCCACCTTGACTATTGCAACTCCTGTACCTAGGGCTATCAGGGTTGAACTTCACCGTCTGCAGCTAGTGAAGAATGCAGTAGCCAGGTTGTTGACTGGCTCTTCTAGATCCAGTCATATATTGCCTGTGCTCCGTGGACTGCACTGGCTGCCAGTACTTTGGCGAATCACCTTCAGGTCGGTCTTCTGACCTATAAAGCTCTACATGACCAGGGACCAACTTATCTGAAAGAGCTCCTTCACCCTACTGTCCCTCCCACCCTCTCCGATCCACTGACGAGGGATTGCTGGAAATTCCCAGGGTCTGTTTGAAATCGTCAAAGGGGCTAGGTCATTTTAGCTTTATGGCCCCGACCCTGTGGAATTCTCTACCTGTCAAGATGCGAAATAGTCCGACTGTCCTGATCTTTAAAGGAGCCTTGAAAACTCACCTTTTAGTCTAGCTTTTAATGATTTATAATAGTTTTAAACTCTGTTTATTTATTGTTTTATGTTATTGTACAGGCGCTTTGGATTGAAGAAAAGTGCCTTTTATAAATAAAAATTGATTGATTGATTGATTGATTTATTAAGATGAAATTACTCATCATTGATGAGATTAATATAGTCTCCAATGTGATGCTTGCCTGTATACACCTGTGTCTACAGGAGATCTTGGGGACTGACTATGGAGATGCATTTGGTGGTAAAAGCATTGTTGTATTTGGAGACCTCTTAAAGCTTGTATCAGTTAAAGTGGAACATGTCTTTGCAGCTCTGACTGTCAAACAGGCTAAGAATACTCTAGGCTGCATTGGAGCTTTTAACCTGTGGCAGTTATTTACCTATGTCGAGCTGTATCAGAACATGTGACAAAGTGGTGATTTGGCTTACAAGGCACTGTTGGATCAGACTCGTCCAGGTTCTTTGTCACCAGAACATCTTTCAATGTTACATGGTCGAAGAATCAGAATGGATACTACATCCATAGAAACAGCATGTCATGTTTTCAGTGATGTGTACTCCACTGGCACGCAATTGTGTGTCTTATGCCACAACTGAAGAAATGTGCTGAGTTCAACACTGTCATGTTACAGAGAGAGAATCAACAGATTTTCACTCTTCATGCTATTGATACAGTTGATGGTGTCATTCTAAGTCGAAAAATGGTAGCAAAGATGACTGAACAACTCTCTGAACTGAAGTTAGATGTCTCATGCACAGCTGGACTGGAAGCTATTCTTACAGTTTGTAAGAATGAAAGTGTCATGCTGCACTGCAGTCTTGATGTTGAGCATGGCATGGTAAACAGTGCCATGGGTAATATCATCGACTTCATTTACAATGTTCAGAAAAGTTTATTGAGACACTTCTTGTCCACTTTGACAACATGGAACTTCCTTTACAGATTGATCATACCTGTGTTAAATTCCAGGAATTTTAGGATATCTATGTTAACGGAAACAGTTTCCAATATGTGTTGCGTATGCTGTCTCAATTCACAAGTCTCAGGGCTTGAGTTTGGATTCAGCAATGGTGGACATAGGGACAGACATTTTCAAAGATGGCATGAGCTATGTCACACTTTCATGTATACATAGTCTTTCTAGGTTGCACATCATAACACTCACACCTCAGAAGATACACGATGACAAGCGATGTATTGTTGAGTACAACAGATTACGTACTCTATATCAGCCACAGATGTCTTTAATACCACTACCTATGTGTGTGGTTGTCTCACATCCCACAGTCACAGCTACAGCTGGCAACAAAAGAAAACAAGCTTCTACAACTGATTCAACTGTGCAGAGTAGTAAGAAGGTCACAATGTCAAATACAGATGCAGAACTTGCTGTTGGTCAGAAGTCAGTTGGTATGGCTGTTGTCCCAGTGTTTGATAACAGTACTAGAGTAAACTGCTATGATAATTCAGCAATGCAAGTGTTTTTACACGTGCCACACTTTGTGCAGACAATATATGCTTCACAAGACACTCCTTTATCGAAGGCATTGAAGCAGGTTGTCAATGTGGCTTCTGATCAAGCTAACAACGTACAGTCACTTTCACCTTTGCGACAGGTGTTGGGGACATATAACGGATGCAGTACATTTGCTGCTAACATGCAGCAGGACGCTAGAGACTTCATAATGGCAATCATAAACAGCTTGGATGAAGAGGATTCCAATGCGTTAGCATTCACTGTGTCATATACAGCAAATATGTATGTGTGCTATGTGGTCATTCAAAGTAAGAAACCACAGAAGACATGCTTTGGGTTTCTCCTATTTGTGCCTGAGGTTAAAGTGTCAAGTTTCAGCAGCTGTTTATGAATTCAGTATATGGTCACTTGTGTGTAAAGTGTGGAGGTACATGTACTAAGTCCATAAGCCTGAGGACTTCATCTCAATATCTTATGCTTGTATTGCATAGATTTGACTCTAATGGGCTCAGAGTTGACACACCTATCACTGATTTCACAGCTGGTAGAATTATATTTAACCAAGCAGTGTTTGACACTCATGCTGTGATCTACCACTTGGCCAGTCTGCACATTCTGGACATTACACTTCTTTGTTGAGGTACAGAACTGGCTGGGTTGACTGCAGTGGACTCTACCTGCTCTCTCAAACCGAGACTACCGCAACACTTAAAACATGAATAAGTTCTGATATTGAAGAATTATAACAATCTTCATGTGTCAGAGGAATAGTCACACAACATGTGACATACTTTGCTGTCCGTTTTGTTACAGAGTGAGTTCTGGAACATTATCATACTTTTTTTACAGATGTGCATTCAATACCATGTTGGTAACATATCACATGGTTGAACAGCATATGCTTACTCAGTGTCACGTATAAGATTGTTGTGTTGATCAGTGACACAGTGAAAATAGTTGCAGAGGTCTTTCATCAGTGCCAGTTGTCTTCACAGTCACTAGAAAAACACATTTATATGTCTAAGAAAGACTTTTTAATGTCAAAAGAGAAATTCCTATCTAGTTGCCCTCTTCTGTCATTGACTTTTTCTTATGAGTATGTAGTATGCAGATATAATAAGTACTACTTGGCACACTTACCAAGTCTGTGCCTCTGCTAAGGCATAATACTTGTTCATGTGCATTAACATTACAGTGTAACATATCTGTTTGTTGCAATTTTCTTTATCTTAACATTATTAGGATCTTTTATAACTAAAGATATCCTGGTGCTTGTTCAGTTCTGTCTCAGCAGCATACAGCTCTGTTTTTTTACATTGTCATATAGCGTGTACTTAAGTACACTACTCAAACAATTAACTTCACTCTGCACATATTGAGTAACATCAGATCTGCCCTGTGTTCCTTTTTTAATTAACTTGCATCTTCACTGAATACCACCATTTTGTGTTGCAACAGTGCAATACTATACCTGTTTTGTTCTCATATACAGTATCTGTATTGTATTTATGTATATATAATACTTAATGTATCACTTAGTAATAGTTTGTAACTGTGACATTTACAGTAGTTGTGTTACTTGCCATATTAGTTGCTGTTTTGCACAAATAACTAATATCTGACTGTTTAGAAGTATTACATTCATAAGCCCTTTAATGTTAGCAGAATATAGTTATTAGTATGACATTACATATGTAGTTGCAGATATATAGTATTTTGTTATTTCATATAGCCATAATAGATATCAAAGATAAGTGTTGTACTACATAGTCTTAATTGTGTAGAGGTTACATTTTCTGAGTAGAGGTTACATTTTCTGATTAAAAAATAATTAAATATTGTAGTCATTGCATTCTGTTAACTATTTCTTTTATGTAAGTAAAAAAATGTAACAGATCTAGGTGATTTACTAGTTTGTCAGTAATTTTATTATTGATTTGATACTTTTTAACTGATGTACATAGTCTGTGTTGCCATGTGCTATAGTATTTTATTTAGTTGTGTGGTAAGTTAATTAAATGCATGCTTATAATAGTTAACAATTGTACATCAGACACTTTCACTGAGAAAAACTGAGTTTTCATGTTCCTGCTAATATATTTTGATCGCCTCTATTGAGGGGTCAGGTGGGAATTTTCCAAATGCAGTAACAGAGTGATATGTCTTAACATCTATATATATGTGTATACATATGTGTATGTGTACAAATAAAATATATACCAATTCAATGTTTAACAGTAAGTTTGAGATGAATATTTTTCTTGAGAGGATTGTCTGTTTTGTTGCTATTACTTTAATGGTTGCATCTGGTTTTTCGCCCACCCCAGGAAGATTCACACCATTAGTCACACAATGTCAACAACATCATGACTGTTCAATATGTGTAAATAGTGTGCAGAGAGTACTGTGATATATGTGTTTATGTATTGTGTGCTGCCATCACATGTTAGCCATTTGCTATCTTTGAGACTGTTTAACATGTATTTCAAACATTGGTGAAAACATTTAAATGTTTATTTTGTGAGACTAATTTTGTGCACCAATTGGATTTTTATTTGGCCTTTTTTACAATGTTTAATTGGGCAATAAATCTTTTGTAAGCCTTATCTACCTGTGTTGTGTATTTCGTTTAAGCATAAAGTGATAGTGATCATATGTATGTTGCTGTTGGTGTATTGATGCATCTACACATAGTGTTTCATGCTCATCAGTGCAGATAACAGACGTTGCACTATTTACCTGCTGTAGACCAGTGTGATGAACATGTTCATCTCCTGTACCATACATTGAGCATAGTATTTTTACATCAAAGGTTCAGAACATCAGCTATTGTTGTATAACTACTATCATAGAACTACATATTCAGACAGAGGTATCTATATCTTGGTGAGTCTGTGTTGTGAAAATGGAGCCATGGTCTAAACAACATATTCAAATTTATATGACAGAATTATTTCTCAAAAAGATGGGAAATTCAATGCAAAAAACTCTGTTCAATGCATCAGTTTGGGTTGTTCCATGGCGACAAAAGCGAGGAAATTCAGTGTTAGGGTTGAAAACCCTAACTCTGCATTCCCCCCAACACCAGCTCCATACACACACACACACACACACACACACATATGTACACATACACACATGCACACACACGCACTGCAAGTAGAGGGCAGGACCAAGGCAACATGACCAATCACAGACAACCAGCATCAGGTGACCGAAATAACATACAACTGTCTAAACATACTAAAAGACACATCCATCATCATGGGACAACAACTGTTGCATTTCAACAGTCATGAGTGTATGGGCGTTGTGCACATCTTCATATGGTCACATGTCACAACAATACTGTTACACATAGAATTTCTATGATACAGATTGTTCATGTTGTGATGATATTATGATGTATCAACATACAAGAAACTATATATGACATTGTACATTATGTAATGTGGACAGACAGAGAAAAAATACAGTATGAGACTGCTTAAGTAGCAGGTATTGTTAAATAGTATTTGTTTAAATCAAGATCTGCTTGTTCACATTGAGACACACATGTAGCATGAATGTTGATTTATTCTCACACATCTATTGAAACATACAGTACTCACTACTTGTGTGCCAGTTGTGTCATTAGCGATGCAAAAAAGTATGCAAAATAAATATTTTGCAATTTTATTGCCTCATGCAGAGCCACTGACAAAACTAATACTGCTATAAATGGCTCATGATTTTGCCAGCCCTATGATAATAGTCATATGACTGTCAATATGTGAAAATGCTTTGCGTGATAATTTGCACCATGGGACCATTATTATATTTCACATTTTGTTATGCACAGTTTGACATTGCTGTTGATGTGTTTAGGATTACATAGCAGTGAGCAGCATACTGTTGATTATTGCATTAAAATACATTGTTTGCTACTGTGGGTCATATTAGGAGCTATTTACAGACATGAAACCCTGTTATTAATCCTGTCTATTATCATTCATTCATAGGTACAGATGTGGAAAATGTTCTGCTTGAACACCACTAATACCACATAGGTACTAATGTGTATATACATGCACTAACAGTTACAGAGTCAGAGCAAGGCAAAAGACTGAACTAGTGACATAGAATGCTTTGGGTGACACAGTGTCAAATAGAACTGTTAAGGTTCAAATAATAGTGGAGAATGACTTTGTAGCTAATACTGTGCTGCTGCAATTTTGTTTCTTATAGGATGGTAAGATCAGTGCATTGTTAAACACACTAATGTGTCTTCAACTGATTTCTGCTACTATCTGCACATGAAGATATATGTGTATATATATATATATATATTAGAGGCAAAAAATTCCATTTAATGCATTAGTTAGGGTTGTTCCACAGTGACAAAAGTGAGGAAATTCGGTGTTAGGGTTGAAAAACCACCTTGGACCCCCCTGCCAACCCCCCAACCAACATTGGGGTGTGCATTGGGGTAGTCATCCCTAACTCTCACCCCATCACATGTGTAAAGCAGCAGAAGTATAGGAGAATGGGGTGAGAGTTAGGACCGATGACCCCAATGCACATCCCAATGCTGGTTGGGAGGGTGGCAGGGGGTCCAAGGGGGGTTTTCAACCCTAACATTGAATTTCCTCACTTTTGTCACTGTGGAACAACCCTAACTAATGCATTAAATGGAGTTTTTTGCCTCTAACTTCCCTTCTTTTTGAGAATGATAACTAGAAATAGTGAATGTAATGCAGCAGCAAGAGCGCTGGGCCCTCCGGGCCCCGCACTCCTGCCACGTAATGTCTCGTGGCATAGTAATAGGAACAGCAATGCAAACAGAAGTGCTAACAGTGGCACACATGGTAATGCAAGTGCGAATGAGAACAGAAAGGGTGACGCACACAGTGGCGTAGACGGGAACGGTCTGCCGTGTAATGTGTTGTCACATAGTAATATGGTGCCTGCAAATGGAAATGTCAATGGGCATGGTGACGCAAAGTGAAACAGAAAGAGAAACAGTACTGTAGACACAAATTGCAAAAAATAACAGAAACGCAAGCGCAAATGAAAATGCAAAGGATAACGCACATGGTGGCGTAGACGTCGACGGTAAGTGAAACGGGTAAGGAACCACAAGCGGAAAGGGCAACGTTAACAGTAATGTAAGTGCACAGGCTGGTTTTCCCCAAAACCTACATAGAGAAAGACAGTGAGTACAAAGAATGTATGCATAATAATGGGTATCAGAGCAGAAAATGAAGACTTGGAACACTAAATAGATTATATCTCAGGAACCGTATGACATAGAAAAAAAATAAAAGTCATATGATTTACAACTGTCCTGGCTAGTTTTGTGCTTAGCCCCCATTAGCGGACTAAGCATTTTTCTGCGAAAGTCCATATCTCACACGTTTCCGAGATACGGCCCTGAAAGCTTGGGAAAAAGAAAGTTAGGAGCACCATAACTTTGCCTCCCTGTAATATTTTCACCAAACCACTGGAAGGCACATCTGTGGGCTGTTGGCTGTCTTCCTCAAATTTTAGGAAAAAGACCAGACCGTTATTTTGCAGCAGGGTGCCAAAGGATTCCTGCACTGCATTGGGAGCCATAATGTTATCCTATGGGAAAAAACATCAACTTTGGAGCACTGTAACTTTGCTGCCTTGTAATATTTTTTTCAACACAACACTGAAAGGCACATCTGTGAGATGTTGACTGCGTTCCCTCTAAATTTCAGCCCAAAACTCCCAACCGTTCTTTTGCAGTGTAGTGCCAAAGAATTGCTGTAATTTTCCCACAGACTAGAAAACTACTGTGGCAATTTGCGAAAGCTTTCACAAAAATTTGTGAAACACTTTCATGAGCACGAAAGTACTTTGTGAAAGTACTTTTTCCAGAAATTTGAAAAACATATTTCTGGGGTGTTTTACCCCAAATTAAAGACATGGCTAGCATCCTCAGGGTCCGACTAGGTGAATACAAAAAGAATTAGGTTGCTAGAGGGTCCCAAATTTAAATGTCAAGCATTTTTCTGATCCCTAACTGAAAACAAAATGGTGAATTTGCGAAAGTAACAGGCCCATTTGCGAAAGTAAAAATGCATTTGTGACACTGTCGAACTTTTGCTAATTTTTCCCATTGACTTATAATGGAAATTGTTTTGAATAACTTTTGAATCATTTAATATTTTTCAAAAATCTTCAAAAAGCACATTGGGAACCCGGCATACGATCCTGAGATTGCGGGCCAGTCGCAACCATCTACGACCTGTGGTGAGCGGTGAGAATTCCAGAAAAAGCATAAACGTGTGCGCAGATCACGCTTAATAACTCCACAGCTGTATATCCAACTGGTACAAAACTTGGCAGATCCCAAGGCCTATGATTCTTAATCATGTGTTCCAAATTTCAGGCAAATCTGTTAAATGGTTGCAAAGTTATTAAGGTCTAGAATTTGGGGGTTTAACATAGAAATGACTCCTCAACCCTAACTATGGTAGCACTACCATGCTACCATAATATATATATAGACATTAATGATTTGAGTACCATAGTAGCAGCACTATATCAAACAGTGAAGGCACAGAATTTTCTGTTTAAAATGACAAAGTTTTAACAACTGAACTATTGTATAGTGTTACCATGTGAGTTATCAGGTCTGAGATTTCCACAGTGATGTTATTTTCTACAATATAAGATGATTGTATAGTATTGCTGTGCAGAGAATATTATACTGACTCAGGATTGTCTTATTTCAGGGTTACATCAGGAGGCATTAACAGTCAACAAAGAGCTGTAACACTAGTGCCGGATATTAGCATGTTATTACAGTGATGATTATCAACACACTGTGATTGAGAAGATATACAAAATCTTTTAGATATAAAATATGTATAATGTTATACAGTAACAACTGATGGTCAATATCATTGCAGAAGATAAGATCCCTTGGATGCCAGCAGAACTTGCACACTTGTTGGCCCATGATGATGGATGTGTCTTGTAGTACGTTTAGACAGTTGTGTTATTTCTGTCATCTGCTGCTGGTTGTCTGTGATTGGCCATGTTGCCTTGGTCCTGCTCCCTACTTTCATATATGTGTGTGTGTGTGTGTGTGTGTGTGTGTGTGTGTGTGTATGTGGGGAGCTTTGGGTGGGGGGGAATACGGAGTTAGGTTTTCAACCCTAACACTGAATTTTCTCACTTTTGTAGCTGTGGAATGACCCTAACTGATGCATTAAACTGAGTTTTTTTTTTGCCATGAATATATATATATATATATATATACAAATTTGTGTTTATTTTATTTTTGGGTCTTGTTTTTACTTGCAATTATGTTTCATTTTAGCATGTATTATTATCCACAGGTTTGTCTTTGATTGACTGTGTTCATTACACTCAAGAACACTTGCAATTAAAGTTGTAAGCTCCTTATCTTACATGTAATTAGGGAGAATAATATCCTAAGATTTTGTTTTCATTAGACTGTTTTCTTGAAACATACTGAGACATTTAAAATGTATGTGAGGAGAATTCTCTGCTTGTTGTAGTCTTCTGATAACCTTTGACCTTCAATGGCTTTTCAGCTAAAAACATACTGGTGTTAATTAGCTTCCTGACGTAATCTTCTGGTATGTTTTGAATGAGTATGTTAAACAAATGATAATTATTTCTATTTCTTATGCATTCTGGGTATTAATAGTATGGGATTTTCTAAATAACTGTCATAAAGCTTCTGAAGATGGACTTGGTTGGTTTGAAAGCTAGAGCACTTAGTTCTTTTATTGTAACATCTATGTTGGTTCATTAAAAGGTATCAAACCATTTGCTTCTGGATCTGTTCTTACTAGTACCAATACAGCAACTATACTGTTTGATTATCTGTAATGAGCAATTTGTCATTTTTATTTCTGTCATTTAGTTTGGTGAGTTTTCATAAAGTATTTTAATTGTCAGTGTTTTACTGTAGCAGTTTTATTTATTTTTATAAAATGAACAGAGTATTAATGATTGAAATAATGCACAGGTAATTACACAACACATTGGTATAAAAAAAAACTATGAAATGGAGCAAGAGGATAAGCATGAGAGAAGGGAAAAGTCATGTGAAGATGGAGTAAGTCCATTGTAGAATGCAATAGGAATCAGATATGTGGGGAAATAATAGTGCGTAAATACACAAAAAGGTAGAAAGGGTACAGAGAGCCTCACCTTGGCTGTAAAGAGGAGGATGGACAAGAGCAAGGGGGAGGAGGGGGATTGAGATAGGATACATTTTAAACTGAGCATGTAGGGAGCCAGAGGAGGGAGCTTGGAAGAGAGTTTCACAGGGAGGGCAGATGATAGAAGAAAGCTGCCTGCCCCAAACTGGATAGAGGACAGTGGAGTGAGATGATGCTGGAGGCAGTGCAGCGTAGTGGGCAGGAAGACAGGGATGAGGGAGAGGACAGAAGTACTGTAAACTAGGAGGGAAGGACAAACCAAAATTCTTTTAAAAAAAGAAAAAAAAGAACAGACTTTGCCTAACTGTCATAATGACAAAGTTACCCACAAAGTTACTGGAAATGGCACAAGTTACCAGCAAAGTTGCCAGTGAAGTCACTAGGCGAATTTCAAGCCTATGGTAAAACTTTGTGGATTGATTCACCGAGGCAAAGTTGGTAACATCACTGAAATTCACTGGCAAGTTAAAATGTCACAAAATCTCTATTACCAAGGATATAGGAGCAAATGTTAATTGGACCCAATTTTCAAAGCCCTGAGTTTGATGCAACACGCCTGCACCAAACATAACTGCTACAAGTGGCACCTTGCATCAAATACAGCCCCTGAGCTAGTTCTCAAAAGGCAGCCTGCATGAACCACAGGCTGCCTACCCCAAAGAGGCTTGCATCATCAGCACGCAAAAAGGGCAAACGACATGGAGCTAGGGGGCATGTGTGTATGCAGGCTGCTGCTACATCCCTGTAAATGGATTCTGTAAACTTACACCTATTAATCTGTGAACTGAATAAATAAAACTCACCCTGAGGACATATTTCTAAGTATCCTTAGACCAGCCAGTGCTGGTCTAAGGGTGCTTAGAATATTCTCCTCAGGGAGAGTTGTCTGTGAGTAGCAATGAGCCACAGTCCTTGGTCCCAATGTTGCCAACTGTAAGCATTCTCATGACCCCATCCCTATCCCCGATGTTGCCACCATGATTAGTAATACATAATTCCACAAGTTCCCCTTCCCAATCACCTGATGTTGCCACCGTGAATAGTAAAAATTAATTTCTCAAGCCCCCTTCCCATTCCCCTAATATTGCCACCAAGACTAATAAAATGACTTTCAAAGCCCCTTCCTGAACCCCTGATGTTGCCACTGTGTAAGTAAAAGTCCTTCACAAGCCCCATTCCTGATCCCTGATGTTACTGAGGTTAATAATGCAAGCTCCTTCCCGAGCTGACACTGCCAGTAACATAAATAATTTGGTTCCATGACCCTCCCGACCCCAAAGGTGCCATCAGTAATAGTATTATTCTGGGTCAGAGACCAGCACAGCCCACCTCCCACCTCTATATCTGGTTGCCAACTGAATTGTCAATGAGCCTACTGTAATACAGTGGGATCAGTGACAGTTCAGTCAGCAGTCAGCTGTGGAGGTGAGAGGTGGAGTGCTGGTCGCCAGCCAAGAATAATGTTATTAATGATGGCACCTCGGGGTTGGGAGTGGAGCATGGAAACAAATTATTTATGTTACTGGGTGTTGGGATTCAGGGAGGGAGCTTATATTATTAACCCTGGCAACATCAGGGAACTGAAGGGAGCTTGTGGAAATTACTTTACTATGCATGGTGACAACATCGGGGATTAGGAAGGGACAGGAAATATTTTGTAATGTCATAGTGGCACCATTTGGAATCAGGGGTGGATGGACCGCTAGGACCACCAGGGTATAGACCAGTACAGGGCTGCCCTATGGCATGCAGCTGACCCTCCTGGTGCACTGTCTGTTTGGTGCTCAGCCATGCTTGCTGCAAAACACAGGACTTAGCCTCTGGGATCCCTGCCCCATAGAGAATTGGGTGCAGGGTCCCTTGGCCCATCAGGGCTTTGGCACAAGCTGATATTTTCTGCAGCTTGTACTGATACAATCCCATTTTGACAATCAGGTCAAATGTGTACCTATACAGCAATTTGGTCCAAGAATCTAAACCACAACTGGTAAATCCTGATCTGTATTTTATTTTAACTAAAATAAAAAGGGATTCCAGGGTTTGAACTATAAAACAGTGTTAAGATCTAAAAAATCATTAAAGGGTAGACATAAAAGTAAAGAACCAAAAGTGATTGAGCTAGAATCCAGAGTACATGAGGTGGAAGATTTTCTCCCTGAAGTAGAAAGTAAAACTTTGCATAATTCAAAAGAGCTTAAGGAAATGAAAGGAAAATTAGACAATCTAGACTAGAGACCATGCAGGAATAATTTGAAATGTTTAATCATGACAGAAGGCTTCAAGGGCAACATAATATATATTTCCTAGAAAAAGACTATGCAATGTATTTGGTAGAGACCCCAAGTTTCAAAACTGAGACTGAAATGCCTCACAGGACACCAACAAGACTACAACAATCCAGACAAAAATATTCTTAGGGCTATTTTTGTTAATGTTTTCAATTTCGAGATAGAGAGGTGGTTTTGCTAAAGTCCAAAAAAAGGCCATATATTTTAACAGCAGGCAGATTCCGGTATTTCCAGACTAAGGCCTTAATGTATACAAAAAGTGTTAATTTGACCCTATAAAAAAACATTGCTCTGGGAGAACAAAATTAATTTTCAAGATTTGATGCTAAACCTCTTTAAAATCTTTTCAAATGCAAACAAATATTTGACAATGTACCAGAAGCAACATCCCATGTAAAGTAAGTAACAAGCATATTTGTTCCTGATGATAAAGAGAGGTTTACTTGAACTGAATCGCAAACTGAACAGTAACATAGGGAGCATCTAGGTGCAAGTTAAACTAGTGAAAACTCTGTTAGTATTCACCCTGAAGGACAGAGAGATAAAGCCACCATTTTTTACTACTGATGAGGACATTTATTGTAGGTTTGAAATGATTCAGAACTACTTGAGTGTGGCCCAGCAGTTAAAGAATCAAGGGACCGGATATATTTTATTAAAAGTTAAAGAGTCTTTTCTTAGGCCAACTGGATGATTATTATTGTTGTATAAAAATGGTAGAACAATATTGAATTTTTCCTAAACTTCATACTATGGATGCAGTCCATTTCTGTTTCTTTCCCAAAATGGGCTTTTCAAATTTTAAAATGTTTATGTAGTTTGGATTAGACCTGATAATTGAAATATTAGTAGCAAATATGTATAAGATAATGGAAAATCAAACATCTATAAACTTATGTTTTCTTTTTTCTAGACAGTTTTTACAGTATTATGGAGGGGGCAGTGGTCTCCATTAGAGCATTATGTTCTAACTTGAAGAGGAAGTTAATTTCATGTTCCTAAAGCCTATACCTAGTTGGGCTTTAGCTGGGGGGGGGTAGAATTGATCAGGAAGAGTGAAGGAAGGTTGAATGAGGAGATCATATAAAATAGTAAAACATGTACAAGATCAAAATGGTGGTCACTTCTTTTGTAAGGTAAGCGTTTATGCTACAGTTATATTATTGGAGATACAGGCTACATATGGCTTTTCACTGATATTGCTATGATGGAGACACTTAAATTACTATCTTATATTATTTAATATTAATGCCTTTAAGAATACAACTGAAAGAAAAATTGTTTTAAATATGCTAAAAAAGATTATCTTTCTTTTACAAGAAACCCACTTAATATCTGAAGTGGAAAAGTTTGATAAACTGTGAGGCGCAAAGGGGTATCATGCATTCCATACTTAAAAGTCTTGTGGTATTTCCATTCTTCTAAGGAAATGTCTTAATATTTAATTAGAAAAAATATATTTGGACAATCAAGGCCACTTTGTTATTCTTCCACGAGCCTATATGTAAAATAAATAAACAATAGCATCTATTTATGCCCCCAATAATACTTCAGCAGTATTTTTCTAAGATTAATTTCTTGAAAGTATCACAATTCTCACAACCTTATATCAGCATGGGTGATAATATTGTTGCTATTCGCCCAGAAGGACAGGGAGATAAGGTCACCATTTTTACTAATGATGTGGACATTTACTGTAGGTTTGAAATCATCCAGAACCACTTGAGTGTGGCCCAGCAGTTATAGACTGGGGAAGTCCTAGAGTTAGAGAATCTAGGAACCTGAGACATTGTACCAAAAGTTGATGGGTCTCTTCTTAGGCCAACTGGATGATTATTATTGTGTATAAAATGGTAGTATAATGTTGAATTTTCCTAAACGTCATATTATGGATGCAATCCATTTCTGTTTCTTTCCAAAACAGGGGCTTTGCAAATTGTAAAATGTTTACATAGTTCAGATTAGACCTGATAGTTGAAATATTAGTAGCAAACATGTATAAAGTAATGAAAAAACAAATATCTATAAATTTATATTTTCTTTTTTCTAGACAGAGTTTACAGTATTATGGAGGGGCAGTGGTCTCCATTACAGAAGTGTGCTCTATCTTGAAGAGGAAGTTGATTGCATGTTCCTAAAGCCTATATCTTCTTGGGTTTTAGCTTGGGGGAGGGAGTAGAATTAATTAGGAAGAGTGAAGGAAGGGTGAAGGAAGAGATTATATAAACAAGTAAAACATGCAATAGATCAAAATAGTGGTCACTTATTTTGTAAGTTAGGCATTTATGCTACAGTTATATTTTTGGAGATACAGGATACATATGACTTTTCATTGATATTGCTATGATGGGGACAGTTAAATTACTATCTTGGATTATTAATGCCTTTAGCAATCCAACTGAAAGAAAAAAAAATTAATAGGCTAAAAATATTATTAACTTTATTTTACAAGAAACCCTCTTAACAATGTTTGAAGTGGAAATGTTTGATAAACTGTGGGGTTCACAGGAGTATCATGCATTCCATAGTTAAAAGACTTGTTGCATTTCCATTCTGCTAAGAAAATGTCTTAATATTACATTAGAAAAAATATATTCGGACCATCAAGGTCACTTTGTTATTCTTCCACGAGCCTATATGTAAAAAAAATACACAATAGCATCTATTTATGCCCCCAAAAATACTTCAGTTGACTTTCGGAGAATACACAATCCAGAACACAAGGATTTTTTAATTTTTTTCTCTCTGCTGTATTTAAAACCTATTCATGTATTCATGTAATTTTAGGTCCAAACACCTTCACATTATGACTTTATAACTGTTAATTGTGAACCTATTGTTATTTCTGACCATTCACCTTTTAGCTTTCTTCGTGCATCTAGGGACACAACCAAGCATACATCCTGAAAATTAGATTCATTGTTATTAAAGGGTAGACAATTTATGAAACAAAAACAAAACAAACAAACAAAAAGTTTCAGAAACAGGGATATTTTTGAAAGTCATCAATCAAAGATATTTTCAAGAGTATAATGTGTGATGCCTATAAAGCATTTTGTGTGGGAAATGCATATCATACTCAGTTAACAAAAAAAGGAAACAATATGAAAGACACTGGTAAATAGAAATTGATATAAAAAAATAAAAAGTTCCATACTCAATAAAAAAAATCAAATACTTTTAAAACTGTAAGAAAATTTGAAACATGAATATAATAACATAGGCAATTAAAATATTAAGATTAATTCTTTTCTCACAAGTTAATATTATTCTCAAACAGACTGTAATGTCAAAATACTTGCATACTTGCATCAAAAGAAAGATCATAGAGCTTGATAACAGAATTTAAACTGGAATCACATTAGGGTCAAATAGTGAGGAACATACTGATGCTGAATTTATTCAGTATTGCAGTCAATTATATAAGATTCAGGAGAACCACAGCTAGGAGGCCCTACCATGATGTACGAAATTAAACCTAATACAATAAATGACTTTAGACAAACCTATTACAGATGTGTCAGCCACGATGAAACACAGTAACTTGCAATAATGACATGTCACAAAATTATGCATGACAAAAGGCTTTACTTGCCATTGATTTACAATGGCCCCTGTAGTAAATTGCAGTATTCTGTGATATTCTGCAGCATTTCTGCACTTCATTCTGGCTTGACACATCTGTACATATTTGGAAGTCAACAGAGCTAATAGACAACTAAAGCTAAGCAAGACATTTGGTATAGATGACACCTCTGTAGACTTTTATAAAAAAAAAATAAATAAAAGATGTTAATACCTTGACTACTTGATTTGTTTAACTCATTCAAAGATGTACCTCCTCCTTCCTTTGACAAAACACTAATTATGCTTTTATTTAAAGAAGAAAAATAGGCTGTTATGTTCTTCATATCATCGTATTCCCCACCTTAATGCAGATTATAAGATCTTTATTAAGATATTAGCTGCTAGATTTGAGAAAGTTTTGCCTTGTATAATTTATTTAGACCAAACGAGCTTTGTCGTGGGAAGGAGGGACCACACTAATATTTGGAATGGCTTAAATATTATACACAATGCAAAGGATCAAAATGTAATGGTGGTGTACTTGGATGCAGAAAATGCTTTTGAGGGTTGAATGACCATATCTGTGTGCAATTCTAAAGCTGTTAATATAAAGGAAGCATTTGTTTCATGGATAAAGGCTATTTATAATGCTCCAGAAGTGAGGGTCCTGATAACAGTACGTTATGACTATTATTTAAGTTATTCAGAGGTACAAGACCTCTGTCCCCTTTGTTATTTACATCAGTTATAGAACCATTAGTAAATGCTATTATAAATTTGTCAGCTATGAAGGTGTTTGAGTATAGTACAAATAAAAGTTTAGACATTTCATTATTTGTCAGTGATGTGCTTCTGTATCTAAGACAGCTAGAAGCAGATAAAAAATCATTATTAAAATGGTGTCAGAATATGAAGCACAATCAGGATACTTGGTTAACAGAAAACAGTCAGAAATGCTACCAATACAATCCCATGCATATAGCATTGACAGAACAGTTTCATGTGGCTATAAAAAGAGCATTTCATATTTAGGAATACAATTACCTGATAACATTGATAAATGATATGCCATCTGTACGGTGACACCGGCACAGCAACTCCCCACAGCAAAACCCCAACTGCTCTATATCGCAGTGACAGGGATTTCACTTTGTTGGGCATTACAGCTATGGTGGTATATATCTAACTCCACTGTCTGTGCAATGTGGATTTAGATATCTAAAGTAAGGGGTGGTTGGAGACACAGCCCCCTGCATGCATTGGGCATTATGGAGTTGCCAGTCATTGCAGGGAGGCATTGGCATCGAGGGTGTCGACACGCTTCTGATGCTGTCAAGGATGTTGCTGAGGGGATGTTGTGCCAGTGTGATAGATCCTCCGCTTACACTACTAGGCTGAATACAAATGATAAAGATGAATATGCTCCTGAGATTTGTGCACCTATTTAAGACCTTACCTATTAGCATACTAAAATGTATTATCTTGGTATTGGATAAAGTAATACCTGTATTTATCTGGAACGGTAGTAGACCCAGACTGAAAAGAAAAAAGTTGTTAATGAGATATAATAAACCAGGTTTAACTTTGCCAATCTTCCAAAATTATCATTGGGCAATGGTGTTAGAGACCTTATAAGAATTTTCTAGTAAAAAATCCCCTCCATTGGTTTATTATAAAACTTGATAGGCCCCCTATAAGATTTTAAATTAATTTCTGTTCCAGATATTAAATAATAAGCTTTTGCTGGGCAAGGGTAATATGTTCATGAAGAACACATTATTGATATGGAAGAAGGTGACATTAAATTTGGGAATTAAAAATTAAATGATTGTCATCTGTTTATAGCAACAATGTTTCATTCTTTTCAAACTCCAGCTATTAAGAGATGTTATCATATAATATCTGTAATACTGCTGATCTGTTAATAGGCACAGGTTAAACTTGTTTAGCAACTTAAAAATCCAATATCAGTTACCTAGAGCATTATGTTTTAGCTGCTTACAAATTAGAATGATATCAGCAAAAGAGGTCTGTAGTAGTAGTAGTAGTAGTAAGCTATTTGACCTTTTTCAACATGCCCCTGATTGATCCAAATTAATACTGAAATGATTTAATTTCATTCTGGAGAATCCAAAGATGGAAACACAGGCTCTCTAAAAAAAGTGTCAGAAATCCCTTAAAATTACTATTTCAAATGAAAAATGCAAATTAGTATGCAATTCTTGCAAATGAACTAGTGTAATAAATTGAACCAAACTAAATTTTGTATAAGTCATAGGATTTGTTAATCACCCTATTTACTGGACACATTTAATCCCTTCATGTCATCATTTTTATGTTTGCTTGCACGCATGTGCAAGAAACATAGTGCCATGAACGGAGATTTTGGAGGTGTGTCACCTCCTCCTCCAATTCAGGCACTGGGCTGGCAGGCGCGGCCCCTGTAAGCCAATGCATTTTGGAGCTGTCTATGACACGCTCAAAATGCAGTAACATATATTGAAGGGGAGCTACGCTTGAGTGAGCACCGATAAGATATCGGCTACTGCACGCAGCTCCCCCCAAGCACAGACAGACGCACTCACCAGACTGAAGACAGCCGACGGGTGCCCAATCCCCATCGGCTGAATGCCTCCCCAGTCCTTGTGCCACGCTGGGAGCCCACCCCAGCGTGGCAAACAATGCTGAGAGTTTTTATTTTGCCGATGGGGTGCCCAATCCCCCGTCGGCTAAACGCCCCAAGTCCTTATGCACGCTGAGCCCACCCCAGCGTGCAAACCTCGTGGCGTTTTTGTTTTATTTTGCCGACGGGGTGCCCAATCCCCGCCGGGCTGAACGCCCCCCATGTCTTTGTGCCACGCTGGGAGCCCAACTTGTGTGGCAAATGTCCCACGACGCTTTTTATTTTAAGACCTGTAAAATAAAACTGTCTCCGCCAGCGTCTCCCAACGCCCTCCACAACCCGCACCCACCACTGCGAACCCAGCCTCCCCGCACCCCACCCCATACTTACCTGCGGACTCCGGCGCGGCGATCTTCGGTGGACGGGAACACGTCTGCACTCTTCAAAGCCGACCCTTGAACTGAGGAAATGCCGGTAAGCTGTATAATGGGTTACATAGGGGGTTTCAACTTTATTGCATATCTCGGCATTTTGGGAATTTTGCATCAAATTTTCAACATGGGGTTTTTGGGACCCCTTCTCATGAATTATGTCACTGTCATGGCAGTATTCGTGCCCGAAGGGTGATTTCGTGCAGTGACTGTGCAGTGACTGTGAAATCACCCTTTGGGCCTGAATACCATGATGACAGTGACATTATTCATGAGAAGGGGTCCCAAAAACACCATGTTGAAAATTTGGTGCCAAAATTCCAAAAAATGACTGTTTTACGAGGGTGCGTTGCGCAGTTCCTACGCAGGCTCGTAAGTTCGTGAAATTTCAATATTTTCACTCCAGATTTTCAACATTGCCATTTTACCACATCCTTCTTATGAGTAGTACAGCTGTCATTTTCACATCTCACCAAAATGTGTTTCCACCATGTAGAGCAGAATGGGCAGTCGGTGTCTTGAAATCAATGTCGGGACAAATTAAGAAAATCACAGTGACACTGTTCATGAGCAGAGGTCATAAATGGCTATGTTGAAATTTGGAAAAAAATTCCTAAAATGACTGTTTTAAAGGGTGCATTCGCAGTTCTCCTTTTCGTAAAGGTCACCAATTTCAATATTTTACTCCAGATTTCCAAAATTGCCATTTTATCACACCTTCTTATGAGCAGTACAGCTGTCATTTTTCACATGTCACCCAAATGTGTTTCTGGCCTTAGCACACAATGGCGCAGTCGGTGTGCGAGATCAATGTACAGGACAAAGTAAGAAAATCACAGTGACACTGTTCATGAGCTCAGGTGTTAAAATGGCTATGTTGAAAATTTGGTGAAAAAATTCTAAAAATGACTGTTTTACGAGTGTGCGTTGCGCAGTTCCTACGCAGGCTCGTAAGTTCGTGAAATTTCAATATTTTCACTCCAGATTTTCAACATTGCCATTTTACACACCTTCTTATGAGTAGTACAGCTGTCATTTTCATCTCACCAAAAATGTGTTTCCACCCATGTAAGCAGAATGGCAGTCGATTGTGCTGAAATCAATGTATGGGACAAATTAAGAAAATCACAGTGACACTGTTCATGAGCAGAGGTCTAAAATGGCTATGTTGAAAATTTGGTGAAAAATTCCTAAAATGACTGTTTTACTGAGGTGCATTAGCAGTTCTCACGCACACTCGTAAGTTGCGAATTTCAATATTTTCACTCCAGATTTTCAACATTGCCATTTTATCACACCTTCTTATGAGTAGTACAGCTGTCATTTTTCTCACCCAAAAAGTGTTTCGCCCATGTAGCGCAGAATGGCGCAGTCGGTGTCGTGAAATCAATGTATGGGACAAATTAAGAAAATCACAGTGACACTGTTCATGAAGCAGAGGTCTTAAAATGGCTATGTTGAAAATTTGGTGAAAAAATTCCTAAAAATGACTGTTTTACGAGGGTGCATTACTTGGTTCCTCCTTTGCACTTTCGTAAGTTATGTAATTTTCAATATTTTCACTCCAGATTTTCAACATTGCCATTTTACCACACCTCCTTATGAGCAGTATAGCTGTCATTTTCACATCTTGCCCAAAATGTGTTTCCACCCATGTAGTGCACAATGGCGCAGTATGTGCAAAATCAATGTATGGGACACATTAAGAAAATCACAGTGACACTGTTCATGAGCAGAGGTCTTAAAATGGCTATGTTGAAAATTTGGTGAAAAAATTCCTAAAAATGACTGTTTTACGAGCGTGCGTTGCGCAGTTCCTATGCATGCTCGTAAGTTTGCAAATTTAATATTTTCACTCCAGATTTTCAACATTGCCATTTTATTACACTTCCTTATGAACAGTACAGCTGCCATTTTTCATATGTCGCCCAAAATGTGTTTTCACACATGTAGCGCACAATGGTGCTGTTGGTGTGCGAAAGCAATGTTTAGGACAGATTAAGAAAATCACAGTTACACTGTTCATGAGCAGAGGTCTTAAAATGGCTATGTTGAAAATTTGGTGACAAAAGTCCATAAAATGACTGTGTTACGAGTGAGCAATGCGCTGTTTCCACGCACCCTCGTAAGTTCATGACTTTGTAATATTTTCAGTCCAGATTTTCACCAGTGGCATTTTTTCACACTTCCTTATGAACAGTACAGCTGTCATTTTTCACAACATGGCTGAAGTGTGTTTTCACACTTTCAGCGCTGAGATGCATGGTCGCTGTGGGGAATCATTGATCGGCACAGATAAAGAAAATCACAGTGACACTGTTCATGATCGGAGGCACCAAAATGCCTGAGTTGACAATCTGCTGTAAAATATCCCCAACCTAATTATATTACGGTGTCGTTGCACAGTTTCTATGTACGCTCATGACTTCACCATTTTTTTAAATATTTGTACTGCAGATTTGCAACATTGCCATTTTTTACACCTCCCCATGAACAGTACAGCTGTCATTTTTTACATCCTGTTCGGAATGTTTTTGCACCTGTGGTGCTAAATGCCGTACTCGCTGTGCATAAGCAGCTTTCGGCTAACAAACTGATATTCCCCCTGTTCATGAGGTGGGGTCACAAAAAAACATGTTGAAAATTTGGAGTGAAAATACCAACGAATGCCTGAGGTATTAGGGTTTCCAACCATAGCGCCCAACCCTGTAGAGAATGACAGGCATCAGGGGTGTGACTTGGGATTCTTGCCTGTAATGCTCATATCATTCCACACCCTGCAGCCAGTGAGAGGCATCGAGGTATGCCTTGGACTCTTCAGCCCCAAAGTTCACCCCATTCTCTATATGGCACCCATCTCACTGCATTTCCTAATGAAATAGAGGTGCGCATAAAGACAAACACCCCAAGGAACACCATGACACTTGTCAGTGTCTGCAGGGTGGAGTGTGGTGAAATGGCAAGGCCATTATGCCTGATGACCCAAATGCACACCCCAATGCCTGTCACTCTCTGCAGGGTGGTGGTGGGGTTGGCTTCAGTTCAGTACTTCACTGCCATTCCTATTACGCAGCTCTGTAACTTCTACATTACCACTGCCAATGCCAGCAAGCAAACATTCGGCATTGACAAATGCTTGTTTAATAGATATTTTGACGGCATTGTAACACTAATCCATTTAATAGCTTTTGTCTTAACATTAGGTTATTTGGGAGGGACAATTTTTGGGTCAGTTAATGTAACACTGCATGCTACATCATGCTTATATTTGAACCTGAGCTTTGTCTTACTAACATCTTCTAACCAAAGTTTTCCAGAAGCATATAGATTAAGCTTGTAACTTATGACTCTCTTTCTATGACATTTATCAGATTTTTTAAGATTGATCATTTGGGGGAGTGTAGAATTTAGTTTATCTTCATTTTTGTATTCTGTATTTATTTAGTAGCATATAACGTGTACAGTATATGCATTGATAATGTTTATGGTACTATATAGTAATGTGACCATTTTCTTTTGTTTGATTTTTTATTTTTCACTCTATGGGCCAGCTATTCAAAACTTTGCCCCAGGGCTAAATAGCACTAGCAGGTATGCCAGATTATCCCGGAACAAATAGCCCTCCGTATTCAAAAGGAGCAGCCCCAGTGCTAAACCTGCTGAATATAGTGTGCTAAGGAAACTGGGCAAGTTAGGCTGGGAGTGCAGTGGTGAAATAGTCTGGGAATAAGACAGCATGGAGTACAGCAACAGGGAAGTGCAAACTACAACAGCAGCTCAGTAGACTCTGGAGCAAGCCAGTGTTGCAGGTGGAGAACATTATGTGTGATTGCAAAGAGATGTCTCACAACTACTGCAAACAACACTGCAGAACTGTGCTATGCTGATGAGAGATTTGCCCAGGGCTAACCCAATTGCACAGTGCCAACACAATAGCCCTGTGCAAACTGGTTAGCCTGGGGCAAACATTTGCTATGTTCACAGCTCCCATGCAAATGAGCCTACTTGGGTAATCCGTGGGCAAACAGGCACATTTGCATCTCATATACTGTGCGTATACATTAGCATGCTGTTTGCCTGGTGCTACTGCATGGAGCACACAGCTCCACCTTTTGGTCAGAATGAAAGTATAGGCTGGATACTGTAGGTCAAGGCGTACTCATAGCATCCTCTGTTAGTCGGAATGGATGTACATGCTTGATGCTGTAGGAAATGGGTGTTTGCAGGCACAATCAGTGCATACAATGCACCCATGCATCTGTGCAAGCCAGACAGATAGATAGATAGCTAGATATAGACGGATAGATAGTGACACACAGACCAACTGCCCATGCACATACATGCAATGGTGGACATCCCCAACAACATAGGTACCCCACAGCAGTAGTGGGTGGAACACAGATGGAGAACCCATGCATGCATGGGACAGGCATAAAGCAATCCTGGCAGGGTAGAATGATATAGGCTGCTTATGCTCCATAGGATTTGTAGCATATCCATGTGAGGGCACTGGGCAGACTGGCTGGGCCAGGCAGGCCTTCCCTGTCATAATGGACCCTGTTCCCATGTGTGCCTGTTACACTCCCTAGTAGTCTAGTGGTCTCCTAACTCCCAGCACAATCCCAAACTCCCATTCTGTAAAATGAACACTTATGTCAAAGTGGTTCCTCATGCCCCAGTATGATCCCTGACAACAAAGCACCTCATTCTCTGGTAGTCTAGTGGCTCCCCATCCCCTATGATGACCCCGCTCCCCAAGCAACCAGACTGGAGCCAGCGACTGTCTCAACCCTCTTTTTCACTCCGTGGCCAGCCGCCGACTGAGTTATGACTGATTGCTTACTGTAATGAATGAAAGCTCATGCATTGCAATTATCGTCAGTCATAACAGTCGGTGCTAACCGGAAGTGAGGAGGAGGTTGAGCCGATCGCCTGCTCAGTTGGAGTTGTTGAGGCGAACGTCATCACAAGGGTGGGGCCCTGACTACCAGAGAGAATCATGTAACTTTGGGATCAGGGATCATGCTGGGGGCATGATGGACCACTTGGATATAACTGTATATTTTACAGAACGGGAGTCAGGGATCATGCTTGGGGGTTGGGGGGACCACTTGGACATAAGTGTTTATTTCACTGTATGGGAGTTGGAGATCATGCTGGAGGGGGCACTGGACTACCAGTGGTTTGCATAGCAGGTATTCGCATTGTACCCCTGGTACCTCCACCACATTACCGCATGCTTTTTACAGGCAATATTTAACGCCACACTACAGGTGGTGCTAAGTCCTGTAGTGCGGCACTACACTTTTGAATATGTGGCTGCACAACTATTCATGACCACTCCCCTAACCCCCACCCCTGACTACAATTATATTTTTGTGTCAGTGCTATCACACTGTGCCGGCGCTATTTGGGCTTTTGAATATTGCAGCCTGGCACTAATCGAGTTCTGTTCCAGCACAATGATTTTGCACCAGGTGCAATGCTTTGAATATTTGGCCCTATATGGTTTGCAAGTATATGATGTTAATTCAAACTTAAAAAAAAGTCATGAGCTCTGTAAATCTAACAAATATGGAAAAGCTGGGAAAGCTCTTATTTCCTGTTATTAACAATAGTATCCCTTATCAGATACTGCTAATTCCAACACAGCTAAATTGTCTGCACAACCAAATTCTGCAGAAGATGAAGAGCTAAACATAAGCCCGATTTCAAGTCAAATGTCATAACTCGCGGTATGCGTGAGTTGCAACGACTGCCACTACTCAGGGACCCAGCATACATTCAAGAGTGGCAGGGTCCCAGCACTTACCGACATGTGGGTTACACCATGTGGAGGCATATGCCATGGGCATGGCATAGAAGACCCACACATTGTAAGTAGCAGCCAGCTACGGCAGCCTCCTGAAGTCCCTCCTGCCCGCAACACCATAGCATACATCAGAGGGCATGGGAGGCAGGACAGGTGGCATAGGCATCCGGGTGCACTGGAGAATGAATGCCCAGGGGTCCCTGACAACTGAGGGATGGGAGGGCATGGGTTTGCATGTGGGGCACAAAGTTCATCAACGCCATTCTCAGTGTGCCACAGGATGGGCACCAATGTATATCACTGTTGGATGCCCCTTAGAGCAGCTCCGGGCTGCTCTAACTATACTGCCAGTGCAGCTCTTGGAATTGTGCTTGCTCTTTACAGCAGCCACCCTCCTGGAATAGGGCACAGTTGCTGCCATAAACTGCATTTGTGCTATGGCATTGTGGGCTGCGGTGTGATGGGTGGTGTAACCCATGGTTGTTGTAGCTCACATAGCCACCATGGTGCAAAACTGCCAAATTCCGGCCAGCGTACCCACTTGGGCGTAAGTCACGAGATCGCCAAGGGAGCTCGGCGCATCTCGGCTTATGCTGGCATACCCATCTTGGAATCAGGCCCACAGAATCCAGAAGTATTAACTGCACCAATAGCCAGCAGTGTAGTGTTTGAAGAACAGGGTGAGGGGATGAGGACAGTAAGGTTACAATCAAGGATTGTGAGCTGAGTGTAAAAAATGCACTTGGAATATTAAATTATAATAACTGTACAGATTCAATGGTGATACAGGCCAGTGTTCACATTTCATATGACTGCCCATAGAACATGAGGTAGCTTTGCGCTTTGTTGGGAAGCTTTGCTTTGGGAAACACATCTTGAAGTTTTCCAACTTTGTGAAGAGTTAAATGGCAGTATAGCCTAGCGGTTAGAGGAACAAGGTGTGAACGAGCTTGGTACATCCAGCAGACTAGACCTGAGTTTAATTCTCACAACCTCCACTTGCATACTGTGTGACTCTGAGCAAGTCACTTAACCGCTCAGTGCTCCCAAGTCACCCCTAAAAACAGGCATTTGTGTCTAGTGGGCCTTACCCAGTTACCAAAGAATAAAATAAAATAAAATAAAAAAAATAAATAAAATGTCAACATCAAATACTTCTACTCATAGCAAATTGCCTACTTCACTGATAAAAGCAGCACTTCACTCACAATGTATTAGGTGAAGGGCTGTGTTGTTTTTCTTAAATAACAAAAAGTACTCCTCTCCCTCCGTGTCACTTACATACACATACACACACACTCTCACTGTGCATTATAATTATTCAGTATATTTCCCTCCCATCCTCCCATTATATGCTATGTACCACCTCTTCCTCCCATACTCTGCAATGTCCAGTAAAATTTGCAAGTAATTGCATGGCCCTCACATGGCCCACAAAACCAAGTCCCCCAACTTTTCCCCTTCTGGTCCCTGTTTTTTCATAAACTGAAAACTCCTCCCTTTGACCAGTAAACCACAGGAGGGATCATTAATTAGATGGAGGGCACTCAGGGAGAGAGGGAAGCACTTAACCACCAGAGAGAGAGAGAGAGAGAATCTGCATATAAAACAGAGTGTACTTGGGGGTTGGGGAACCACTAGTTCACCAGAATAGGGATCTGATGTTATACAGAGGGATCTTGGGTGAGCACAGTGCTATGCAGGGTTAAGATAGGTTTTCAACATCATTAAACATGCCTGAAATGGAGGCTGTTTAGTGTTGCCAAAACTGATCAGTATATACCACTATGCCCAGTATGCCTGGGGATCCTTCATTTGCATGGGCACAGCAGTATAATTAATGTGGTCTTGGCATCAGGTTCACGTGGCACACTGGGCATCTTTCAATATGGCCCCCACCCCATCAGTTGACACTATTCATAGTTAGCACAGCCTAACATGCTTAGTACTGTGCTAACCATTATATGCCAGGATCCTCATGTGTGATGGCATATTGGACATCAGTGTCATGAAGCTCTGGTAAAATTTACTGAACAATCAAACTTTTGATGTCAGCTTTGGGGAAAGCACACATGGGTCCAAACATCCTGGAAGAACTTGATAAAAAAATCGAGCATTAGCTGACACCATTAAACTTCAGTCTTGGATTTATTTCACCTGATAATGTTTCAGACAAGTACTTGATGCTGGAAATTAATATGTTGTAAACTTTGCTCATTGTCTTATCCTCATAGTTAAAGACTTCCTATGAAAGACTGAAAATATTGTATGGATGCTGAGCAAGGCTCATAACATCTGGACATACTTTGGTCATTTATTAAAATCACTGCACAAACTCAGTAACCTCAAAGGAATATACCCCCTACACAGATTAAAATAGGAAGTATGCACTCAGTGGAACTCTTCATTATATATGCTCAATGGCCATATGAACAGTACAAGACTATAAATGACAGGGCCATGTAGCAGTAGGCAGTATACATGAACTGGCAATATCATCATCAGAGTGGAGTCCGATGGGAATTCTTATAAACTATTAACTCTACAGTATTTGAGCAGTGTACACAGGAGGTTGCTATGAAACAGTCTCAATTAGTCATACCACTGATTTGTATCCTAAGGGCAGAACATATGTGGCTAAACCTTCAGATCGAGGACAAGAACAATGCAGATGGTGCAGCTATTACACGAGATTTCATTATGCGTTTTTTTCCAAAGATGAAAGACTAATAGATATGATTCATTGCAAGCATTGTCTGATTACATGCATGCTGGATTCACAGTGTAAAAGTGAAATTTCATATTTCCTTCAGCAAAGGGCTGAAGATGCTCAAAGATATCAAATGTTTTGATTACTCAGTCAGTGTGTCATGTGTCCTTTCTTCAGTCCAAGTCAGCTCTGTACAACAGTATTCCATCTGGTTCCAGACAATTACAGCACAAGTCAAAGTAGCAAAGGTCACAGAGCAAAAAGAGCATCTGTGAAAGCACAGAGATACATTACATTGATACCATATCTTTCAGTTGCTACCCAATATCTTCAAATCTTTCTATATCTGGAATTGTTCAGACCTACCAGTCTGATAGAGGCAAATCAGCTGCTGCTATGGTGGAGGCATTGCAAGCTAATAGCTTCACAAGTGCAGTTTCAAAGGACCCATTCCTTTACTGGTAGGCGTATGAAAAGGTCTGGTCAACACTAAGTCTTTGGGCAATTAAACAAACTTCTATGGGGCTTTATAAGTTGCTGCAGAAGCACTGCCAACTCATCGCTACTAAATTTAACAGTACAGCTTGTTGTGCTTTTGGTGAATGGCTGCCTGTCCCTTGTCATGCCCCTTGTCTGTAACCAGCACTTGCCAAATGGCTTCTCATTAGTGTGTGGCTATCAGCTGTCAAAGTGCTTCTGTTGATCCTCTAAAGTGTGTGTGTGTGGGGTGAGGAGGAGGCATGTTAACATCAAAATAAGTATAATTACCTCATAAAGGGTGGGAGGGATCCCCATAAGTAACAGCTGAAGTGGAACAATTTTGGAAACACAGTTGGATGCTGCCACTAGTGCCCCAGTACCCACAGGACTTCTTAGCATCATCCATGACATTTAAACTAACAAGATGGATGCCACATGGCATACTTTTAGGGCTGCATTGGGTGTAGCCCTGCAGTCCGTTTAAGGTCATCTAGAAAAGGACTCCTCATTCCTTCAGAATGAAAAACATGTTGAAGTGACAAAAGTCACCTCTGAGTCAGATAACACTCTGCGCTCTATTTTTTAACTCATTCTGTGGAGAGAGGAGGCAGCAGGTCAGCACCCAGGCTGCACCCCCAAATGCAACAGTGGTACTGGGGTATGCTATCCCCAGTGCAGGAATCCTCCTTGTTCTTATCTTCAAAGCTGGACCACAAACTGAACAAACAGGCAAAACTAGTTTATGGGGCAGGAAGAAACTGGCTATATGTGACCATCCACTGAGTCAGCTGTCAGCAGTGTATTCTGGGAAAGAGAGACAGAGATTTACAAATACATGAAGTGTGTTGTGCAGTCTGAAGTCTTGTTCTGTGGACAGTGTGTGATAGAGAGAGAGGACAGAAACACATTGAAACCAAGCACCACATGTGCAAAATTCCATCTCTCTCTTTCTCTTTCTCTTTCTCTCTCTCTCTGCCTGTGATGAAAGTCTGTGGGAGCAGTAGTGTGATGGAGATAGTGAGAATGGGCACTGTATTTTGTTCCCCATAGAGTGTGAGTGGCATCAGGAGTGACAGTGTGACAGGCAACCCACTGACCAGCAACAGTCCCTGCTTCAGAGGATTATGTCATAGTAGTGAGCTGTGTCAGTGGGTCCATAGTGTGTGAGGTACCAGAGAGAGAGAGAGAGAGACAGCAGCCAGAGTTCACTGCGCTTCTGTGTGGTGTCTCGTAAGCTATCCTCCTTTGTACTGGGGCTAGGTTCAAATACTGACAGTGGGTCATTCCTGTAGATGTGCCAGCTACCGGAGAGAGAGCTGTAGGCTGGTAGTGAAAAGACAGGAGAGAGAGAGACACACACACACTACAGCACACACAGACAAGGCTCTCTTCTTAAGAAGTTGAGCCGAGTGGAGAGAGAGAGAGCATTGCAGTAAAAGCCCTAGCATGAAGTAGCGGTCTTGCTCCTGGTGGCAAGAAGCACCTCAACTGTGTCAGTCTCTGTTTCACTTACTGTACACTTTCCTCCATAGAGAGACACACAGAAGCGAGCCTCAGTGTTGGGGTGCCAGTGGATGAGAGAAAGAGTATATACCACAGCAGGGTGTTCCAGTACTCGCTATATTTGTAAATGCCACACTATTTCTCACACTTAGATGCACAATTGCAAAGTTCTTGCATTTTTCATGACACTGCAAATATTTAACAGTTCATCCCTCTTATAAGATGTGCTTTTCTGTAAAAGTATCATGAACAACACTTGATTTGAAAAAGTACACTGATATTATTCACGCTAATTTCATATTCTATTTGCTGGATACATTATGGTCTGTGATTGCATTTACTTGTTGCCCAGCTGTCCCTATGCTTGTAGTAAACATGGACATTGAAGGCAAACCTTTGGTTACCAGTACTGTTTGTCTGTTATGATTCTAGTTTTCTTTAAATTTTGGATTTTACTGATCTGTGCCTATTTCATTATTTTTCTGCTGAGTGCTGCCTTAATCATGTTTGCTGTTGTCTTGCCGTATGTTAGCTGGCTCCCTCTGTATGATGAGGGGGTGGTGTAGTGCTCTACAAGGAATAATCAGATCTGCAATTTGAGAAAAAATTAAACAAACAGAAGTCACTCACCCTGAATGAAAGAACTATGACATTTCAATTTTCAAATTTTCTTTCATTTTATACATACTTGGGAAACCTAGAACTGGGCTCCAATATGAACAAATAAAGTCTCAGTTATGCATTTTTATGGAGTAGCACTGAGACATTGTAATGCATAGAGACAGGCAGAAGGAAGCAACACTGACAAATGGAACATCTGACCAATGTGTGACTGGCAAACATGAAAGGCTACTCCATTAGGAATCCTTTAGGTACACTGCCTCTCATTCATTGATGGAGAGCATCATTTCCCTCGTGATCAGTTTTATTAATGTATGAGAAAGTCCCTGCAAGCAAGCAACCCCCTCAACACTGGGTGATTGCAACTCCCAGGTTCTTCCACTATAAGTGATCCTGAGATGAAGTGGCCTGCTGACATACTTGGGTCCCTGAGTGCCATGCTCTCTTTCATAACATTTTAGATTTTACTGATCTGTGCCTATTTTATTTTCCTGTGGAGTGCTGCCATGATTGTGTTTGCTGTTGTCTTGCCGTATGTTGGCTGGCACCCTTTATTTATTTTATTTATTTATTTATGTAACAGTTGATAACCAGAAAAAGCACCATGAGCTGAGGCTCATTCCAGGTGCGACCAGGGAAGGGACAAAATGGTGAGTAAGGCACACAAGGCAGGTAGCAATCACAAGTGCAAAGAAGCAATCATGGGTCAGGGTTACAAGACCCAATACTAATGCAAAAGGCACTGATCACTTCAAGAAATACCCTCTGTATAGTGAGTGGGTGGTGTAGTGCTCTACAAGGAATAAGTCCACCTACAATTTGTGAAAAGTAAACAAACATAATTTAGTCACACAGGAATGAAAAGTACTATTACATTTTCAAATGTTACAAAAATCAATTATAGTCAAGCTTGTTTTCATTTTTTCAATTTTTCATTTTATTTTATACATATTCAGGAAACATAGAAGTGGGCTGCTATGTGAACAAAAAGTGTCTCTGTTATGCATTTTTATGGAGTAGCACTGAGACATCAGGACCATATAGACAGACAGGATGAGGGTAGCAACACTAACAGACCAAACATCTAACCAATGTGTGACTGGAGAACAAGAAAGGCAGCACCATTAGGAATACTTTAGGTACACTGTCACTTATTCACTGGTGGAGAGCATTATTTCCCTCTCTGTGGGACAGAGGCAGTATCCTCCAAGGTTGCAGGGTTGAAAGTGATCAGTTTTATTAATATATCAGGAGGTACCTGCAAGTGAGCAACCCCTTGACACTGGCCACATGCAACTCCTGGGCTCTTCCACTTTAAGTGATCCTGAGAGGAAGTGGGCTGCTGACACACATGGGTTCCTGAGTATAGCCACTTTCCATTTCATAATTATAAGCAAGCAGTTTTATTGCATTTCCAGTTACCAATTGCACTGCCATAGGTGAATCACCGTGATCACCATGGGTGGAGTCAAGTGTATTAGTGAGGGTCAGTAAAAGGCATCCAATCCAGCTGATCCATGTATCTTTCATGCCCAGTCTTTAGGAACTGTTGAATGAAAAGCAAATTAATAAAAGTGGATGCTTATTTAAACAAAGGGACTGTGTTTCCCATAACAACACAGACTCTACATGTGTATATGTTGGGCTCATGAAAAAATCAAGCTAAATTAGTACACAGTAATTGCCTGTGTGCTTCATAATTTGTGATCCGCTAAAAGAAAGAAAAGTGAGTGGGTATGAAATCTAAAGCAAATATTGATTCTGCCTCAGTCATCCAGTGCTGTATCAAACTGAACATATCGCTGTCAGATGCATGACAGGGTCAAGTGATAGTTTGTGCAAAAAAAGAAACTCAGCCCATCAATCGGAGAACCAGAGGATGTGCATCCCTGGCAAGAGGATGTTAAGTACTTCAGTGTTGCATTACTGACCGTGTATGTTTCTAGGGTGTCAGTGGTCATTCTGTGCAGTTGTAATTAAAATTCTTTGCATTAAACTGACACACTTGGAAATAAATGAGACACAAAATAGCCTGTACATGTTTTGTGTTTTCCTATATGTTTTAATGCTGGACCCTGCCTACAGATGTACAATATGCATGCTTAATTTCAACAAGTGGTTTAAACCAGTGGAATGGAGCTTCCCTTCTAGAAATGGAAGTTTACTCACCTGGTAAAGGTGATTATAGGAGCACCTTCTTACAGCACTCCCAGTCTCCACCCATGGGTAATTCCGGCACTTCCTCTCAGGCTGATGCACAAAAGAATTCCTTAGGAATTGAAATCTGATCCCTCTCTTATCCTTGCTTCCGTCTCCTCCCCTGTCTTTCCCAGACTCCTCAGTATGAGATCATCCCAAGCTTTGGAACCTTCTGAAATTAAAAATTAACAGTAAATATTCCTGGTCTCCCAGAGGGAGACCACCTGATAGAATGAGACAAATGACACATTGTAAAGTTGTAAGGTGTTCATCCTTTACTCTATATTGTTTTGTTGGCTCACAATGTACAGAAATGAAGTCGTTACTGTCTATGCTTCTTTGCATAATTCGCAACTTTGTAATCAGTATACTGTTTTAACATCATCATCATCATCATTAAAGAGTGTACCCATGCAATGCTTTCAGACAGCTATTCATTTTGTTTTACTGTGTGTTCCTCCTCATTGGGTGGGCTACGGAGTGCTGTAAGAAGGTGCTCCTATAATCACCTTTACCAGGTGAGTAAACTTCCATTATCCATCGCACCTTCTTACAGCACTCCCAGTCTCCACCCATGGGTGATTAAACAGCAGTATTAGAAGAGACTTGGGTGGGAGGAGGAACCTAACTGGAAGCTGTATGGATAACTCTTTGGCCAAATTCAAATTGCTTGTCAATCCTGTATCCAATCTGTAGTACTTGGTAAAGGTATGGGGGGATGACCAAGTAGCCACCTGGCAGATTTCTTTTACTGAAACTAAGCTTCTTTCTGCCCAGGACATGGCTATTGTTCTCGTGGAGTGGGCCTTGATAACTTGTGGTGGGTCGGCCTCCCTTGCCTTGTAGACTTGGGAGATGGCGTCTCACAGCCATCTGGCGACAGTAGACCTGGAGGCTGGTAAGCCCCTCTTTTGTCCTTGATGAAGGACGAACAGTCTATCTGACTGGCAGAAGGATTCTGTCCTGTCCAAGTATAGCGTGAGGGTTCTAGCGGGTCTAGGCAAGGAGGTGTCCCTGTTGGGGTCCTGGTCAGTTAGGCAAATGGCTGGGATTGTAATTTCTTGACCAGTGTGAAAAGCCATTGCCACCTTCAGAATGAAGGGCAGTATAGTTCTTAATACCACTCTATCTGGCAGGAACGTGAGAAAGGGTTCTTGGCAGGATAAGGCCTGTATCTCACTGGTTCTCCTAGCTGAGCATACTGCTACCAGAAAGACTGTTTTCATAGTGAGAAACGGTAGGGAAACTGAATTCAGAGGTTCGAAAGGATCCTCAGTTAAGGTGTCTAATACTAGATTGAGTTGCCAGGGGGCAGAAATGAGTCTAGGAGAGTTGGTGATGTTGGCGGCTGCTCTTAGGAAGGACTGCACCAGTGGGTGAGCCCCGGGCAGTTGTCCATCTGTTTTCCCTGAATTGCTCCTATGGCGGCTGTTTGGACTCTTAACGATGCGCTGTCAATCCTTGTCTAGACCCTCTTGCAAAAATTCTAACACCTGTAAATATTACATGTTGAAGCCTCAAGTTGTCTAGAGTTACACCAATAAACAAATGCCCCCAGTGTCTGTTATATGTTCTGTTGGTAGAGTGTCTTCTGGCCTGTAGTAGAGTATCTGCTACTTTGGTTGACACCCTAGATTTAGCAGTCTGACCCTCTGAGTGGCCATGCCATCTGTTTCAGAGGTCGTGTGTCCTCGTGCCAGATTGGCCCTGCTTGAGCAATGTCTGGTATGGGGTGAGTCTCATGGGTTTGTCCATTAACATTTTTTGATGAGGCATACCATGTTCATCTTAGCCAGTCCAGGGCAATTAGAATCACTGTTGTGCCCATGTCTCTGATCTTCTGTAGGACCGCAGGTATCATGGGTATTGGGGGGAATACATACGCTATGTGGAATTTCCAAGGGGTTGAGAGAACGTCTACCCCTGCCGCATTTTTGTCCTTGTACCTGGAAATGTATACTGGTAGCTGAGTGTTCGTTACTGAGGCCATGAGGTCTATTTGGAATGGGCCCCATTTCTTTTGCAGTTTGAGGAATATGGCTGGGTTGAGTTGCCATTCTCCCTGTTGCAGGGTTTGTCTGCTTAACCAGTCTGCTCTTGTGTTTTGTACACCTGCTAGGTGTACTGCTGTGATGCTGAGGAGGTGTATCTCTGCCCAGCGCATGAGGGCTTCTGACTCCCTGGCCATGGCTCTGCTTTTTGTCCCACCTTGCTTGTTTATGTAGGACATTGCCACCCTGCTGTCTGTTCGCACCTTTACATGTTGTCTTGTTACTAGAGGTCTAAAGTGCTGTAGCACCAGTCATATTGCTCTGGTCTCCAGAATATTGATTGGCAATGTGGTTTCTGCCTCTGTCCACCTTCCTTGGATTGATTTCCTGTCCAGTACAGCACCCCAGCCTTGTAGACTTGTGTCTGTTTCTATGATTCTGGTTACTGTTCTGTCCAAATTCGCTCCCTGGTTTAGATTTTGTGGGTTTGTCCACCATCTCAAGGATCTTTGTACTGGCGTAGGTATGGTCACCCTTTGGTTGTAATTTTGTAGGTTGTAGTTCCACTTGTCTAGAAGTAGACGTTGCAGTTACCTCATGTGCGCTCTGGCCCAGTCATGTAGGTCTATGCAGGCTGCCATGAGACTCAACAACTGCATGAGGTGCCACAGGGTTGTCGTTTTGCAGTGTAGTATGTGTCTGCACTGTGTCACTAACGTATTGATGCGCATCTCCGAGGGTTTGACTGTCCTGGTGACTGTGTTGAACACCGCACCCAAGTATTCTATAGTGGTGGTCGGTGTCAGGTGGCTTTTGGGAGGTATTGACTACCCATCCATGTCGGGTGAGTAGTTGCAGCACTCTCCAAGTTGCCGAGTTTGATTCCTCCTGTGATCTCGCTCGGATTAGCCAATCATCCAGGTAAGGTATTACGTGGACTCCCTCCATTCGGAGTTTGGCTGCTAGTGGAGCCATGACCTTGGTGAACGCTCGGGGTGCTGATGCCAGACTGAATGGTAGGCATTGGTACTGAAAGTGGTTCCCATGATGCTGAACCTGAGGAATTTCTGATGGGAAGGTCTGATTGGTATGTGGAGGTATGCGTCCCTCAGGTCTATGGACATTAGGAGATCCCTTTGTGGATTGCGCAATGGTGGACCTTAGGGTCTCCATCTTGAACCTTTGGTATTGCATGAACTTGTTTATGAATTTGAGGTCCAGTATTGGGCATAGGTCCCCCGTCTTTTTTGGTACCAGAAAGAATACTGAGTAGATGCCTGAGTATCTTTCGTGGTTTGGCACCAGTTTGATGGCTTTGCTGCTGAGCAGTTGTTGTAGTATTGCTCTGACCTGTGCCGGTGCTATCTTGTCTTTGGACACGTGGGATTGAATGAATCTGTCTTGTCTTTGTACGGAGTTGAATTCAATGGTGTAACCATGTTTTACTATTTCTGTGACCCATTGGTCCCTGATTGTGTCGGCCCAGGTTGTGGAGAAGAGTTGTAGTCTGCCCCCCACTGTGTCTGCATTGTCCTGGGCCTGTGGATTCTCATTGTCGAAACCCTCTGTTCTGTCTGTTGGGTTTGTAGCCTTGTTTGGGGTTGAAATGGCTACCGTGGTCCCGATTTGAATAGTATTGTGATTTTTGGTTGAAAAAGTTTGACTTGAACCGGATGCACGCTTATCCTGTCCTTGGTACCTGGGGCCCATTTTTCCTCTGTGAGAAAAGGGATGAAATCTGTTGTTCCAAAAGGAAGGCAGCGTGCTCTGCCCCCCCTTGGTTGTCCTTATCTTCTCCTTTCTTTACTGTGAATTCTTCAATACCTGGTCCGAAAACCCTGTCCCTGAGAACTGAAGCTTCATTAGTCGGGCTTTTGATTCTTGGTCCACGTTCCACAGTTTGAGCCAGATTAATCTCCTGGCTCTGTTTACTGAAGCTGCCAATCTAGATGCCATTTTAAAGGTGTCAATAGTGGCATCTGCCACGTACTTAATAGCTTGGATAGCGTAATCCATGGTAGGTCCATGGGCGCTTGATTCTGGAATGTCTGAATGGACTGCTTCCAGCCATCTAAGGACCGCTCTAGAGGAATAAGTGACTACCAAGGAAGCTCGCATGTTCATGGTCAGCATGTCATGAACTTTCCGGACTATATCATCCACCTTCCTGTCCATGGGTTCTCTCAAGGCGGAAGCTGATTCGGATGGGAGAACCATCTTGTTGCTCAGGGCCGAGACCTCGGAGTCGACTTTTGGGGTGGAAGACCAAGACTTCTCTTTCTCCTGTGCTAGCGGATATCTTTTCTCAAAGGTCCCCTTTTCCCTTGTCTTTATTGGGTCTGCAGTATCCCATTCCCTAGCCAGGATGCTATCCAGGGCTGGACAAAAAGGAAAGAAGGTGTTGGAACGTTTCCTGTCATGCACTAAGGGGTCCAGTCTATTCTCTGGCTCCTGTACAGGTTCATTGATTCATAGTGTTTCGCACACTACCCTGATGATCTCAGGGATGGAGTCAAAAGGGCATAGCCTGGTGGCCATGTCTTCTTGGGGCTCCTCCTCCTCCAGGGTCCTCGTCCCCAAGTATGGAGACTCAGACTCATCCTCTGGGATTGGCAATGGGGCACCCTATGATGTTTTGGGAGGGGTTTCTCAGGAGACCTGGGTCATTGCCTGCTCCCAAGGCATCCATTTTGTCTAACAGCTTTTGGAACAGCTGGACTACCACACTCTGAGAAGATGTGGAGGTGCTATCCTGTAATATGTCCTCCTCTGTGGGCTCCAATTTGAATTGAAGATAATTGGGTCTGCATCAACCATGCATAGGAGCATAGGTCTCCTGGTTGGAGGTTAAAAGGATGTGGGGACATTTCCTGCAAATCCTTCTTGAAGCCATTTTTATCTCCTCTGAAAAACACAATGTGGTAGGGGGGAGATATAATGGATGGTAAGCATCGTAAAGAAAAAACTTATTTTAAAAAACTGTTTAAATATGGTGCCTTTAGTAACTAGGAGCCTGGAACCAAAATGGTTCATCTTTTTACTTTAGGGGCTAGGTAAAGGATTTTTACCAAAAAACTGCTGCCCCTGTGTAAATGAGCAAGGAGTAGAGTTACTGGGCTCAAAACACAGATTGTCTGCCTCCAACCATCAAAAGACCCAAAGGAGATCAATTTACTGCAATCTTGATGTACTGGCACATTTCTCTTTTTAATTTATCACAAAACGCTATTGCCCCTTTAAATTTTTCATTACCTCTACTTTAAGGTCTGCATTGCCCCTTTAAGAATCCAATGCCTCGCGTCGCCATTTTAGTGGAGGGGGAGAATGCACAGGGCGCTGCCATCTTGATTTGGGAGGATAAATGGCTTGATAGGGCAGCATGGTCTGGTGAGAACAAGGGCCCTCAAGACCAGGGAAGAGGGAGGAAGCATGGCCTCTCTCAGAACCTGCAGGACGCCGTGTGGTAGGGGCTGGCAGCCGGCGTTTGAGAGAAAACAGCAGAAACCTCCCAAAACTGCACCAGAATGGAAGATCAGGGGGCAGGTAGGCTTACAGAGGCAGGCGCTTACTTTCTGGAGGACTCGCACTCGCGGTTGAGCAAGGTGAACCGCGAGGTGAGCGTGGGGCGATTTAAATTACTGTGGCATAGAAGTAGAAGCCCATATTAGCTTCTGCTCCCCGGCTGAACAAGGTAAACTGGGGGGAAGCTGGGTGCAGGATCTCCCTTTCCTCAGCAGAACAAGATGTACTGAGGAGGGGAAGGGCAGTAAAAAAGACTTTGTCTCCCTTTTGTATGCTAGCTCTGCAGTAATGGGGGAAAAAACATACATTTTGTCCAAGTTACATTCTACAAGTTTCCCTGCCACCTCGATTGGCTAAACAAATAACTGTATATAGAATGCTGTCTGCAGGATTGTTTTTCTTGAACATAAAGATATTTTAATAATAATTCTTATCATTGGCACAGAGCAAAAATCTGTGACCAGGCTGGAGTGATGCACAAAGAAAAACTGAGGAGTCTGGGAAAGACAGGGAGGAGGCGGAAGCAGGGATAGAGAGGATCAGATTTCAATTCCTAAGGAATTCTTTTGTGCATCAGCCTGAGAGGAAGTGCGGAATTACCCATGGGTGGAGACTGGGAGTGCTGTAAGAAGGTGCGATGGATAATTAGTGTTAACTCTCTCTCTCTCTCTTGCGTGTTCACCCTCTCCTCTCCCTCTCCTCTTTCTCTCGCTGTGCCATACCACAGGGTAAGCTGCTAAAATTTTGCTTTTAATAGTAAAAGACCAGTGCCTTAGGAGCATGAGGACAGTGCGTAGTATCACATGATGTTGTGGTAAAACTTTATTTATTGTTTCACTTTAAACAGTGAAACATATTGTAAATAACTGCTCTATGTAACCATAATTATGCTACAGGTTCACTGTCTAGGGTCATTATGATTTTAAAAAAGTTACACATGTTTGTGTTCATATTGATTGTTGACTCATATATAAATACATAGTTTAAGATAAGTATAACTTGATGAAGATCGCTTTAGATTGAAAAGCCACGGAAAGCTAACCAGCTCTAGTGACACCACTGGAGTACTGAAACTTCAACCACAGCTATGACTTTGGCAGGGCAGGATGCTTACAATGGTAAAAGTCAAGAACTCTGAAGAAAGGTGGCACATACTGCCTTCAAAACAGGCAGATATGTCATCCACTGTCTGTCATACTGGGACTAAAAGCCTCTTATCGGATTATAACGAAATAATACTCTAGAACTGCCACCATATTGTATAGCTTACAAGTATAAACAAGAAAATATGAAACACAGATTACTGTTATACAACTCCACTCATTTTGCAAAACTGCTGTATTTAGTTGTGGGTACTCTAACAATACTTGGGACAAGCAGTGTTTAAGATACCAAAATATTTTATGCTACTGTAGTTTTAAATAAAAAAAAGTACTGTCCCTCCTCCAGGATGAAGCTGAAGCTGTTGTGTTGCTTCCTGAACATCACTGCAAGGCATCGTGCACTAATAGCTTTGTTCTCTGCTTTGTAATGCCACTGTCAAAACTTTTCAAAAATAGGCATCCACTCTTGCATGTCTGTAATTTTTCGTAAGAGTGTTTCAATAGATCATAATTGTATGGCACTAGACCATTGGAATATGCCATGTGCTTATGACCTCACACCATAATTGCACTAAATACCCTTGTTTCATGTAACTATGAGAGGCATAGGTATGCCCACACTGCTATTTATTATATTGAATGCATTAGTTTTTTTTTTAACTTTAGTGTGCATTTATGATCATTTCTAGTACAGTAGTCAGTCCTAGTAGCCAGTATTGAATATCTAGTTGTGGAACCTTTTCAAATCAAATTTGCACGCGAACTGTTCACAGTACCTGCCTGCTTTGAGTAAATTAATTGTGCAGTGCAGTATGTATGCACATCAACAGCATTAATGCCAGATCGTTCATGATATCTTGTTTAAATAATCTACTTACCATGAACAGACAATCTGAAATGATTAATACTGTCTACAATTTGTAATGCTTAATCTGTAAATATTCCCTGAGAAGAATAACATGTACAGTATGACTTTCACATACTTTTCAGACTGTTCATATTACAGTAGAAAATTATTCAAACTGGCCAACAAGAATGATCTGCCATCTGCCCCATTGGTATACACACAGACATTTTACTACATAATTAACTTACTCAGACATGTAGGTTACTGTGAACAATTAGTGAGCAAATGTGGTTTAAAAAAAATTCCAAAACTAGATATTTGATATTGACAAATAGGACTGATTACTGATGAGCACAAACTGCACACACTGCCAGTAGATGTCTAACAGACAAGCTTTCACTCTGCACAGTGCCCTGTTGTGTATACTGTTTTGTTTGTTTTTGCCATTGTTCCCAGAGCCCCTCCAAATAAGGACACAGACAACTTAAGTGAGGTTGCTCAGTTTGGCTATACTTTTACTTGTTTGTCAAATCTTTTTTCCATATACATTGACATCAAATGGCACATCTTTACATTTCAATCTCTCATCTCTTCTATTACATTTATATACATTATATACATCTAATTTCTTTCCAACTGATACATTCTTAATTTCTTCTTTTCCTCTTCTGCCCCGAGACGTACATCCCGGGGGGGGGGGCTCTCTTCCTGTCATGCTGTTGAGAGGTACGAGCGTACACACCCGCCTCTTGGTTCTCAATGCTGTGTCCTTTACTTGTTTTCCTTTTTTCCTCCCTTTCTTTCCTGTCCTTCTCCTTTTTCCTCTTTTCCACTGCCGTCCACCTTCGGCAGCCTCAGTTGTAAACCTGCCACTGTGCTCCATCTACCACAGTGGTGCCCTGTACTCCACCTGCCCGGGACCCTCCCTCTTCCTTATGGGTGGGTGGGTGGGAACTTTCTAAGAACAAATTGTGAGCTCCCTTCTGCTGTGCAGCCACTTATGAGGGCCCCATTTTGCCCCTCTCCTTGGATCTTGGTCCACTCCTCAGCTGCCACCTCACTGTTCCCACCACTCCCCCCTTTCTCCTCCCCCTTCGTGACCTCACCAGGCCCTCCCCTATGAAATCTGTTACTGCCCTGAGCCCCCCCATCTTCCCTCCTCCCCTCTCCCCTGTTTTCTGAGCTTCTGAGCTTCCCACACTTATTTGTCGAGGCCTTGGGACAATGGGGTCTACCCTTTTACAGGGGTAACCCTCTTTGTTAGAAGGCTATTTCAAACACATACAGTATGTTCAAATTTTTTATTATTATTTTTATGTAAAATTTCCTTAGTTGAAAACTCATGTGTTTCTACTTTGCAGATTGCCTGTAAACAACAGAAAATCACAAACTAAGCTGTCAGTTAAACTCACAGATACACTCTCACTCTTCACTCTGTCAGACAGCATAAACTGACTCTTTTCCATCTCTCGTATTCGGTGTCAGCAAGTTGTTGTAATTTTATAGTAAATCTCTGATTTGCAGATCAAATACCAGACTTATTTCTCAAATCAAAATATGACAATCATTAATAGAAATTCAACATCAATAAAACAAAAAGTCAATTTACTTTGTAACGTGCCGTTACCATGCACATTGTTTTACTTAATGCTGCTTATGAACAACCTGTCAGTTGCTAACTATGACTTTAAAAACCAAAGTATACAAAGGGTGGCTTTTACCACAGGAAACACTGTCCCTAAATAGCAAGGCATACAACAGGGAAAATAGCATCCAGGTGTTTTAAACAATCTTGTGCACAGCACTTAACAGTCTAAACTGAGTGATTCCTAAGTGTTTTATGTAATGCATTAATCATGGCTTTGTGAATGGAGGGCATTCATTTCTAAATAGACTTTTTTTTTTTTAAAGGACATGCTTTTTCTTTTTCCTGAAAAAAAAAATACTTCATTCTCAAGACAGAACATCTTGTCAGCTTTTGTAGACTCCTTGTTGGTAAACCATCATAATGGTGACTGAACTTGAGTGACTCGGATATGAGTCACTCAAGTTTAATGCTCGTTATGTGAGCTACCCTAAAAAGGTAGTGACGGGTGTGTAGGAAGGCAACCAGAACCACAGGACTAGCAACAGAAAGGGAGGGGAGGGAAAGTATGTGAGGGGTAGAGCAGCAAGAGGTTCCTGAGCTGCCCATGTGGTGTGGTGGTGAAGGCGGCTGGCTACAGTAGGAAGGGTGCAGCATTCAGGGCTAGGGAGCAACACAATATTTTGTGCTTTTTTGTGAGCTGGACATTCTTTTTTTTTTTTTTTTTTGGTTCTCCACCTCCTCAAGATGCAGCCCCATGGTGTTAGCAATCATTATTTTGGGGATGAGGGGGAGTGTAGCCCCCCTACATAAATAATGCAATACAGAGTCCTTTTCACCCTACTTGTGTCACTGGGAATGTACATTGCCTTTTCATTTTTTGGTGATGTACACTCACTGTAATGGTAATCTCTATTTTGTGATCACCGTTATGACATGGAAACCATCTTGTTTCTTGTTGCTTCTACAATTTTCTTAAGTGTGATGAGTAAACATCTTTGTATCCCTGGTTCCTGGGTCTGCAGTTAGATCTGGTTGGAACTTTTTCACCACAGACTGTTCAGTCCTATGTCCCCCCCCCCAATTTATTAGTTTTATGATGGTAACCACTGTTTTGTATTGTTTAATATTAATGACATTCAAAACCCCATTTGACATTCTGTACAAGGATAAAGCAATATGTAAAGAGAGAGTACCCTAATGTGATTCTCCTGCAAGAGATGCATTTGTCAGTTGAGGATCATGCAAAGCTGGGCAAATATGTTTTTTCTACAAGAGTGTCGTCTTCTTACCATTATTGAAAATGAAGGCGGATCGCTACTGTCATTCCAGGTTCCACAAGATTTCATATGCAGAATTCTTACTCTGATCCAGATGGTCACTATGTGATTGTAGTAGGGATATTGTAAGAGACCCTAGCAACTCTAGTGAATGCATATCTCTCATCCCAGTCAAACAAGAAAGTGCTCCAGGCCTTCTTTAACAGGGTTCTCTCTCTCTGATGCAGTGGCAACTGAGCATGGGAGAGGACATCAAGTTAACCTTAAACCCTGATTTTGATACAAATTTTCCATATTTGTACCGCACATTTCTCACCTGCAGCCCTATTGGCTCTGGCCAGATTTTGTTTCATACTGTATAGGATGTACTCTGCTGCTACTGCTGCTGCTTACACTTCTTTTCAGTGTGTGTGTGTGTGTGTGTGTGTGTGTCAAATTAACATCAGACTCACCATCATTACCACAGGGAAGGCAGAAGGGATCCCCGTAAGTGTCAGCAAAGCAGTACAAATTTTGTAAACACAATTTGCTGTTACTACTGGTGCTGCAGCACACATATGACTAGGGAAGTTTCAATGCTGTACTTCACTAGTGAAGTTGAATGGAAGTTGGTAATGTTACACTTTGTGAAGAATTCACAACGTTCCTCATAACTGGACAAACTTTTCAAAACTTTTATGAAAAAAATGTTTTTCAGATATTTACAATCCTGTTACTCACTGTGCCCTCATCAGAAAAATCCCATGACTCTTTACTATATGTCATTCCCACCAAGCTACACTCTGTATAGAACCCCACCTGAGAAGTTCATAGCTGAGGTGCCAAATAGTAATGTAAAAAATTCCCTTCTCCTACTGTGCATACGCATGCCAAATGTCCCTCCCACTGCTTTCCTCCTCCCAACCAGCTCCTGATCATAAATGAGACTTCCTACTCAACCCCCTCTCAGACTCCTTCTCCTCCATCTTACCCTCAGTCACCCCACAAATATCTGTTAGGGTGACCTGTAAAAAAAAAAACCATCCCCAGAGCAGAGCTACTAGTCCAGAAAGAAGCCCTGTCAATTCAGAGGCAAGCACAATGTAGAGAACAGAAGAGTATAACTGTTGTCCTCTTCTACAGGAAAAAAAGTATTGCACTGAGAAAGCTTTATTAAACTGCACAGAAATGTCTATTAACACAAATAAGTCCATAATGAGTGGGTAACAGCCATGTTTATTGTAGAAATACAACGTGTCCTAAAACAGCTATCTCAAAGTGCAAATACAAATGAACAGTTACTATTTTACATTGGTGCCATCATGTGCAAACAACTGTTGGGCATGCTGACAATTGGTGAGAGGCTTATTTCATTTCATAAGCCTTTGTACTTATATTTATAAAATGGGCTAAAATAATCCAGAATGCTGATTGGCTAAAACCTAATTTCAGCCGTGTCCTTATCAGGCATGTATTGTGCCAACCAGCACTAATTCTGCCAGGCTCAGCCACACCACAGAAAAATATTACTCTGCCCAACACCATGTTCTCTAAAAAAACAACCTGCAGCTACGTGTCAAGCTAAGCAGATGTCCAGGCACCATGTGCACTAGTCCCGTAACATGCAAAGCAATCCCCGATGTGGCAATCTCCCCTCACTCAACACACCACCAACACAATTCCAGACATTACTTTTTTTTTATTAAAAAGTCACTCTGACCTGTTCTTTCTTTCTTCCCATGCTACCAGACTGGAAGTGACTGGTGACTAGTCCATGACTTCACGAAAAGTGCAAAATACAAAAACACCTTTCATTCCTTCTGAATCTATACAAAAGAATGTCTTGTCTATCCCTTATTCCACAAAATAAAAATACACTTTTTACCAACCGCAATCTGTAACCCCATTACTGAAAAACCAGAAGTGATCCTTCGCTGATTGGATCACTCAATGATACAGCTAACAGAACGAGTCTGTATAAAAGAACAACCTTACCTCCAACTCACAAGCACCAGCACAGTTACAAATGTAAAAAATAACAGAAGCCAAAATAAAACAAGCATTTGTCAATGCTGAATGTTAGCTTGCTGGCATTGACATTGGTAGTGCAGGAGTTAGAGAGATGCATAATAGGAATGGTAGTGAAGTATTGAACTGATGCCAACCCCACCTCCACCCTATAGAGACTGACAGGCTTTGGGGGTGTGCCTTTGGGTCATTGGCCATAATACTCATGCCATTTCACCTCACCCTACCCTGCAGACACTGACAGGTGTCACGGTGTGCCTTAGGGTCTTTGGGCCTTATAATCACCACATTTCAATAGGAAATATGCTGAGATGGGTGTGGTATAGGAGAATGGGGTGAGCGTTTGGGCCAAAGACCCGCACACCTCAATGCCTGTCACTGGCTGCAAGGTGGGGGTGGAATGGTGTAAACATTACAGCCAATGATCCCAGGTCACACCTCTGATGCCTATCATTCTCTACAGAATAGGGCGTTATGGTTGGAAATCCTAATGCCCCAGTCATTTGTTTGTATTTTCACTAAAAATTTTCAAAATGGGCTTTTTGAGACCCCAATTCATGAACAGTGGCACTGTCATTTCAATACTCAATCCCAAAAGCTGGTTTTGCACAGGGACTGCACCATTTGGTGCAACAGGTGTGAAAACATATTCCTGGCAGGATGTGAAAAAATAACAGAACTGTTCGTGATGTGGTGTGATGTTAATCTGTCCTGAAAATTCATTTCCCACAGCAAACACACCATTCTGCAACACAGGAGTGAAAACACATTTCAGGAAGGATGTGAAAAATGACAGCTATACTGTTCATAAGGTTGTGTGAAAAAATGACAATGTTGAAAATCTGGAGAGAAAATATACAAAATTGGTAAAGTTATGAGCGTGCATGTAAACTGCACAATGCACCCTTGCAACACAGTCATTTTTTTGTAATGTGTTCACCAAATTTGCAACATGAGGTTTTTGGGACCTCCCCTCATCAATAGTGGCACTGTCATTTTGTTAATCAGTCTTGAAAGGTGATTCTGTGCAGCAAGCTCAAAATCACCTTTCGGGACCGAGATACTAAATGACGGCGACATGTTCAAGAGGTGGAGTCCCAAAATCCCCATGTTAAAAATTTGGGGCCAAATTCCAAAACTGGCTGAGGTATCAAAGTAAATTTAACCCCCCATTATAAAGCTTACAGTCATTTCTTCAGTTCACGGGAGGAGCAAAAAAAAAAAAATGGAAGTAGGTGGTGATAACCAGAGTTTACCTGCAAACCCAAAGATTTTGTGGCCAACAGTCAAGGTTTGAAAGATGCTTAAAGGGAATCTATACCTGAGCCTTCTTCCTTCAGTTCCTGATACTCCATCGCCTGTTGTAGCAGGGCAAGTTGTGCGGCACACATTCTGATGATTCCAACTGCTGCAAATTGAATTTTTAAAAAAACATGCTATCCCCGATGTTACCATCCATGTTGTGGGTAAATTTGTCGCATAGCAGTCTCAGCAGTCATGTCTGGTGATGTACGTGCCTCACCAGTCTTCGCACATACTCAGTGTGCTCCGTGTGTGATTCTCATTACAGCATCGTGAATGAGTGTGTGAGTGAAGTCATGTTTATTTAGTGCTAAGCTGGACACGGTCTGAATGCATTCCATACAATACTGCTTTTCCCTGCTTTGCCTTCAAAGATAGTGTATCTTTTCTTTTTATTTAGCTGTAATTAATACTGTGGACTGCAAAATATTTTTCTTTACCAGCAGACTGAAAACATGGTATTACATTGTAGGGAATCGAATCTGTACAGCATGGCATGCACCCAGATACTAATGCCTTTTGTTAGATCGTTTGTGTCTATTTGTAACTATCCGTGCAATATATATTCACATACTGGTTCATTTGCAGTGTTTTTTAGTAGTTGAATACTTGTTTGCTATCCATCTGATTGCCATGTCTGCGGGAATACTCCTAGTTCAATTCATGCAAGATCTTTGGGGCACAGTTTGACATTTACCTAATTTGACAGGAGCAATGACAGTACCATATTTCCTAGTAGTAAGACCAAGTTTGCAACATATAATGGTCTCCAGGGCATATTCCTCAACAACCCCCCCCATGCTGTGCATACCCCTGCCTGATGACCTCCCGCTATTTCCTTTTCCTGTCACTCTATGTCTGAACAATTCAACCCGTAGAGATGTATTATAGAATGTGACTCATTAGTGATATTGTATGTGACTTGAGTACAAATATTGCTTTCTGTTCTTATGTCTTTCAATCCCTTTTAGAAAACAAAAAAAGCCAAACAAGACAGCAGAAGCACTAGCAAGTGGGTGCTCATACGGAGTGATAACTTGCAATACTTGTCACAGTAGTTATCATAGCAGCAACAGAACTCCGTGAGTTCCAAAAAATGCTAAAATAGTGTTTTATTTCAAATGTCAGCACACAGATAGCCAGGACCCCTGGCTTTGGCAATCAGCCTTGTAAGGGGGGGTCTCAGAAGCTGCGTGCTGAAGCGCGGGGGTCCTGGCTATATGTCTGATGCTATTTGAAATAAAATTATATTTTAGCATTTATTTTGACTCCACAGATTTCTCTTGCCTTTCACACACAGAGAGACAGCATGATAACTTTATTTCACATCTGATGGAATGCATTGTTTCTGTTAGCTACATTGGTGCATGCATCTCCATTGTACCTTCCTTCCTGTGCCGTCGAGTGGGTCGTGCAGCAGGGCATAATACCCTGGGTAAAACATTTTTTTAAAGTGAATTAAAAACACTATTTCATACACTGTAGCACACTGTGTGACCACCCAGCACTTCAATTACTCGCGAGTCTTTGTCAGTCAATGCGCTGGGGGGGGTCAGTTAGTGTGCTACAGTGTATTAAATAGTATTATTAAATCACTTTGAAATCATTTATTGCCTTATAACTTTTTTTGCAGTCTCAAATCTTTGCTGTAGTGACACTATCTTTATTGTTTGTATTACAATAGGGCTGGCTGCCCATCCACTGACTACCTACTTAGTAGTTAATAATTTTTATTACATTTTAAAGATATATCAGACATAGCCAGGTACATAGAGAAGATACAGCATGACACATATGCATTCACATTGACTGCAGTGTCATTATATAAGTAACAAAGTCTAGCCCATAGAAAGGCACATTGCTAAGTAATGATACAGTAAGAAATTATACAGTAAGTTGTATTGTGGTATTGTGCCCAATAAATAAGAAAAGTGTGAGAGAGATTGTATGATTACCACTGCATCTAGGTTAGTTAAGGCATCTAATATGGGCATAATACATATGTGCCTCCTGATACCTGAATAAGCGTGAAAAGCACAGACATAATACTGGCTACCTACTTGAGGAGGCTAAATTGCAGCTTATCTGTTTGATAATCCCCTTGGCCCTGCACCCAGATGTGCCCATGTGTAATGACTGAGTGTCTATATCAATACAGTATGTGTGCATGTGTTATGGTGTGAATGGACTTCTGTTATGCTGGCTACCTTGATGTGGTACAGAGGCTTATCACAACGTAGCCTATGCATTGTGTAACTAAAAGCCAGCCAGATTTGGTACGACTGCTAGAGTGCTATTCACATATCATCCACTGTTTAAAATCTATGATCAGTGTCACCTTTGACTCATACATGCATGCAGATTTGTCTGCAGGAAAGGACTCCCCCCTGGCACATTGAGTATGCCGTCCCCCCACTTGTCCCCCACCTGCCAACATCCAACCTCCTCCTCCCCCTTGACAACCACTTTTGCTTTTCCATTCCTTCCTGACTGGGCCACAACATCACCTGTGTCAGGATATACCACGGCAATACCACTCTGTCTGTGAAGTTAGACTTCCTAACATGTCCGCTACACAGCCTCCGCCAATCAATGTCAATCGATGCCACCTACTTTTGTATGTACTTCCCTGTACTTTACCTTTTAACAAACTCACACCCTTTATGGAGCCCCTATACATACTCGAATGTTTCAACAATGTCCCCTTCATGTCTTGTTCACTACAAAGGACACAAGTCCATCTTCTCCGAACCTGCCCTTATATGACTACCCTTTAGCACTTGTACCCTTTTAGTCTTTCATCTCTGAACCATTACCATGCCACCAATGTATTTTCTAACCTGGTGCCTCCCGAAATGTACCTCAGGCTTTATGTGTGTCCTACCCATGGAGCAATATATTTCCATCAGTACCTCTCTCAAGTGACGCCAAACAGATGCCTCCTTGCTAGGTTTGGTGTGTCACCTGGGAGACCACACAGCACATGCAACTTTGTTTCACCAGTACTCATTGCTACATATCAACCTCATGTTCCTGGTAATTCAGAGTTTTGCATAGATTCTACAAGGTAAGATGGTGCAAGACAGAACAGACAACATCAACACTAAGTAATAGAGGGACAAGGTCCTCAGTTCTCTGCACAGAGGCAGTGAAAATCTGGAGTCTGGTATACTCCCTGAAAATGACCGCATTAGCAGCTCACTTTCCAGGGATGGACAATATTCAGGCATATTCTGTCAGCAAGATCAACCGGGGACATCACGAATGGGCCTGGAACAGGCAGTTCCTTTTATCTGTTTTCATGTACTATGGAACTCCAGAGATTTACCTCTTTGCAGCAGTGGACAACTAAAGGTGCCTCAGTACTGCTGTAGGCCCTTGCTCAGGGATCAGTACAGTGGATGCCCTGTTACTGGAGTGGTTGCACAGGTTCCTCCTTTCCCTGATCTTCAGGGTCCTAATCAAGCTGAGGTCCCAGATGTCCTATAATATGATTCTGATTGCTCCAGATTTGGCCAGCCAACCATGGTACTCAATGCCACTGGTCATGTCAGTGTTTGATCTGATTTGCCTCCCAAAATGCACAAACAGCTGACTTCCTCTTGGATGAGAATCCTGTACCCCAACCTTAGTCTCTATGACTCAAGGCCTGGCCCTGAGGACCTACAGCATGCAAATTTGCATCCCTCAGAAAGTGTCTTGGACATCCTCAAGGTATCCAGAAAGCCTTTCACAAGGAAAACCTACCACTCTAAATGGAGTATGTTGTCTTTATGGTGCTGTCAAAGGGACTTGTATCCCCAGACATCATAACTAAATGTTCTTGTGGATTATTTAGTGCCCCTTCAATCTCTCAGCCTGTAGCCCTCCACTCTGTAGGTGCATCTGGCAGTTGTGTCTGCCTATCTCTGTGCAGGGCAAGTCCCTTCACTTGCTTCACACCCAATGTTTAAAACATTGTTTCATTCAGTTATACATCTCCATCCTCCCCACAGGAAGCCGTCCCCTGCCTGAGATGTTAAGATATTCATAGACCAAGTCATGCAACCCCTCCCCCTTTGAGAGTATGTGTTCTGCACAGCTTAAATTCCTGACATGGAAAATGGTGTTCCTAGTGGCCATCACTTTTGTCAGAAGGACATGTGACTTCCAGGCATTATCAGTGGAACACAACCACATGGTTCTCCACAGATACTAAATTGTACCCTGAACAAATTCCTCCCAAAAGTGGTGTTGCATCCTCTACATAACTGTTTCACAGATCATTCAACCTCAGGTGAACGCACACTGCAGGGCTTGGATGTCAAGAGAGCCATCAACAGTATTTGATCGTGTACTGCTCTTTACCTGCTATTTTAGACTAGAGCTACTAGCAATTTTCAGCCACAGTGCTAGATTGAAAACTGTTTTCTACCTGCCATATTTGCAAATTTTCTGCCACAGTGCTAGGTCATAAACTGCAGTAGTTAGACTTTACACTTCCTAGCAGGACTTGCACTTCAGTCGATTAGCTGCCATCCTCCATTTTACTACTTAAAGATTGCAATTTGCTTATTCTGCCTGTGCCTCATGCTACTTACCTGCTTTTCGCCACGCCTTCCCTCCCAGTCCTTATTTAACCTGCGTTCTCTTCCTTTGTCCACAGCTGGTAGCTGCGAGGGCTACGAGTCGCCTGCCCTCCCAGCAAGTGAAGCCTGGGACGCGAGGGTCGTGGGTCGCTGGACTGCATGCATTGATGACCCCTCTCCCCCAGAAGCCGCAACTTCAAGCAGCAAGGAACAGGAACACTGCGCAAGGATTGCTGAGCCCCCTGATGTCGGTCCGCGTGAGGTCCTGGCCTGCTGGCGCTGATTTGAATTTTGGCTCCTCCCAATTCAAAGGCCACAGCCTACAGCATAGCCTAACGACCCAGATTGCTAGCTGCAGGCCTAGTTTTTTTTACTCCTGCTGTAGTGATGCTAAATCAGTTTACCTGCTTTTAGACCAGAACTGCAAACAATATCTATCGCAGTTTTAAATTATTATGTTATTACCTGCTAAACTAGAAAAGAGTAACTAGCAATTTCAGCCACAGTATTTGATCGTGTACTGCTCATTACCTGCTATATTAGACTAGAGCTACTAGCAATTAGATCGTGTACTGCTCTTTACCTGCTATTTTAGACTAGAGCTACTAGCAATTTTCAGTAACAGTGCTAGATCGAAAACTGTTTTCTACCTGCCATATTAGCAATTTTCTGCCTCAGTGCTAGATCGTAAACTGCAGTAGTTAGACTTTAGACTTCCTAGCAGGACTTGCACTTCAGTCGATTAGCTGCCATCCTCCATTTTACTGCTTAAAGATTGCAATTTGCTTAATCTGCCTGTGCCTGATTCTACTTACCTGCTTTTTGCCACACCTTCCCTCTCTGTCCTTATTTAACCTGCTTTCTCTTCCTTTGTCCACAGCTGGTAGCCGCGAGGGCTAGGAGTCGCCTGCCCTCCCAGCAAGTGAAGCCTGGGTCGTGAGCGTCGTGGGTCGCTGGACTGCATGCATTGACGACCCCCCCCGAAGCCGCAACTTCAAGCAGCAAGGTACAGGAAAACTGCGCAAGAATTGCTGAGCCCGCTGATCTCGGTCCGCATGAGGTCCTGGCTCGCTGGTGCTGGCGTCCTATTTTGAATTTTAGCGCCTCCAAATTCAAAGGCCACAGCCTACAGCATAGCCTAATGTCCCAGATTGCTAGCTGCAGGACTAGTTTTTTTACTCCTGCTGTAGTGATGCTAAATCAGTTTACCTGCTTTTAGACCAGAACTGCAAACAATATCTATTGCAGTGTTAAATTATTATCTGTTATTACCCGCTAAACTAGACCAGAGTAACTAGCAATTTCAGCCACAGTATTTGATCGTGGGCTGCTCTTTACCTGCTATATTAGACTAGAGCTACTAGCAATTAGATCATGTACTGCTCTTTACCTGCTATTTTTAGACTAGAGTTACTAGCAATTTTCAGCCACAGTGCTAGATCGAAAACTGCAGTAGTTAGACTTTACACTTCTAGCAGGACTTGCACTCGGTCAATTAGTTGCCATCCTCCATTTTACTGCTTAAAGATTGCAATTTGCTTAATCTGCCTGTGCCTAATTCTACTTACCTGCTTTTAGACCGCCTTCCCTCTCAGTCCTTATTTAACCTGCGTTCTCTTCCTTTGTCCACAGCTGGTAGCCGCGAGGGCAACGAGTCGCCTGCCCTCCCAGCAAGTGAAGCCTGGGTCGCGAGGGTCATGGGTCGCTGGAGTGCATGCATTGACGACCCCCCTCCCCCAGAAGCCGCAACTTCAAGCAGCAAGGTACGGGAACACTGCTCAAGGATTGCTGAGCCCGCTGATCTCGGTCCGCATGAGGTCCTGGTCCGCTGGAGCTGGCATCCTATTTTGAATTTTAGCACCTCCAAATTCAAAGGCCACCGCCTACAGCATAGCCTAACGACCCAGATTGCTAGCTGCAGGCCTAGTTTTTTTACTCCTGCTGTAGTGATGCTAAATCAGTTTACCTGCTTTTAAACCAGAACTGCAAACAATATCTATCGCATTGTTAAATTATTATCTGTTATTACCTGCTAAACTAGACCAGAGCTACTAGCAATTTCAGCAACAGTATTTGATCATGTACTGCTCTTTACCTGCTATTTTAGACTAGAGCTACCAGCAATTAGATCGTGTACTGCTGTTTACCTGCTATTTTAGACTAGAGCTACTTGCAATTTTCAGCCACAGTGCTAGATCGAAAACTGTTTTCTACCTGCCATATTTGCAATTTTCTGCCATAGTGCTAGATCGTAAACTGCAGTAGTTAGACTTTACACTTCCTAGCAGGACTTGCACTTCAGTCGATTAGCTGCCATCCTCCATTTTACTGCTTAAAGATTGCAATTTACTTAATCTGCCTGTGCCTCATTCTACTTACCTGCTTTTCGCCACTCCTTCCCTCCCAGTCCTTATTTAACCTGCGTTCTCTTCCTTTGTCCATAGCTGGTAGTCACGAGGGCTATGAGTCACCTGCCCTCCCAGGAAGTGAAGCCTGGGTCGCTAGGGTCGTCAGTCACTGGACTGCATGCATTGATGACCCCCCCTCCCCCAGAAGCCGCAACTTCAAGCAGCAAGGTACAGGAACACTGCTCAAGGATTGCTGAGCCCGCTGACCTCGGTCCGCATGAGGTCCTGGCTTGCTGGCGCTGGCGTCCTATTTTGAATTTTAGCACCTCCAAATTCAAAGGCCACAGCCTACAGCATAGCCTAACGACCCAGATTGCTAGCTGCAGGCCTAGTTTTTTTACTCCTGCTGTAGTGATGCTAAATCAGTTTACCTGCTTTTAGACCAGAACTGCAAACAATATCTATCACAGTGTTAAATTATTATCTGTTATTACCTGCTAAACTAGACCAGAGCTACTAGCAATTTCAGCAACAGTATTTGATCATGTGCTGCTCTTTACCTGCTATATTAGACTAGGGCTACTAGCAATTAGATCGTGTACTGCTCTTTACCTGCTATTTTAGACTAGAGCTACTAGCAATTTTCAGCCACAGTGCTAGATCGAAAACTGCAGTAGTTAGACTTTACACTTCCTAGCAGGACTTGCACTTCAGTCGATTAGCTGCCATCCTCCATTTTACTGCTTAAAGATTGCAATTTGCTTAATCTGCCTCTTCCTGATTCTACTTACCTGCTTTTCGCCACGCCTTCCCTCTCAGTCCTTATTTAACCTGTGTTCTCTTCCTTTGTCCACAGCTGGTAGCCGAGAGGGCACGAGTCACCTGCCCTCCCAGCAAGTGAAGCCTGGTTCGCGAGGGTCATGGGTCACTGGAGTGCATGCATTGATGACCCCCCTCCCCAGAAGCCGCAACTTCAAGCAGCAAGGTACGGGAACACTGCGCAAGGATTGCTGAGCCCGTTGATCTCGGTCGGTGTGAGGTCCTGGCCTGCTGTCGCTGATTTGAATTTTGGCGCCTCCAAATTCAACAGCCACAGCCTACAGCTTAGCCTAAGAACCCAGATTGCTAGCTGCAGGCCTAGTTTTTTTACTCCTGCTGTAGTGTTGCTAAATCAGTTTACCTGCTTTTAGACCAGAACTGCAAACAATATCTATCGTAGTGTTAAATTATTATCTGTTATTACCTGCTAAACTAGACCAGAGCTACTAGCAATTTCAGCCACAGTATTTGATCGTGTACTGCTGTTTACCTGCTATTTTAGACTAGAGCTACTAGCAATTTTCAGCCACAGTGCTAGATCGTAAACTGCAGTAGTTAGACTTTACACTTCCTAGCAGGACTTGCACTTCAGTCGATTAGCTGCCATCCTCCATTTTACTGCTTAAAGATTGCAATTTGCTTAATCTGCCTGTGCCTGAGTAGTATAAGTTCATATATCTCGTCAAATGTTAAATTTCAGCCAATCAGCACCTGCCACGTCATTTGACAGTTGGGCGTGGCCTAAAATGGACCAATCAGAATCGCCCCTTGTTAAACCGGAATTCCCTCCCTAAAATGCGCTAGCCCCGCCCACTTCTGGCAGAAGTGATGCAACCTCAAACCCGTGTCCCGCCCCTTGCGCAGGAAATGACATACGTTCGATCCTGTGTTCCACCCCTGCCGCAGGAAATGACCCACACTAAAACCCTGGAAGTGACATAACACCGCCATTTTGTAAGCGTCTTATGCCCCTCATTCTCGTACACTCCTCGAACCCTGCCACCCACCATTTTGTAAGCGTCCTGCTCCCCTCCTTCTCGTACACTACTTGATCCCCTGCCAGACCATCCTGGCTGGAACCCGAGTCCCACCATGCTAGCTTGAACTCCTGCATCCCTCCTTTCTCCTGCACCCTCACCAGCCTGGCTCGAACCCCTATCCCCTTCTCCTGCACCCCCACCATCCTGGCTCGAACCCCTGTCCCCCCTTTCTCCTGCACCCCCACCATCCTGGCTCGAACCCCTGTACCTCTTCACCACCGTGCTCCTTCCACCCCAAAAAATCAGTTAGTGTTTATGTAGTGGTATGTGCCCCCTGTAGGCCTGGTGTATAACTGCAGGGACATGTGTGTGTTTTTTGATTAGGATATTTTCAGAAAGAAGTATCTAGGAGGAACCTGATCATGCAGAGGTTTCACAGATCTGTGTGGAGACCCCCACCCTGAGGGAAATTCATCTGCCTGTGTGAGTACCCCTTTTTCTGTTTTTGTAACAATATACAAAATTATTTAACTTGCATCTGTAGGACTGTGTCAAACTTGCATCAAAAGGATAGCTTTATGTATATGCATGTAACATTTATAAGCTAAAATGGGGGGACCTCTGTGTAAATAAGATGGTTCAGCAGTTTTCTCTGGATAGCATTGCAACAATCGCAAAAACTAATTATTTATACTTTTATCATGAATTAAAAAGAATAAAAATATATCAGAAAAAAGGAATACACATACCTATATTTCACCCCCTCAGCTCTGTGTAGTATCAAGGAGAAGGCTGAAATGAAATGTGTGAGCGATATTTATAATGTTTTGAAAAAGGGGGTGGGGGCTACCACAGATGTGCCTCTGACACGTTACCATGTATAGTATGATGGGGTGTGGTGATGGTTTTACCAAGGGGCAGTCCATCTTGCTAAGCATTATATAAACCCTGCATTTGAAGCCAGAAGGCACAGCTTTTGAGAGATTTCTCAGATTCTGTTTTATAGACTTGGTCAGATTATCAAAAACATCAAGCAAGAAGATGGCAAGCGCTTCTCATTTCAACATCCCTTTAATAGGTCAGATTTTCATACCACCTAATGAAAAGTCTGGAGATGAAAACCAAGCAAGAAGATGGCAGAGCGCAGCTTCTCAATTCAACATCCCTGTAACAGACCAGATTGTCACAACACCTAATGAAAAGTCTGGAGATGAAAAGTCAAGCAAGAAGATAGTTGTTGGGGCCCCACAACCCAAGCCAACGTATGTGTACTATGTGAGGTGTGAAAAAGAATGTCCCACACAAGTCTTGTTGAGTGGAAGAGTGTCTGACATAAAAAAGAAACTCGCTGAACAGTTTGGTGAATCAGAAAATCCTAAATCTGACTGTCCTTCTGAAGAGACACCACTGCAAGACCTTGAAGAGTTGCTGGGGGGTGAATCTGATGCCGAAAAAGAAGTTACTATGAAACCAAAAACAGAGAGTGACAAGAAGGGGGAGCCAGAGAAAATGGTCAGTGAGACACTGCCAAAAAAAGCATCAGAGAAAGTTGTGAAAAAGAAATGCAAGACACAGTCAAGAGGGGCCTCTGACCAAGAGGGTGATGATGATAATGAAGCCACAAGCAGTCAAGCCCAGGCTAAGAAAGTGAAAGATGAGAAAAATGAAGAAGAAGAAGAAAAGAGTTGCCTTGATGAGGTAAATGCATTTTAACATTTAAAAATGTAACATTTAAAAAAATGTGAGTGGTGACATGTGTACATGGTGTAACTGAGGAGATGAGTTAGCAGTATAACTAAATCTTACCATAATGAGTCAGAGGACCAATGCTGTTTTCTGTTTTACTTTAATAGACTGAAGGATTTGCGATGGAGCAGCAGTCATATTCGGACAGCATGGATTCTCGACTTTCCACAAATCTACTGTTCGACTATCTTTGCTGTGTGAAAGATACAAATGTGGTTGTTAATGAGATGTGAGAGAACCAGTATGTTAGAAATACAGAGAGTGATAGAATGTTTCAAATGTCACAGAACAGGCTGTGATCACTACACAACCTCTTCTTCTACTGAGATTAGACAGGGGACCTCATGTGAAAAACCAGGCCTCAGTAGTAAACCCCCCAAAACTGACAACGATATGTATTGTAAGTACGTTATGTATCATACCATCTGTGGCGTAATTGCTTCAGTGATACAGAGGGTGATACATTGTGAATTGGTCGATTCCTGTCCTGGGTGTGAGATAGATGATCCGAGTCAGAAAAACCATTCATGTGTCCTTGACGACTTAAGCTCTAAAGAAGCATACAGAAATGTTTCTGTAGCCATACATATAGGGCAGCTCATGCCCGTGATCTTGGCAATTGCTATGAAGCATCAGGGGTTAAATATGACCAATTGTACCCTGGAAACTATAAGTCATGTTTTAAATGGTGTGAGAAAAGCCGATAACCCCATGTGGTTAGTTATGCAAATGTTACAGCAGACAGACAGTGAAATTAAAAAGATGCCAGCCGTCTTGGTCAGCAAAAGTTCCTTTAAAAAATTTCTAAAAAGAAATTCAGGAACCCTGTTTATATTGTAAAAAATTACCCCACCCGCCCCACCCCCAAATTGCTACATGGAAACATTTCAGTACCAAAATGTGTCATATTTTATTTTTGCAGATAATCATGCAGGATGCAAGTACAGAGAGAATCCAAAGGCGTATGTATCTGATCCTAAGCCATTACTGTCATCCATCACTGTTTGGTTCACCTCAATATGACATTTGCCTTTGTGAGATACATGCAGCCTCTGAACTGATGATGTTTGCCCTTCCAGAAGTATGGGAGGATACAGATAAATATATAAAGGAATCTGTGTTACCACTTGTAGAAAATGTTAAAGTGATTGCCGATATATTCGTGGAAGACGATGAATGTCTTTGTGGCCTTTATATCATGATCGTCATAGTCATGTGTGTGTACTACAAAGCAGAAAAAGCCTTGTGATATTGTACGTGTTGTTAACCTGGCTTCTCTGCTTGCTGAAATGATCCACTGGTCAAAAAAAGGACCCTTTAAAAAATTATATAAGGAAATTTAGGAACACTGTTTATGTTGTTAAAAACATTTACCCCCCAAACTGTTACTTGTTACCATTTTAATATTGTTCATATTGTTACCCTGGCTTTTAACACTTGCTAAACCACCCATGCATGAGAGGCCACTAAAACATAGTGCTGTATGTTTTTTTCCAGAGTATACAACGATGGGAAACACCCTGTCAGTGCATCCAGAGGCTTATTTACCAACTAGTCAGACACAAAGCTTAACAACCTGGTTTAAATCTACCTACAGGACAAGCACCGCCTGTACTTTTAGAGACATGCCAAGGTCTTTTGATGGTCTCCCAGAGGGACCCAAAAGGAAACTGTGGATTATTTTAAGGATGAGGGGTTACTCTTGAGGAAGCAATGTTTAAAATTGCTATAGAGTTTATGCATAATCCTTATGATGTAATACACTTTTGTGGTTTTATCTGTACTGCTGTTGACTTTTTAGTGTTTAGTTTGCAGAACGGGTGTCTGAGTCTGACATCATAAATTTTGCTTCTTTATCGCTTTTGTTGTGTTTCATAAACCAGATTTAGCATATGCTTTTCCTAAATAGTGTATTATAATGTACTTTCAGATGGAACATACTGGCATGCTCCCAATATTCCAGACAGTCTTGATGTCTACAATGTACCGTGTGATAAAGGACATTTTAAAGGAACCTATATATTTGGAAAACAGCCTGCATTAAATGTCTGCTCTGAAGATGCTGCTGCTTCACTGGCAGAAAACACACTGACTCTGATTAAAGAGTTGCCACCCCTTGTATGGAGACTCTATGTTGACGTAATGGAAAACAGTAACCGTAGAGCAGTATGCAAGGTGAACGTCATTTTAGATGTTACAGAATGTCTTAAAAATCAGGCTTGTTATTTTGAGTGGTGTATGGCATATGTGTGTATGTATTGTGCATACCTCATCACTAAGGGGGAAGTGGATGATGCCAATGCTTGTGTAAAACATGCAGCTCAAAAGTTGCTGTTTCTGGGTATTGTGAAGCGTGTAAAAATTGAAGAGTAGAAAAACAAGATATTATATAATCCGTTGCATGCTTGCCATGTGTTATGCCTTTTGTGTGTAGCAGCTATATGCATTAGTTTATGTATTATAAAGTATATAAAGTAAATATTCAAATACTGTTATGACGTGTGTATTTATAAATAAAATATAATCATGCATTGCACTTTGTGGTTGTCATAGTGTTTTTAAAAGAACAAAAAGAGCACATACTTTATTTTACTGGTGACAAGAGTTTTGCTAGCTAGCAGATGTGTCGGGGGGTTGACGAAAGAAGATGAATGATCACCTGTTCCAGAATATATATTTTAATGCAAAAAAAGTGGGTAGTTTCACAGGGGTGACTCAGCTGTATAAGGCTGCAAAAAAACTTGATAAAGAGGTCACCAGGAAAGGTGTTGCAGAAATGGCTGTGTAGCAGGCCCTATTCATTACACAAAGCAGCCAGAGTCCGATTTAGAGAAATCCTGTCATTGTTTCTGACAGATAGACAATGGCAAGCTGATTTAGTGGATATGAGTCAATATGCAAAGTACAGTAATGGGTTTCAATACATACTGACGGCATCAATGTGCTGTCCAAGTATGCCTGGGTAGTAACTTTAAAAGACAAATCAGGCAAGGCAGTGAAGCAAGCCTTTAAAACTATTTTTAAAAGTGGACGCACACCTCAGAAGTTGCAGACTGATCAGGGTAAAGAGTTTCTAAATGCTTCCTTAAAGAACCTATTAAAACAAAATAAAATACACCATTTTGTGACGAATAATGAAGTTAAGGCCAGCATTGTAGAAAGATTTAATAGGACACTGAAGTCATGCATGTGGCCTTACTTTACAGCCCAGAATACTTGGAAATATACAGATGTGTTGTCAGACCTGGTGCACGCTATAACCATACTTCTATCACAGAAGCATTAAACACAGACCTGTGGATGTTAACCCTTCCAATGCCCTGGGTGTATGGAAGATCCTATATGGTAATTCTGTTCTTGGCAAAAACAAAAGGGTACCCTTCAGAAAGATGATCACGTGAGACTATCTAAGCTAAAAGGGTGTTTGAAAAGGGATATGAACAGACGTACACAGATGAGATATTTATTGTGACGGAGGTCTTAAAGACACAGAGGCCCACCTATAAGCTAAAAGACTATCAGGGGGAAGACATTAAAGGTACTTTTTACGCAGAGGAGCTGCAAAAAATTGAACCTGATGAGGACCGTGTGTACAGGGTGCAGAAAATCCTGAAGGAGAAAAAGCGTGGCAGAAAAACTTGGTATCTGGTAAAGTGGAGAGGGTGGCCCGATAAATTTAATAGCTGGGTTGAGGCAACACAGGTTCGGGACATTAGAAGCAGATAAGGCTTAAAATGCTCAAAAATGGATTTTATATCACATTGCCCAGCAATGCATCGCACAACATTTTCCAAAACAATACTATCTCCACTTTTACTGTAAAGTTACCACAAACGCTTGAACTACCTGGTGAATGGGAAGTGGGCTTAGCAGAAATTCAGTACCCTCATACCTGGGACAATGTGCCTGCACAGAAAACAGGTTCAGTATGCTCTATCAGCCTCTAAACGTAGCCCACAGTAAAAACACCACCAACTGGACCCTTTACTGAGTCAGCAGGATTTAAAATCCCATCGGGCTATTATCCTAACATGGCTGGTGTTATTTCTCAAATTAATAAAAGCATATTTGAAGTAAATGAACTGCCAGTGGTTTTGGAACAACAAACCGTCGGGAGAGAAATAAGCATTGACAGTGACATCAAATGTATTTTGTTTATGCATGGGCAATTACAGTACCTTTTGGGTTTTAGCAGACTCGAGGTAGGTGTAGGAAAGAATCTAGCAAAGAACCCTCCAGATATTAATGGGGGTTTTTACACATTATATATATACACTGACATTATCACACATGAAATAGTGGGTGACAGTCTAGTGCCTTTGCTGAGATGCTGCACCCATCAGAGGCCAAGACAATGAGATAGTGACTGTGACCTATAATAAACCCCATTATCAAACAGTTAGTAAACATCAGATAGATACAGTCACTATTGAAATAAAGAATGATCAAAATGAACCTGTAACCATTTCAATTTGGAAAGGTGATCGTGAAGTTGCATTTTCGCCCCCAGAGAGTGCTCTAAAATTTAACAAGGATGGTGATTGTTTGACATTATGGGGACCCTGCCTTGTACAGAAGCTATTACAAGGCACAGGCAGGATACGGTCTGCCTGGCTTTCATGGACTTCCTACTATGTATGGTTCTGGTATAGGAGGGATATTTCATAGTCTGTTCAGAAAAGCAGTTCCATTTTTAAGAAGGGGGTTTGAAATTGCAAAACCACATCTACAGACAGCAGCTAAAAATCTTGCAAAAGATGTTGTGGGGCATGTGACTAGTGCTGTCACTCAAAAGATGTCAGGGGGTGATAAGCCTACTCAGGGTGGCTCAGGGCTGATTGTATTCAAGAGAGGTAAAAAGAGAAAGCGCAGAGTACACCCTTCGCTTCTCATCGGCCCCCCCAGCTACTTTAAAAGAGGTGTTTCAAAATGCAAAACTTCACATAAAAGAAAACGCTCAAAGGCGAAAGGATCTTCAAGGGGTCGTAAAAAAAGCAGAGACCTGTTCTAAAAAACATGGCTTTCGTGCACTGTGGGTCTGAAGAATGCACAAAATCAGAACTTGACTTGTTTGCCGTTTCCCCCACACAGACAAGCATTGAAAAAAGCATTTATGTAGAGATACCACCTCTGGCTGCCCTTTCAGAAAACTCACCGATTGAATTTTATATAGCAGGGACTGGTGAAGACTATTTGGATCTAAACAACATACTTCTTTACCTGGTTTGCAAAATCACTGAAGCGGATGGTAGTGATATACCTGCAGCTGCCAAAGTGTGCCTTATAAACTACCCAGTGGCAACCATTTTCAGTCAGCTGGATGTGACTGTCGGTGATCGCTCATCAGTCAGAGCAATAACTGTTACCCCTACAGGGCTGTCATAGAATCTGTGCTGAACTTCAGTGAAGAGACCCTTTCTACAATTTACTGCAGGGTTATTTTACAAAGACACCCGGGAAACATGAAATCACAGACAGAGATGGTGACAATGTAGGTTTTAATAAAAGACGCCCTTCACACATCTCAGTAGAGGGTAGAACTGCTGGGACACTTGTACACAGACTTGTTTTTCAAGAGAAACTGATGCTGAATGGCGTGGATATTAAAATTAAACTGACACGTAACAGGGACAGCTTTTGCCTGATGAGTGGAGATGCTGAGCCTTATAAGCTAAAAGTCATGGCTGCCTCTCTGTTTGTCAAAGGGTTAAGTGACCCCTGAGTCTGCCTGGGACACCTGAAGCCCTGCTGACTTCAATGCTAAATACCCTATAGACAGAGTGGGTATGAAAGTGTTCAGCCTCCCTGCAGGCAGCAGTGTCTGCAACCAAGATAATTTGTTTTTGGGACAGTTACCAAAAATGATGGTCATGGGATTTGTTGACAATGATGCTTTTAGTGGTTCCTATACTAAAAACCCCTTTAACTTTGAGCATTATAACATTAATTTTGTGGCTTTGTATCTGGACGGTGAACAAATCCCCGCTAAACCTCTGCAGCCCTATTTTAGAAATGGGAATGCTGTGAGAGAATATTTTAATCTGGTACTAGCGGCGGGGAAATCTATGAAAGATCACCGCTTTTAGTTAACCGTCAAATTTACCCATGGTACACCCTGTTTGCCTTTGATCCTACTCGGACCAAGAATGTGCTGATCATTATTCTTTAATTAAAACTGGGAACCTCAGAGCTGAGATCAGATTTTGCGGAAGCCCTTCCACAAACAGTTAATCTCATTATCTATGCAGTGTTTGATAATGTCATTGAAATAAACCAGAGAAGAAATGTCATTTTTGATTATATGTGATAAACCATAAAAATGAACACAAAGCAGCTGGAAAAAATTGTAACCAATGACACCCACATCCGTGACTGTTTTCTGGGCGTGTTTCCCTGTGATCTGCTACCCAAGGAGAGACTGAGAAACCTTCCTGCAGCACTAGTCATCAATACTGCCCCCCATGACCTCCCTGGACAGCACTGGTTAGCCATATACATTTCAGAAAATGGGAACAAACCTGTGGAGTTCTATGACTGGGTGATGAGTGCCTTGGACCTGGGTAGACCGGTGGACATCCTCTATCTTGACTTCAGCAAGGCATTTGACTCTGTTCCTCATGGAGGCCTGTTGAATAAGCTGGGAGAAATGGGGGTGGGAAACCAGATGATCAGATGGATAGGCAATTGGCTCCAGGACTGGACCCAGAGGGTTGTGGTTGGTGGGATAGTCTCATCCCAAAAGACAGTCATTAGTGGGGTCCCTCAGGGATTGGTCCTTGGACCCCTCCTGTTCAACGCCTATGTCTCTGACATAAGGAAGTGTATCAGGAGTGAGATGAGTCTCTTTGCAGATGACTCAAAACTGGGGGCGGTGGTGGATGGGAAGGAGGGGAGGGTGACCCTACAGGGGGACCTGGAGGCTCTGGAAAGATGGTCTAGAAAGTGGAAGCTGAGGTTCAATGCAGGGAAATGCAAGGTACTGCACCTGGGAGCCAGAAACCTAGGCCAAGTATACACCCTGAGGGGGGAATGTAACACGTCTCAGTGGCTGACAGGGACCTGGGAGTGGTGGTGGATGTCAAGATGAACAACTCAGAGACTTGTAGGAGGGCAGCAGCCAACGCCAACAGGATGCTGGGATGCATCACTAGGGGGATCACCTCCAGAAGGAGGGAAGTGATACTCCCTCTGTATAACTGCTTGGTGAGGCTGCACCTCAGTACTGCGTGCAGTTTTGGAGGCCACACTTAAAGGGGACATTGAACTCCTGGAGGGGGTCCAGAGAGGGCAAACAAAATGATCTGGGGCCTAGGGACAGGACCTATGGCTCGAAGAACTAAATACTGTATGTACACATTGAAGAGAGAAGGACCGGGGGGACACGATAGAGGTTTTCAGGTACATGAAGGGGTTAAATAGGGGAGGAGCAGTCAAGGTGCTCAGAAGGAAGGGTGGCAACTAGAGGGCATGGGTGGAAGCTGGAGGAGGGAGATTCAGGGAGAAAGGAGTAGGTGCTACTTCACTGAGAGGGTGGTGGAGCCATGGAATGTGCTGCCTAGAGGCTGTTGGAGGCAGAGATGGTGGAGGGGTTCAAGAGGGATGGGACCGGTACATGGAAGGGTTCTGGATGCAAAGTCCTGTGCAGCAGAAATATCCAGGACTGAGAAGGGAAAAGCCAGAGAGGCGAGGGGCAGTAAGGTCAGCTCCCAGGGTGGGGCTGACCAAATGAGCAGACATCGAAAGACTGTTAGGCTTATTCTGCTGGCATTTTAGTATGTTAGTATATCACAAGCCCAAAGAGGCTAGGCTGAAGAAATTCAATATGTACTTCTGGAGGAGAGGAAGGAGAGAGGGCTATGATTGAAACATTTAAGTACCCACAGGGAAAAATAAGGCACAGGAGAATACAATGTTTCAGATAAAAAGATGCTCAAGGACAATGGGCCACAAGCTGAAACTGGAGCAAAAACTTTCAGGGGAAACATGAGAAAGTACTTCTTCATGGAGAAAGTGGTGAACAAGTGCAACAGGCTGCCAGTGGAGGTGGTGGTGGGGGCAGAACAAATAACAGGTTTTAAGAATGCTTGGGGTAGGTATGGAGGTCTACTGGTAATCTGAGGAGGGGGACAACCTAATACTAATGGAGCATAAAAAAGAGCAAAGTTGTTAGAGGTATTGGGGAAGACTGGGTGGGCTGTAGGCCCTTATCTGTCAACAAATGTAATGTTTCTATGTTTAAACTGTTACTTTGTTGTAATCAGTGTAATTAGTTCTGACTGATACCTTGTGGCTTGTCTGGATTTGAATGCAATACAGTGGGAAGCATTGCTGCAAGCTAGAAAAAGTTCCCCACTTAACTCCTCTGTAACTGTGTATGTGGGGAGGGGGGTCTGCAGTTAGTGGAGGACATGCATTCTCATTAGATAGGTTTTGTGAGAAGAAACCTTCTGTCCTCACCATGAGGAATGATAGCATATGGTGGTAGAGCATAAAGTCAGTCAGTGAAGGGGACCTGGCCTGATCACCAGTGAAGAACATTTTTATTTCTTTTTCACTGTAATTTACATAGGATGATTGAAACTTATAGATATCCATGCTAATATCAGTGATAGTGTATCAGCAAGGTTGGAAGCAGACTTTCAGAGCATTAGTGGACCCTTAGTGTAACTAACCTGTTTGCATTTTGTATTTAAACCTCACTCTTGTGTTGGAAGTTTTAAGCATCACAGTTACCCCAGAGTGTTAGGACTGTGACCAAAGCTACCAGGAACTAAATGAAGGAGTGGAAAATAAGTAGGAAATTAAAATTTACTGAAAAAGGCCTACAGGGTAATAATTATAATAATAAGTCTTTATATGGCGCCTTTCAATAACCAAGGCACTTAATAAACAGTTAAAACAAAAGAGAATAAATCATATGGGTAAGTACAGGTAAGTGGGATAAGCCAGCCAGACCTGCAATTAGGATGCAATATTACACCACAGTATCCTGCCCAGAGGTTAGGGGCTAGGTGAAAATTGTCTTGACATGTAGTTTGGGACTAGATGGTAATTGGGAGGAGGAGCTGTGAGGGCAGGACCCTTAAGGCCCCTGTACACACAGTGATTTGTATTGCAATGAGTGACACCGATCAACTGCAATGTTCCTTTTTTTGTGTATAGTACAGATCCTTTCCAGAACAGAAAGGAACATTCACCTATTTCACGTTCCCTGCTTTTTGGGTTCATAGACTTTCTTCCGTTCTGCCCTAGCATATAAACAGGGCTTTCCGCTCATTTTGGTGAACTGGTAGCCTGACCCCAGACACACCTCACCTCCCCTCCTTCTGAACTTTGGATGGCCATTCTTCTGGATTGCACCAAAAAGTTACAAAGTTCAATACAGGATTCACTTAGGGAGGATTTTCTCTTAACAAATTCTGTTGAAAACATTTAAAAAATCGTCCCTTTGGAATTTTGTCTGTTAATAAATTTGTTCAGTAACTCAGAGTTCTCAGAGTTCACTTTCTGTGCATAATGTGGGATGAATTTTCTAATGTTTTCAACAGAATTCATACGGGAGAGTCCTCCCTAAATGAATTCTGTATTGAACTAATAATTTTGTTATGTCATCAAGGAAGACTGGCAGCATAAAGTTCCATTAATCTGATGTAATACCACTGGATCCTGGATGGCAGGAAACACAGCCAAAACACCAAAAGAGACAAGCAAGCAAAACAGGAGTTATGTGTACAAGGTGGCAGCTTGGAGTGGAGGAGCACAGTGGGAGGTGTAACAAAATCAAGCAACACAAGTAAGCGCAGTGTAAAGAAGCCTTTAGTGTAATTCGTTTAGGTTCTGCATTTAAATCTCATTCCTGTGTAGTGAACAAGGTCTGTGTGAATAAAGTGAGATTCTCACTCACTGTGTCCCATCATGCTAGTGTCCCACTGTGTGAGTAAGATAGAGCAGGCATGGAGGATGTGACCAGGAGACATCTGATTCTCACCCAGCGTGTCCCATCATGCTAGTGTCCCACTGTGTGAGTAAGATAGTGCAGGCATGGAGGATGTGACCAGGAGACATCTGATTCTCACCCAGCATGTCCCATCATGCTTGTGTTACAGTGTGTCAGTAAAATAGAGCAGGAGTGGAGCATGTGACCAGGAGACATCTGATTCTCACCCAGCGTGTCTTCTTAAGCTTGTGTCATGGTGTGTCAGTAAAATAGAGCAGGAGTGGAGCATGTGATCAGGAGACATCTGATTCTCACCCAGCATGTCCCTTCATGCTTGTGTCACAGTGTGTCAGTAAAATAGAGCAGGAGTGGAGCATGTGACCTGGGGACATCTGATTCTCACTCACTGTGTCCCATCATGCTAGTGTCCCACTGTGTGAGTAAGATAGAGCAGGCATGGAGGATGTGACCAGGAGACATCTGATCCTCACCCAGCGTGTCCCAACATGCTAGTGTCCCACTGTATGAGTAAGATAGTGCAGGCATGGAGGATGTGACCAGGAGACATCTGATTCTCACCCAGCGTGTCCCATCATGCTTGTGTCACAGTGTGTCAGTAAAATAGAGCAGGAGTGGAGCATGTGACCAGGAGACATCTGATTCTCACCCTGCATGTCCCCTCATGCTTGTGTCACAGTGTGTCAGTAAAATAGAGCAGGAGTGGAGCATGTGACCTGGGGACATCTGATTCTCACCCAGTGTGTCCCATCATGCTAGTGTCCCACTGTGTGAGTAAGATAGAGCAGGCATGGAGGATGTGACATGGGGACATCTGATTCTCGCCCAGTGTGTCCCCTCATGCTTGTGTCACAGTGTGTCAATAAAATAGAGCAGGAGTGGAGCATGTGACCTTGGGACATCTGATTCTCACCCAGCGTGTCCCCTCATGCTTGTACCACACTGTGTCAGTAAGATAAAGCAGGAGTGGAGGATGTGACCTGGAGACATCTGATACTTATCCAGCATGTCCCCGCATGCTTGTGCTACAGTGTGTTAGTAAAATAGAGCAGGAGTGGAGCATGTGACCTTGGGACATCTGATTCTCACCCAGAGTGTCCCCTCACGCTTGTGTCACAGTGTGTTAGCAAGATAGAGCAGGAGTGGAGCATGTGACCTGGGGACATCTGATTCTCACTCAGTGTGTCCCCTCACGCTTGTGTCACAGTGTGTTAGTAAGATAGAGCAGGGTGGAGCATGTGGCCTGGGGACATCTGATTCTCACCCAGAGTGTCCCCTCATGCTTGTGTCACAGTGTGTTAGCGAGATAGAGCAGGAGTGGAGCATGTGACCTGGGGACATCTGATTCTCACTCAGTGTGTCCCCTCATGCTTGTGCTGCAGTGTGTTAGTAAAATAGAGCAGGAGTGGAGCATGTGACTAGGGGATATCTGATTCTCACCCAGCGTGTCCCCTCATGCTTGGGTCACAGTGTGTCAGTAAAATAGAGCAGGAGTGGAGCATGTGAATGGGGACATCTGATTCTCACCCAGTGTGTCCCCTCATGCTTGTACCACACTATGTCTGTAAAATAAAGCAGGAGTGGAGGATGTGATCTGGAGACATCCAATACTTATCCAGCGTGTCCCTGCATGCGTGTGCTACAGTGTGTTAGTAAAATAGAGCAGGAGTGGAGCATGTGACCTGGGGACATCTGATTCTCACTCAGAGTGTCCCCTCATGCTTGTGTCACAGTGTGTTAGTGAGATAGAGCAGGAATGGAGCATGTGACCTGCGGACATTTGATTCTCACTCAGCATGTCCCCTCATGCTTGTGCAACAGTGTGTTAGTAAAATAGAGCAGGAGTGGAGCATGTGACCAGGGGACATCTGATTCTCACCCAGCATGTCCCCTCATGCTTGTGTCACAGTGTGTTAGTGAGATAGAGCAGGAGTGGAGCATGTGACCAGGGGACATCTGATTCTCACCCAGTGTGTCCCCTCATGCTTGTGTCACAGTGTGTTAGTAAGCTAGAGAAGGAGTGTAGCATGTGACCAGGGGACATCTGATTCTCACCCAGTGTGTCCCCTCATGCTTGTGTCACAGTGTGTTAGTAAGATAGAGCAGGAGTGGAGCATGTGACCAGGGGACATCTGATTCTCACCCAGTGTGTCCCCTCATGCTTGTGTCACAGTGCGTTAGTAAGATAGAGCAGGAGTGGAGCATGTGACCAGGGGACATCTGATTCTCACCCAGTGTGTCCCCTCATGCTTGTGTCATAGAGTGCGTTAGTAAGATAGAGCAGGAGTGGAGCATGTGGCCTGGGGACATCTGCAAAGAATTCTGCAGGGTGACTGCAGGTCCCAGAGGGGACTCTGGAGGTGATACATGAGAAAAGTTATGAGGTGAAATCCAGTAACATGTGGTGACGTTTTTAGCAAGGCATGCAGTGGGTGATCAGGGCAATTATAAAAGTTTGGGGGTCTGGGGACTGCATAAGTTATCAGATATTTCATGCTTTGTGGGGCTTTTCTGGGGGTATTTTGGTTCTTGCAACCACCACCACCACTCCACTGTAGAGGATGCAAGGGTGCCCATGGGGGCTTGTTGATTCCTGGCCATGTGCTAAGACCCATAGGAGAGTGCTCTGGAGGGATATTTTATGCCCACAGGTGCTGCAAGTATGCCCCGAATAAGGATATCAGGTTACAGCGCCACCACCCTATAAAGTGTAAGAGTGCCCTGGAGGGCTCTTTTTTGCATATTATTAACTTTTAGACCACAGCCGTTATTTTTCCTCTGCCTCCCATCCCTACTGCCTGCCACCCCCTCTTATCTCATTATTACAGGGTCATACTACATACTTTGCCAGTTTTAGACCAAAATATGATTCTGCCTCTGCCTGTTAATGCATGTGTATAGAACTCAGAGCACGACATGTTAACATATCAGAGAAAGGCTCAGAGTTCCATACAAATGCAGTGACTTACTCAAAACTCCAGAGTCCTGGATGAAAAAAAAGAAATGTACAGAACATTATCCTTGAAAAGAAAACATTACAAATGAAGATTTTACACCAATGTTTACAAAGGTTCAGACTTTAATATCATTTCTGAAACTGGGAACATTTCAAAGTCACACTAATTTCCATGTCGATCACTTTTAATTGGCGTGTGCATGAAAGCAGAGTACCTGGGTTAAAGAGCAGCGAAGACTGATTTTCACGTGCCTAATAACAGGCCCATTTTCATTGTCACTGAGCATATTCTTTAAACTGAAAAGCGTAACAATGACTAACACTTTCAAGTAATCAGTGAGTGAAAACAAGGGACTTTGTGTAATGTAAGAAATGTTCCTTTTGCTTTAACGTGATACACTGGAAAAAGAATATGTCCATACTAAGACACTGTAGAGCTGTTCCATGACATGCAGATATCGGCCGCACTGTCTGCACATCAAATTCCCCCACCCACTGAGAGGGCTCATGTCATGACATCGCTCGCTGAAACTGTCCTGCCTCAGTGCAGCTCAACAAACATGCCACCGGAAGCAATACAAAGGAGTATCCCAGATAGAGAGGGCACACACATGTATCCAGTTAATCACTGCAAGCCAAGAAGTGGGCTGTCATCACCCGTTGTGCCACATCATCTGGGAATCGTGCAGAGTTCCATGACAGGAGGAGCTCGGCAAAGCAAGAGCCAGACACTGACAAATTACAGCTTGCATTTTAAAGGGAAGGGGGTCTTGAAGCTGAAATCACATGTCATGCCTGGGCCAGGTGATTCAAACACTAGCAACAAAACTTCAACTAGTATGGCTCTATTACATGTTAGAAAATGGGCTTTTTATTTCCTCGCATCTGATTGGCTAATGCCCTTCTCAGGGGGGTACATTAACTTTCAGAAGATGCCCAGAAAATAAGAAGTGCCAGCCCAGATCTGACTGATGCCCATCCAGATATCATTGTGTCCAGCCTACTTCACCATTGGCTGAAGCACTGGGCACTCAGTTTCATAGTTTCATAGTTTCATAGTTACATACACATTCAGGAGGCATAGCCTATTTATGAATTTGCCATCCGAGGATGGTTTTAATTTTCTATAAAATCAAATTTTTTATTACCCATGAATTTGTCCAGTGTAATCTTAAATATTTCCATAGTTTTGCTCTCTACAATTGAAACTGGTAATGTATTCCAAAAGTTAACAATTCTCTGTGTATACCATTGATGTCTTTTTTTGGTTTTACAGTGTACACCTTTTAATTTCATGGTATGAGATCTAGTATGCGATATACCTGATTTTCTTACAATACCAAGATTCTCTAAAAGTCCCTCTGTAATGAAAGCCTTATAGAGCAAGCAAAATCCCCTAATTTGCCTATATTGTATAGAGTATAGACCAAGTGACCTCAGTCTGTCACCATATGACTTATTAGTCATACCCTGATTTTTTTTAGTCATTCTCCTCTGTACTTCCTCCAATTGTTTCCTACTTTGAATTGTTAAGGGTGCACAAAAAGGGGCACAATATTCTAGATGAGATCTCACCAAACTAGTATACAAAGGGAGAATAACCTGAGGTAATCTACTTTTAATATTCTTCCAAATACAACCCATGACTCTCTGACATTTCTTTACTTTAAAGATGGTATTATTCTCAAAATTTAACTTATTATCTATATTGATCCCCAAATCTTTTTCATTTTCTGTCACTTGTATTTGTTCTTTGTTTAATATATACACTTTTTTTGGTTGTTATGACCCAAGTGCATAACTTTACATTTCTGTTCGTTAAATTTTATTTTATAATTAGTAGCCCAAATTTCAAAATTACCAAGTTCTGCTTGCAATAGGCTGATATTTTCAGTAGTATTAACAACACAGCCTATCTTGCAGTTGTCCGCGTATTTAGTGATCCAGATATTGTCAGATGTTTGTAACGATGATATCGGAATATTAAATAGAACAGGCCCCAACACAGAGCCCTGGTTACCACTTGTAACACTCACCCATGATAACATGGCTCCTTTAACAGTTGTTTTTTGTCTACGGTTATGTAACCATGAATCTATCCAATTAATTAATTTATATGGAAATTTTAGTGTGGTTAAATGTTCAATCAAAATTTTATGAGAGATGCGATTGAAAGCCTTGGCTAAGTCCAGATACACTATGTCCACTGGAAGACCCTTGTCCAATGCTGCACTTACGTTTTCAAAAAAGCTAAGCTGGTTCATAAGGCATGATCTACCTTTTGTAAAACCATGCTGTGTATTGTCTTGTAATTTGTTATAGGAGATATAATCATCCATTCTACGTAGAATTAATCTTTCAAAAATTTTCCCAATAACAGATATTAAGCTTATAGGCCGATAATTAGACACCATGGGCTGGATATTCAAACTGCGCCATTCTGAGGCGCAAGCCCTTGCGCTGCGACAAAATAGTTGTGCAGGGGTGTGGCCGGGGCAATATTCAAAGGAGTTGTGCTATTGAGCAACTCCTTTGAATATCACCCCCCAGCCACAGCCACTGTGCATGTCGCAGTGGAACTTGCGCCAACGCAAGTTGTCAGAGTGGAGCATTCAACTTGCGGTGGCACAAGTACCATTCGCCATCGCCAAAATCATGATATTCAAAGGTGACATGCAAATGGGGCCATAATTCATGCAAGGCACAGGGGGCCATTTGCATCAATTATGGCCCCATTTGCATGCCATTAGCATGTAAGTGCGCCCGATCGAGGACTTGCGCAGCGCCCTGCCAGGCAGCAGCCATCAGGACCGGCGCACCCTGCAGCCCGATCGCGGGCAGCAATGCAGCTCCCTCCTCTCCATACATATCCCTGGTGGTCTAGTGGACGGAAATGCCCGATCGCGGGCGGTATGTTTAATAACTCCCCTCCATTCACATCCCTGGTGGTCCAGTGGACGAAATGCCCGATCGCGGGTGGTATGTGTGATACCCCCAAACATAGCCCTGGTGGCTGGTGTCCCCACCCTACCCACCCATGAAGCCCCACCACCCTGCTCCCCGGCAGCGGCAGGCGGCAGCATCCACCCGCCTGCCACCCCGCGGCCAGCTGACTGACTGCCTGGTAGGGCTGCCGCCCATTGGTGCAGAGCAAGAGTCAATGGGCATGCAGCCCATACTGTACAAGACAGTCCAGATTTGTGAATGAATTTGCCGTGGGGGAGCGGGGTGTTGGGGCTTCGTGGGTGGGTGGGTGGGGACACTAGCCACCAGGGCTATGTTCAGGGGGTTTATCACACATACCACCCACAATCGGCATTTGTCCACTGGACCACCAGGGATGTGAACGGGAGGGTGGAGTTATTAAACATACAACCCGCGATTGGGCATTTCGTCCACTGGACCACCAGGGATGTGAATGGGAGGGGAGCCACTTTGATGCCCGCGATCGGGCTGGTGGGGAGTACACTATGCCCAGCGATCGGGCTGCGGGGGGCACAGGGACTGAGTTGGGGCCAGCCACAGGTGGCAGCTGCTGTGTTGCGCCCTGCAATACAGCAGCTCACCTGTGGGTGGCCCTCGACTTAAGCCTTTTTTTGTCTCAAAGTCCTGCAGGCATGAGTTGGGGTCGCCTGCACAACTCTGCACAGCCCAGCTGAATATCGGGCTGTGCAGTTTATGCATGGTTCCTCCCCCTCCAGTTCAGCATGCATTCATTTGCATTGCGCTGTTGCTCAGCATGTTTTCTGTGGCGTAACTGCCTCCTGCTGAATATCGCAGAATGGAGCAAGTTTGGACTTGCGCAGGCGCAACCCTATTGCGCATGGCACAACCCTTTTAAATATCTGGCCCCATAGATTTTAGACCTGTTTTATAAATAGGGACTACTACAGCTTCTTTCCATGCAGAAACGCATTCTCCAGTTTCAAGGGATAAGTTAAACAATTTTCTGAGCGGTCCTAATATTTGTAAGGCAATTTGTTTTAAAAAAGTAGGGTGCATTCCATCTGGTCTAGCTGATGACGTAGTTTTTAACTTTTGTATTTCAGTTAAAATTTATTTTTCTGTAATGAGTTCTACATTAACCAAATGTGGATTAACTATATCCTTATTTAAGTATTCCTTATGAGTAAATATATTATGAAAGTATTTATTAAATTCTTCCCCATTTCAGATTCTTTTGTTAGAATTCCAGAATCTGTTTGTAATGGTCCAATAGTTGCTTTAGAGCCTTTTAAGGAACCAATATAATTGTAAAACTTTTTTATTATCTAATGTTTCAGTTGCCAATTTTATTTCCATATTTTTTGCTTTCCTTATTTCTAATTTGACTTGATTTGTACATTTTTGTAGTGATGCCATTTATCTTGAGATGGATGAATTTTATATTTCTTATATTTTCAACATTTTTGGCAATCAAACTCTTAATTTTATTATTCCACCAAAAGGGATATCTATATCCCTTTTGTATTTTGTTCTATTGGTACCCATTTGTCCAAACAATATATAAACTTGGAAGAAATACAGTTCCAGATTTGATGTACATTAAGATTCTTGCATTCATGATTCCAATCCCAAGAGTTCAGATACTCTTTAATTTGTGTATAATTGGCTCATGTATAGTCCTTAGTTATGGTTATTCCCTTAGTCTCTATAACCCTCGTCTGTATAAGGAATTGGATCATATTATGATCACTGTTACCCAGGGTTTCTAATATTCTAACATCATGAACTAAAGTTCCCATATTAGTCAACACAATGTCAAGGATGTTATTATTTCTTGTACCATATTGAACTATTTGTTCTAAGTTTTGATTAATCGTAATGTCAAGGAAATCTTTTTCAGTGTGGCCCTTCCACGTGTGCTTACTCCAATCTATATTGGGAAAATTGAAATCACCCATAAGTATATAATATGATTTTGGGTCCAGATTATTAATAGATTTTATAAAATTAGTATTCTGTTCCTTATTTAAATGAGGTGATCTGTAAGCCAGGCAAATACACAACTTAAATGATGGTAAAAGGATTTCTGTCCATATTATTTCACTATCAATGTTCATCTGGGTGTTGGAGTTATTACAATGATATGTGTATTCTTCGGAAATATATAATACAATCCCCCCTCCGAGTTTGTCTTTCCGGTTTTTAATTATTTTATTAAATCCTGGTATATCAATGTTCCAACTATCGTCCTGAAACCAGGTTTCAGTAAACCTAAATAGAGATATTCTCTTTGTGCATTATATATTTTAGTTCTTCGATTTTATGTGTCGGGCTTCTGGCGTTAAGTAGTAATATTTTTATATCATTAATATTGGAAAGTGGGGATTGGATGTTTTTGGCTAGAACAGTGGTATTCAAAGGAACAGGGGTAATGTTTCTATGCCTCGATTGGTTATTATTTCCAAATAACTCACCCCCCCGATACTAGTTTAAATATATATCTAGAGAACGAGTAAGATGCGACCCTAAGAAAAAATTACTCACCTTAGTAATTGCTTTTCTTCTCATGGAGTCTTGCTATATTATGACAATTAGCAGTTAGCCACAGCACTTGAACTGCCCTGGAGAGGAAGGAGTTAACTCCAGGCTGACTGGAGTTCCAAGCGCGAGCGCTTTACTGAAAGCTCTATCTGGCTAGTTTCAAACTGAAACTGTCAGATCTTACGGAGCCAACACTAAGCAAAAGTCTGTGTGGAAAAACCCTACACTAGCCAAATGGCTACCTACTAGTAGAAATAACAATAACAGAAACAACAACAACAATATCACCCCTAACAAGCACTATTAGGCCCCCAAAGACTCAAGTCCAGGAGGGGCCCAAACCTACAACCAAAAACAGAAATACCTAGTTTTCCTAATCCTAAAGAAAAGGGGAAAAAGGGAAAAAGAGCTATAATGGCATGACACAGTGCTTGCACTAATTTGCCAACCCCTTACCCAAGTAAAAGTTCTGAGAGAGGCAGGTTGGGGGGTGGTCATAATATAGCAAAACTCCATGAGAAGAAAAGCAATTACTAAGGTGAGTAATTTTTTCTTCAAACACCATGAAGTCTTGCTATATTATGACAATTAGCAGATTACACAGCAGTACCTCCATGGAGGAGGGCCAGAACCTACTTAGGAAATAGGCTCTGAAGCACGGCTGTGCCAAACTGAGCATCTCCTGGACTGACATCCAGGAGTAATGCTTGGTAAAGGTGTGAACTGTTTTCCAGGTAGCAGCTTGACAGATTTCCAGAATGGGAATATCTCTAGCAGCCACTAGAGATGCAGCTGTACCCCGGTGGAATGGGCCCTCAGTCCTGAGGGGGGGTTCGCTACCTAGTTTTTGGTAGCAAAATTGGATACAAGAGACAATCCACCTGGCAATTGTCCTCTTAGTGGCAGGTTTCCCTTTGCCAACCTCGCCATAGGTAAGAAAGAGTTAGAGGGATTCGAACCTGTGACCCTTGGTGTGTTCCAAATAGTAGCTTAAAGTTCTTTTGACGTCCAAACTGTGCAATCTCCTCTCACCCGAGGAAGAATGCTCAGTGAAAAATACTGGAAGGGAGATGGATTGGTTAAGATGGAAATCTGAAACCACTTTAGGTAAAAACTTTCTGTTAGTCCTGAGGACTACCTTATCTCTGTGAAAAGAAATAAAATCCTTTTCCACTGACAGGGCTTGTAACTCACTTATGCATCTGGCAGAAGTGATGGCCACTAGGAAAAGAGTTTTCCAAGTTAGGAACTTAAGGTCTGCTGAAGACAGAGGTTCAAAGGGGGGTTGCATTAACTGAGCAATACAAACATTAAGGTCCCAGGCAGGGGCTGGGTCCCGAAAAGGAGGGTTAGTGTGAAGTAACCCCTTAAAAAACTTGGAAAACACAGGGTGAGAAGAAAGGGAGGCAGGCTTCCCTGCTGATATAAAAGCAGAGACAGCTGCCAGATGAACCTTTAAGGTAGCTGGCCTGAGGCCTAAGGAATTAAGATGGACCAAGTAGTCCAGCAAAATGGGCAAATCAGCAGATTCTGGGACAATTCGCTTCCCAGAACACCAGATGGAGAAACTCTTCCATTTGGAATTATAAGTGGCCCTAGTGGAAGGCTTCCTAGAGGCCTTTGAAATATCAAGGACACCTTGAGAAAGGTGTAAATCAGCAAATTCTAACTCCTCAAGAGCCAAGCCTTGAGGTGGAGGTTGAGGTCCAGATATAAACTCTCCCTGGGCACAAGTCAGCAGGTTGTGGACCCTGGGAAGGCCCAGGGAGGGTGGACTGTCAGGGGACAGAAGCAGTGGGTACCAGGGTTGGTCCAGTCTGGTGCAATCAGAATCACTTTGCAGGGCTGGGATCTGATTTTACTAACACCCTGAAGAGAAGGGGAAGGGGAAAGGCATACAGGAATTTCCCTTCCCAATCCAACAGAAAGGCGTCCAGGGGGACTGAGCCCATTACTGGAGGCCTGCAACAGAACAGAGGAAGTTGGTGGTTGTCTGGGGCTGTGAAAAGATCTATCTGAGGAGTGCCCCATCTGGCAAAAACTGACCCCAGCACTAGGGGATTCAAAGACCATTCGTGATGACCCTGAGAAATCCTGCTGAGGGCATCCGCTAAGACATTGTCCTTCCCTGGAAGGTGAACTGCTACTAGGGAGGTGTTCAGGGGTAAGCCAGAGACCACAACTTCATTGCTTCAGTGCACAAGGCTGATGACCAGTGCCCCCTGCTTTGATGTACCACATTGTTGTGGTATTGTCTGTCCTGACCTGAACTACTTTGTTCTGGACAGATGCTGAGAAAACCTGAAGAGCTAAAAGACAGCTCTGAGTTCCAATAGGTTGATGTGGAGCAGAGATTCCTGGGGGACCACACTCCTTGAGTGGAAAGGTCCCCAAGTGCTCCCACCCAGCAAGGAGGCATCCATGGTGAGGGAGAGAATGAGAAATGGGAATGAAGGGGACCCCTTGGCTTAGATTGCTCTGATCCTGCCACCACTGAAGAGCTAGAATCAGAGTTGGGGTCACTGGGACCAATTTGGTAAGGGGGTCCCTCCTTTGGGACCAATAGGCCCTCAAATGAAACTGAATGTCTCTCATCTGGAATCTTGCTCCTTGCACTACAGCTGTGGAGGAAGCCATGTGCCCTAGAAGTTGCAGAAAGTGCCTTGCTGGTTGAGAGACCCGCAGGGTGAAAGAGGATGCCAGGGCAATCAGCTTCTCTACCCTTTCCGAGGGGAGAAATGCCCTGGCCAACTTTGTGTCCAATTCCGCACCTATGAAAGTTAGTACCTGAACTGGTTCTAGAACTGACTTTGGTAAATTCAGCAGGAATCCCAGGAAGTGAGAAGCTGCTGGGTGACTTGCAAGTGGGATTTTACCTGATCTGGGGACTGACCCACAATGAGCCAGTCGTCCAGGTAGGGAAACACAGCAACCCCTTGCCTTCTTAAATGAGCCACTACCACAGCTAGACATTTTGTGAATACCCTTGGAGCACAGGTAAGACCGAAGGGCATTGCTCTGAACTGGTAGTGACCTGAGGGCAGTTCAAACCTGAGGTATTTTCGGTGAGAAGGCCTGATCAGGACATGAAAATAGGCATCTTTGAGGTCCAGGGAGGCTAGCCAGTCCCCTGGCCTGAGGGAGGGCAAAATCATTGCCAGAGTTAACATTTTGAACTTTGGTTTCAAAAGATGCTTGTTCAGGTACCTTAAGTCTAGAATGGGCCACCATTCTCCTGTCTTTTGGGGTAAGAAAGTATCTGAGTACAGCCCTTGCCCTGGTGACAAGGAGGAACCCTTCCACTGCTTTGCAGTCTAGGAGGGAAGAGACCTCTGCTTCCAAAGCAAGGGCCTCTAAAGGCTTGCGGTGGAAAATGTCTGGTTCTCATCTTTGAAACTGTTTGAAGCTGAGAACCAGACCCTGCCTTACTACCTCCAGAACCCATTTGTCCGAGTTAGGGACACCCAGTTCTGGCTGAAATAAGCCAACCTGCCTCCAACTGGTACAGGAGAATCGGCCCTGGGCACCCCATCAGGGTGCCTGCTTGGCAGTAGCCTTAGGCTGAGGGGTGGGGACGGTTTACCTGCGCCCTGCCTACCTCTGCCTCTGAAAATACCCTCTGTGCAAAAGCAGAGGAGGCTTGGGATTGATAAAAGGCCTGTGGGCCTGCCCTACCTCTGGGAGTGTGCCTCTGTGGAGTGGCATGCGCTCCTTGGCCTGGGCACTTTGTAGGTAGTTCTGTATTCATCCATCTTTTCATATAATTTTCCGTTTACTCTCCAAACAGAGAATTTCCACCACAGGAAAATCCATAGCCTTTGACTGAGTATCCTGTGACAGATTAGTGCACCTGAGCCATGCCAACCTCTGGAAAGCTACAGAAGTGGCCATGACCCTGAGGAAACATCATTAACATCTACAGCAGTATGAAATTGAACTTTAGAGGCTTCAATGCCATCAGCAGCCACCTGTTCTAATTCACTAGCCAGCTGGCCATGGGCCTGCTTGGCTAACTGCAACACTGTATCCCATCTAGATTTCTGATATCTAGCCACATAAGCCATATAATTTGCCTGCCTGAGTCCCAAAGAAGCTGCCATATACTGTTTTTTCGCCATGGCATCAATCTTCCTGGAATCCTTATCAGCAGGATGTGAGGCCAGGGGGATATTAGCCTTGTCACAGGCTGCAGCTTGTACCACACCTACATGACTACACTGCTCAGTGAGGAAGTCTGTATCAGGGCCTGATAAAGTATACCTTCTGTCCATTTTTTATCTACAGGCGGAACAGAATGAGGATTTTTAAAATTTTGTTGTTTGCTTCCTAAATGACTTATGCAAAGGAATAGACAACCTCCTAGACTCTGGGATATCCATCATCTCAACATAATCAGGCTCCTCTTGCTCATCCACAGCCTCTTCCAAGGGAAGCTGGAGGGTTTCTGCAACCTTTTTGTAAAACATAAAATGAGAAGGGGACTCAGACAGCATAGGGGGAGATTCTAATGGTCTGTCTGGAGAAATGTCCGGTTCAATGGGCACGTCCAGACCCTCCCAGCCACATACATAATGATCAAAATCTTCCTCCCCCTCCTGTGGTTCATAAAATTCCTCAACATCATACTCTTGAACCACTGGAACCGAATGAACCAACCTTTTGCCAGCTGTTGGTGGTTCGGCCGGTCCCTGAGACAGTGACTGGACAATCTGTATGGCTTTAGCTATCTCTGCAGCAGCTGGAGAGGCAATCTTGCACTCCAGACCTGCTGATTTCTTAGATTTTTTTACTGGGACTGGTTCCTCAGAACCAGCCTTCCTTTTGGCCGAGGAAGTCTCGCCCTGGTCAGAGGGCACTCCCTCTGGTCCAGTGGGTGCTGGACCAGGCTGGCCATCCGGGTCAGCGGACTTTTTGGCCTCTCGTTCCCTGAGCCGGCCCAATCTTTTCTCCAGGGTGGCTGCAGGGAAATTCTTACACACCTGGCAGTCTGACAGGAGGTGGTCAGACCCCAGACAATAAACACATGTGGTGTGTGGGTCAGCCTTGGCAAAGGCTTCCCCACAAACATCACAGTGTTGAAACCCAGTGGGCCCGGTTTTTCTTTTGGGTTTCTCAGACATAATGCCAGCCTATCCAAAAACTTGCCCTTTTTATGGCAGTGCCAGGCAAGACACCCTTATCGGTTCCTAACCGTGTCACAGGGTATTTGAAAACCAATTTAAAGAGAAGTTTTTAGAACTGATAAGAACGGAACTGCACTCTAAAAGCCCAAGCTATTATTTAAAATTGTTTTTTAGTAAACCGATCGGGTTCAAAACCGAACCGATAATTAATTTCACACAGACTTTAAAATCCTGTACTTACGGTTTACCAGGTAGAGCTTGAACCAAATGCGTAAAACAAATACTTATTGCGTTAAAATGAACCAAAACACTGCTTGAACTGAGAAATGAACCGAGCTGAAGGAGCAGATCTCCGGAGCGACTGTTCAGTGAAGCGGAGTAAAGAATCTGACAGTTTCAGTTTGAAACTAGCCAGATAGAGCTTTCAGTAAAGCGCTAGCGCTTGGAACTCCAGTCAGCCTGGAGTTAACTCCTTCCTCTCCGGGGCAGTTCAAGTGCTGTGGCTAACTGCTAATTGTCATAATATAGCAAGACTTCATGGTGTTTGAATGTATCATTTCCTTTATTGGTTAGATGTAATCCATCATGACAGTATAAGTCATCATGTAGATGGAAATCTTCCCAATGAGGTATGCAGTGAATCTCTTGTTTTAGTGTCCAGGATCTCAACCAGTTATTAAATTTATGTATTTTTGATTAATTGTAGATTAGCTTTTGGTATGGGCAATACTTCTGAGATAATAACATCACATCCCAAGTTGATCAATGTATTGACTAGAGCAACCATGTCTTTTTCAATTTCCAAAAGAGAAACTTTGAACATATTATTAGTACCCACATGTGTTAGTACAAGGGGATTAGGGCCCAGATCATGGACCATTGTTTTACTCATGCATGTTAGATCCGCAATTTTTGCCCCGCTAAAAGCAGATAAAGTTCGATGTGTTTTATCTGGATTACAGATAGTCCTGTCTAGTTTTTTGATCATGGAATACCCTATTACCAGTAAATTTCTGTGGTGTAACTGTGTATTGTTAACAGATTCCATATTAACGAGAGGTCCACTATTACAGTGATTGGTATCATGCTTTGGGGTGAAATCTTTACTACTAGTATCTGTATCTAAAAGAGTAAAAACCTCTGAGATATCATTTTCTGCTAATTGATGTGTAGAAATATTTTCTGAGTCTGTATCTAATGCTTGTAGCATAGGAAATCTGTTTGTAAGAGGAATGTCAAATGTTGTGGCATGCCTACCTTTTTTAGCTGGTTTTGTATATTGTATATTGTACCACTCTTCATTTCTATCATAGAGGTACATCTTCCTCTCTAATTTTTTATTATTATTTTTTTTTTTCTGTTGTCTAGGTTCAATAGAGATAAATGTATCTGGAACATGGCATTGAGTGTTAGGTGAAATACTAACATGATTGTGTAAGGTGCAGTCATGGAGAGTGGAGTAGAAGACTCATTATTCGATATATTTAACTTAGTTCCCAGTCTAGCAGCCATATTTCTTTGGCTATTTTCCAAGTGTAATAGCCTTTCGGTAAAGGAATTCAATTAATTTATTAACTCAACATTATGAATGCATTTATTACATTCAAAGTGATCTTTTGGATCTTCCTAGGTGATTAAATATATTAAACAATTCCTACATCTAACAAGGTATTCACCCTCATGTAATGAAATATGATTTGTCATAATTTTATCTTTATGTCCTTTGACCCTATTACAGTCTTATGTTTTTATTCCTCAGTACTGCTTGCAACACACATCAGTTTTAAGGACAAAATATATAGCAATGGATGATAATCCATCAACCAAAAATACACAGAGTGAAATTACCTTGTTATGAAGTCCCAGGGACCAAGTTAATATCTACAAGGATTCTTGCGACTCCCCACACTCCTAAACATGCCTAACACACGCTGGCGAGTCTTTGCAGCGTCTTCCGTGTGCTGCGACGCTTGCTTCGCCTGCTTACCAGGCGCTATATTTATCTGGTAAATTACCCGGAAGTGCTCTGAAGGGTCGGCTCGTTCCTAACTCAAGAAGTTAAATTGGTGATTAAATTGCAGTCAAAATGTACAGAAACTAGTGACAGGGCTTAATTTGTCCTAAAGAACGCTGGAATTGTTATAATCTGCAAAGTTTTAAAATAAGCTGTACAGGAGAACAGCTCCTCTACCTGTTGCTATGGCAACAGGGCTCCTTTAGACGCTACAGAGACACTACAAACTCACAATAGCGAGTGAGGACTTTTTAAAACATAGATACCAACACAAAGTACATGTAACAACAAGGTATATCAGAGCAATAAAAGAATAAAATATAACAGTAGTTTCTCACAGCAGTTATAGGCTAGTGCTGCGTGAGGCTATATTTATCTGGTAAATTACCGGAAGTTTGAATCAACTGCCATTTTTCTCACTTAGCAAGAGATATTGGCCCAACACTCTACTTCAGTGCCACACACAACAGTCTATATTTTTAAAATACTAAGCACATTGCAAGCCACTAATCCAGTTTCTGTAAACAGTTTTTTTGTGTGTGTTCAAACCGAATAGAAGCCCTGCTCCATTCTGTTACATTCCATGTCAGCTTCACTTAAACTACTGGACCCCCACCCACCCACTGTCACATTCATTACCTTGCTATGTTAACCTCCGATGACCAAAACAAAACTCCTCATGAATGAAAACTTCTGCTGTGTACCTACACTGTGCCACGGTTCACAGCTCCAACAGTACCTTCCAGTTTTGACTCTCCAAACACATCCATGGCCGCCAGTCATTTCTCCTCACTAGTCCGTGGTGGCACTCGTCTAATTTCTCCTTCCTGCACTCTCCAACCCCACACATCAATCGCTGACCATGACATGCCCCCCAATAAACAAAAAAAAACCCCAAACTTACTACAGAAATTAAAAAAGGAAGAAATAACTTTTTCGTCAAAACGTCTATTTTACTTCTGCATATGACGTCATCAGGCACTCCGAAATAATGCTACATCTCTAAATGATTCAATCACACAGTATACATTTTTTAAACCCCAACAAAAAGAAAAAGCACTACCCTTGAGACAGTAAGTACAAAGTTCATATCTTGGGGGAGCTAACTTCTTGATTATGGAGGGGGGTTGACAACACATGCCACAGGACAGAAATAGGAACTACTTTACCATGCAAACATTTCAACTTTATTATTAATAAATCATTTAACTGTTTTTCTTCACTTTTTTAAATCCCATAGGAAAATGCCACAGTGCCCATTTTCTAAGCAATAATACCCTCCGGGGTGGGCAGTATGGGCAGTACCGGACTGTCCAGGAGCTATAAGGCCCTCCGCCTGCGGCGTTGGACCTCATTACGCCCCTGGGCAGTCTGGTACTGCCCATCGCCACCTACCCTGTCGGGTATTATTGTTTGTATACGCTGCATGGCATACTGCATAACATATCTAGCCTCCAGTTTCCTGGACCAATGGCTGGAGCTGTCCATTCAGGTAGTTGGTCACCCAGAGGGCAATGCTGTCCCACCAGGACATCTCCCAGTTGACACTCTCCATGCACATACGCCCCGAGAATATGTCTCCCAAAGTGCCTAGGGTGTGCAGACTCTTTGTCACAACTGCTTTCTTGGTTGTGATGGCTCATTAACAGGCTACTAGTAGCTTAAGATCATATAGGGATGTAGAACTTGTAGAGAAGTCGGCACAGCAATGGTTAAGATGGTGTTTTCCATGACTGTGCTGGCCCTGTAAAATGGACACGTCATTGACTGTTGTGGCCTTTGAGATCAAGTGCTCTCTCCGACTAGCCATGACCCTGGCTCTGCTAGTACTTTTAGATAGTCAGGAACATTAACACCCTGGCTGAGCTGGATTATTAAGGAGCTGTACAGCCCTTTAAGACAGGGGATCCCAGTGCTGTGCTCTCCCACTAAGACTGGGACTCCATGGCCTGAGTTGGTACTTTAAGGCTGGATGGGTTGGGGGTGTTCCTGCTGGCTATTGATGCTCCCTGGGGCGGTGATGATGGTGCTATCCTGGGTTTAATTGCCTTTTAAGGCTAAAGGTGTGCTGCTATTTCTAGTGGTTCTCAATGCTGCCCAGGCTATGCTGGCCCTTTAAGGCAATGTGTGGGTTGTCTGTTTCTGAAATAACTAGAAGTGACTGGATTGAGCGTTGTAAAAAGAGAAAAACAATCTGGCTTCCAGCAGTAGCAGCATAGCTCCTTGTGGAACTACAACAGTTTGACACACGTCATCAACAACAGGCTCAGTGTGATCCGGAGATGTGCCACTGAGCACACAGAGTCAGTATCAGTTCTAAAAGACTGATCACCTGAGCTCACCTCTGTGGCAGCAGTGGAATGAATGCCCTGCACAGCCATGCACAGGATTGGGCAATAATTTTCTCCATTCTCACCTCTAGTCCATAGTTAACTACTACAACTTTTTTTGCCAGCAGGTAGCATCAGTGTTCAAAGTTCAATTAATGTAAAACAAGCATTTGTCGATGCCAAATGTCGTCTATCGCTGGCATTGGTAGTCTGAGGAGTTAGAGATGCATAATAGGAATGGCAGTGAAGTATTGAATTGATGCCAACCCCATCCCCACCATGCAGAGACTGACAGGTGTTGGGGTGCCTTGGGTCATCAGCTATAACGCTCATGCCATTTTACCTCACCCTACCCAGGAGACACTGACAAGTGTTGTGGTGTGCTTTGGGGTTTTTGGACCTTATACTTACCCCATTTCATAAGGAAATATGCTGAGATGGGTGCAGTATGGGAGAGAATGATTGAATGTTATGGCCAAACACCCCAAGGTGCACCTCGATGCCTGTCACTGGCTGCAGGGTGGGGTGAGGGGTGGAATGGCATGAGCATTACAGACAATAATCCAAAGTCACACCCCGACACCTGTCAGTCTCTACAGGGTGGGGTGTTACAGTTGGAAACCCTAACGCCATAGGCATTTGTTGGTATTTTCTCTCCAAATTTTCATCACAGGCTTTTTGTGACCCCACTTCATGAAGAGTGGCACTATCAGTTTGTTAGCTGAAAAGTGGTTTTGCACAGCAACTATGCCATTTGGCACCACAGGCACAAATTCTCATTTTGGGCAGGATGTGAAAAATAACAACTGTATTTTTCATCAGGAGGTGTAAAAAAAATGGCAACGTTGAAAATCTGGAGTGAAAATATGAAAAATTGGTGAAGTCATGAGCATGCATTGAAACTGCACAACACACATCCGTAACCCAATTATTTTTTTGATTTTTTTAACCACATTTTCAACATAGGCATTTTGGGACCTCCCCTCATGAGCAGTGGCACTGTGAATTTGTTAATCTGTCCCAAAAGTTGATTTCCCACAGTGACCATGCTATTGTGTGCCACAAGTGCAAAAACACATTTTGGGCAGGATGTGAAAAATGACAGCTGTGCTGTTCATAAGGAGGTATGAAAAAATGCCAGTGTTGAAAATCTGGCATGAAAATAATACAAATCTGCAAAGTTACAAGGATGCATGGAAAATGCGCAACACACACTTGTAACACAATCATTTGATGGGCTATCATCACCAAATTTTCAACATAGGCATTTTAGGACCTCTGCTCATGAACAGTGTCACCATCATTTTCTTAATCTGTCCCTAAAACTGATTTCCCACAGTGACTGTGCTATTCTTTGCCGGAAGTGTGAAAACACATTTCAGCCAGGAAATGTAAAATAACAGCTGTACTGTTCCTAAGGAGGTATGGAAAATGCCAATGTTGAAAATTTGGACTGAAAATATTACAAATTCATGAAGTTATTAGTGTGCATAGAAACTGCGCAATGCACACTCGTAAAACAGTCATTTTTGGGATTTTTTTTCACCAAATTTGCAACATAGGCTTTTTGAGAGCCCACCTCATGAACAGTGGCACTGTCATTTCATTAATCCATCCTGAAAAGTGATTCCATGCAGTGACCACAAAATCACCTATCGGGACTGAATAACACCATGGTAGTGACTGATTTCATGAGGAGGGGTCCAAATAAACCCATGTTGAAAATTTGGTGCCAAAATTCCCCAAAATGCCTGAGATATGCACCAAAGTTTAAAAACCTATTTATGCCATTATACAGCTTACCGGCATTTCTTCAGTTCACGGTCAGCTTTGAAGAATGCAGGCGTGTTCGGTCACGAAGATCATACAAGGCTCCAGAGGCAAGTATGGGGTTCGGGTGTGTGAGGAGGCAAAGCATGCAGAGGTGGCGCGGAGTTGGGGGAGGGTAGGACAGACCTCGAGGACCCGTTTCTCGTTTTACAGAGGAAAAAAAAAAGACAATGAGGGTCAGTTTTCTTTTTTGCAGGTGTTGTTTGGTACACTGGGGTAGGCTCCTAGTGTACCACCTGCATTATGGGGAGGGGGACCACAACTGGCAGGGATTGGACCCCCCATCAGCACAGAAATGGTTGGGGGATGGAGTCACGTGATGGCAGCCTGAGGGGAAGCAGCGCACCCGCAGAGCTCCGTTGCCAGTCCGACAAATTTTGCCGTTTTCAACATTGCCACTATCTAATTTGAGCCTGCTAACTATTAAGGGTGATCGAGGAGATCGTTGCCAGCTGATCGATCGCCAAAATAAATGGAGGACTACATCAAGAAAGCAAGACCGAAGCACACTCCTCCCCGAACTCCCGAAAAGGACAAGGCCGCTAAGCGTGCGAAACAGCAGGCTGCTAGTTTATCAAGCCTGCCCACGGGAGACGTTCCGCTTTCGGAGGCTAGATTTCTTGAGCTCCTGCAACCGCTACAGGCCACAATCACTTCGGTGGCAGAAGATATGCAACAAATCAAGAAATCAGTCGAGTCCCTAACTTGAAGGATGGGTGATACTGAAGCCAAAATGAGTTCATTAGAAAATAAACAGACAAACCATGAGATGGAGCTAACATCAGTAAAATGGAGATTTAAAAAGCTGGAGGATAAGATCAAGGACTTAGAGGGTAGCAGACGAACAATATTGTTATAATTGGGGTCCCTGAGAAAGAAGAGGGAAATTCCCCAATCTCCTTCATTCAGAAATTATGTGCCAAGATCGCTGCCCCCAGCTGGAGGAGACTACATCATAGAAAGAGCACATAGGGCTCTGCGGCCCCCTCCTGCACAGGGTCAACCCCCTAGGCCCTTGATTGTGAAATTCCTCAATTATTTGGATAGGCAGCATGTGCTCGACAAAGTGAAGGGATAAAGGAGCTCCTATGGGAAGGCAGGCGGATACGTATTATTCAGGATCTCCCCCACTCAGTGAAAGTAAAGCGTCAGGAGTTACACCCGATTGTTACAAAACTTATTGCTGCTGCCAAACAGTTTAAAGTGAAGTATCTTGCAGTCCTGATGGTTAACTTAGATGGCACCTGGTTGTCCTTTGAGTCCTGTTCACAAGCCCACCAAGAACTGCAACGGCTCCTTCCTGATCTTTTCAAATGAGGAGATGCTCCTATAGGCCTTGAAAATGTGGGGTGTGCCTAGTGGACTGTATGTGCATCCTATTATCCACTTTCCTTTTTTATATTCCCTTGTGAAGTGTCTGGATACTAGCCTTCTGCAAGATTCGACTAGCCAAAATCTGGACTGATCACTGGAAGGTTATATGATGGACTATATACTCTTGGAATGGTCTCTGGGATCTCCCTATGCGTGAGGGAACTAGCAGCACAGTCTCCTTGTTGACTGCCGTGACACTCTGCATTGGCTTGATCCCTGCTATGGATTATATTTTGTTTTTATTGAACATCTCCCCCCCTTTTTTTTTTTTTTTCTCTTTATATAGGGGAAGTCCCTGTTCCGATTGTTACCTGCTCTGGATATGATCTAGGCATCCTGGAGGCTGGATCTAATCAGTGAAGGAACTAATTTCTCGATCAGGCTCTGGATTTGGAACTATCTTTGTCTCCCCTTTTTTTTTTCCTACATTATGTCAATTCCTGGCTGTTTTGGACTCAATAATGTCTTTACAATTCGGATGTTGGTGGGCGGGGGCTGCGGGTTGTGTAGTCGAACATTTAGGGCTGCTTTGATATATATCATGTGGTGGATTGTTCTTAGGAGAGCAGTTCCATGGAACTGGGGCAGACGGTTTGGGGAGGGGCTTTTCTGTTTGCTGGTGGTCAATTATTGGAGGGAGGGAGGTCTGGGCATTGGATGTGGTGAGGGGCAATGGGAGGTTTTAACAATAGTCAAGGTTACTGTTTCTTGGGAGCGTATGTTTACTTTCAGCAGGTTAACACCTATTTATGTTTCATTCTCCTTGGGTGAGTCTTAATACTCCCGTGTCCCTACCTATGTACATGAGGATTCCTACTTCTATATATGATGAGTCAAATGTATAGGATCATAACTTGGAATGTGAAAGGAGCCAAGGATAGGGCTAAGCGGCAAATAATATTGAAACACCTTTACCAGCTGGGTGCACATGTTGCTCTTCTTCAGGAAACCCACCTGAAGAAGGATGATCTCCAGTATTTCAGGAGGACATGGGTTGCTCAGGTGTATGGGGCTGGGGTCTCGACCAGAAGGGCTGGAGTGGTCATATTAGTGGCTAAAAGTGTCCCCTTTAAATTATTAAAAGAATACTGGGATCGGGAAGGCCGATTTATATCTTGTATAGGCGCAATTAGCTTCGCAAACCTTACTCTTAGGATCAGTCTATGGCCCTAACAGTGACTCCCCTTGTTCCTTCTCTATGTTACTACAGCGGGTACTCGTAGACATGCCTCCATTAGTAATTATTGGAGGAGATTGGAATTTAGTGCTACAGAATGAATAGACCTAACCTTCAATAAGAAGTAAGGTCTCTCACCGGCACAGAGAGCTTTAAAGGGCCTTATGAGTAATGCTGACCTAGTGGACATATGGAGTGTCCTTCACCCTGGGAAATGACAATATTCCTTCTATTCCCCAGTCCACAATTCCTACTCAAGAATTGATTATATCCTACTCAGTTCTATTGCAATCCCTGACATTATAGGCGGATATATCAGCAAGGTTATCTCGGACCATGCTCCGGTTAGTATATTATTTAGACCATCCCCTTCACTCCAGCGTTCACGCAGTGGAGATTAAATACTCAAATATTAAAGGAAGAACACCACCTAAAAGCAGTTAAAGAATATATTAGCTTATTCTTACAAGTCAATCAAAATTCAATACCTCAAAAGGATATGATCTGGGCGCACTGAAATGTTCCTTAAGGGGAATTAATAAAGATTACCTCAAGGAAAAATTCATCCAGAGGAATAAGATGAACTCTTTGCTAACCCAAATTAGCCAAAATTGAATACAGATTATCCCAATACTCGTCTGATACAGACAGACTTAAGTTGCATAGGCTACAGGCGCAATATTCGGGCTCGCCTACACCAGGCCGAGCTTGCTTTGTTGAGCAAAGCTTCAATATTTAGGCACAGGTGAGAAGGCCAGAAGGCTACTTGTAATGCGGATAAAGCAGATGGATTCAGCTCAGTATATTGCAGGAATCCGACCTCCCAGGAAGACCAGGTCTGTACAGATCCTCATTTCATGGCAGATGCCTTTAAAGACTTCTTTCAAATGGTTTACTCCAAAGACCTCAGTTAGATGCCTCAGATTCGGACATGAGGAATTTCTGCAATCGGTTGCACTGCCAGAAATCTCTTCGGAAGAGGCCGCAGGCCTGGTCTCCCCAATAACTACTCTTGAGATTTGTCAGGCTATACAGCAACTACCTCTTGATAAATCTCCCAGCCCTGATGGCTATCCTAATAACTTTTTTAAAGCCTTTTCCTCTGAATTAGCCCCAATCCTTTTAGAAGTGTTCTATTACTGGTATGAACATGGGGTGTCTGATTTGTCTTTCTTTGAGGCAACAATTACCTTAATTCTGAAACCAGGTAAAGACCCCTTGAATTTAGATAGCTATCGCCCTATCTCGTTATTGAACACAGATGTAAAAATCTTAGCGAAGATCCTTGCAGATAGATTGGCTAAGGTAATGGATAGACTGATTTGCAGAGAGCAGGTTGGTTTCATGAGGGGAAGGCTACCTCAGGATCACCTCAGGAAGCTACTACATCTCATGATGGAGGTCAAAAGGTCGGATACTCCGGCTGTGCTCCTTTCTCTTGATGCCGAAAAGGCTTTTGACAAGGTGTCGTGGGGCTTTTTATTCCATACTATTTGTGCCTTTGTCATCCCGAATCACTTTATAAAATGGGTTCAAATTTATACTCTTCCCCCTCTGCCAGAATTAAATGTAATGGGGTCTTGTCTCAACGTATTAAGTTTGAGCAGGGCACTAGGCAAGTCTGCCCCTTGTCCCACTATTATTCAATTTATATTTGAACCGTTCCTGCGAGAGCTAATGGGAATCCGCTTATATGGGGCATTAGGGTGGGAAGAGATTCTTATGTCTGCTCCACCTATGCAGATGATGTATTGTTGCATGTACGAACCAGATGTCTCCATGCGGCCATACTCGGAAATAGACCGTTTCTCAGAGGTGTCGGGTTATAAACTAAATCGTCAAAGTCAAATATTTTTCTGCTAAATAAGAAGGTACTAAGGTCAGATTTTGGCCCTTGGCTTGGGCTGGAAGACAAGTCCCTATCATATTTGGGTATCAACATTTCCACAAGTATTTCGTTAATGATTCAAAAAATTTAGATACTCTGGTTCAAACCGTATCAGATGATTTGACTAGATGGAGATCCCTCTCCTTAACACTGTGGGGTAGGGTAAGTATCTTAAAGATGAATGTTCTACCTAGGCTTCTATACCCCTTAGGTATGATTGGGGCATATCTCCCAAAACAATGGCCCCTCAAATTTCGAAAAATTTTTGACTCATTTTTATGGCAAGGTAAGCGAACCCATAGGTCATACTATAATTTAATAGCCCCTAAAAGCAAGGGTGGTTTAACCGCCCCTTCAGTTTATCTATACTATATTGCGCAACATATCTCTAAGCTAGGGTGGTGGAATAAAGAGAGACATCTCTAGGCTATAGGCCCCTCTGGTTAGATATAGAGTATGGGCTAGCGAAGGGTATGAACTCTTCATTTAAGGCCCTTCTGTCCTCTCCTTCCGATATTCCTGGGTCATTTAAGACCAATCCTATGGGATGGTCTTTGAAGCCCTTCTCCAACTTCAGCAACATTTTAAAATAAGGTGGTGACCAGCCAACCCATTTTCAAAATATCCACTTTAAGATTGGGGTAACACTATCTCCCCGCCTTTCTGGTCCAGATTAGCCACCTCTCAGCTGCTGATCTTTTGGATCGGGGTATGTTGAGATCCTTTGATGACCTTAAAAGTTGTTATGGTTCTGATGATAATTATTTTTTAGATGGCTGCAGCTGAGAAAGGCATTGTCTCCATCCCTCCCTTGTTTGCAACTTGACGTGAATCACTAGATATTGACTCTCTCTTAGCAGCTGCGACCCAGCCACATGCTATATCTAAAGTATACAAATTGTTACTAGAATGGGATGCTAAACTTCCATCCGGAGTCTGTTACTATTGGGTCAATGAGTTAAATCTCACAGACACTCCAGGTTTCTGGATTAAGTTGTGGAACTCTATCTACACATATCTTAAACAAGACAGACTCAGGCTGATCCAATTCAAGTTGTTATACCATTTGTATCTAACTCCCACGCACCTTTACAGATGGAAGGCGCGTAGCTCCCCACTCTGTTGGAGATGCGACCTAAATGAAGGTTCCCTATACCATGTCTTCTGGGCATGTCTGAAGATCCAACCTCTTTGGGAATCTCTTAGTAAGCTGGTGTGCCCTTTCCTTGGCTCTTACACTATGAACACTCCAGAAATTTGTTTATTGAACGTCTTTCCTGGCTCCACTCCCAAATCATGGAGAGCTCAAGTGTCAATTATTACTGCCACTATGAAGTTGATAATTTTAAGACATTGGTCATCTTATTGCTCCCCGACTCTTTTGGAGTGGCACCGTGAATGTACGTTAGCTCTTCAGCTGGAAAGATATATAGCTTATAATCGAGGCGAGAGGAAAGTCTTTGCATTAAGATGGGGTAGCTTAGACCACCTCCTGCAATGCTGGAACCGAAGACCTAATCTAAGCTACCTGGCCTATCTATCTCCTTCTTTTCTTTTCACTCTCCTTTCCTAAGCTTTCCTTGTACAGTAACCTTGGGTGGGGGTATGGGTGGTGGGTTCTTTTGTCTTACATACCTATCTTTTCCTGACTTGTATTACCCTATTTTCTTACTGTAATATGCCTAGATGTAACACGTCATGTCTCTAAAGGCGGTTGAATTGTACCTGTCATAGTATGATACTGCTGTTTTTCTTGTTCTCTGGAGTGGCATATAATAACAATAAAAAATTTTAATTATAAAAAAAGAAATGGTTGGGGGGTGTACGTGATACCGAGATGGATTGGGCACCCCTCAGGGGATTGGGCACCCCTCGGCACACAGCACAAATAGGGGGTTGGGGACATTATGCCGATGGAGAGTGGGCTCCCTATTGGCAAATTGAACTGGGCAGGGGGAACCGAAGCTGATGGGGATTGGACCCCCCAATCGACAAAGAAAGACTGTTCGGGGGGTCACATGATGCCAAGGGGGATTGGGCACCCCCTCAGCACACAATTGGAATGGGAGGGGGCATTATGCCAATGGGGTGTTGGCTCCCCTGTCGGCAAATGAAGTAGGTTGGGGCATGCTGACAGGCAGATTGGGCACCCCTGAAGTCGGCATTGTGTGTGGCAGCACTCAGTGATGCCATGTTTATTGGACAACTTCGGCCGTAAAGGCATGTCGGGAGGCGTGTTATTGTGCCTCTGCATGAAGAGCATGGCTCTCATTGCAGCGGCATTTTTGTTAGATCTGGTGGCCACTTTACGTATTGCTGGTGTCAGTGCCTGCATGCTGGCTTATTGGAGAATGAGGGACGCACTAATTGATACGTGCCCTGCATGCGCCCACAGTGACCTCACCTCCAAATCTGCTACTACTGCAATATGTTGGCTTGTGCACAAGTGCAAGCCAACATAAAAAATGTGTAAAAAGAAAGAAAAACAAAAAATCTATCCATCCATGGATGGAAACTACTGTGAAGGACAATGTATTGCCATACATATAATGCCTTTGTATTTATTTATTTTTTATTTTGTGATGAATAACTTCTTTTATTTGAGGTGATATTATTATATAGTTGTAAAATCAATGGAGCCAGAGAATATAGTAATTGATGTGGAGATACAGCAGAGAGTACAAAGCGATACAGGCCTTGAGGTCAGAAATGAAAAGTAACTATTACTTCAGCTCACACTGGGCCATGAAAGTCTTATGGGTTTTACAAACTCTCTGACAACATCACAAACACTAGCCTATGGTATCCGTGACTCTGGTGCCCGCAACTGAGTGCCTACTAAAATGGTGATTCAATTGTGGCACCTGTCTTTGGTGCAAGCAGAGAAGGTGGGTGACTGAATTGGGGGTCCGAGAAATAGTGACATCCTGTCACTACATGTCTACCATAAGGGGTGCGAGCACACTGAGCTTGGGGTGGGAGGGATGGAGGGATTGTGAGTGGTGGTGCTGTGGCGAGCTGATCCTGTAGCATGGTGGGTGGGTTAAGAGGTGGGGTGGGAATGGTGCTGAGTTTGGTCCAGGTGCAGGTACCTTTTGTTGTGCCTGGCCTGAATTTTGTTTTATTCTGATTTGCACCCCAGATGCATCCCCTGGAGTTGAGAATACTTTAGTAGGGGTGCGGGGTACAAAGCCCCCCATTGGGGGTGGTATGGGTGGCGCAGACCCCATATAAAGCATAAAATCCAAAGTTCCTGGTGCCATTTTCTGGGCGTTTGGTGGGGGTAAGCAATAATCACTGAAGAGCTAGTCATTTCCTAGAGATTAATGACTGGCTGTGGGGGAGGGTTGCCTGAGGCACATCCAAGGGCCACCCCCATCCAGCCGGTCATTAATCAAAAGGAAATAACTGGCTGTGAGGTCATTATTGCAATTTTAAGTCTAATCGCAATAATGATTTTTTTCGTTTGTGTTTATTTCTTCGTTTGGTGGTGGAGCAAGCTGGGTGGCTGCTGCACCAGTCACTTCTAACAGATTTCAGACCGGCACGGCAGCCAGTCAGTGACATCAGTAGCATCATGAATAATTAATTCTACTTATAATGCCAAATACTGCAGTGGAATCTGAAGTGGTTTTATGGAATTCTTGACATCACACCAAAATTATGGGCCCTAGCTCGAAACTGAACTGAAGCTGTCAGTGGACCAGTTCTCTTACCTTTACACCTGCTCACACGAATGTCATACTTGAAGTAAAGAATATCACATACTAAGTTACAACTTGCCTTTCCCTGTATTCTTGGCCTCAAAAGCCATGTTTGAAATCATTGAAAGTGTCCTGCATACTGTGTGCTAAGTAAAAACAGACTTTTGAATAAAACTACCTTTAGTTTCTTCACAATGCTTTGAATATAGCTTCAGCTTAGCCCACTGTGTGCATGCCCCCCCACTCATTTGCATGTGTGCAATCTTTAACGTTGTGTTGTCTTGCAACCAGATTTGTTCCCTGCAGACTGAACCTTTAAACACAGGAAACCCTGCACGAAGTCCTGGCTCCAGGTGCAAACCTCATTTTTTTAAGTGCAAATGTCTTTTGCGCATCTGTGAAGCATCAGATATTTAATTCACTGTACTGTGGTTTGCTACACCAATTTTTGTTTATACATCTTTATTGATTTCATATTATAAAAATGTATACATTATATTACATTGCATATAACCAATATACTCATTAAACAAAGATGATGTGTACAAGCTATCAAGGTACAATACTGAGTCCAGTGTAGTATTTACTCCCATGTCAACCTAGATCTCTAATCCTTCCTATTCAGGTTATAGGGATTTGTACACGGCTCTTTGTCATACATTAACAGGCTCAGAGTCCAAAGTATCTGTTAACTCTCACTTAATGGTATATGTTAAGAAAAACAATTATAGCAATAGAAACAATTTAACCAAACTTTAAGGTCCACTGTCTCTTAAAATGACTTCATTTTATGTTCAAATAGAGTTGTTGATTTGTCTACCAGTTGTTATATGTTGATCTGTATTCATCTTCTTTACATTATTCCCCTTCAGATGGGATGATGTTCTCAGGGTCTCCCGTGTCCCAGGCACACAGCTTCACTCGGTCCTGGCTCCCATCAGGGTTTTACCCAGGCAGAGGAATGTCCCTCCACTGGTCCAGGGATATTTAATTATCTAGAACCTCCAAAGCACCTACCTGGTCCATCGATTCTGGAAAGCGGTGGTTCTCTGCTGGAGCTTAAAAGTGAGTTCCTCAAGTTGTTGTACCTGCTGAACTCCCTCCTGCCACTCCATTATGGTCAGAGGACTGACTCGAAGCCACTTTCTGGTTATTGCTTTCAGTGCAGCCACGGTCAGCACCTGCCAGAGATAGACTGTTTTCGTCCCTGACTTCCCTCGGATCTCCCCAGTACAAAGATCTCAGGGCCCACCTGACCCTGTATCTGGAATATCTGTTTTAAGGAGTTATCTTAATGTGTCCAGTATTGATGTAGGCATGGCAAGACCAGAAGATGTGGGTGTTTAGCCCTGGCCTTCCCACTGCCTCCAACACTGTGCGGTTGTGCCTGGCTGTTGCCTATGAACCATCAAGGGACTCTGAAAATCTGATCCTCAGTTTCCATAAAACTCCTCTAGGAGGGTGAGGAGGTCACCTTCCAAGTGTTCCTCCAACCCTTATCCCATTGTTGCTCTGATAAAACTATATTAATTTCCTGTTCCCACTCCCGTCTAATATATTGAGTGTTGGCATTGAGTTAGTGTATATATCTCCTATAGAGGTGGGTTATTGCTCCGGGGGCATTATCGACTTTCCAGAGTTGTTCAAATGTCTCCTCTGTATTCCCCTGAACTCCTGCAAGCTTGTCTCTCTTACTTTTTTGGTTTAGGTAGCTACAGGTTTGTAGGTATCTCATTTTGTCAGCTGGGGTAAGATTAATGCACCTCTGAACAACCTCAAAAGGGGGGAGTCCTCCCACTTGTAATAGCTGCCAGAGCACTTGGAAACCTGCTTTAGCCTTATTGCAGAACAAGGGGTCTAATGCCACAGGAGTGAATTCTGTATCAAGTGCCCACCATTGCTACTTCCAGGCCCTATCCTGGTTCCCGCCGCCCAAGGTCCCCCTCTTCTAACCTTCTAACATCGTTTGGGTGGCCCTGAGCTCCCCTAGTCCGTTTTCCTGGTGATGCTTGGGGTGGAAAGGGAGAGCTGGTAAAGGAAGTGACTCATATTTTCCCATTTCAATCTCCTTCCAAGTGGCCTTATAGGTTGGGTGTCCCCACAATAATCCTATCCTCATATGAGTAGCAACCCAGTAACCTGCAAGTAGGGGTACAGCCAGACCTCCTTGCTCCTTTGGGAGGAACATAGTTTGTTTCCGTACTCTGGGTTTCCTAGTGGCCTATATAAATTGCATAAGTATTCGTTGCCAAGCTTCTAAATCTTTCTTTGCAATTATACATGGGGCACCTTGAAAGAGATATAGGAACTGAGGCAGTACGTTTATCGTCACTGCTTGAATTCAAGCATGGAGTGGGAATGGTAAAACACTCCATTTCTGGATATCTAACTTTAACTGATTCAATAGGGAATAAAGTTGAGTTGGTATAGCTGTGAAGATGAAGTGCTAATATTAACATAAGGTATTTAATCTGCTTTAGGTCCCATTTCATAGGGTAGATAGCCCTCAGTTGAGGGGCATAGTAAAGGATAATATCTCTGTTTTAGAGGTATTTAAAGAATAGCCAGCCAGGGTAGAAAATTGAGCTATTTTATTCATTGTCTGGAACAGTGAACCCATAGGGTCTTCTAAGTATAGTAATACATCATTAGCGTATAGGAAATCGTATGCTGGCGTCCTGCTATTTGTACCCCCTGGATTCCCTCGTCTGTCTAATTCCCTGAGCTAGGGTTCAATGTACACAGCAAATAAGAGAGGCAGCAAAGGGCACCCTTGTCTAGTTCCTCACTCCAGGAAAACCCAGGAGCGTGATGTCCATTTGCTCGGACATAGGCCATTGGGGATTTGTATATTTGGATATCAACCTTAAAAGGTAGTCTCTACCCCAAAATGAGACAGGGTATTCTCTAGGAAAGTCCAAGACACCTTGTCAAATTCTTTTCAGCATCAATGCTGAGCAAAGAGCAGGTGTCTTGGTGGAATTCAAATGATCAATTATTTGGATGGTCTTCTAAGGTTGTCCTGGGCCTGTCACCCAGAATGAAACCCGTCTGATCTAATTTGACTAAATTTGGAATGGCTACTCGGAGCCTTTTGGTCATGATCGAGGTCAATACTTTATAATCAATATTTAATATTGAAACGGAACGGTATGAGGAACAGAGCAATGGGTCCTTCCCCGGCTTGGGGATTACAGTTATAATGGCCTGTGACCACGAGGGGGGTATCTGTCCCTTCTCTCCCTGTAGACTTGGAAATACTCTACCTAGTAAGGGGAGAAGTTCTCCACGGAAGTTCTTATAAAATTCCCCTGGTAGTCCGTCTGTACCTGTACATTTGAGAGATTTTAATTCCCTGATTTTGGTGTCAGTTCCCCCTTCCCAGTGGGTCAATTGAGATGGTCAGCTTGCTCCTACGTTAATGAGGGGAGGCGTAAGTCCCTAAGGAAGTCCCTAATGTGATCTCTGGAGGGTTGTGGTCCCTGTTTGTATAGGGTGGTACAGTATGCATGAAAGGCCTCTGCAATCCCCCCCACCCTCTTCTCCGTCTTACGTGAGGTGGGATGATGTATACCCTGAATAGTGGCCCTACTTCTCTGTACCCTCAGCCTACCAGCTAAGAGTCTTTGGGCTCTTGAGCTGCCTTCGTAATACGTTTGTTTTAAAAACATGAGTTTTTGTTCTACTGCATAATCTATCAAGGTGGAGAGTTTGGCTTTCAACTGTTTTAAAGTCCTAGCTCTATCCTTATCTATCTTAAGCTTCTGCTGTGCCTCCTGTAGCTGTATTTGAGTTATTAGTTCTAACATCTTTGCCTCCCTCTCTCTTTTCCTCTGGACAGACCACTCTATGAACCTCCCTCTAATGACTGCCTTAGTGGTGTCCCACAAGATGGCCAGGGATATCTCAGGAAGGTCATTGTCTTTCACTGTATAGTCAACCATTTGCTTTATAAAGTCTATCACTTCCTTGTCTTGAAGCAAAGAAAGGTTTAGCCTCCAAAAGGTATTTTTCCTGACCTCGCTGAACCCATAGTCAAAAACATGGGGCATGATCAAAAACAAAGTCCCCAATGGACACCTCTTGCACCAGACCCACCATTTCCTTTGGGACCAAAAAGTAGTCCAATCTTGTGTATGTGGTGTACTGCTGAGTAAAATGCATAACCCTCTTCTTACCCTCTAGGTGGTGCCAGATATGTACATATCCTAGTTCCCCAGCATTCTCTTAACTCCTTTGGCTGTACTGTGTTCCCTTCGAGGGGTCTGTGCAGTGGATTCCAATGCAGGGTTCAGGGTCAAATTTAAATCACCTCCTCATATCACCTCACCTTGTGCCCACTCCTGTAGGGTTGTTAGAAATTTCAGGTATAAGGCTGATTCCGCCCCGTGGGGAAAGTACACACACGCCAGTGTCAGTGGTCTGCCCTGAAGCGTCCCCTTCATCAGTACGTACCGTCCCTCCCGATCTGCCAACACATCTGTCTTTAAAAGGGACATGTCTGGGGACCAAAATTGCAACCCCTCTTCTATGCTCTTTTATAGGAGGCTGTAGCAGTGCTGCCAAAACCCATGGTACCCATTTTAGAGTGCTCCAGAAGAGAAAAGTGAGTCTCCTGAAGAAATATAAAGTCCACGGCTATTTTCCTCAGGTAACTCAAAATTTTACTATGTTTAACTGGACTAGTTAGTCCGTGGACATTATATGAACAGAACTTTCTGTGTCTAGCCATCTTTATTGTCCCAGGAAGTCACTCTATAACTCTTCCCTGGATCGACATGGTCATAAGTCTCAATCCACCCCACATCAGGAGCCCGGTAGACATACAACTCATTCTTTATCTGAGGGACCTTTAAAGCCACATGAAACATTTTGCCAACAAAGCAATAACTATAACTATATACAGATATTTGCAATACATACTCCCAAGGTAGGAAACCTGAAATATCAGGTTTCTCTTCTCCACCCTCAACCTTCCAGTGAGGGAGAGAAGAGGAGGTATTGGAATGCCCCATATTTGTGGAGCCCTCCCCGAGACCATAGATGTTGTACTTGACCTCCTATTAAATCAGTATCTTGCATCACGGCAACCCTCATCTGGGATACAGCAACCATATTCAATTGTCCCCGAGAAAAGCTATTTGTATCACATTCACTACGTAATACAAAGAGATGTTTTTATGCATGTGCAGCTTCTAAATTCAAAAATGTCCTAGTACCCCTGTTGTTCTCAGCCCTGTCCTTTCCTCACCCCAAGTCCTTTCAGTCCCAGCTGCAGTCCCCAGACTCCAATATCTCCATTCGCTCTCCAGCTCCCCCAATCAAAATCAAATCCCCATCAGGGTTCTGTCCCTCTTACATCACTGAGTTATGTATCAAAGAGAGTTGTTTTACTAACTCAGGATGTGCAGTTTGAGCTCCATCTGGACGGCTGGAAGGCCTGTTACATGTATTCCGGGGGGAGAGAGTCGTCAGCTCAGATCATTGGAAAAAAAAGAGGCGAGGGTCCCAAGTAACCCAGGCATTGTGGGTCCAATGTTATGCCGCCAGTTCCAGCTGAAGTCATGCCCTTATGGGACCTCGATATACAACTACATTTGTGGGAGATGAACCAAACCCCACACGAAAGGGAGAACTGTAGCGAGGCCCAGATGTAACGACCTCAGTTGCTACTGAGTGACGGGAGAGCAGGGGCTAGGCGGTTCCCACAACAGGAGCACAAGAAAGGAAAAAGCCACGGATACCTTTAAGAGCAATTCTTAGTACAGCGCCTTGAGTTCCTCCTGAGGGCCTCACTCTTTGTTCTGCTGCAGGACTGCTACTTGCTCAAGAACCACACGAGCCGCCTCCAGTGCTGAATTTGTTTCTTCTGACTGGCCACAAGGTGCCAGTCCATGTTTCCCAACTGCTTCCACTTTGAGCATTCCGCCTCTCGCTGTGGAGGCGCGATACCTTTTTTCCCAAGGATTTTCACTACTTTTTCTGGGGAGTTGTAGACTTTCGCTCTCTCTTCCCACAGAATCCGGTGCCTTGCAGGATATGGTGTCTGGAAGCGAATCTGATGTTCCCTAAAGATTTTAAAGAGACCCAGCATTGTCTTGCCTGTTGGACCTCAGGGGATAGTCCTGATCCATCGACAACCTTGAATCGAGGTATTTTTAACTCTTTTTCTGACAGGCCCTCTGCAGAATATCCTCCTTGACCCTGTCACTGGGGAATTTAATAATGATGGAGTGGGGTCTTGCAGCTGGGTCTGTGGGTTGTGGCGCTAGAGATTGGTGGGTCCGCTCCATGCGGATCTAGTAGCCATTTGGAAGTGCAAGGATGTCTCTCAGGAGGTCCTCTATAAAGGAAGCCATTGGCTGGATCTCAACACCCTCCACCAGACCATAGAGGCGAAGGTTATCCCTCCTGGATCTGCTCTCTAAATCTGTGCATTTCACCTGCAGTGCCAGCGTGTGCTGGTACAGTGAGCCCGCTGCCTGACCCAAGAGTTCACCTGTGCTTTTGGTTTGGGCTATTCTCTGTTCCGCATTCTCAATCTGCCATTCCATTTTGTTTAGTTTTTGTGCTAGATTGTGGAACTCCCTCTTGTTTCCTGTCCTGGAATCTTGAATTTCCCTCAAAAAAGTCTTGAAGCATGATCGGGACAGATTCTCCATCTTGCCCTCCATGTCATAGTCGGAGCCATGCGGGCTGCAAGGAGATCACTCCGACTGTGGGCCTGCGGCTTGTCTTTTATTCAACTGCCAGCCATGCGGGCTGCAAGGAGATCCACTCCGACTGTGGACCTGTGGCTTGTCTTTATTCGACTGCCAGCCATGCGGGCTGCAAGGAGATCCACTCCGACTGTGGGCCTGTGGCTTGTCGTTAATCGACTGCCAGCCATGCGGGCTGCAAGGAGATCCACTCTGACTGTGGGCCTGCGGCTTGTCTTTAATCGACTGCCAGCCATGCGGGCTGCAAGGAGATCACTCACGACTGTGGGCCTGTGGCTTGTCTTTAATTCGACTGCCAGCCATGCGGGCTGCAAGGAGATCCACTCCGACTGTGGGCCTGTGGCTTGTCTTTAATTCGACTGCCAGCCATGCGGGCTGCAAGGAGATCCACTCCGACTGTGGGCCTGCGGCTTGTCTTTAATTTGACTGCCAGCCATGCGGGCTGCAGGAGATCCACTCCGACTGTGGGCCTCGGCTTGTCTTTACGTCGACTGCCAGCCATGCGGGCTGCAAGGAGATCCACCACTGTGGGCCTGCGGCGTGTCGATGACCCGACTGCCAGCCATGCGGGCTGCAAGGAGATCCACTCCGACTGTGGGCCTGCGGCTTGTCTTTAATTCGACTGCCAGCCACGTGGGCTGCAAGTGAGATCCACTTTGATGGGCCTGCGGCTTGTCTTTAATTGACTGCCAGCCACGCGGCTGCAAGGAGATCCACTCCTGACTGTGGGCCTGTGGCTTGTCTTTAATTCGACTGCCAGCCATGCAGGCTGCAGGGAGATCCACTCCGACTGTGGGCCTGCGGCTTGTCAGTTAATTCGACTGCCGTCAGGCTTTTACTTGCTGCTTTCTGCTGAAATGTCCCCTCTTTCATTCTTAGGTGGCATTTGAGGTATACTTCAAGTTTTGTGGATTTTCGGAGGTTTTTTAAGTTTTCTCGGGGAGAGAGCTCAACCCTTAGGCTGCTGCTGTTGCCGTGACATCACTGGAAGTCCATCTACACCAAATTTTAATGGGTAGATATTTTGTTCACGTGTCTTACTGCTATTATGTCCTGTTTTGTGCATTGTTGCCACTTTGCATTTATACGACTCCTGTTAGATATACATCGTCAGTTTCCTCCTGAACACAACTAGTAACATGTTGCACAGCTCAACATGCCACTATGACCAAAAATTTTAAGTGAACAAATAAAGTACCAAGTCTCAGATAGTGTATGCTCATTCTTCAAAATGCCAAATCAGGATTTTGTAACTGCAAATGTATTCATTTATTTATCTGAAAGTTTTGCAGGGCTTACTGGATTAAAATGTCTAATTTCAGAGCATCCTGGAGATATGTAGAGGAAAACATTAAATACAGTAATACCATTGAAAGCACATTACAAAATACAATAAATATATCCAGTAGCTGTACATTAAAGTGGGAGTAGCAATGGTACCGAGCAACACAACATGGCAAAAGCAAACTAGCAAGCGACACAGCATACAGACATAGAAATAAGAACATCCCCGGCAGTCAGGATTAAGCCAAAAACAGTACAAGTTAACAAGCATTCCCATTATGATGTCAGAGCTTATGAAAGGCCTGGGCACAGTGAACATGTGGAGAATAAATGGCAGGCTATGAACAGAGCTAAGCGAGAGGAGAAAGGAAAGAGGTGGGAGGATTGGGAAAAGCAGAAGAATGGGAGCGATTCTGTCGGAGTTGCAAGCAGAACTTTGAGACAAGTGAAGTGTAATGCAGAGGTGCCAGCCCTCAAGCGAGGTGAGAGAGGGTGAGGAGTAAAGGAGTACTGATGAGTGAAGGTGCCACAGTCTAGGGCAAAGCAACATACAGACATGGAATGGAAAAGGGATCTAGTCTGGCTAGAGTGGATTTAGGGAATACACTACACTGGAGTTATTGATTGTGTGACATTATCTCGTCTCTTCTCTAGATTCACAGGGGAAATTTGTCACTGGCACTAAAATGTTGCAGACTCTTATTTCCACAGCTTGGATTCGAGGAGTACTTGTTTCTGTAAACTGAGCTCTTGTAATGTTTGTAAAAAAAAGTTGGACACCTCATGGTTGCACTTGATGTTTTACAGAACACAACTGACTGGGGCAAAAAACATAAAGTAATCAAATCTATTAAGCATCAGACAAGTCCAGCCAACTGAATTTATATCTTGCTTTACACTCTACAACATAATTGGGATTCAGTAAATGGTGAAGTCTGAAATGGATTTCATGGAAGACAGAATGATGTGGTTCTAGCCTAGCTGTGGGACAGATCCCCACATTACAATAGGATAGCTCAATAAATGGCAAAAGGAAATAATGAGAGAAAAAGATTAAGGGCCAACTTGTTGGAGGCTATTATGAGCTTAATGGGGTAGAAAAAGAATTAAAAGGATGTGTGCAACATAGGTTTTGCAAATAATATAAGTATCTTATTGGTCTAAGCAGTGCATTAGCAAAGGAAATCAGGTTTTGCTAAAAGTCTTGTTTAATGCAAATAGGCCAAAATAAATAATTAGTCACACCAGAAAATATCCATTCCTAAACTGTATTTCACAAAGATACTAGTCAGAGACCCGCTAGTGAGTGAGTGAGTGAGTGAGTGGTGAGTGAGTGTTGACTAGAAGGTAGGGAGAAGCAACAGCCCAGCCAGACACATACCAAGTGTAGTAGAGCCACAACCCAACTCTGATTCTACCAGCATTGTGGATCTCAGCTAGAAAGCAACATGTGCAGAGTGCGGGCAAACTTTGGGAGAGTTTGCATGGTGCTCGAGGGTTGCTGTGGGAAGTGTACTGGACTAGCCGATGGGCCCAGGATAGTAGCCTGAGTCCAAGGGTACTGAGCTGCCATTATAGTTTGCCTGGATGACCACAGAATTTGCTGGGTTGCCCTTAGCCTGGTTGCCTGAGGGAGGTGCACAGATTGGGATGTGCCACTGCGGTGGCTATACTTGCCTCTGGTTGGGTCACCCACTTCGCTTTGACCTTTGTCTGCTGCTTTTAGGTCTGGCAATGTGACCTGGGGCTGCCTCTGCTCAAGCTCAAGTTGCGAATGAGACTCTTGGATGGGCAGGTGGTCAAGGAAGGGCTCGGGAGGACAGTTTGATTGACTTTACAGCCTCGAGCTTCGGACAACCAATGGCACAGCGGACTTCAAACAGGTAACGGGGTGGGCAATAGCAGCAAGAATCTATGCATCTGGAGGGGACATTTAACAACTAGTAAGCATAGTGTTCCACCATCCTTATCACCACTGCCCACTGCCCTCTCTCACCTCAATCGAAGCTAGTGGTCTCACATTCTCCACTCAGATCAGGCAGTACTGCTGCCCCTGCCACTGCATTCTAGAAGCCAGGACTGAAACTTTTGAGTTTACGTGCCTGCTTCACAGTCAAGTTCTTGCGCCTGACTGGTGGTACTGCAGATGTGGCGTTCCTTGTCTCTTTTTCCAGCTGAATCAAGCCTTAGGTTGTATTCCTTGGCCACTTTTCCAAGACAATGATGTCAAAGGATCAACTGCACAACATCAGCATCGCCTAGGCCACTGGATGCAACTTGGAGAGTTGCATGCCATTGCTAGCATGACAGCTGATGTCAGAACACTGCTGGCTCTCCCAGTTCCCATATGTCATAGAATCATAGAAACTTGGCAGCAGATAAGGACACATTGGTTAATCTGGTCTGCCTCTTTCCCCCTTTACACAACCCTCCCCACCTCTTGATCCTCCCTCCCTGTTATGCAGCCTCATATGACCGTCCCATGCTGTCATAAAATCCCTCAACCATTTTAGATTCCTCCACTTCCTCTAGAAGACCGTTCCGTGCCTCCACCACCCTCTCCGTGAAGAATTGCCCCCCTCGCATTGCCTCTGTATCTTCCCCCTTGAAGCCTTTGGCTATGCCCTCTGGTTATAGCTCATTCCTTCCTTCTAAGCAAACCCCCTCTGGTTACTTTGTTGATCCGTTTGAAATATTTAAAAGTCTCAATCATGTCCCTCCTCTCCCTTCTAGTCTCCAATGTGTACAGATCCAGTTCCTCACATCTCTGCCCATATGTCTTCCCTTGCATCCCCTGCACCACCCTGGTTGCCCTTCTCTGAGTTCTCTCAATCCTATCTATGTCTTTTGTGGAGATGTGGCCTCCAGACTTGGACCACTTACTCAAGTTGTGGTCTTACCAAGGTATTGTAGAGGGGCATCAGTACTTCCCCCCCTTCTGCTAGTGATGCCCCTTCCAATGCATGCCAACATCCCATTGGCCTACCCACCACCTTGCTACATTGGTTGCCCACTATCAGATCCCCTGATACTATAACTCATTGAGGCCTGGATATGCCTGTAGCTGGTGTCTAAATGCATAGCCACTGAGGACAATAATGACTCTAGACGTACTCAGCTGGCTTTCACTGAGGCCTGGAAACATCTGAGGAAGTCAGCAGTTTTTACCTAAATATTAAACAAATCAAATTGCTTAGAAATGATGGCATAGCACTGTTAGAAAGGTAATTTTGTGTTGAACAACTTTGCTGCTGATACTTTGTTTCTATCACGTATACTTTAGAAGTTATTTGCATTTGTTTACAGTATGGTGTGCATGGCTAACATTTGTCTCTCAAGCCTCACCTAAGCGCTTTGAATAATTCCAAAGACAAACAAACAGTTTTTTGGTATTTCAGCTAGCATAAAATAAAAACCAAATTGATTACACTTCATTGCATAGTACCGTTAGAAAGGTAATTTCGTGCTGAACAGCTTTGCCACTCATATGTTGTGTGTAGCACTTACGGTGCAGGATGGCCTTTTGCTGCTGGCAACCTTTTGTAAGTTCATATGTTCATGAGGTAGTTGCATTTGTTTGTGGCATGCTGATTATGGCTTGATTTTGATTAGAAAGGCCCAGGATGCAGTGTGAGTATACAGGCCACAAGTGGTGGAACTATCAAAGAGCTCCTGAGGCCTCAGTGAGATAATCCCCAGATCCCTCTCCTGCTCAGTATCCTTGTTATCCTCCCCAAGGCAGTATCTTGCTTTCAGGTTTCTGTGCCCCAAGCGCATTATGGTACACTTTTTGGCATTGAGTTTCAGCTGCCACATCTCTGCCCATATCTCCAGTGTCTTCAGGTCTTGCCTCATGTCCTCCACCCCCTCTGTGTTGTCCACCCTACTGCAGATTTTTGTATTATCCACAAACAGGGTCACCCTTCCCCTCAGCTCCTCCATGATATTGCTAATGTAGATATTGGAAAGGAGGGGTCCCAGCACTGACCCCTGGTGAACCCCTCTTGTCACCCTAGTCATCCCTGAATACACCCGTTAACCCCTACTTCTGCCTTCTGTCCTTCCGCCAGTTTTCCACCTACCTGGTCACCTTCCCACCCACCCCTATTCTTTCCAGTTTGCTCACCAACCTTCTGTGGGGGACAGTGTCAAAAGCCTTACTGAAGTCCAGATAGGCTATGTTCACTGCCACCCCTTGGTCTACCACCTGTGTCACCCAATCAGAAAACTCAATCAGGTTCATCTGGCATGACTGCCCTTTCATGAAGTCATGCTGCCTGTCATCCTGCAAGCCATTTTTCTCCAGGTAGCCCACCAACCTCTCCTTTATGAGTGCCTCCATTACTTGCACCACCAGTGAGGCGAGGCTGACCGGGCGATGGTTCTCTGTCACCTCCCTACTACCCCCTTTGTGCAGCGGCACCACTTGTGCCTCTTTCAAGTCCTTCTGCACCCTCTCCATGTTTAGAGACAAGTTGAAAAGCTTCATCAGTGGGGCAGCCAGTTCCTTCCCAGCTCCTGGATTACCCTTGGATGCAGCCTCTCCTGCCCCATTGCCTCATCCACTTTCAATCTGCCTAGCCCCATTCTAACTCTTTCAACACTGAATGGCTCATATCCATCCACTGTCCTCCTCCCTTTCCCATACGCTTGGGCCACCTACCCCCTCCTCTTTTGTAAATACAGGGCAAAAGTACTTGTTTAGCTCTTCTGCTTTTCCCAGTCCCCTTACTGTTTTACCCCTCCCCCCTCAGCCTTGCAATCCCCTGCCTTGTCTTCATCTTTTCTCCCAAATATCTAAACAATGTTTTGCCCCTCTTGGCCTGTTTAGCTATTGTCTTTTAAGTGTCCACCTTTGCCCGCCTTGTCTTTGCCCTGCTAGCCTCCTCGTCTCCTTGTAGGCTTCCCTGTCCTCTTCTCTTTGCGTATGTTTATATTGTCTGAAAGCCTTTGCCCGCCTTGTCTTTGCCCTGCTAGCCTCCTCGTCTCCTTGTAGGCTTCCCTGTCCTCTTCTCTTTGCGTATGTTTATATTGTCTGAAAGCCTTTGCCCGCCTTGTCTTTGCCCTGCTAGCCTCCTCGTCTCCTTGTAGGCTTCCCTGTCCTCTTCTCTTTGCGTATGTTTATATTGTCTGAAAGCCTTTGCCCGCCTTGTCTTTGCCCTGCTAGCCTCCTCGTCTCCTTGTAGGCTTCCTGTCCTCTCTCTTTGCATAGGTTTATATTGTCTGAAAGCCTTTGCCCGCCTTGTCTTTGCCTGCTAGCCTCCTCGTCTCCTTGTAGGCTTCCCTGTCCCTCTTCTCTTTCGTATGTTTATATTGTCTGAAAGCCTTTGCCTGTCCATGCCACAGTTGCCACCTCCCTTGTAAACCATGGTGGTCTCCTCCTCTTTCTGGTCTTCCTTTACTTCTTTATACATATTTGTGTTGCTTTCAGCACACCCCCTTAATAGTTTCCTACAACTCCTCCATATCCTCTATGTTGTCCGTTCCCACTGTCTCCTCCCTTGCTATCCTTCTCATCCTCTGGAAATCCATGCCCCTGAAATCCATCACTGTTGTGCTGGTTTGATTTGCCTCCTTCCCAGTCCTTACCCTGAGCCTTATTGTCTTGTGGTCACTGATGCCCCATATTTCTCCCACGTCCACCTCCTCCACGCTCTCCCCACTCGTCAGGACCACATTCAGCAGGCTGTTACCCCTAGTAGGCTCCCTGACTACTTGCTGCAGAAATACTCCCTGCAGCACCTCACCAATTGTTGGCTTCTGGCCACCGCACCTTCGGATGGCCCACTCCACGTCTGGGAGGTTTAGGTCCCCACCAGGACTAAGTCCCTTTGAGAGCCAACCATGTGACTGCCTGAGTCAGCTTTTGTCCCCTTCCTTTCCTGTGGTAGGTGGTCTGTATACCACCCCTAGTCTTAAGGCTCCCGTCCTTCTGTCCAGTGTCACCCACAGGAGCACTGTCTCCTCGTCTTCCTCCTGCCCCTCAGTTACCCTTATGTCATCCTTGATGTATAGAGTGATTCCCCCTCCCTTTCTACCTGCCCTGTCCCTTCTAAATAGCCTGTAGTCAGGGATGGCTGTCTCCTAGGTGTGATGTTTTGTCTGCCAAGTCTTGTTTATTGCTATTATGTCCAGTCCTTCGTCCCCCATAATGGCCCCACAGTCCACCATCTTATTTCCCAAGCTCCTGCCATTGGCTGCCAGTCCCTTCCACCAATCCCCCCCTTCCCCTACCCCTACCTCCCTACCCTTGGGCCTGTTGTCATCCACCATTTCAACTCTTTCGTGGGGAGGAGGTTGTTTTTGCCTTTTGAGGTGGCTTGTTCCCCACCCCCCAATTCAGTTTAAATTATACCTTTGCTCTATGAATTCTCCTAGTTTGATTTTCAGGACAGCTTTTTGCTCATTGTTTAGGTGCAGTCTGTCCTGTGCAAATAGGCTCTCATCCAGCCATGCTGATTCCCAGTCCCCCATGAATCCATGCCTCATCTTGTTTCTTTGTTTATTTTTTATGCTGAATAACCAGTGATCAAAATAATGCCCATTTTCACTGGCATCCAGTTACATTAATGCAACAACATGAAAACATAACAGTACAATACACATACATGTACATCTAGCAAAATCAGTTAAACATTTACAAACAGCTTCAGAGAACAGAACATTTTTAATAGCACTTTTGTGAAACTGGAAATGTGACACTATTTGTAACTGATTTAGGCAATGCATTCTATAATTTACAGCCTTGAACTGTATGGAATTTTATTGCCATACCAATATGGAACAAATTCTAGCCAAACCAATAGGGCTGTTAAGAGCTATAAATGCACAAAGTTATTTTCTTGCTGGTACCATATAGTGATGTTTAGTCACAACTTCAAAAACTGCCATGCTGCTAAATCAGTCCTCTTGAATTTATTTAGTCAAGTAAATGCTCTGTGTGTGTGTCTGTGTGTGTGTGTGTGTGTGTGTGTGTGTGTGTGTGCGTGTGTGCCTGTTCCATATTAAGCTTGCCTTTTTCCTGTAACTGCAGGGCAATTTTCCAGTGTTTTCCTGCAGATTAAATTATTTCAATGGAAGACAAATTCCTCTGTTTTCCTGTATAGCTAATGCAAGTCTATGGGAAGAATTTCCCTGCAGATGGCTCCAAATCCATGTAAAATACAGGAATACCTGTAGATCTGGGAGCCCTGGTGTGTGTGTGTGTGTGTGTTTGTATTTGCACTGTGAAGAGATACCAAATTACCAAAGTTTTTTTCTTGTTGGTGCCATATAGTGCTGTTTAGTCACAATTATCAAAAATTGACATGCTGCTAAATCAGTCCTCTTGAATATATTTAGTCAGAATAAATACTGCGTGCACGTGTGTGTGCGTGTGTGCATGCATGCATGTACGTAATGATGCATGTGTGTGTGTGTGCGTGCATGTGTTTGTGTGTGCATCATATGTGTGTGTGTGTGTGTGTGTGTGTATGTGCTTGCCTGCAACCTCTTCTGCCCTAGGAATGACAGCTAACAGACTGCGATTGCTTCAATTGCACTGTCTGTAATCTGACACCGAGTCTGACTTGTGCTTTCACAAAAGCCAGAGAAAATGAGTTAACCCCTAGGTTGCTGAAAGAAATAGAACAAATCTGTTAGACTGAGCTGGACAGATGATAGAAACAGCTGTTTAAAAATGTTCTTTTTTAATATCCTGTTAAGTTCTGAAGCACAATACAGTAGCACCCCCCCACCTTCAGATGCCTTTAACACAGAGCAGCAAATAGCAAAAATCAGAGTGGGAGTGCACTGCTTTGCAGCTGTGGAGGAATACATCCAGATATCTAAAAAGGGAGTTCCACGAAAAGCCATTTAAGAGCTACAGTCTGATCGATGACAGTCCTAAAAATGGGACCTGGAACACAAACCTATCTTGTGACCTTATTAAAATAATATTATTCTGTTCAGGAAATAAGTCAACAATAATCTTTGGTGAAAAACCCTAATGAACCTTATGAAAAAATTAAACAACGGAACCTAAATCTAGCTCTAAGGATAAAACACCCCAACATACTATATACAGTAGCAAATAGTGGTGTGTCTTTTTTCCTAGCTAGTAACAAACCAAATAATATTGTGATATAGTTCTATTTAATTTCTGAAGTATTGTATCTGTTGAAAAATAATATTAAGTCCATAATCAATTAATGAACACAAAAAATGATGTGCCTGAATGAATTTTGCATCATATGTTATTTTTCTGTTTAACCGGTACAACATGCCCCATCTTTGGTGAATTTTTCTTACAAGATTCTTACAAGATTTCTTAGACTGTAGTAGAAGAGTTCAAAAGAAAAATAAGACTCAATGAGTAAACCTAAATATTTCAATTCAGTAACATTTTCAATTTTAGTCCCATTATTATCACATAATGAAAATTCAGCAATATTTCTTTTCTGGGGTTTGTAAAGACCATCAATTTTGTTTTACTTGAATTAAGGACTAATTTGTATTCAGTAAGCCAAGTATGCATGAGGCCAAAGTCTTGTAAATCTTGTTCTATCTGGAGAAAGAGCAAACCAGAACAAGTCAAAACTATGTCATCCACAAACAATATTAATTCTGTATTAGTGCATACTTCAGATAAGGAATTAACAAACCATGAAAACAACAGGGGGTCCAAGAATGGACCCTTATGGAACACCACAGCACAATGAACACTCTACACATAAGGAACTCTTTATAAGTGTTTTCTGCACTCTACCAGACAAGTAATTATCTAACCAAAAAAATCACTCTATCAGAGAAGTTAACCTTAGGTAAACTTTTTAATAGCTCATGGTGGTCAACTAAGTCGAATGCCTTGGTGAGGTCCACAAAAACAGAGGCCACAAATTTGCCCATGTCTAGGGCCCTGTGTACCCTGTTTGTGAACCTCACCAAGACAGTCTCAGTATTATGGCCAGATCAAAATCCATACTGGGAAGAGGACCAAAGACCATACTTGTCCAGATGTTCTGCTATTTGTTCTGCAACTATCTTTCCTAATATGTTTGAAATGGGGGATAAGAGTGTGATTGGGCAGTAATTATTTACATTTGTTAAAGCCCCTGATTCTTGAATTGGTCTAACAACTCCACATTTCCACTTGATAGGAAAACTATTATTACATAAAGAGAAAGTGAATATTTTAGTTAACTGAACTATCAATAATGAACTGACTTTTTTAAAGATCTGATAATCTATATTGTCTATACCAATATATCTGTCTGCACCATTCAGCCAGCCATAGATTATACTCATTGATTCTCTTCCTTTTTGTAGTACTTGCTTTATGTACATACAATACCTCAGAAAGCTATAGATTGGAAAGACAGATTGCTACAAAACCCTAGCAAGTGCTCTGAATCTTGCCTTTATCTCCAACAGACTTTTACCCTCCAAATCATTTGTTCCCAGGTGGAACATTAGGTGCTCTCTCATCCTGTTATTTACCCCATGAGGGAATAAGGTATATTACCTCAGTGCAGTCATACCTGGCATGCATTCTTCCCAAACTGCATTACTTTTTCTGCCCATCCCCCATCTGATACCTTTTTAACTGAGTCCCCAGTGAGTAGGACCCCACATCCCTTTTCTTTCTGTTTATCTTTTATTTCATTTACCTTTTTCCTAGCTCCTGGTATTCCTGTTTTCTCCCTATTCTCATCCTCTCCTTTACATATCTCCTTCCTCTGAGTTCTGACCTGCTCCTGTGCTTCTTCCTCCTTATTCTCACCACTGACAGTTTCTGCTGTTCTACTTTCCCTGGCCTCTCCCGCAGTAATCACTGTCCCTCCCCTGTGTCCTTCTCTGCCAGTGTGCCTTCTGGTGTCCCTGTTGAGTTGGCATCCCCATCTTTCCCTTCCTTAGTCTGGCCCTCTAGCCACGTGCTCACCTGAGCCTCTAGCTTCCCTCCTGGCTTCCCCTCAGTGTCCTCCCCTCCCTTATCCTCCACTTCTTTGTCTCCCTTGCATCTTCTGGTTTCCTTCCTTGCTCTTTCATGCCTCCTTCCCTATCACCACCTTCCTACCTCTGTTTCCAGTGTTCTCTTCCCTTCTGCCCATCACTGCATCCTGGGCCATACTTGCTGTGCCCCCTGATCCTACTAGAACACTTTCCCCTATTCTGTCTGCCAGTGAAGTCTACCTGTTTGACACTGTAATAACCCCCCGAGAATTTCTCTTCCTCCCTTTGCTGATGTAGGTGTTCTTTCCTGAGTCCTGTGAGTCCCCTTTCTTCCATTCTTCTTCTTGTCCAATCATTTCTCCCCTACTTTCTTGTCTGAAACCCTTTCATCCTGGATCCTCCCTGTTCTGCCCCTTCACTCTATGTCCCCACTGGTCCTTACCTTCCCTCCTTCCTGTACACTAGTCCCCATAACCCCTTTGCCATTATGGTTGAAGTTCCTCTCCCTCCCCAGGCCCTCCACTTCCTCACCATTTCACCCCTTAAAAAGCTTAATTCTGCTCTCAAATGTCCCAGCCTGACACATATCGGGCACACCCATCCTCCACAGTGTTTCCATTAACACCACTCACCCATTGCACCCTTCTACTCTGCCCTTCTCCTGCCTTCCTCCAGATCCATTCTCCCCATCCAAATGGCCCTTGCCCTGCACTCTCCATTGACCTGAGTAGTCCATTTGCTCCTAGCAGCAGTGCCTCTCCCCTCATACTGCTTAACTTAGACGGTATACTTTATCCATTATTTTGAAAAATCCCTGCCTCAGTTAGTTGCTTCCTCCTTTATACAGAGTACTGCTCTTAACCTTTACCCCTGCCTCAGTTAACTGCCACCTCCCTATAAAGAAGCTTATTATGGACTTTTAAGCTGTGCTGCCCTTTCAAACACTTTTAACTATTCTAAGCAACACTTATATCAATTCTAATCTGTTTAAGCATCTTGCCCCTAACACAACCTTAGATACTGATATATTTTTTAAACAATTCTAAGGAGTTCAGCAATTACACTTTAACTTGCTCCAGCACATCCTTAGATAATGCTAAATCATTTAAACAATTCTAAGAACTTTAACACTTCAAACAAAATTTTAAGAATTGTAACACTTTAAGCAGTAATGACCCTGAAATACTTATAAAGCTTGCTACACATTTCTAAGTAGATTGCCCTTCAGCTTCATGAGTACTTTGTACTGCTGCCCCTTACTGTACTTAAGTTGATATCAAAAAGCAGTTTTCCATTTTGCATGTTATCCCTTTAAATAGTCATTGTTCTTCAGTGATGCCTTAGATCCACAAGTATCTGAGGTCACACCCTTTTTCTGTTTAGTCCAATCTCCTTGAACTCAAGAGTACTTAAACAGCTTGGTGGAGAGGTGGATAGAGGGCTTTTTCTTTTACTCCCTGCTGCTCTACCCAAACTCAGGTGCTGATGTGCCTTTTAAAGCCTGGACAGCATTTGTTTCTGGTGCCTCTGGCCCCAGTTGGCTCACTGGGCCTCCTCAAGCTTCAGGATGATTGGAGCCACCTGATGCCCCTTTCCTGTGGCCGGATTGGAGCCGCTGCAGATCTGCTCTTCCATGGCTGAAGTTGCTGCTGGATGTGCCTCTAGTCTTGAGCAGAGACCACACTGAAACGCTGCTGGATTACCTCTAGTCCTGAACAGGGACCGTGCTGAAAATGCTATTGGATGTACCCTAGTCCCAAGCAGGGACCACACTGAAAGCGCTGCTGGATGCACCTCTTGTCCCAAGCAGGAACTGCCCCAAAACCACCGCTCCTCACTGTGGCCAAAACTGCCACTGGATTACTCCCCTGCTGCTCTGCCCAGGGGAGTAATCCAATATGTGACACAAGCGAGTCAGTGACAGCCCAGAAAGAATAGTGAAAATTGCTGAAGACAATAAAAAAAGTTAACATACTGCTGGGGCATGCAATGCATGCCTTGCACACAGCGAATGCACACCACTAGTGAAACCTGCACTATATACTGCCAATTTAACATCCAGAAAAGTAGCAAATCTTGGCAGCAACACTGAAAAGGTGTATGGGAACTGAAGAAGAAAGGGAATCTAACAACACCCTGTCTGGGGTACACCTGAGTATCAACCGATCCTCCATACCTGGGTAAGTTACCTATAATAAAGGACACTGTAGTATAAGAAACACTGTAAGATTGTGGTGTTGTATTGTATCTGCTAAAACAAATTGGAATCCCAGACCAAATGCCGATGTAGGAAGGAGTACAGGCGCTGTCATAGGAGACACAGTTTTGAGAGACAGTAGGCAGGATTTTCAAATGTCTTAGATTGCATGAAGCCCTGGTGTGCTAGCGATACAGCACATGGGGCTCATGGCAATCTAATGGGATTTTCTATCACCAATGGTAGTAGTTGCCAAGATTAGATCAACTTTTTCTAGTCTAACTTTGAAGGCAATTCGAGAGCCATTTTACGGAGCTTGTGCCAGATATTTGTTGCAAGCTGTCATAATTCATGGTAAATATCGCAACTGCTCCCAAGATTTCAGGTAAAACTACAACTGGCTGGAAGCTGCAATATTGGACTTAGAATTTGCAAGAAAGTGAGTTGTGCTCACAACAGAGGGAGGTGAACCTTACAATTTACAGTTGTCTTTGGTGTGTGGCAGATTCATTAGGAAAGTTAATATTCTTCAGGTGGAGGCTACTTCTAACTGAAAGGTGAAATAAGGAACTTAGAATTATCAGAAAAGGCAGTCTTTCAATCGACAGAGGGAGGTGGACCTTGCTTTACTTTTGTTGCAATTGTTAAGATTTTCAGTGCAGGAAGAGTTTAAACCCAGAGGGACTGAATACTCTTTACTGTGTCTGTCCTTGTGCACAGCTTACTTGTTTTGGGGCTGACTGCTTTCAGCGCACAAGTCACCAGGCTGCTTTGGGGCAGGAGAGGTTTACCTGTGTCTGACTTGGATGTTTGGAATTTTCTCTGTTTGATCAGTAGGGTATTTTCTCTGTCAAATTATCATGTAGGGCATCTTGTTGACAGGAAGGCACTCATCGCAGCGGTGGGTCAGAGCTTTTAGCTGATTGTTTCAGTGAGGGCAAAGTTTAGGCCCAAACCCTTCCCACCCCTCAGCCAACCCACCGGAAATAGTTCCTTATACTTGGGGTTTTGACAAAATTTCCTCAAGAGGGCAAGGTGCATATCACTGTCATATCTTCTCTAGCACACTGCACTAACAATATAAGCATACACATTGTATAATATATTTATTTCTATATAACAAACACACACACACACACACACACACACACACAAAATAAACAAGAAGGTAGACAGACATGTGGGGTAGGCAATGTAAAGGCTGTGGGGCAGCAGTCTTCCTGGAGTCTTTTTGAGGCTGAGATGCTACCCTATTGCAGACAACTCTCTGCCCTGAGGGAGGAAGTGCCCGTCATCAGGCCACACTGGTCAGTAGTAAGGAACCTTCCCCAGGCCACACTAGACAGTAGGAAGGAACCTCCCCATTCTGGGAGCACCAGGCCACCACCACTACCTCAGAGGTTGTGAAGAAAGCACAGCAGTTGGACCACAGTGGGCTCAGGAGGTAAGAGTGCTGGAACAGAGGCACACCCAGTCAGTTGTTCCACTCCACAATCCATACATCATTCTAGGGGATAGTTCCCCTATGAATGCACCATGGAGGAGACGAAGGTAGTGGACAACTGTCACAAGCGAGGCCCTCAGGAAGGAGGCAGAGGACACCACAGGGAAAGGAAGAAGCTCCTGGTGGGGTACTCAATTATTAGGGATAGAACTTGGGGGAGTAGGGAAAACTGAAGTAAGGTGCCTGCCTGGTGCCATGGCATGGAGGGACAGGAGGTGCATCCTTAGGATCATTAGAACAGTTGCACGGGAGTCTGAGCTGGATGTCATTGTCCCCCTAGGGACAAATGACTGGCTCATCATGAGATTAGACAGTGCAGGAGGACATTGCAGAGTTGAGGGGCCTAAGACAAGTAGCACACAGTATCCTTCTCAGAGGTGCTGCCTGTCAATGACTTGGGTGAGGCAAGAGTACTTTGCACCATGCAGTTTAATGAATGGTTGAAAAATGGTGTGGAGCACAGGGTTTGGCTTCATAGGGGACTGGGGTTCCACCTGGAGGGACACCAGCCTATACTGGCAGGATGGTCTGCATTTGTCCAGGAAGGAAACAAGTCTTTTGGGCAATCAATTTAAATACTTCATTGGCAAGCTTTTAAACTAATCAAGGAGGGAGGCACTGATAAGCAACAGGAAAATCCCAGCCTCCCCCTACAAAACAGGGTACTAAATGAGAAAAAGACCAAGGTTGAAAGGTCAGTGGGGGATGCTGCTACAGAAGGTAAAGCCATCAAAAAATGGAGAGCAATGAGTACCAATGCCCATAGTCTGGGTAACAAGCTTCCTGAATTAGTGGCCTTGATGGAGGAGGAACATCTGGATATTGTGGCAGTCACAGAAACGTGGTACACACAGAACCATGACTGGGATGTAAACATACCAGGATACACTATCTACAGGAGGGATAGGGAGGGTAATAGAGGAGGAGGAGTAGCTTTCTACATAAGGGAAGGAATCAAAGCAACAGAACAAAAGGGTAAACAGGAAGGAGATGAATCACTGTGGTCAATTTGAGATAAGCAATGGCACCACAATCTGCACAGGGTTAGATATCAGACCTCTCAGGGGAGGAAATGGACAAGAAAATGATAGCAAGTATACTTAGAATGGCAGAAAAAGGGAGAAATTGCTGATGGGTGATCTGAATATGCCAGATGTTAACTGGAGTGCAGTTGCAGCAGCCACTTCAAGAGTGGGTTATTCTAGATGCCCTACAGGTGGCATGCCTTAGACAACTAGTATTGGAACCCACTCGAGAGGGAGCAATCTTAGACCTGGTACTCTCAAATGGAGATGGAGAGAGGATCACAGATGTAGAAGTGGCTAGCCATCTGGGAACTAGCGACCATCGAACAGTATGGTTCACAATAAACACAGCAATAGATTCAAGCAATACAAAGGCAAAAGTACTGGATTTCAGGAGGCTGACTGCCAAAATGGGTGAGTGCCTAAGGAATGCACTAGCAAATGGGCAGGAAGGAGGGTGGAAGAACAATGGGGAATAATAAAACTGCCATCACAGAGGTAACAAGCCTTTGTGTGAAGCAAATAAACAAAACAAAACAATGTAAAACCACTATGGTTCTCAAAGGAGGTGGCAGTGAGACGTTCAAGAGAAAAGAAAGCATTCAGGAAGTACAAGGAATCAAAGAAGGAGCAGGACAGAGGACTGCATCAGTTAAAGCAAAAGGAAACTGGGAAGGCAGTCAGAACAGCAAAGGCCCAAACCGAGAAAAGATAGCCAACTCAGTTAAGAAGGGATAAAACCTTTATAGGTACATCAGGGAGTGAAGGAAGACCAAGGAAGATAGTGAGGCTTAATAAAGGGAGGGGCATGCGCGAGAGGTTGACTGTGAAAAGGCAGAGCTACAAAACAAATATTTTTGCTCAGTATTTACAAATGAAGAGAGGGAGATATCTAAAACAAACAATAGAAACACTCTGGATGCAGAAGTTGATACCAGCCCATTTACAGAAGAAAGAGTTCTAAAAGAACTCTTAAAACTGAAGGTGGACAAAGTAATGGGGCCTGATGGGATTCATCCCAGAATTCTAAAAGAACTAAGGGTAGAACTAGTGACACCACTGACTATCCTCTTTAACAAATCATGGGAGGATGGGGTGGTACCTGATGACTGGAGGAGGGTAGATGTGATCAGGAAGCAGGGCAGAAGCAGGAAACTACAGGCCTGTTAGTTTAACCTCAGTGGTAGGGAAAATGATGGAATCACTCTGAAGGAAATAATTGTCGAGTATCTAGAGGCCAGAGGCAGGACCCAAGGCAGCATGGATTCACAGCGGAAGGTCATGCCAGACGAATCTGATAGATTTCTTTGACTGGGTGACCAAAGTAGTAGATCAGGGAGGGGCTGTGGACAGCCTACTCCAGACTTTAGCAAGGCATTTGGCGCAGTCCCACAAAAGATTAATATACAAGTTAGCTAGCCTGGGAGTCGGTCCCAAGATGATAGCCTGGGTAAAGAATTGGCTGAGAATAGGACACAGAGGTAATAATAAATGGAGTTCACTCTGAAGAAATAGAGATTTACTAGTGAGATTGTCGCAGGGTTCATTAATAGGACCGGTCCTCTTCAATGTCTTTATAAAAGACATTGCAGAGGGACTGGAAGGAAAAGTATGTCTCTTTGCAGATGACACAAAGATCTGCAACAGGCTGATGCACAAGGTGGGGAGGAAAGGATGAGAAGGGACTCGCAAGGTTAGAGGAATGGTCAAATATATGGCAGCTTAGATTTAATGCTAAGAAGTGCAAGGTAATGCACCTGGGAAACAAAAACCCAGGGGAAGAGTTCACAATGGGGGGTGAGATACTAACAACAACAAAAATGGAAAGGGACCTGGGGGTAGTCATAACAGATGACCTAAAGGTGGGCAAGCAATGTGAGAGGGCAGTAAGGATGGCTGGGGTGATACTGGGATGCATAGGGAGAGGCATCACCAGTAGAAAACAGGAAGTTGTTATCCCTCTATACAGGCAGCTGGTGAGACCCCATCTGGAGTACTGCGTGCAGTTCTGGAGACCCAATCTCCACAAGGACAGAGACAGAATAGAAGCTGTCCAGAGGAGGGTAACTAAAATGGTGCAGGGTCTGCACTGGAAGACATATGAAAAGAGACTAAAGGAGCTTAATATGTATTGCCTAGAGGAAAGAAGGAGAGGGGGACATGATAGAAACTTCCAAGTACCTCAAGGAATCAACAAAGTCCAAGAGGTGGCGTCTTTCAAAAAGAGGTGTGCAAGAACAAGGAGGCATGATTTGAAGATGGAGGATGTCTCAGAGGTAATGTAAGAGTATTTTTCACAGAGAGTTGTGGATGCATGGAACGGCCTTCGGAGGAGGTTGTGGAGTCAAAACAGTGGTGAAATTCAAGCATGCAAGGGACAGTCATAAGGCAATTCTAGGGGTGGGGTAGAAAGAAGTAGGCTGCTGGTTAACTAGGATCTGCAGCTCATCCATTAGGTAGGGAAATGGGCAGTCTGGGTGGCCAAGCGGTCCTTATCTGTTGTCACATTCTATGTTTCTATGTATCTATGTTTATTTCCAGTGAAGGGTTTGGGGCACTGTCAGAACTTTAGTGCCATGGGGCAAGGGCTGGACAAAACCCTGTGCCACACGTTGAAAACCCTGCCCTATAGGTTTATGGTGAGTAGCTTTCTTACCCAAACTATCCCGTAGCACAGGTTTCTGTGATTGTGTTGAGAGATATTGAGTCTGTGGTAGGTAGCTTCCTCTATCCAAACTAACTCACGTAAGATAGGGGTACAAGGTAGTAATCTAGGAGCTCACCAGGTAGCAAACCACAACAGGAAGTAACAATTCTGCTTCTAGTTGAAAGGCACTAAGCAGTTAAGGGAGTACAGGCTCACTATGGAGATGAGGTACAGTGGGGAGCTAGTCAATTGTGAAGACTGTGAGGACCTTCTCTCCAGAGATGCACTCTGAAGGAGGGGATACTGCCTTATCTGCAAGATCTTTAAGGAGCTCCATACTCAGTCAGTAGCTGCAAGACAAGAAATATCTCAGCTGCATCACCAGCTCACCTTGAACCCACACCGCAGACCCTCACTGCCCCAGAAGCCACTGATGTTGGGAGGTGGTGATTGGTGGGATTGTTACAACAGTGACGAGGCAGAGCTGTACATCACTGATTACTAGGGGGACTGATGACCTGCCTAGGAACAGGCTGGGATAGCGCAGGGGGAGTTTAGGGAGCTGGGCAGGGGTCATAGACAGGTACCTCACTCAGTTGCTTTCACTGAAGTACTTCCTGTCTACAGTGGGGGTAGGAGAGGGATTGCTGACCCAGGAGATTCAACCCATGGTTGAAGAAATGATAGAGAGAGGAGGGTTTGGGCTGCACTGAGGACTGGGGATCCACTTGGGAAGATAAGGACCTACACAGGGGTGATGGCCTGTATCCATCCAGGAGGGGAACCACAATCCTTGGTGGACTGTTTAAATGTTACTTTGATGACCATTTACTGTAGCCAAGGGGGTTGTTGAAGTGATCAGGAGGCAGAAACTGCTCATCCACGAGCTGAAGTAGAGTTGGAAGAACCTGAGAGGAGTGGAATCCCCAGGATGCAAACATAGTGTTAACAAAACCTGAAAGCCATGTGTGTGTCAATGCTAGAATCCAGTAGATAAGATTCCAGACCAAAAGGCCACAATGGCAGTGGCTAGCCTGGATACTGCAGCTATTACAGAGACATGGCACACTGAAAACCGTGGAGTGAAACATAGCCATACCAGGCTATACTTTGTTCAAGAAGGACAGGGTGGAAGGAAAGGGAGGTGGCGGTACTTTATGTGCGGAGAGCATAAAAGTGATGGAGATACACGGAATATGGGTGGGGGGCAGAGGTATTGTGGTTCACCCCAGAGACAGGGAATGGCACCACTATTCACACTGGTGTGATCTACAGAACTTCAGCACCAGTGGAGGAGTTAGATAAGGTACGATGGAATCCACTGGCAAGATGGCAGAAAAGATGGCGGTGCCGTTGGTGGGGGACATTAATCTGCCAGATGTAGATTGGAGCCTCTGTGATGAGACTTCAGCTAGAAGCAGGAAAATCTTGGATGCCCTACAGGGGCATTCCTTAGCTAACTATTCAGTGAACCCACTGGTGATGGGGCAATGTTGGACCTGGTACTGTCCAATAGGGACAGTGTTGCAGACATCAAGGTGGGGGACCAGCAATCACTGTACAGTGTGATTCAATACAAGGATGGTTGTGGAATCAAACCATACAAAGATGAGGGTCCTGGACATCAGAAAGGCAGATCTTAAAAAGATGAGTGAATGCCTCAAGGATGACCTGGTGGGGGGCAGTGATCTGGGAGAGATGGAGGAACAGTGGACCAAGCTAAAAGGGGGCATTGTTTAGGCAACAAACCTCTGTATTAAGCAAGGTAGCAAAAGCAAGAGGAAAAGAGAGTGCTATAGTTCTCAAAAGAGGTGACAGAGAGGTAAAGCTAAGAGGGCATCTGACACCATTTAACATAGGAGACTAGTAAAGTAAGCTGGGTGGTTTAGGAATGGGTCCAAAGGTGGTAAACTAGGTAAAATTGGTTAAGGGATAGGCAGCAGAGGGTGGTGGTAAATGAGAGTTCACTCCGAGGAAGTGAGGGTTACCAACGGTGTGCTTCAGGATCATTACCGGAGACCGGCCTCTTTAAGGTCATTATAAGTGACACTGCTGAGCAGCTAGAAGGGAAGGTCTGCACCCTTGTGGATAGCACCCAACTCTGTAATAAGGTATACACTCTTGGGTGGGTTGAAAAGGATGAGCAGATACCTGAGAAAACTTGAGGAGTGGTCAAGGGTATGGCAACTGGGTTTTGATGCAAAAAAATGCAAAATAATGCACTTTAGGTACAGAAATCCAGGGGTGGAGTACACAATGGGTGTGTGTCTGTGTGTGTGGCATTGATGACCACCAAGCAGGAAAATGACCTGAAGCTGGTCATACTGGATGACCAAAAGTTGGCCAGGCAGTGCAGCAAGGCAACTTGGAGTTGGGGGGTGGGTGCTGGGGTGCATAGAGAGGTGTATCACCAGCAGAAAAATGGAGGTGGTGTTGCCTCTGTTTAGATTGCTGGTAAGACTTCAGCTAGAGTACTGGGTCCAGTTCCAGAGAACACATCTCAGAAAGGGCATAGAGTGGAATTGGTCCATAGCAGGTCAACTAAAATGGTGCAGGGTCAGCATCAGAAGCCCTACAAAGAGAGATTAAAGGACAAAAATGTGCACATCCTGGAAGAGAGGAGAGGAGAGATACAGGGATATGACAGAGACTTTTAAATAACAGACAGGGACAAACAAGGTACAAGAGGGAAGAATTTTTCAGATAAAAAGTGCTCAAGGATAAGGGGGCATGATAAGAAGTTGGAGGGGGTAGATTCAGGAGAGAAGAGTGGAAGTAATTCTTCATTAAAAGAGTGGTGGAATCCTGGAGCAGTCTACCAGTGGAGGTGGAAAAGGGAGAAAACAGTGGTTCAAGAATACATGGGCTAGGTATAAGAGAATCTTAGGGGAAAGAGAAGAGGTGTGAAAGGGATCGTGATCAAAGAGGTTGTGTAGTGATACTATAGGCAGGGAAAAATGAGCATACCTGGTGGGCCAACTGGTCCAGATCTGTGGACAAATTTTATGTTTCTATGTACAGAAAGTTATAAGCTCTAAGGTAACTCAAATACTGAGCACACAACAATAGGGCCAATATTCAGATACATATAAACTCTAAGGTAGCTCAAATACAAAGCACACAACAATAGAGCCAATATACAGATACATATACATTCTAAGGAAACTCAGAGCACACAATAATAGAGCCAATATACAGATACATATAAACTCTAAACTAACCAAATACAGAGCACAAAACAATAGAGCCAATATACAGATACTGTACATATAATCTCTAAGGTATCTCAAATACAGAGCAAACAACAATAGAGTCAATATACAGATTCATATAAACTCTAAGGTAGAGCAATATCAAGCACACAACAATAGATCCTATATACCGATACATATAAACTCTAAGGAACTCAAATACAGAGCACACAACAATAGAGCCAATATACAGATACATATAAACTCTAAGGGAACTCAAATACAGAACACACAACAATAGAGCCAATATACAGATACATGTAAACTATTAGGTAACTCAAATACAGAGCACACAACAATAGAGTCAATATACAGATACATATAAACTTTAAGGTAACATAAATACAGAGCATACAACAATAGAGCCAATATACAGATACATATAAACACTAAGGTAACTTAAATACAGTGCACACAACAATAGAGCCAATATACAGATACATGTAAACTATTAGGTTACTCAAATACAGAGCACACAACAATAGAGCCAATATACAGATACATATAAACTCTAAGGAACTCAAATAGAGAGCTCACAACAATAGAGCCAATACACAGATACATATAAACTTTAAGGTAACTCAAAACAGAGCACACAACAATAGAGCCAATATACAGATACATATAAACTCTAAGGTAACATAAATACAGAGCACTCAACAATAGAGCCAATATACAGATACATGTAAACTATTAGGTTACTCAAATACAGAGCACACAACAATAGAGCCAATATACAGATACATATAAACTCTAAGGGAACTCAAATACAGAGCACCAACAATAGAGTCAATATATAGATACATATAAACTCTAAGGGAACTCGGATACAGAGCACCAACAATAGAGCCAATATACAGATACATATAAACTCTAAAGTAACCAAATACAGAGCACACAACAACAGAGCCAATATACAGATACATATAAACTCTAAAGTAAGTCAGATACAGAGCACACAATAATAGAGCCAATATACAGATACATATAAACTCTATGGTATCTCAATACAGAGCACCAACAATAGAGCCAATATACAGATACATATAAACTCTAAGGTATCTCAGATACACAGCACACAACAATAGAGCTAATATACAGATACATATACATTCTAAGGGAACTCAGGGTACACAACAATAGAGCCAATATACAGATACATAGAAACTCTAAGGTATCTCAGATACAGAGCACCAACAATAGAGCCTATATACAGATAGGTATAATTTAAGGGAACTCAGATACAGAGCACACAATAGGGCCTATATACAGATACATATAAACTCTAAGGTATCTCAGATACAGAGCACCAATAATAGAGCTAATATACAGATACATATAAACTCTAAGGTAATGCTAATACCAAGCACACAACAATAGAGCCTATATACAGACATGTAAACTCTAAGGTAACTTAAATACAGAGTACACAACAACAGAGCCTTTATACAGATACATATAAACTCTAAGAGAACTCAAATACAGAGCACACAACAATAGCACCAATATACAGATACACATAAACACTAAGGTATCTCAAATACAGAGCACACAACAATATCACCAATATACAGATACATATAAACTCTAAGGTGTCTCAGATACAGAGCACCAACAATAGAGTCTATATACAGATATATAGAAACTCTAAGGGAACTCAAATCAGAGCACACAACAATAGAGCCAATATACAGATACATATAAACTCTACAGTATGTCAAATACAGAGCACCAACAATAGAACCAATATACAGATACATATAAACTCTAAGGGAATGCAAGTACAGAGCACACAACGGTAGAGCCAATGTACAGATACATATAAACTCTTAAGGTATCTCCGATACAGAGCACACAACAACAGAGTCAATATTCAGATACATATAAACTCTAAGAGAACTCAAATACACAGCACACAATAATCGAGCCAATAACAGATACATATAAACTCTAAGGTAACTCTAATACAGAGCACAGAATAATAGCTAATATACAGATACATGTAAACTCTACAGTATGTCAAATACAGAGCACCAAATAATAGAGCCAATATACAGATACATATAAACTCTAAGGTAAGTCAAATACAGAGCACACAACAATAGAGACACTATACAGATACATATAAAGTCTAAGGTATCTCAAAACAGAGTACACAACAATAGAGCCTATACACAGATACATATAAACTCTAAGGTAAGTCAAATACAGAGCACACAACAATAGAGCCAATATACAGATACATATAAACTCTAAGGTAACTCAGATACAGAGCACACAATAGTAGAGCCTATATACAGATACATATAAACTCTAAGGGAACTCAAATACAGAGCACACAACAATAGAGCCTATATACAGATACATATAAACTCTAAGGTATCTCAGATACAGAGCACCAACAATAGAGCCAATATACAGATACATATAAACTCTAAGGGAACTCAAATACAGAGCACACAACAATAGAGCCAATATACAGATACATATACATTCTAAGGGCACTCAGAGCACACAACAATAGAGCCAATACACAGATACATAGAAACTCTAAGGGAACTCAAACACTGAGCACACAACAACAGAGTCAGTATACAGATGCATATAACCTCTAAGGTATCTCAGATACGGAGCACACAACAACAGATCCTATATATAGATACATATAAACTCTATGGTATCTCAGATACACAGCACTCAGCAATAGAGCCTATATACAGATACATATAAACTCTAAGGGAACTCAGATACAGAGCACACAACAATAGAGCCGATATTCAGATACTTATAAACCTAAGATAATTCAAGGGTTGGTGGACATTTTTGGGGGTTACCTACCAGGGCAGACACAGGTTGTTGATTAGAGGAGGTGGTTCTTGAGGGAGGAGGTGAATGAACAAATTGAACTAAAGGCCTGAAGTTCAGGGGGCAGTTTTTTGTAAAACTTAGGGCCCTTGTATGTGATAAAATTCTGCATGTTTGGTGTGGTAAAAAGGGGTGCTGAAGATATGACAGGCAACCTTAAATGGTTTCAAGCATGGCTTGTAGGGCACAGAGCAACACCATAGGAGGGAATGAGGAGCACAGACTTACCAAGAAGAAAAAGAAAAGTCATCAAGGCAACACCCATGGGGAGATTCTCAGGAAGCTCAATATGTACCCTTTTGAGGAAAGATGGGAGAGGGGAGACATGACTAAGACCTTCAAATACTTCAAGGGTATTAACTGGGTGAGCACGGAGGGCCTTTTCAGCCTTAGAGGGAACAAGACCATGAGCTGGTACAGCCTAAAGATGATGGAGGGAAGTTCTTGAAGGAGATGAGGAGGCTTCTTTTTGCTGAGAGAGTAGAGCAAGTTGAATGAGCTGTCAGACAAGGTGGCATACTTTAAAATGATGGACTGCTTCAACAGGGGTGAGGCAGTGTTAGGGGAAAAGTTGTAGGTGGAGGGCAAGTGGGTGGAGAGGGAAGTTGAGGGAGGTCAGAAGGAAGATGGAGAGGGTGGTAGTTCCTGTAAATACATAGAGCTGCATGATCAACCGCACTACAGTAGATAGACTATAAGGCCATTATGTGCTGGCATTCACATGTCCATAAGTAAAAGGTAAATATAAAATTGATTTTACTTCTGGCGCTTATCTAAAACCGAGGTTATCCCTAATCTGACACCATGTTACATAGAAACATACAATTGATGGCAGCTAAGGACCGCTTGGCCATCTAGTCTGCCGATTTCCTACCTGATAGATAAGCTTCAGATTCTGTTAATCAACAGCTTACTTCCTCCTACCCACCACTAGAATTGCCTTATGCCTGTCCCCTGCATTCTTGAATTCTCCTATTTTTCCTGACTCCACAACCTACTCAGGAAGGCTGTTCCATGCATATACAATCCTCTCCTGAAAAATACTTTCTAACATTACCTCTGAGTCATCTCCCCCTCTATCTTCAAACTGTGCCCCCTTGTTCTTGCACATCTCTTTTTCTGAAAGATGCTATCCTCTTGGACTTTGTTAATTCCCTTGAGATACTTGAAAGTTTCTATCATGTCCCCCTCCTCCTCCTTTCCTCAAGGGTATACATATTAAGCTGCTTTAGTCTCTCCTTGTATGTCTTCTGGTACAGACCCTGCACCATTTTGGTTGTCCTCCTCTGAACAGCCTCCACTCTGTCTATGTCTTTATGGAGATGGGGTATCCAGAATTGCATGCAGTACTCAGATGGGGTCTTACCAACTGCCTGTACAGAGGATAACAACTTCCTGTTTTCTACTGTGGATGCCTTTCCCTATGCATCCCAGTATCCCCAGCCCTTCTTACTGCCTTCTCACATTGCTTGCCCACCTTTATATCTAAAATAATTACTTAGGTCTCTTTCAATTTTTGTTGTTGTTATTAACTCACCCCCATTGTGTACTCTTCCCTGAGTAGTTGTTTCCCAGATGCATTACCTTGCACTTCTTTGCATTGAATCTGAGCTGCCACATATTTGACCATTCCACCAATCTTGCCAAGTCTGTTTTCATCCTTTCCACCCCATCTTGTGTATCAACCCTGTTGCAGATCTTTGTGTCATCTGCAAAGAGACATACCTTTCCTTCTGGGTGCTTCCAATGTCACTTATAAAGACATTAAAGAGGACCGGTCCCAGTCCCGAACCTCCATGTACCATCTATTTACCATCCTTTCTTCACTGTGGACTCCTCTTACTATTACCCTTGCATTCTGTTGTCCAGCCAGTTTTTTATCCAGGTTACCATCTTGGGACCCACTCCAAGGCTGGCTAACTTGTATATTAATCTTTGTGTGAGACTGTGTCAAATACCTTGCTAAAATCTATGTTGGAAAGATTTCTCTCAACAGTGCTGATTTAAGCCAAATTACAATTTTTAAATTTGATAGGGTCCTTGACCTCATCCCATACCCCAGCTGACAAGGGAACCAGTCTCTGCAAATGACTTGTTTCTGTACCTTCTTCACCTTTTTATTTGTGTAGCTGACCAGATGCTCTGCAGTGTCACTGATAAAGGTAGCAGAAGAAAGCAGGTGGTAATGACATTGTACAGAACATGGGTGAGGTCTCATTTGGAATACTGTGTCCAGTTCTGAAGGCCGCATGTCTGTAAGGACGTAGACATGGTGGAGGCAGTTCAAAGAAGGGCAATAAAGGTGGTACAGGGCCTGCACCAAAAGTCACATGAGGAGAGATTGGGAGACCTCTATATGTATACCCTGGAGGAGAGGAGAGACTGGGAAGATATGATAGAAATTGACAAATATCATACAGGCATAAACAGGGTACTAGAGGGTAGCATCTTTCAGAAAAGGAGTTGTCCAGGAACAAGGGTCATGACATGAGGTTGGAAGGGGTAGACTAAGGCATAGGATTAGGAAATATTTCTTTCCTGAAGAAGCGCACATGCATGAAACCAGTCGGGGCACTTCGCTGGTGGGATTCATTGCTGTACTTGGCTAGATGTGCTGGACTAGTAATTACAAGAATCGTTACAAGAATAAATTCATCTTGTTTTCATTTTGGTCATTGTCAGTGCTGGTTTCTATGGATGTTATATGAATTAGATTTAACTTTATGGGACAGGTGTTGGAGTTGCTTCTCATGGATTCAGTCTCCACATACCCCCACAGACTAACAGTCTGGATGAATAATTTAATGTGTCTCTTAAGATTATATTAAGGTCCTTCATGGACTAGAATGTGAGGAAAGTGGTACAAATACTTACCCCATCTCTTATTTGCATATAGGGAAATAGCCACAGAGTCCACAGGGTTCTCACCTTTCAAGCTCCTGTTTGGCCATTCAGTAAGTGCTCCCCTTGATATGGTAAGGGGTGAATGGAACATGATGAAGTCCTCCCATAACTGGGACAAGATGATACTGGCTGTGTGCAGCTATCTGAAGGGGGAGGCAGAAGCAGAGCAATGGTGGATCTCCTGGGAAAGGTTAAGTGAGCATCCTTTGTGGATGCAGTCAGCCTCTTGGTGTGGCAGACACTGGCCCAAGCTTCAGAAATGTGTGGTGTGAAGCACACATTTTGGGAAATGTTAACAGGGAAATCACTGTATACCATGCTGGTACAGCACTACGTGGCTACAGGGTCCCAGGCCCCACTATGGCAGCCACCCTACAGAGTTATGAGGGAGTGAATCATGCCATTGAGAGGGAGATCAAGGAACTGCTGGGTCTTAGGGTAATCCAGGAGTCCAATAGACCCTGAACCTCACCCCCATGAAGAATGTGACCTCAAGGTTTTGCATCGACTAATGCAAGTTCAGCAGCAGTACAGAGCTGGACAAATACCCCATTTCCAGGAAGGATGAGTTCCTAGATAGGACAGGGAGAGCTGTGTGCATTCATTCATTTACAAATTGGTAACTGTGAGAGGCAAACTGAGCTGAGACTCATTTCCAGGTGCAACCTGAGTGAAGGGGAAGTGGTGAAGCACAATCAGAAGCAAAATACAACCAGTCAGGTGACGTGGTTACAGTGAGGATGACATAAATAGCATAAGCTGAGTGCAGTACAGACAAAATGGTAAAACACTGTAAACGGAGTACAAGTAAATCAGCAGACAAATCATCTGTGCATACTGGGCAAACTCTAGAAGTGCATAGTGCCTGAGTGACTGGAGGCTGAGCTGGTGCTCAAAGTGGGAGTCAACACAGGTTGATAAACTAAACAAGGTTGTTGGAACTATGAGATTAGGGAGGGAGGAGAGGTATGGGTGGTCAAAAGCCAGGCAAGGATAAAAAGAGTTCAGGAAGAGGTCTGGCAAGAGCAGGGGAGGCAGAAGTTTTAGCTGGCATCTAATGGAGGGAAGGGAGGGACAGACAGATGGAAGATGGTAGCTGGTTCCATAGGGAGGGAGACGATATGAGAAAGCAGGTTTCACAGCTGAGGAGTATGAGAGGGGAAGGGAGAAGGTGTGCAGGTCCCTCGAGCACAAAGAGTAGAAGGAAATGGGGATCAGGAGACAAGAAGGGATTGGTATAAAGGGAGTGACTCAAATCAGTATTTAGGAGATGAGGGATGCACAGTGGGACTGGTGATGTGAGGGGAGAGGGAGGATGGACAGCGAGGAATAAAGGACAGGGATAGATATGAGAGGGTGAGTTGGTAGCAAAGCTGCACAAAGTGTTGCACAGGGTTTCCAATTGCATAAGGGAGGTGGAGTGGGTTGTGTCATAAACCACAGCTGTATAGTCAAAAACCAGGAGAAGCATGTTGGCGACCAGCTCCCAGTGGACCTAGGGAGAAAGGCAGTGTTTATTATGGTACAGGGCACTGAATTTGGGGGGAATGTGGCATGGATGTCATCAGTGTGGGCAGCGAAGTCATGCCTGCTACCTAACCACACACTGAGACACTTGAAGGTTAGGATGGCATCAAGTGGAATGCCATCCAGTATGAAGAATACATGGGGTGAACTGGGCCAGCTTTTGGCTGTTACCAAGGCCATAGACATTGTTCTTTTTTCGTGTGTAAGGACCCAAAGTTGGTTGACTGGAACCAGCGAACATTGTGAAAGTCTTGCTGAGTGAGGCTTCTACAAATGCAGTTGAGGGACCAGAGGCATGTAAAACTATGTCATCAACAAACGTGAACATAAGAGTTGGCACACACTGAGGGCATGTTGTTTAGGAAGATGGGGAAGAGGGTTGGACCCAGCATGGAGCTCTGTGTGACCCTGCCCTTGATAGGGAAGGGCAGGGAGATGGCACTTCCTACCTGTTCTGAGTGACTGTCCAAGAGGTAGAAACAGAACCATTCAACAGCGGAGCTGAGAGGCCGGCTGAGCTCAGCTTATCCAGAAGGAATGAGTAGGCCACCGAACATGTATATGACCACTATAGACCTGACAAAGTGATGTTGGTAGGTATCCCTGCCCTCTGAAGCCAGAGAGAGGTTGGCCTTCATCACTCTGCTTGGCCTATTTGAGTTTCAAGTAATGCCATTTGGGATGAAGAATGCACCATCCACCTTTTAATGACATGTGGTGTGCATTCTGTCTGGAGAAGGAGACTTTGTTCTACTGCATAGGACAGCATTGCCACCTACAGCCAGAGATGGGAGTATCACATCAGGCATGTGACTGAGGAGCTCCACTAACTGAAGGCTGCAGGGCTGACAGTGGAGGGGGAGAAGTGCCAAACAGGGAAGATAGAAGTGTCATACCTTGGGATTAGGGTGGTAAGTGGGTACATGCAGCCTGATCCAGGTAAAAATTGAAACCATACAAGGATAAACCACACCAACAACCAAAACAAGCATTTGTCAATGCCGAATGTTGTCTAGCTGGCATTGGTATTGGTAGTGTAGGAGTTAGAGATGCATAATAGGAATGGCAGTGAAGTATTGAACTGACACCAACCTCTTCCCTCCCTGCAGACAGTGACAGGTGTTGGGGTGTGCCTTTGGGTCATCAGCTGTAACGCTCATGCCATTTCACCTCACCCTACCCTGTAGACACTGACAAGTGTTGTGGTGTGCTTTGGGGTCTTTGGGCCTTATACTTACCCCATTCCATAAGGAAATACACTGAGATGGGTGCAGTATAGGAGAATGGGGTGAACTTTGGGGCCGAAAACTCCAAGGCACACCTCGATGCCTGTCACTGGCTGCAGGTTGGGGGTGGGGGTGGAATGGCATGAGCATTACAGCCGATGATCCCAAGTCACACCCCTGACGCCTGTCAGTCTCCACAGGGTGGGGTGTTACAGTTGGAAGCCCTAACACCATAGGCGTTTGTAGGTATTTTCACTCCAACTTTTCAACATGGGCTTTTTGTGACCCCAGAGCAGCACTATCAGTTTGTTAGCCGAAAGGTGATTTTGCACAGCGACTGCGCCATTTGCCACCACAGGGATGAAAACACATTTTTGGCAGGATGTGAAAAATGACAACTATATTGTTCATGAGGCGGTGATTTTTTTCACCAAATTTGTAACATAGGCTTTTTGAGAGCCCACCTCATGAACAATGGCACTGTCATGTGGTTAATCAGTCCTGAAAGGTGATTCTGCCCAGTAACCATGAAATCACCTTTCAGGACTGAATAATGCCATGACAGTGACTGACTTCAAAAGGAGGGGTCCCAATAATCCCATGTTGAAAATTTGGTGTCAAAATTCCAAAAAATGGCAGAGATATGCACCAAAGTTAAAAAAATCCTATTTATGCCACTATACAGCTTACCGGCATTTCCTCAATTCACAGTCGGCTTTGAAGAGTGCAGACGTGTTCCCAGTCCACCGGAGATTGTTGTGCTGTGTTCCTTGGGTAAGTGTGGGTGAGGTGGTGTGGGAGGCAGGGGTGCCGAGGGGTGGGCGGGCTGGGGAGGGACACAGGACTCGATAAGGGACCGCTTTCTGTGTTACAGGTTTAAACAAAAAGAGAAACATCATGGGTCATTGTTTCCTTTTACAGGAGCATATGGCTCTCAGTGGGCTCCCAGCACGCCACCTGACTGTTCTGGGGGCTGTAGTCGATGAGGGATTGGGCACCCCTCGTCGGCACATACTGAGTATTGGGGGCAAGAGCCGAGGGGATTGGGCATTCCTATAGGGCACATACCGAGTATTGGGGGCAAGAGCCGAGGGGATTGGGCACCCCGGCACATACTGAGTATTGGGGGCAAGAGCCGAGGATTGGGCACTCTCAGCACACAACAATGGGGGATTATGCTGATGGGAGTGGCTCCTGTTGACAGATTGAACCAGGAACTGGGGACTGAAGCCAATGAGGATTGGGCCCCTGTCAGCAAAGAAAGACTGTTGGGGAGGCGCATGATGCCGGGGGATTGGGTACCCTCTCAGCACAGAATTGAATCGGGAAGATGGGCCATTATGCCGACAGGGAGTGGGCTACCCTGTTGGCACAAGAACGGGGTCGGGGCATGCTGACAGGAGGATTGGGCACCCCTGAAGTTGGTATCATGGCAGGTGGCAGCGACAGTCACTGCCACCATGTTTATTGGACTGCTTCACCAGGAAGGGCACATCGGGAGGCATGTTCTGGTGCCGCTGCATGAGGAGCTTGCCTCTCATTACAGCGGCACTTTTCTTAGATCTGGAGGCCACTTTACATATTGCTGGTGTGGTGCCTGCATGCTTGCTTATTGGGGAATGAGGGACGCACCTATTGATGCATGTCCTGCATTTGCCCACAGTGACCGCACCTCCAAATCTGCTACTACTGCAATATGTTGGCTGGCGTGCACACGCAAGCCAACATAAAAAGTCACGTCAGGCTTGTGACTGAGGAACTCCACTAACTGAAAGCTGCAGGGCTGACAGTGAAGGGGGAGAAGTGCCAAACAGGAATGGCAGAGATGTCATACCTTGGGCTTAGGGTGGTAAGTGGGTACTTACGGCCTGACCCAGGTAAAAATTGAAACCATACAAGGATGGACCACACCAACAATAAAAGAAAAGACACGTCAGGACTCATGACTAGAAGTGCCAAACAGGGATGGCAGAGGTGTCATACCTTGGGCTTAGGGTGGTAAGTGGGTACATACAGCCTGACCCAGGTAAAAATTTAAACCATACAAGGATGGACCACACCAACAACCAAATGTATGAGCCTGCCAAAGGATGACAGGATACTACTGGAAGGTTGTGTAAAACTTCAGTAGCATGGCCAAACCCTGGTCCAGTCTCACAAGGAAGAAAATGTTGAAAAAGTCCAGTGGCTATATCACTGTGAGACAGCTGCTCCACCAGTTGAAAGAGGCATTGTGCTAGGTACCTGTGCTCACCAGCCCTCACTATTCTTCAAAATTCTTTTGTATGTGGATGTGTCCAATGACTGGCTACTGGTGGTTTTAAGACAGGTCACATGTACTGTGGAGGAACATCCAGTCATGTACTTGAGTAGGAAGCTCAGCCCAGACAGGAGGTCTATGCAACTATTGAGAAAGAGTCTCTGGGTATTGACTGGCTCTGCAGAAGCTGTAGCCATATTTGTATGGGAGCTGTTCACACTGGTCACTGACCACAACCCCTCATGTGGCTCTGTAGGACCAGAACAAAAAATTGTTATGATGGGGTCTGGTGCTGTTGTCTCATAACATGGACATTAGATACTTGAGTGGGACACAGGATGGCATGGCAGATACTTTGTCTGGACAATAGATGGCACATCTCATAAGGTAGAAAAGAAACGGGCAGTCTGGATTGGCCTTATGGTCCTTCTCTGCTGTCAACTCTATGTTTCTATGTTTCAAGAACTAGTGGCCTAGTGAAAAAGTGTGCTGCTTAAAAATTAACACATTTTTAAAAAGAGAGAGAACGGAAGGCATAGCAGGTAGAGCAGGTACAGCAAACCTGATAGAAACATAGAAACATAGACTTTGACGGCAGATAAGGACCGCTTGGCCCACATAGTCTGCCCATTTCCTCATTCTGCATGGATCGGCCGCAGATCCTAGTTAATCAACAGCCTATTTCTTCCTACCCACCCCCACAAGAATTGCCTTATGTCTGTCCCATGCATTCTTGAATTCTCCCACAGTTTTAGACCCCACAACCTCCTCAGGAAGGCTGTTCCATGTGTCCACCACCTCTGTGAAAAGATACTTCCTCACATTGTCCTCGAACCGCCTCCCTCTACCTTTAAATTGTGTCCCTTGTTCTTGCACATCTCTTTTCTGAAAGATGCTACCGTTTTGAACTTTGTTGATTCCACTGAGGTGCTTAAAAGTTTCTATCATGTCCCCCTCTCTTCTTTCCTCAAGGGTATACATATTAAGCTCCTTTAGTCTGTCCTCATATGGCTTCTCTTGCAGACCCTGTACCATTTTAGTTGCCCTCCTCTGGACTGCCTCATCCTGTCTATGTCCTTGCGGGATGGGGTCTACAGAACTGGACGCAGTACTCCAGATGGGGTCTCACCAACTGACTGTACAGAGGGATAACAAGTTCCTGTTTTCTGCTGGTGATGCCTCTCCCTATGCATCCTAGTATAACCCCAGCCCTCCCTACTGCCTTCTCACATTGCTTGCTAACCTTAAGGTCATCTGATATGATTACCCCCAGGTCCCTTTCCTTTTTTGTTGTTGTTACTACCCCCCCACCCCATTGTGTAATCTTCCTCTGGGTTTTTGATAGAAACATAGGGTCTAACATGCTAACATGGACAAACATCATTTAGGTAGCCAATATATGTGTATTTTATTTTTTCAGGAGATGGAAATGTACTAAATATAAATCACAAGAAATATGTTCTTTTAAAAAAAATAACTAGTTATGTTGCCCATAAAATAGTTGTGGAGGTATTGGGAGAATTAAAATGTCCTTATATTACAATCATAGGCCTCAGGCACTCAGCTGGGGAAGAGGGGACTTTGTGTAAGCAATCTTATTCCTACCCTGTAAAATATTTTTGTTTTGGGTTAAACTTTAAAGGGCTGAATCACTTTTTTTAAAAATTGCACTTTTTTTTTAGCTATTATTTTTCTCTCCTAAGTGCGGTCCTACATCTGGAGTGCGCCCCCGGCCCCATCTCCCTCCATCCATCAGCCAGCGCTGGCACTTACTCCCAGGGTTTGCCCCTAGTGGGGCTGGTGGGCTTCCCACCCCACCAGAGACTGGATCTGGTGTGACCAGTGCCTGGCTAGCCAGGAACGGGCCTGTGAAGTGTCCCCTTCATCCGCTTTCACTGCTTTTTTTTTCTTACTGCGCCTTGCTATGATGGTCATGCACTCTCCCATGCATGCCCACATCACGTCTCCAGTGCTCCTGCCCCACATTGTTGTGGCTCCATGTCACCGAGTCCTAACCTCCGCTAGGGGTCTGGCATGCATTGGACACTGATTTCCCCCCTTCTCAGAGATGGAGAGCAGTCCATTGGATGCTCACTCCATCTTCTCCCTGCCGACCAATGGTGGCCTTGCTTGTTCCCAAACACGGTCACTGTCATGGCGCTTAGGTGTGGTGTCCAGCGCCTCAAATCTCAACGCCACTGGGCCAGCCCAAAACTTACACATCTTTTGAATGTAAACAGAACCAAGTCAGAGTGAGATAGCACCTCTGGTTTATTTATTTATTTAAAATTTGATAACCAGGAAAGGCACACTGAGCTGAGGCTTGTTTCCAGGTGCGACCGGAAGCAGGGTACAAGACAAGGAAATTGCAAACGTATTAAAAAGTAACATCGTTTAGACAGAATAATACATAAATAAATGCCATTTCTAGGCAGTAAGTGTTACGTACATTATTACATGCAGTCATAATACATCTTAGCACAAGCCTAATACATTCAGTGCTGATAATGTAAATAACCTACATGGTGAGAAAGCCAGTTCAGCAGTAGAGGAGATAGTAAATACAGGTTGTTGTAAAAGCACGTGGGGATCAGAGGAAAGCCTTTGAAGGTGTTTCAGAGAAGAGATGGAGAGGAAGAGCCAGAAGAAGGATGGAAGCTGGTTACAGAGAGTAGGAGGTGATATGAGAAAGCAGCTTGTCCTGTGCAAGAATGTGCATGGGGTATAGAGAAAGTGTGAGGGTCCCTGGAACAAAGAGCATAGTTAGATACTGCCACAGGTGAAAGGTTTAGCCATCCAGGAATATCAAATGGACATCGTCTTCAATCCACAAAACCAGTTTGGACCCATTCTGGAAACAGGTTGTCTCCAGATATCATTGAAATAGTTCTGTATTGGATGTCAGAGACAAACCATAGGCAGACTGGATGGACCACTGTCTTTTTTGCCATCATGATCTATGTTTCTATGTGTAATAATGCAGAGTAGTAGGCCAATCAGCTGGAGGTATTTCAGTGTGTGTGAGCTCTTAGAGCCAGTTATGTTTGAGATTTTGAACTTGCAACCTCAAGGGTTCAAGTCTGCCATAACTCACTGTGTCCCAGTTGGGGGAAATAAGCTTTTCTACTCAGAATGCAAATAGCTTTTAGGCAGGTCATTCTGTGGGAATCTCCGTCTTTTCAAATGTGTTTATTTTTTTTCTGTAAAACTACTGTATTCCCCATAGTCTTCAGTGTATATTATCCAGTAACATATGTAAATATCATGGAGTGTCCAATGTTATTTTTATATAAGTCGTGATTTCTGTGACTGAGTTATTGTAAGCATTGATAACCACTGATAAACTGGCAAGTCGTGATCCACTCCAGAAGAGAAAGCTAAAAAGTTATGGTATTTAAAGGGACACAGTCAACCCTTTTTGCATCATATTTCTAGTTGAAAACCCCATTTTCTGATGCCATCTCTAAAAGTCAGTAAGGCTTGCTGGTTGTTTTATCTTGCACTCTTTCTTAGTAAAACTGAAATGCATGCTTATGATGTACTTATATCCAACTTTGTTTTGTTTCAAGTCCTTGATATACTCTAATAATAATATTATGGAATTTCTGAAGACTAGGAACACCCTGAACAGGGTAGCCTACCTTTGCAAGTTTCCTCACCCCTACTGCATATTTAGTGGCTAGACTGTGTTGGGGTGTTTCAACACCAGGAACAATGCACTTGTAATTTTTTTTTTTTTTAGTTGTTTAACCAGGAGTAGCACACTGCTGAAAGCTTTTTACAGGAGCATCCGGGAGCACAGGGAAGTTAAGGACTTGCTCAGGGTCACACAGTATGCAAGTGGAAGCTGTGGGATTCAAACCCAGGTCTGGCCTGCTGGATGTCACCAAATTTGCAGCTCAGAAGCTATAAACCATTGCGCTGATCAAGAAATGTAAACAAACACATTTTAGTGTGGTAACACCAGTATGGTGGATGTTTGTTTTCATTTTAAAAACAAAAGCATGAATGAGAATCAAACTACCAGTTATATCACTAATCTTGACAAAACTTGGGCAATCATAAAATGTGTTTTATGGCTGTGATGAGCCTATAGCTATTTTGTTATCTGTAGCTTGAAAATGGAGTTTCGTGGAACACATTTTTGGACTTTTCAATGTATCCTTCCACATCTTCAAATCACTAAGACAACTAAAATAAAATAATCCCTTATTTCTGTTTAGAATGTCAGAGACATAACTCCAAGCTGCATATCTGATGGCCATTAGGAAACTGAAACAGCTTGTTAAATATTGGTTGCCTATTAAACTGGATATTTGTTTACCCCTTTGAAATGCAGCAGCTTGCACAGTTAAATGATTAGCATTTAAACATTTTTGCTACTTACTTCGGTTGAGATAAATATCTTTCAAGAAAGATTCATACCTCATAAATGTTACCCTTTCCCAGCAAATTTTGTAAAGATTTACAGTTTTAACCTCTCAAGACCATCTGATAAAATGCCAGGTCTTCAGTGAACTACCCAGACTAAATACATAAAATGTTTTTGCAGGAAAGTGCCAGCCTGCTTCCCAAACATAACATATAAGAGCTACTGAGATCTCTTATGGTAAGGTGTGTGTGTGTGTGTGTGTGTGTGTGTGTGTTTGAGGAGGGTGGAGAAACAGTCAAACTCCTGGCCAGGGAGACCTCATCTAATGAATTAACTGCAAACAGAAGACTGTTTTTGTCCTTTTATAATATGATATGATATACTGAGTGTGTATTTACTGAGCTGATGGATCAGGGCCTTGATAAAATAATAACATTTATTTAACTCATTCAAGATTCTATCAGGTGGACAGAAAAAGTGTATTTAAATTTGTCTGAAAACTAACAATTATAAGATGCAAAAACAGCATTTGTGTGTATAAATATATACCTATATCTATATATATATTATGGTGGCAGTAGTACTCACCATGAATTAGAGATTGAGTACCCCATTTAAGGATAAATGGCAAAATTTGCACCTTAATAACTTTGCCACTATATGATGGATTTGCCTGAAATTAGGCAGGCACAGAGCGGTACCATAGAGCTTGGATGTGCCAAGTTTCATACCAGTCAGATATACAGTTGCCGAATTATTAAGCAAAAAGTTTAACAGTGTCACAAAGGCAGTTTTTAGTGTCGCAAATGACCCCAGTAGTGTCCTGACTCAGCCATTTTTTTTCAGTTAGTGGTCACAGAAATGCTTGGCATTTAAATTTGGGACCCTCTAGGGACACAATGCTTTTTGTGTTTACCTAGTCAGAGCCCTGAGAATGCTAGCCATGTCTTTTTGGGGGGGTTAAATGCCCCAGAAATATGTTTTTGAAATTTTTGGGAAAAGTAGTGTCACACTTGCGACACTTTCGTGATTTTTTTTTTGTGAAAGAGTCTTGATTTTCGACACTATAGCCAAAATAACAGGAATTTTTTGCCACCCTGCTGCAAAATAATGGTTTGGTGACAAAATATTGCACGGATACAAAGTTATGGTGCTCCGAATTTGACGCTTTTTCCCATAGATTAACATTGAGGTGTCCACCATGTCTTTCAGGGCCCATATCTCGGAAACGCTTCAAGATATGGACTTTTCGTCACAAAAATGCTTAGCCCCCCACTAGGGGATTAAGTGTAAAACTAGCCAGGAAAGTCGTAAGCAATATAAAAATGTAATTTATTTTTATGTCATACGGTTCCTGAGATATAAGCAATTTACTATTCCAAGTCCTCATTTTGTGGTCCAAGGCTAATTATTATGCATACATTCTTTGTAATCACTGTGTTTCTCTATGCAGCTGTTGGGGAAACCAGAATTATGCGCTTCCGTTACTGTTACAGTAAGCTTTTCCACTTGCGTTTCCATACCCATTTTGCGTTAGCGTTCCTGTGTCACTACGTGTGTGTGTTACCGTTTGCATTTTCGTTAAGCGCTTGTGTTTGTATTACTGTTAACATTTGCATTCCACTACTGTTTGCATTTTGATTAGCATCACTGTGCACATTTCCATTTGTATTTCTGGCCCCCCTCCATTTGCATTTGGCTTTGCATTTCTCTTTCGTTTGGTGTCATCGTTGCTGTTACCGTTACCATTTGTGTTTCCAATTGTGTTATCGTCAGCGTGCATGTTACAGTTTGCTTTTCCATACGCACTTGTGTTTGCATTTCCATTTCTGTTTTCTTTGGCATTATTGTTGCTGTTACCGTTACCATTTGCATTTCCAATTGCAGTACCATGAGTGTGCACATTACCAGTTGCTTTTCTGTTTGCGCTTGTGTTTCCATCTCCGTTTACATTACTGTTCACTTTGGCTTCAGTTTGCGCTTGCATTTCTCTCACCGTTTGCATTTTCATTTACATTTGCATTGCCATGTGCGTTATCATTTGTGGTTGCATTTGCATTGCACTTACCATTACTGTGTAACAAAAAATCATTGGTGGCCGCTCCTACCACCACATTCCATTTACTATTTATAGTCCTCATTCTCAGAAAGAAGGAAATTCATGGCAAAAAATCCATTTAATGCATCAGTTAGGGTTGTTCCACAGTGACAAAAGTGAGGAAATTCGATGTTAGGGTTGAAACCCTTGCACCCCACCGCCCCCAAACTGGCGTGGGGTGTGCATTGGGGTCGTCGGTCCTAACTCTCACCCCATTCTCATATACTTCACCACCTCAGTTTGTTTACACCTGGGAAGGGGTGAGAGTTAGGGCTGACGACCTCAACACACACCCCTACACCGGTTTGAGGGGGCGGGGTAGGGAGTGAAAGGGGGGGTTCAACCCTAACATTGAATTTCCTCGCTTTTGTCACTGTGGAACAACCCTAACTCCCTCACTGATGCATTAGACAGAGTTTTTTTGCCATGAAAATATATATATATATATGTATATATACAGCATATATATATATGGAAATGTCTCTATTTACAATAAATTTATTTACGGGCATTACTAATATCTTTTGAAAGATTGTCTGACTTGTGATTAGTAATTTTGAGTATAGTTCATGAAATAATGAGCTTGATATTTGTTGTTTCATATAGTCCCCCGTTATGCGTTATGCATAGCATATAAATCCAAATCACTCCAAGGCCACCGTGACGTATAATATTAATACTGAGCAGCAAATCAGAGCTTTTCCTAATAAAAGGCTGCTGATATAATAAATAAAGAACAGAGTCATACATAAGTAGCCAGTGGCTTATGGAAAAATGTACAGGGATTTATGGGACTTGATTCTGCCTTTCTGGGGAAAACACAGGGAAATGAGGGTTTCTTACAGAGTAATGGATTATTTGGATCTGGGAGCGTTGAATATTTCTTATCCTATGTTTTGTATCCTGGATAGGGCAGGGGGGATGCTACATCTCACTGTTACAGGGATGCCCATTTACACAGGTTTGCACTGTATTTACTCAGGCTGTCCCAGACTAGATGCAATATCTTGTTTTCAGTGGGGTCTTTTACCATTTACCAGGACTTTGTTGAAAAAGGGACTTTATCCCAACAAATGTTTTTCCTGTGAAAAAATAAATTATTATCAATCAATCAAATTTTTATAATGTATTTATTCAGGATACCTAGTCCAGGGCCTCTGTATTCAGAGGAGATACGCAGTGCATCCTGGTTGAAAAGGGAGATGTGCCGCACAACTCCAACAATGCACAGCAGTGCGATATTCAAATGTGCGGGATGCGACAGCCACAAGGAATGGAGCCAGGGCGACACAAATGGTGTGCCATTCAAGTCAAGAGGGCATCCATGTATGCTGCGCTGCAGCATATTCAGTGGAAATGTGCCCCCTACAGTCCTGAGCACTGCGGCCCACAGTTAGCTAGCGAATAGCTGGCCAAACCCGCCAGCCACCCACAGGCAGGCTGCAGATGTGCATCCAGCTGCACAGCAGCCTGGCAGCCCTGTGGACTAGAGGTACCCCTTTTCCATCCCCAATCTAGCAACTCCATCCCTGAAGAGCTCCATGGTGTAGGGTACCCCCAGACCTGACTGCACCAGAGGAAACCATGGTCCATATCCATAGACTAGAGGACTCCCATCCACCACCGTGTACACAGACACCCTCACTCCCTCATACCCAACTGCACCAGAGGAAACCATGGTCCATATCCATAGACTACAGGACTCCCATCCACTGCCCTGTACACAGACACCCTCACTCCCTCATACCAAACTGCACCAGAGGAAACCATGGTCCATATTCATAGTCTAGAGGACTCCCATCCACCGCCCATGTACACAGACACCCTCACTCCTCATACCAAACTGCACCAGAGGAAACCATGGTCCATATTCATAGTCTAGAGGACTCCCATCCACCACCCGTGTACACAGACACCCTCACTCCCTCATACCCAACCTGCTGCAAAGACTGGCACTGCCCTCCACACCCTGACATGGTCAGCCATTGACTGCACTGAACCCGGGCTGGGGACCTGCACTCTGGAATGACTCAGTTGGTACCATGCGTTGTGGCACCATGCCAGCTGCAGAGTCACTGGTGTATGCAGCCATGTGTAAGTCCCTGGCAAAATGAAGAGGGAATTTACATACCTCCAATACATGCCTTGCTGATGCTGTATCTTCTGTTGTCATACACGCTGCAAGTCCACACTCTCCCTGTTCCCTGTGTAACATGCCACCCTCCAGACTGCTGAAGTATCCTGGGTGCCATGGGGTGCGTATCCTCTAATGCCATTTGCAGAGTAGGCTTCAGGCTATAGATAGTTCATCTGCAGTTCCCCAATTTTACAAATGAATGGGAGGCCGGCTGTAACATGCTTGTTTTGGGACCTGTGTGAATTGGTACAGCATCAGCTGTCACCCACACTGAGCAGTGCAATCACACCGGGATGATGGATTAGCATGGAAATGTCTGAGGAGTATGGCCACTGGATGTTATCACCCACACACAGCTCATGCCTATGTATAACACATTCCAGCATCCTACTGCCAGTGCTCCGCCACCCACTGACAGAGTAGTACCATCCCATTACAGAGCCAGTCTTCACAATGGGATGGGCTGGGGAGCAGGGATGGGGTGTCTGTGCACTGTTGAGGGGGAGCAGGAGCCGCTACACTATGGACATGGACTGTAGGTGTATTCAGGTGCAATTAGAGATGGCATTGGGGTCCCTACAATATGGAACCGATAGAGCCTGGACTCCAGTAGGATCAGGGCTGGTGGAATGGGTGGGGGTCTGCCACTATACCACCAGTGACTTCCGGGTGTGTCCCACATGGGAGCAATCGGGGTTGGGGCTTGGGGCGAGAGCTCCTCTGGTGCATTCATCCCCATGCCAACATGCAAATGGGCTGGAAATGAGCATGCATAAAACACCTTTGTAGCATATCACCCACCATTACGTTACTGGTTTTGTATCCCTATTAGGTATACGCAGTTTATATGATCCCTCATCACTGGTCTGCAGAGATTTAATATCCATATTTGATATTGACAGTTGTCAAAAGGACTTACAACTCCCTTATAAAAGTGTAGTTTCAATATGACTTTTGATATGGTGACTCATCACAGACTTATAAGGAGTTTAGGGAAGGGAAAGAGAATATTGTTCAACTAGGAGTAGCACACTAATCCAAAGCTTGTTTCCAGATGCAACCTGGAAAAACAAGAAAGTTAAGTGAATTGCTCAGGATCACACAGTATGCACCTAGGTGGCTGTGGGATTCAAACCAGTCTCCATATCTGCAGCTCAGAGCCTTAACTCACTGGCGCCATACTACCTCCTGTATAGCATTCCTACCAGTTTAGTATTCATACTAGAGTAGACAGTTTTCAGTAACTCTCTAATGGCTTGTATGGATTTTGCATCCACATAGGCATCAACAATTGATTTGAAGTGACTCTGACAATACTAGGTATGCACTGTTGATATGAAGTCACTCACTGGTGTCTTATTGGTGTTTAGTATTATATAGAGACTTGGGACACTTATTTATTGGGGTATTGTATCAATATTGGTTAAAACAATTGATCTGGTTACTAAATGCTCCATATGGAGTTTAATGTCCATTTTATGTATAAACTGTAGTGAAATGACTTACCACTGCCTTATAGGTGTTTTCTATCAACAGTAGGTGTACCCAATTGATGTCATGGTGACTCACCACTACCCTATATGGTTTTGGTGTCCATACTGAGTGTAGGTGGTTGGGAAGTGACTCAACACTACCCTACAAGGGTTAGTATCCATAGTAAGTATAGATAGCTGATGGGAAATCACTCATCACTACCCTATAATGGTTTTGTATCCATATCACGATATAGTTGCTGTGAACTGTCATCACTGCCCCATCACGAATTAATATCCATATTACTGTTGGTACAGACAGATGATGTAAGGTGACTCACCACTGCCTTAAAGGGGTTTAGTATCCATACTGGCATTGGCAGCTGATGTGATATAACTCACCAATGCCATATAAGGATTTAGTATCCATATTAGGTTTAGACGGTTGTTGTAAACATTCTCTATTGCCCAACAGGGAATTAGTCTACATATTAGGTATATATCATTCTGCAGTGACACCACTGCATCATAGGTGTTTTGTATCAATATTAGATATAGGTAGTTGGGCAGTAAGTCATGGCTGCCTTGTAGGAGTTAGTATCAATATTAGGTATGGAAAGTTGATGTAAAGTGTCTTCACCATGGTTTAATTGGGCTTTGGTGTCCATATAGGTGTAAACAGTTATTGTGACACTTCATTCAAAAATCAGCCAGGACAAAGTATGCCTTACCGGAATTCAATTTCTAAAATAAAAAAGTATATAGAGTTGCCAGGTGAATATAAGTAGGGTATACACAGGTGTTCTAGAAAGACTGAGGTAGTAAAGCCAACACAGTCTATCTAGTTTTTCAGGCCCTGAGTGAGGTCAGCATCATCAAAGGGCAAAAAGCCAGTCACCATGAGATACAGTATCACACTCAAGCTCTGGATATCTGCCCTGGGATGGTTATAAGGTTCACCATTAAAGATTTCAGGACCTGTATGTGCTGGAGACCCACAGAAGCTAGTGCTGAGGCTATCTGCATGTTCATTTGGGGAGGTGACAAAGTCAAAGTCAGAAAGCTTTGCGATGTTCTCAGATGTCAGAAAGGACATTTTCACTCTTGGGGTCTCTGTGTGCAGTTCCAAGTTGATGGCTGTATCTCAGGGCCTCGGTTAACCCTTTGAGGACTGTCCTGGCCTGTGATTCAGTGAGGTGGTCCTTGGACTCCAGCAGTTGAAGGAGGTCTGAATTGGCCTCTTCCATGACCAGGAAGGCCTGTCCATGAGAGACCTCCATGATCTCATACACTTTGACTATATTTGGATCTGAAGGCTGGGTCAGAATGTACTAACCTCTTGGGAGGAATTTGGTGCTGAAATTAGCAGATGATGTAACCTTATCAGTAGTTTTGATGGCAACAGATTTGCCAAGTTTTGGGGAAAAGGCAGATCTAACAGTTGAGTATGCACCTTTCCCGATGACCTTACTAAGGTGATATCTATATTTGCTCTGAGTGAGCTCCATTTACAAGCGGAAGTGATTGAAAACAGCGACTGGTTTGTGGGTTGAGCTCTGCTTTATATAACTATAATTGGGTGCAGACTGTGATGTCATTTTGGCAGTGTTGAGGGACTGGTACTCATTTGGGAATCTCCCATATACGCATTGCCCTGGGACACATGAATGTCACCTGAACAGACAATAAAGGTAATGGTTGTGGAGGTGTGCACTGTCTTACATGGCTTTGATGCCCAAACTGGTCCAACTGGTCCAACTCCTACAATATGAGCTCATCATTTGACCTCCATAAAAAGGTAGGAGATAGACTTCATAACCTAATGCGGCTTCCATATTAGTAAGTGACTGGTAATGGAATGGGTCTCTAATACTCTATATGGCAGTAGCATATCAACTGAGCACGTTGTCCTGTTCATGCTTCAAGTGCATACGGGTACATACCATAAATGCAGTGTGCCAGGATGCACTCTACTCAGCATGATGTCATTAGAACCAGCAAATCAGGTTATGAGTAACATGATGTCATACATTATTTATTGCCCTTAATGGAACTGGGGCCCATTCTAGGTTGCTGGCTCATGAGTGAGCTCACACTTTCAATTTCCCGTTTATTGTCCTAATGGTTATACTGCCATTTAATCCATATATGAACACACAAATAGGGAATAGCTCATATTGCAGTGTAATGGCCTCACAGCATAATTTAGAAACCATCACTCACTTCTAAAAAATATGGGTTTAGTTTAGTTGTGGCACTTATTTATAGGGCCTTGTATCAATAATTGTATAGACAATTGATGTGGCTACCAAATGCTCCATATGGGGTTCCGTGTTCCATATAGAGTTGCCAGGTGACTATAAATAGGGTATAAATAGGTGATCTAGACAGACTGAGGCAGTAAAGCCAACTCAGTCTATCTAAATGCTCTCTTTCTATTTATTGGGTTCACCTACTGATCAGTAAACTATTGGTGATTCAGGATTTGCCGAATGTTTGGCCATTCCTCAAGGTTTCTTTTCAGTATAAGACTTATAAGGTTTTGGGCAGAGATCGCTGATGGTGGGACATGGTGGAAAGACCAGAGGCTGGCACTGGTTTTTGAGGAGACTGAGTGGTCAGCATCATCAAGGCATAAAAGCCACTCGGCCCGGTGGCGCTTGGAGGGTTGAGGCGCTTGGACGCCACACCTCGCACTCATGCTGGTGACCCGGTTCGGGAGCCAGCCTGGGCTGACGGGGTCAGCAGGAGGGGAGAGGATTGAGCATCGGATGGACAGCTCTCTTGTCCGGGGGGCAGGCTGGGGTTTGTCCGGAGCACCAGCAGCTCCTGGTGGAGATTGTGAGTGCTGCAGTGCATAGACAGCACAAATTAGCATGGCTGATGTCGGCAGGGTTGCCGTACACTTGATGTCAGTGGTGCCCACGCAAGGGAGAGAGGAGAGTAGGGAGGAAAAGTGGAAAAACACGGTTCCAGGGGTAGGCGACAGCACCAATCCCTCCCATGCTCACGACCGGATCTGACTCCGCCGACCTTCAGATCCTCTGCTAGCTCACATCTGCAGCAACTGGAGTCTATGTGTAGGCGCCCAAAGTAGGAGGGTGGCCCACCCGAGGGATAAGCTGGGGTGCCAGTTGCAGACAGGTTGAGAGAGGAAGGTGTGTTGGAGGGGACTTCGGCAGGGCAAGAGCAAGGTTGGATGCCTAAGAGAGGCCCCTGGGACCATGACTGGAGGAAAGAAACCTGAAAAAAAAAGGCATGAAGCCCGTCACCACGAGATGCAGTATCACACTGAAGCTCCAGATATCTGCCTTGAGAGGGTCATAAGGTTGACCATTAAGGATTTCAGGAGCTGCATATGGTGGAGAGCTATGTGGATGTGAAGGCTAGGTAAGGATGTAGGGCTCTCTTGGGAGGAATTTGGGAGGAATTGGGGAGGAATTTGGTTGTGAAATCAGCAGGTGATGTAACTTTATCAGATCTAACAGTTGAGTATGCACCTTTCCCGATGACCTTTCTAAGGTGATATCTATATTTGCTCAGAGTGAGCTCCATTTACGAGCATAAGTGACTGAAAACAGTGACTGGTTTGTGGGTTGAGCTCTGCTTTATTTAACCATAACTGGGTGCAGACTGTTCTGTCCTTTTGTCAGTGTTGAGGGAGTGGTACTTATTTGGGTATGTCCCATATATGCATTGTCCTGGGACACAGTGTACTCAGAATGATGTCACCTCAACAGACAAATAAGGTAATTGTTGTGTAGGTGGGCACTGCCTTATATGGCTTCGATGCTCAAACTGGTCCAACTCCTACAATATGAGCTCATCATTTGATCTCCATAAAAGGGTAGGAGATAGACTTTATAACCTAATGTGGCTTCCATATTAGTAAGTGACTGGTAATGGAATGGGTCTCTAATACTCTATATGGCTGTAGCATATCAACTGAGCACGTTGTCCTGTTCATGCTTCAAGTGCATACAGGTACATCCCATAAATGCATTGTGCCAGGGCGCACTGTACTCAGCATGATGTCATTAGAACCAGCAAATCAGGTTATGAGTAACATGATGTCATGCATCATTCATTGCCCTTAATGGAACTGGGCCCATTGTAGGTTGCTGGCTCATGAGTGAGCTCACACTTCGATTTCTCATTCACTGTCCTAATGATTATACTGCCATCTAAACCATATATGAGAGCACAAACAGGGAATGGCTCATATTGCAGTGTAATGGCCTCACAGCATAATTTAGAAACCATGACTCACCTCTCACAAATATGGGTTTCGTTTAGTTGTGGCACTTATTTATAGGGACCTTGTATCAGTAATTGTATAGACAATGGATGTGGCTACCAGATGCTCCATATGGGGTTCCATGTCCATATGGAGTTGCCAGGTGACTATGGGTAGGGTATACACAGGTGATCTAGATAGACTGAGGCAGTAAAGCCCACCCAGTCTATCTAAATACTATCTTTCTATTTATTGGGTTCACCTACTGATCAGTAAACCATGGGTGTTTCAGGATTTGCTGAATATTTGGCTGTTCCTCCGGGTTTCTTTTCAGCATAAGACTTGGAGGAATCGTTGGTGGTGGGACATGGTGGAAAGACCAGAAGCTGGTACTGGTTTTTGAGGAGCTGAGTGAGGTCAGCATCATCAAAAGGCATAAAGTCAGTCACCACGAGATACTGTATCACACTTAAGCTCCAGATATCTGACTTGGGAGGGTCATAGGGTTGACCATTAAGGATTTCAGGAGCTGCATATGCTGGAGAGCCACAGAAGATAGTGTTGAGGCTTACTCCATGTCCTTCTGGGGAGGTGGCAAAGCCAAAGTCAGAAAGCTTTGTGGTGTTGTCAGATGTCAGAAGGACATTTCCACACTTGAGATCTCTGTGTGCCACTCCATGTTCATGGCTGTATCTCAGGGCCTCAGTTTTCTCTTTGAAGACTGTCCTGGCCTCTGATTCAGTGAGGTGGTCCTTGGACTCCAGCAGTTGAAGGAGGTCTGAATTGGCCTCTTCCATGACCAGGAAGGCCTGTCCATGAGAGGCCTCCAGGATCTCATGCACTTTGACTGTATTTGGATGTGAGGGCTGGGCAAGGATGTACAGCTCTCTTTGGAGGAGTTTGGTGATATAATCATCAGGTGATGTAACTTTATCAATGATTTTGATAGCAACAGATTTGCCAAGTTTTGGGGAAAAGGCAGTTCTAACAGTTGAGTATGCACCTTTCCCAATGACCTTTCCAAGGTCATATCCATATTTACTCAGAGTGAGCTCCATTTATGGGCATATGTGATTGAAAAAAATAACTGGTTTGCTGGTTAGCTCTGCTTTATAGAACCATAACTGGGTGCAGACTGTCCTGTCTATTGGAAATGTTTATTTATTTAGTTAGTTTTTGTTGACCGATGAGTGCACTAGCCATAAAATCACTATTTTCAGGCACGACCCAGGAGAGTACACAACACATCATCATACAACAGACGAATAGTACAAGGCAAAACAAGTACAGTCAAAGATGAACAAACCTAAGTTACATAAGCCAGAATAAGCAAATCATGACAAGAGACATTATATAAACATAACTAACCTAGTTATATAATCATTCAACAGTCCAAGAATACATGGTATAACATATACAGTCGTGATGAACAAACGTAAGTTACATAAGCAGGAGTGAGCAGATCATGACAAACAGAAATTACATAAATGTGACTAACCTAAGCAACATGAAACAGCAGAGTAAGATACATATGCAATTCAAGTAAGCAGTGATTTGGGAAAGAGAGAGACCAGGAATAGTATGCGAGAGCTAGAGGTAAGAAGCAATGTCATAACAGATGAATCAAGTAGAAGATTGAAAATATGGAGGCCTAGGTGAAGTATCAGAGAGGACTAAGGACATGACACACTTAGAAGTTTAGCAAGATAACAGCCTTGCTAAGGGGCTTTGCAGAGAAGAGAGAGGAAGAAGGGGAGGGAGAAAATGGAGGAAGAGTAGTGGAAGTGATTTAAGTAGTGGTAGTAGTAGTAGTGGGACAAGTAATGAAGAGAGACAGAAGAGAAATAAGGAGAGGTAACTAGAAAGATGGAAGGAGGAAAGCGCATCAAGTAGGATCAAAGCAAGTGCACACTGGCAAGTAATAGATAACGAAGGAATTCCTTTGAAGCAGAGATGGGACTCTGATAGTCTAAGGCCAAGAAGAAGGGCATTCAAAGTTGAGGGCCACACACTAGAAGGCACATGCTCCTTTAGATGTATGCATCTAGCCACCTTCAGCAGAGATTCATCTGCTGTTCGTGAGTCCATGATTGAGGTAACAAGAGCAAGCAAAGCTGCAAGGGACGAGGGAGTATTTCCTCTGACAATGGAATCAATAAGTGTTCCCAATGTGTATTGCCTACTAGCTATGGGGAAGAGCCAATTAAGGTCACTGTATAGGTGGCAGTGATGCTTGAGCTGAGGGAACGAGGAGGCATAACAGCATATGTTGTTGTACTTGACGTCCCACTTTTGCGGGGTTGTTTTGTGAGCAATGGAAAAAATAGGGGCACCATAGGTAAGGGCAGGGAGTAATATCCCTCTGGCAATAGCTAGTTTAGCAGATGGCATAAGTAGGTAGCTAGTTTTGTAGGCCACACCAAGTTTAGAGTTGACAACTTTACAGGTAGTCTGAATATGGGATCTAAAAGAAAGGGATTGACCGAGAAGGACCCCCAGATATTTAAAGGACTCCCTGATTTGATCTGTGCCCCCAGGTCACTTACCATCAGTGGGACAGGGCAGCCCTTGAGCTTTGGAGCAGAGCCGAGCAACATAACTTTTGTCTTATGTGTGTTTAGCACAAGCTTATGTGCCAAAGCCAGTTTTGGATATTCCTAAAATCAGCAGTCAGCGATGCTTGATGCTGATTACATTTGAAGTGCTAGTGTAAAAGACAAGGTCATCCACATAAAGAATAGGTGAGCAATGTTGAAAGGCATCAGAAATGTTGGGGCCTAATATGGAACCCTGAGGAACTCCATTGTTAGTGGAGGAGTAATTGGACAGGAGGAGTTGAATTTCACGGCTTGTGTCCTGTTCAGAAGGTGGTTACTAAACCAGTTACAAACTGGGGATGAGAAATTTAGATTCTGAAGAGAGGTAAGAAGCAGGGTATGGTTGACCAGGTCAAATGCCTTAGGAAGATCAATAAACAGCACCTGTTATTTGTCCAGTATCCATGCAGGAAAGATTATGAGAATTGAAGTTTAGAATTGCAGTCAAGGTACTGTGTCCTTTTCTAAAGCCATGCTGGGACTCGGAGGAGGATTAAACTTAGTTAGGTAGTCAGTGACTTGGAGAGCCTCAAGTTTCTCAAGGATTTTACTCAGGACCGAGAGGATGGCAATGGGCTTATAGTTGGCTATGTCTTTAGGGTCACCCTTTAAAGACAGGCGTGATGCATGCTATCTTCCAAATGTTGGGTACCTCACCTTGTGGAGAGAAAGTGTAAAGATTTTGCCAATGGGGAGGCAATAAGGGAAGCAGCAAGCTCAGAAGTCGAGGTTCAATTGAGTCCGATCCAGAGCTAGTGTTGTCCGAAATGGCCATCAGGTGTTTTAAGACCTGCAGGCAGTTTATGTCCTTGAAATAGAAAGGTGCTCTATCAAGTGATATGTCAGACCTGAGTTTACTAAGGGCATTTGGTGAATAGAAGGGTGTTGGGAGTGAGATCCAGATTGTAAGAAGGAGAAAGTGAACTGTGATAGGTCTGAGAACAAGTGGTTAAAAGCATTTGCTATGGTCCTTCCATCATTGCAATTTGAGCCATTTAATGTTATATTACTAGGGTTAACTGATTTAGAGGAACAAAGGAAGTTCTTCACACGTGCCCAAAATTTCCTGGGTCTCCAGCTGAGCTTATCAACAGGTCTTCACAGCATTTACTGTTTGCCAGCCTAACCTGTTTTTCACATGAATTCCTTAGAGCTCTATAGGCAATCAGATTGGAGACCTGTAGATTTGAACAGCTTCCACTGTTTGTCTCTGTTGCGCATGGCAGCAAGCAGGTCTTTATGTGGCCACCTGGTGTGCTTCCCACTAACATGTCTAGTCACTTGTGGGTGTGCTTTCTCTGCACAGCCAGGAATTCATTAAAGAAGGTCTGCAGAGCAGCTTCAACATCACTTAAGGCATAAACAGTTGTCCAGTCAATGCAGAGTACATCACAAAGAAAGTCATCATGGTCCAGTTTAGCAAAGTCCATAAAAGCTACAAAATGAGGCGGTGGAGAAGGGGAGCAACTGTTGACCATATACAGAAGGTGGGGAGGGCCAGTTAGGCATAAGCTAGGATACCTGACCAGATATATGCTCAATATGGTTCACCAGTAGCCAGTCAATGAGGGTAGAGGACTGAAGAGTCGGGGAGATTCTTGTAGGTTCGGTTATCAGTTGGTGGAGATTATAGCTGTGTAGAAGGGAAGTAATAAGCTATTAGATAGACCCATCAATATGTGTTAAAATCTCCTACGATTCACCTCACATCTGTTGTAGATCTGTGAGGTATCATGAAGCATTTCCCTAAGGCCAGATAGACCAACAGATGGTGGGTTGTAGACACAGGTAAGATGGAGCTTTTGGCACCTAGAGCAAGAGTGGTATGCAGTGATTCACAAGCTGCAGTGGTGGCATTGCTTGGGACAAGCTCCATTGAAAGGTTACTTTTATGGAGTAGAGCAGCACCACTCCCTCGTTTTGTGACTGCTATGTCCCGACGAATCATGGAGTAGCCAGCAATGGAGCAGAGAGAGTCCAGTATCCCAGGTTTGAGTCATGTTTCTGTGAGGCAGAGGATATCAGGATTATGAATTTTAACCCAGGCCTTCACTTCAGGAATGTGACAGGTAAGACTTTGTATATTCATGTGACGATTAGAAGCCTCTATTAGGTAACTTATGTAGGTGACTTGAGGGAAGGCAGGTTATGGGACCTGGATTCAAATCAATATCACCTGACAGAAGCAGAGCCAGGAGTGTGAGGAACCGTAGCTACCACAGCAGGAGACCAAGGGCATAGGATGACCACATGTCAATTTTCTGAAAGCAAGGACAGCATAGTATGCACAGCCTTTGCAACAGAGTAGACTGTCAGTGGTGGTTCAGCTTGACGAAGAGATAAGGTTGAGAAATAAAATCTGAGAGGTCAGAGCAGCTATCACTCCCCATGCCAGTGCTGGGGATAGAGAGAGAAATCCCATTTAGGCAGAGTAGTAGGAAAGGGACAGAGAGCAACATAAATAAGTTGAGATCAGCCATGCTATGACCGAAGGTAGAAAATGCAGAGGGTTAGTAGAGCTAGTCTGTCAGTTTAGTAGAGAATGCAGCAGGTTGGCAGAGAAAATATGAACAGCTAGGTAACACAAGACTATCCTAATGGCCCCAAAGATCCTTGTGGGTATGAGAGAACTGAAAAGAGTGACAGCTTGAAGAGAAAGTGAAACAAGTGAGGAGTCCACAAGTTACAACAGTTAGGAAGTGAACACTATCCACAGATTTGGCAGAGGATATGAGTAGTAAACATGGAGGCTAGCAGATCAGCAGAGGTGATGCAAGACACACAGCACATGAAGTACAGACTGATTTAGTGCAAGTGCTAAGGGCACCTCTACTGGCCCTGAAGTATTAGGAACCAATGGAAAATCAGACACTTAGCACATGTGAAAGAGCGAGAGAACTATAAAAGCACGAGCACAACTAGGGTGGGTGAGGTGGGTATGGGAGCCAGTGCACAGTGCCAGCGGAAACCTCAGTTCAAGTGCAGATGCACCTCCGATGCTCAAGCTTAAGGTACCTGGGCAGAATTAGCCAACATACACCCTTGCAGAAGCAATGAGGCAGAGTCCTTAATGCGCTTCCCATGCTGTGTTTCCAAAGGCAGAATCCTGGTCCTTGGTCTAGCCACAGTTCGAGCCTGCAATCAGCTGTCCTAGCCTCGTGGGAAACGGAGGCCTGTCGTGACAATGAAGGGACAGAAGAATAAATAGCAGCACGAGAGGGGAGGGAGGAAGGTACAACAAAGAAATTAGAGGGTATTTAGGTAAGTGGGAGGGTGTAATCGAAAGAAGGAGAAGTAGCTCTAACTTTAGTAGGGCAGAGAAGCCAACAAAAGAGAATCAGGAGACAGTATCACATTACTTTCCTTGGGCTTAAACTTTAGGTAAAATAGGACTTGGCTGTAGAAAAGCTGTGCAGCCAGCAAAGAGATTTAGTGGCAGTAATCCAAATTTTTTTTTTTTTTTTGCAAGAGCTTGAACTTTAGAACACACAAAGGGTATGATCTCCGACTCTTTCAGAGAGCTGTAATCACTGAAGTTGGTTGTAAAAGAGCAGTAATCACCTGAAGTTGGTTGTAAAAGAGCAGTAATCACTGTATAGTATTAGTAAGAAAGCTGTAATTACTGTACGTATCACTTAATATTATACTGGCTAGACAGAAAACTTGGAATCTGAATAATGACTTTTAGTAAAATCAATGCCTGACTAGACTCTTTACAGGAGACAGAATCTATTTCAAAGAAAGAATGAAAGGTGCCAAAACACAGGCGCTTGATTCAAACAGCTTGTGGTGCAGAGAGCCAGTCAGGTATGGCCCAGAGCTGCAACTACTAATCAGGGTTCAGGCACCTCAGTTCAAGCACAGATACACCTCCCAATGCTCAGGCTTTGTGTACCTGGGCAGAATTAGCCGACAAACACCCTTGCAGAAGCAGGGGAGGCAGAGTCCTTAATGGTGCTTGCGCTGTGTTTCAAATGGCAGAATCCTGGTCCTCGGTCTAGCTGCGGGTTCAAGCCTGCAGTCATCTGTCTTGCAGTAGAGGTCCTAGCCCAGTGGGCAACAGAGACCTGGGCAGAATTAGTTGACAAACACCCTTGCAGAAACAAGGGAGTCAGAGTCCTTAATGGTACTTCCCGTGTCTGTCAGCAACGAAGATATGTTAGCCACTAGTACATATTTGGGTACGCCCCATATAGCCATTGTCCTGGGACACAGTGTACTCAGAATGATGTCACCAACAGATAAATAAGGTAACGGCTGTGAGGTGTGCACTGCCTTATATGGCTTTGATGCCCAAACTGGTCCAACTCCTGCAATATGAGCTCATCATTTGATCTCCATAAAAGGTAGAGATAGACTTTATAACCTAGTGTGGCTTCATTATAAGTCAGTGACTGATGATTGAATGGTTGTCCTATTTGTGCTTCAGTGCATGCGGGTACATGCCATAAAAGCAGTGTGCCAGGATGGGCTGTACTCAGCATGATGTCATTAGAACCAACTAATCAGGTTATGCATAAGATGATGTCATGCATTATTTATTGCCTTTATGGAACTGGGGCCCAATCTAGGTTGTTAGGTCATGAGTGAGCTTCACACGTCCATTTCCTATTTATGGTCCTAATGATTATACTGCCATCTGAACCATAAGTGAAGGACAAATAGGAAATAGCTCATACTGCAGTGTAATGGCCTCACAGCATAATTCAGAAACCATGACTCACTTCTGACAAATAAGGGTTAAGTGTACATATTAATCATGACTCACATCTGACAAATAAGGGTTTAGTGTCCATATTAGGTATAGACATTTGATGTAAAATGATGTATCACTGCACAGTATGGGTTTTGGAACCCATATGTAGTGAACACTATTGATGCAAAGATGACCCACCACTACGTTACTAATTTTGTATCCATATTAGGTATACGCTGTTTATATGGTCCCGCATCACTGTCCTGCAGGATTTTAATATCCATATTTGATACTGACAGATGACAAAAGGACTTACAACTCCCTTATAAAAGTGTAGTTTCAATATGGTGACTCATCACAGACCTACAAGTAGTTTAGGGAAGGGAAAAGAACATTGTTTAACCAGGAGTAGCACCTAAGCCAAAGCTTGTTTCCAGACGCAACCTCGGGAACTCAAGGAAGTTAAGTGACTTGCTTAGGATCACACAGTATGCACCTAGGTGGCTGTGAAATTCAAACCCAGGTCTCCAGATCTGCAACTCAGAGGCTTAACCTCATGCACTACACTGCCTCCCGGTGTAGTATTTATACTAGTTGTAGACAGCTTTGCAGTAACTCTCTACTGGCTTGTATAGATTTTGCATCCATATTAGCTATTGACAATTGATTTGAAGTGACTCCGACAATACTAGGTATGCATTGTTGATATGAAGTAACTCACTGGTGTCTTATAGCTATTTAGTATTATATAGAGAGTTGTGACACTTATTTATAGGGGTCTTGTTTCAATATTGGTAAAAACAATTGATCTGGTTACTAAATGCTCCATATAAGGTTTAATGTCTATTTTATGTATAAACTGTAGTGAAATGACTCACCACTGCCTTATAGGTGTTTTCTGTCAACAGTAGGTGTACCCAATTGAAGTCATTGTGACTCACCACTACCCTATATGGTTTTGGTGTCTTTACTGAGTGTAGGTGGTTGGGAAGTGACTCAACACTACCCTACAGGGGTTTGTATCCATAGTAAGTATAGACAGCTGATAGGAAATCACTCTTAACTACCCTATAATGGTTTTGGTGTCCATACTGAGTGTAGGTGGTTGGGAAGTGACTCAACACTACCCTACAGGGGTTAGTATCCATAGTAAGTATAGACAGCTGATAGGAAATCACTCATAACTACCCTATAATGGTTTTGGTGTCCATACTGAGTGTAGGTGGTTGGGAAGTGACTCAACACTACCCTACAGGGGTTAGTATCCATGGTAAGTATAGAAAGCTGATGGGAAATCACTCATCACTACCCTATAATGGTTTTGTATCCATATCAGGATACATTTCTGTAAACTGTCATCACTGCCCCATTAGGAATTAATATCCTTATTACTGTTGGTACTGACAGATGATGTAAGATGACTCACCACTGCCTTATAGGGTTTTGGTATCCATACTGACATTGGCAGCTGATGTGATACAACTCACAAATGCCATATAAGGGTTTAGTATCCATATTAGGTTTAGACGGTTGTTGTAAACATTCTCTATTGCCCAACAGGGAATTAGTATACATATTAGGTATATATCATTCTGCAGTTACACCACTGCATCATAGGTGTTTTGTATCAATATTAGATATAGGTAGTTGTGCAGTAAGTCATGGCTGCCTTGTAGGAGTTAGTATCAATATTAGGTATGGAAAGTTGATGTAAGTGTCTTCACCATGGTTCAATTGGGCTTAGGTCTCCATTATAGGTGTAAACAGTTATTGTGACACTTCATTCAGAAATCAGCTAGGCAAAGTATGCTTTGCTGGAATACAATTTCTAAAATAAAAAGTATATAGAGTTGCCAGGTGACTATAAATAGGGTATACAAGGTGATCTAGATAGACTGAGGCAGTAAAGCCCACCCAGTCTATCTAAATACTGTCTTTCTATTTATTGGGTTCACCTACTGATCAGTAAACCATGGGTGCTTCAGGATTTGCTGAATATTTGGACGTTCCTCAGGGTTTCTTTTCAGCATAAGACTTATAAGGTTTTGGCAGGAATCGCTGATGGTGGGACATGGTGGAAAGACCAAAGGCTGGCATTGGTTTTGAGGAGCTGGAGGAGGTCAGCATCATCAAAAGGCATAAGGCCAGTCACCACGAGATACAGTATTACACCCAGGCTCCAGATATCTGACTTGGGAGGGTCATAGGGTTGACCATTAAGGATTTCAGGTGCTGCATATGCTGGAGAGCCACAGAAGGTAGTGCTGAGGCTATCTTCATCTCCGTCTGGGGAGGTGGCAAAGCCAAAGTCAGAAAGCTTTGTGGTGTTGTCAGATGTCAGAAGGACATTTTCACACTTGAGGTCTCTGTGTGCAACTCCATGCTCATGGCTGTATCTCAGGGCCTCAGATATCTCTTTGAAGACTGTCCTGGCCTCTGATTCAGTGAGGTGGTCCTTGGACTCCAGCAGTTGAAAGAGGTCTGAATTGGCCTCTTCCATGACCAGGAAGGCCTGTCCATGAGAGGCCTCCAGGATCTCATACACTTTGACTATATTTGGATGTGAAAGCTGGGTAAGGATGTACAGCTCTCTTGGGAGGAATTTGGTGATGTAATCAGCAGGTGATGTAACTTTATCAATGATTTTGATGGCAACAGATTTGCCAAGTTTTTGGGAAAAGGCAGTTCTAACAGTTGAGTATGCACCTTTCCCGATGACCTTTCCAAGGTCATATCCATATTTGCTCAGAGTGAGCTCCATTTACGGGTGTATGTGACTGAAAAAATAACTGGTTTGCTGGTGAACTCTGCTTTATATAACCATAATTGGGCACAAACTGTCCTGTCCATTGGCAATGTTATGGACTAGCACGTATTAGGTAAGTCCCATATACGCATTGTCCTGGGACATAGTGTACTCAGAATGATGTCACCTAAACAGACAAATAAGGTAATTGTTGTGGAGGTGTGCACTGCCTTATATGGCTTTGATGCCCAAATTTGGCCAACTCCTACAATATGAGCTCATCATTTGATCTCCATTATAAGGTAAGAGATAGCTTCATAACCTAATGTGGCTTCCATATAAGCAGGGCCACTGGAAAATTGCGGAAAAGGTTACTCAAAACTGCGGAGCATTTTGCAAAAATTCTTGAGAAGTGCGGGGATTCTACTATAGACTGTGCATTGCTTTTCTCAATAAATATTTTAATGTTTTCGCAGATATATTAACAGTGTAACTGCTAAATGAATACACTGACACCTTTGAATATGTTTAAAACATAAAGAAAAGTTTATGTTCCTAAGAAGAACACTAAACTGATAAGCTATCATAAGCGCTGCCTATCTTCCAAAATTTAAAAGCATCTGCCTCCCCATACAGTTAAGTAGATTATATGTGCGAGCCGCAACAAATATTAAATAAAACCAGAAATAGTTATTTTTCTTTTGTTTCTGGCTGTAGAATAATGAAGCCTAATCAACAGCTGTGTACAGTGCTCTGCCAGCTATTCTACCTACTTTGGTACAAGAAAAATAAGCAGATAGAGTGGTGAATAATTGAGTTTTAGCAAAATGTAGTTAAAATGTTTAATGGTCATAATTTGTACTGTTGGGACTGTACACTATTTTTGAAATCACATATTTAAACATTAAATCTGGAAGTTGTGGGGCTGGCAGTATAATCTAGAGGTAAGAGTAACAAACTGAATGAGCTGATTACATCTAGCACACCTGTTTGATTCTCACCAACCTCCACTTGCATACTGTATGATTCTGAACAAATCACTTAACAACCTCAGTGCTCCTGGGTTTTACCTGAAAACAGGCACCCGTGCCTAGTGGGCTTTATGGTTACCAAAAATGTAAATAATAATACCAATCTATTTTACTGCATCATACAGTAGTCAGGGGTACCTGTAATTTACCTTTGTTTTACTCTGGCTGGTAATGATTTTGTTTAGTTAAAGATAAATATTTAGATACATGTTGTGTTTTATGTTTGTTTTTAGACTTTTAGTTAGGTTTTATTGTAGTTCTTGCCTCAGAGTTATCTAGGGTAGTTGCTAAGAGTGAGATCACTGCTACCAACTTAGCTTATTCAAATTTAAAATTGGCAGGGTCATCCAAAATCCTCAGCTGTTTTGAATCAAAACTAGTATGAATCAAAGTGTGCTCACAAGGAATAACTTGCCTGCCACTTAAAAAAAGGCTTCATAGTTAGCATTCCATTTAATGAATGGATAATTTGCACCTTTTCTCCCATCTTTGTTTCAGTCTGTGGCAACAAAAGTTTTCTTGATAGACTGCTTTAGTACAAAACAAATGTTAAGTGTTTAAGGTACTTATGCTTTGCCAGTGGATTTTGAAACCAAACAAGACAAAGATTCAAAAGAAATCAGTGTCACACAAAACCTTTTGCTCTACCTTGCACTGCATTGTTTGTTTCAAAACCAAGTCTGCATGCAAAATTGTCAATATATTGAGAGTATTTTATTCAAAATGTTAATACTTTTTTACACAGTTCAATATAAAAACTGAAAATTGCAAGAAATTGATGGAAGATGTTGCTGTTTTATGGAGAATGGTGAAATTATGATTGCGAAAAATTACTGCGGGCGTAATTTTCCAGTGGCCTTGCATATAAGTCAGTGACTTGTAATGGAATGGCTATCTATTACCATAGATGGCTGTAGCATATCAACTGGAGCACAAGTTGTCCTGTTCATGCCTCATGCATACGGGTACATGCCATAAACGAGTGCCAGGATGGCTAGTTCTGCATGATGTCATTAGAACCATTAAATCAGGTTATGCATAAGATGATGTCATGTATTATATATTGCCTTTATGGAACTAGTCTAATCTAGGTTGTTAGGTCATGAGGAGTTTTACTTCATTTCTTTTGGTCCTAATGATTATACTGCTATTGAATCATGTGTGGAAGGACAATAGGAAATAGGGCTTTTGTGGTGTAATTGCCTCACAGTATAATTTGAAACCACGACTCACTTCTGACAAATAAGAGTTAAGTCCCATATTAGGTATAGATATTTGATGTAAATGATGATACTGCACTGTATGGGTTTTGGTACCCATATGTATGATTTTATTGATGCAGACCCACCACTGCACATTGATTTTGTATCCATTAGGTATAAACAGTTAATATGGTCCCTCATCACTGTCCTGTAGGATTAATATCCATGTTTGATACTGACAGTTGACTAAAGGACTTACAACCTCTATAAGGAGTTTGGGGGGAAAGGAACATTGTTTAACCAGAGTAGCACATTTAGCCAAAGCTTGATTCCAGATGCAACCTGGGAACACAAGGAAGGTGACTGTTTAGGATCACACAGTATTACCTAGGTGGCTGGGATTCAAGCGATTCTAGATCTTCAGCTCAGACATTAGCCACTGTGTTCTTTGTCTCCTTTGTAGTATTTATATGTTTGGTATTCATATTAGTGTAGACTGCTTTGCAGTAGTCTCTACTGGTTTGTATAGATTTTTGCCTGGCTATTGGTCTGCATTGATTTGCTTTTACCATACTTGGTATGCACTGTTTATATGAAGTTACTCATGGGTGTCTGATATGGGGTTAGTATTATAGAGATTCGTGACACTTATTTGGGTCTGTATCATTTGTCAAAACATTGATCTGGTTACTAAATGTCATATGGGGTTTGTCCATTTTATGTATAAACTGTAGTGAAACGACTCACCACTGCCTTATAGGTGTTTTCTATCAACAGTACGTGTAATTAGTTGATGTCATGGTGACTCACTGCCACCTTATATGGTTTTGGTGACCATACTTATAGTAGGTGCTGGGAGATGACTCACCACATCTCACAGGGGTTAGTATCCATGGGTATATATTGCTGATGGGAGATCACTCACGTCTCTATAATGTTTTGTATCCATATCAGGATACAGTTGCTGTAAACTGTCATCACTGCCCCATGGAATTAAAATCCATATTACTGTTGGTACAGACAGATGATGTAAGGTGACTCACTGCCTTAAGGAGGTTTGGTATCCATACTGGCATTGGCAGCTGATCTGCTATAACTCACAAATGCTATTTAAGGGTTTAGTATCCATATTAGGTTTGGACAGTTGTTGTAGTCTCTATTGTCCGCAGGCAAGTAGTATACATGTTGTATATATCATTCTGCGTGACGCCACTGCATCATAGGTTTTTTATAATATTAGATATAGGTCAGACTAGGTGGCCATAGGCCCTTATCTGACACTGTCATGTATCTATGTATCTAGGTTAGGCAGTAAATCATGCTGTTTGTATGGGTTAGTATCAATATTAGGTATGGAAAGTTGATGTAAAGTGTCTTCACCATGGTTTAATTGGGCTTTGTTGTTGATATGTAAATAGTTATTGGACAATTATTGCAAAATCGAAGCTAGGACAAAGTGCCTTGCTGGAATACAATTCTAAACAGAAGTATATAGAGTTGTTCGTGAATACAAGGTGGTATGCACAGAGATCTAGATAGACTGTTTGCAAAGCCTGCCAGTCTATCTAGTTTTTCAGGCTGTGAGGAGGTCACATCATCAAAGGGCATAAAGCTGTAGTACGTGAGATATAGCATCACACTCAAGCTCCAGATATTGCCCTAGGTTGGTCATAAGGTAATTGTTGAGATTTCAGAGCTGTTTAGGCTGGAAAGTTGCAGGGCTAGTGCTGAGGCTATCTGCATGTCCTTTGGGGAGTGGCAAAGTCAAAGTTTGAAGGGTTTGTGGTGTTCTCAGGTGCAGAAGGACATTTCAATTGGTGTTGTGGCAATTCAAGTTGATGGCTGTATCTCAGGGCTCAGTTATTCTTTGAAGATGTCTGGCCTCTGATTCAGTGAGGTGGTCCATGGACTTCACAGTTGAAGGAAGTCTGATTGTTTCCACAGAAGCCCATACATGAGTCTTCCATGATCTCACACACTTTGATTATATTTGGACGAAGGCTGGGTAAGGATGTACAAGTCTCTTTGGAGGAATTATGTGATGAGATCAGCAGGTGATGTAGCTTTATCATTGGTTTTGATGGAAAAGATTTGCCAAGTTTTGTAAAGGTGGATCTAACAGTTGAGTATGCACCTTCTCGATGTCCTCTAGGTTATATCTATATTTGGCTCAGTGTGAGCAACATTTACGGGCATAGGTGATTGAAAGCAGTGACTGTGTGCTGGTTGAGCTCTGTTTTATATAGCCATAATTGGGTGCAGACTGTCATGTCCTTTTGGCAATCTTGAGGGACTGGTACCTATTTAAGTATCTTTCTCATATATACGCATTGTCCTGGGACACAGAATGATTTCACCTCAACAGACAAAGAAGGTAATGGTTGTGGAAGTATGCACTGCCTTTTGTGGCTTTGAGGCCCAAACTGGTCTAAGTCCTACAATATGAGCTCATCATTTCACCTCCATAAAAAGGTAGGAGATAGACATCATAACTCAATGTGGCTTCCATATTGGTGACTGGTAATTGAATGGTTCTTCTAGTACCCTCTATGACTGTAGCATATCAACTGAGCATGTTGTCCTGTTCATGTTCATGCATACAGGTACATCCCATAACTGGAGTCTGCCAGGATGCATTGTACCAGCATGATGTCATTAGAGCCAGCAAATCAGGTTATGAGTAACATGATGTCATGCATTATTTATTGCCCTTGATGGAACTGGGCCCACACTTGATTTCTCATTCATTGTCCTAATGATTATACTGCCATCTAAACCATAAATGAAGGCTCAAATAAAGAATAGCTCATATTGCAGTATGATGGCCTCACAGCGTAATTTAGAAACCATGACTCACCACTAAAAAGTATGGGTTTGGTTTGGTTATGGGGACCTTGTATCAATATAGGCATAGACGATTGATGTGGTTACTAGATGCTCTATATGGGGTTCCATGTCCATAGAGTTGCCAGGGTTACTATGGGCAGGGATACATAGGTATCTAGATAGACGGAGGTAGTGAAGCCCACCCAGTCTATCTAAATACTGTCTTTCTATTTATTGGGTTCACCTACTGATCAGTAGTCATTGGTGCTTTAGGATTTGCTGAATATTTGGCCGCTCCTCAGGGTTTTTTTCAGCATGAGACTTATAAGATTTTGGCAGGAATCGCTGATGGTGGGACATGGTGGAAAGACCAGAGGCTGGCACTGTTTTTGAGGATGCTGAGTGAGGTCAGCATCATCAAAAGGCATAAAGCCAGTCACCATGAGATGCGGTATTGCACCCAAGTTCCAGATATCTGACTTGGGAGGGTCATAAGGTTGACCATTAAGGATCTCAGGAGCTACATATGCCGAGAGTCACAGAGGATAGTGCTGAGGCTATCTCCATCTCCTTCTGGGGGGTGGCAAGGCCAAGGCTCGAAGGCTTTGTGGTGTTGTCAGATGTCAGAAGGACATTTTCACACCTGAGGTCTCTGTATGCAATTCCAAGTTCATGGCTATATCTCAAGGCCTCAGTTATCTCTTTTTGAAGACTGTCCTGGTCTCTGATTCAGTGAGGTGGTCCTTGGACTCCAGCAGTTGAAGGATGTCTGAATCATCCTCTTCCATGACCAGGGGCCTGTCCAGAGGGGCCTCCGGATCTCATACACTTTGACTATATTTGGATGTGAAGGCTGGTAAGAAATGTACAACTCTCTTGTGAGGAATTTGGTGATGAAATTGCAGGTGATGTAACTTTGTCAGTGGTTTTGATGGCAACTGATTTGCCAGGTTTTGGAAAGGTGGATCTAACATTTTTAGTATGCACCTTTCCCAATGACCTTTCCAAGGTGATATCTATATCTGCTCAGAATGAGCTCCATTTATGAGCATAGGTGATTAAAGACAGTGACTGGTTTGCTGGTTGAACTCTGCTTTATATAACTATAATTGGGTGCAGATTGTCCTGTCCTTTTGGCAGTGTTGAGGGACTAGTGCTTATATGGGTATCTACCATGTATGCCTTGTCCTGGGACACAGTGTGCTCAGAATGATGATACCTCAGTAGACAAGTAAAGTGATGGTTATGGAAGTGTGCACTGCATTACATGGCTTTGATGCCCAAACTGGTCCAACTCCTACAATATGAGCTCATCATTTGACCTCCTTAAAAGGCTAAGAGATAGACTTTATAGCCTAATGTGGCTTCCATGTTGGTAGGTGACTGTAATTGGATGTTTTGTAATACCCTAATATGGCTGTAGCATATCAACTGAGCACATTGTCCTGTTCATGCTTCAAGTGCATACAGGTACATCCCATAAATGCAGTAAAATAGGACATGCTGTATTCAGCATGATGTCATTAGAACCAACAAATCAGATTATAGGAGTAACATGGTGTCATGCATCATTTATTGCCCTTAATGGAACTGGGCCATTCTAGGTTGCTGAGTCATGAGTGAGCTCACACTTCGATTTTCTCATTCATTGTCCTAATGATTATACTGCCATCTAAACTATATATGAAAGCTCACATAAGAAGTAGCTCATATTGCAGTGTGATGGCCCCACAACATAATCTGGAAACCATGACTCACCCTCAAAAATATGGATTTAGTTTGGTTGTGGCACTTATTTGTAGGGGCCAGTCACCATGAGATACAGTATCACATCCAAGCTCCAGATGTATGACTTGGGGGGGGGGGGTCATAGGGTTGGCCATTCGGGATTTTAGGAGCTGCATATGCAGGAGAGCCACGGAGGTAGTGCTGAAGCTATCTCAATCTCCTTCAGCGGAGGTGGCAAAGCCAAGGTCAGAAAGTTCTGTGGTGTTGACAGATATCAGAAGGACATTTTCACACTTGAGGTCTCTGTGTGCAACTCCATGCTCAAGGCTGTATCTCAGGGCCTCAGATATCTCTTTGAAGACTGTCCTGGCCTCTGATTCAGTGAGGTGATCCTTGGACTCCAGCAGTTGGAGGAGGTCTGAATTGGCCTCTTCCATGACCAGGAAAGCCTGTCCTTGAGAGGCCTCCAGGATCTCATACACCTTGACTATGTTTGGATGTGCGGGCTGGGTCAGGATGTAGTGCTCTCTTGGGAGGAATTTGGTGATGTAACTTTATCAATGATTTTGATGGCAACAGATTTGCCAAGTTTTTTGGGAAAAGGCAGTTCTAACAGTTGAGTATATGCATTCTTTTCCGATGACCTTTCCAAGGTCATATCCATATTTGCACAGAGTGAGCTCCATTTACTGGGCATTCATGATTGAAAAAATAACTGGTTTGCTGGTAAGCTCTGCTTTATATAACCATAATTGGGCACAGACTGTCCTGTCCATTGGCAATGTTAAGCAACTAGTACATATTTGGGTACGTCCCATATAGCCATTGTCCTGGGACATAGTGTACTCAGAACGATGTCACCTCAACAGACAAATAAGGTAATGGTTGTGGAGGTGTGCACTGCCTTATATGGCTTTGATGCTCAAATTGGTCCAACTCCTACAATATGAGCTCATCATTTCACCTCCACAATAAGGTTATGAGATAGGCTTCATAAGCTAATGTGCTTCCATATAAGTAAGTGACTGGTAATGGAATGGTTATCTAGTACCGTAGATGGCTGTAGCATATCAACTGAGCACAAGTTGTCCTGTTCATGCTTCAAGTGCATATGGTTACATGCCATAAATGCAGTTTGCCAGGATGGGCTGTACTCGGAGTGTGGCTTGGCAAGGCAACATTATGCCGCAACTCTGCCCCATGCTTTCACTGTGTCGCCATGCTTGGGCACCTCCAACTGCCGCTAGAGGCCACTCCAGGAGCGACCGCCTCCCCTTACCCTCCCTGGGAAGATAGAGCAGTCCTGTGGACACTCGACCCTCCCTCCACCGACCTCCAGCAGCCCAGGCTCATTCCTGAATCCGGGTCACTGGTGTGGTGCAAGGTGTGGCGTCCAGAGGCTGAAACCTCAACTTCACCAGGCCAGCAACTTTAGATTTTAAAAGCACTTTTTTCTCTTGCTTTACTAAGAAGTACTATGGCCCACTCTGTTTTATCTACTAATACAATGTAAAACCCATATACTATAAAAAGTAATATATGGGCAACCAAAACATCACTCAACATGTGTTTCCATCTCAGAATATAATGTAAAACCCATATACTATAAAAAGTAGTATATGGTTAACCAAAACATCACTCAACATGCGTTTCCATCTTAGGATATAATGTAAAACCCATATACTATAAAAAGTAATATATGGGCAACCAAAACATCACTCAACATGCGTTTCCATCTCAGAGTTGGGATGACATCAGGGAGCTCTCGAGCGTTACTCTTGAGGTCCTTATGATGTCACCCCAATCCCTCAGTGGTAACATAGCCTTGTATATGGTTGCCCATACACTACTTTATTTATTTAGGTTTTGTTTACTGAGTAGGTGCACTAGACAGAGACTGCCTATTTTCAGGTATGACCCGGAGAGTTACAAACACAAATAGGAAGACAGGTTACAAGGTAAAACAAGAGATAATACAATATAGTCAGAACTGAATAATGGAATTCAACACAAAACTCACATGTCAAAGGGATGAAAACATATAAGCAGTACAAGTGTCACATCAAATTTCTAAGTACTAATAGCATGAAGTGCAGGAATACCTACAGGTATAGGGGTTAGAGGACAGATTCAGGGTACAGCACGGGCACTTTGTCATGGGCAAGGAGAAAGTGTAAAGGTCCTTCTTAAAGGTCTGGTGTGACTGGGACAGTCTGATATGATCCAGGATGGAGTTCCAGAGCCTAGGTGCTGCAGAGGCAAATGCATGTTCACCCATTTTAGTTGCTCATTGAGGGGTAGATAGAAATGACCTCTCAGCAAATCTAAGTAAGACTGTGAGTTTAGGTATAACATGTTGACAAGGAATTCAGATGCTGTAGAATGAATAGTGTTATTTGTTAGGCAGCCAACTGTGCAAGTTTGAGAAGAAGAGGGAGACAGCCACCCTAGACTGGAGTAGAGCACATAATGACGAGTGAGTTTAGGGACAGTCAGAGCAAAGCGACAAATATTATAATAACGGTGTCCCATTTCTGAAGAGTGCTTTTGTTGAAGTAAATGAACACTGCGAGGCCATAGGTGAGATTAGACCTGAGGACCCTTGAGCAATATATATATATATATATATATATATATATATATATATATATATATATATATAATTTTTTTATTTTAGTCTTTGGTAACTGGGTAAGGCCCACTAGGCACAAGTGGCTGCTTTCAAGGACAACCTGGGAGCACTAGGTGGAAAAGTGATTTGCTCAGAGTCACAAAGTATTGCAAGTGGAGGTTGTGAGAATCAAACCAAGGTCAGGTCTGCTGGATGTACCAAGCTCCTTCACAGCTCATTACTCTAACCTCTAGGCTATACTGCCGGGTAAGTGGACTAGACAAATTCTGCCTATTTTCAGACACAACTCAGGGAGGGGATACAGATGAATTCCAACTGACCTTGAACCAGATTAAGCTGTTGGTGGTATTTTTAGTGAGCTTAGCAGCAGCTGTTATTGAAGATCTAATTTTATATGCCATTCCCAGTTTAGTGTTGACAGCTCCTGCAAGATTTAGTTATGTAAGGCAGAAATCAAGTGAAGGGTCAAAGGTGACTCCCAAATATTTAAAGTGAGCCACTGCCTCCAGGAGGGAGCCATCGGGACCAGTTGTAGTGAGCAGTGAAGAACAGGACTTAAGTCTGGCGGCTGAGCCAAACAGCATGGTAACAAATTTCTTTGCATTTAGCAGGAGCAGGTTATGCATCAGCCATGTATTCAGACAGTCAAAGTCAGTATTCAGTGTGGCATTTATTGAAACGAGGTCCTTGTTGCTGGTGTACAGAACCATATCATCAGTGTAGCAGATAATGGAGAAGAGGCCAGCAGTTGAGGCAGGTTGTTGATAAAGAGAGAACAGTAAAGGTCCAAGATTAGATCCTTGTGGAACACCGAGGCAGATAGGGGCAGGATTGGACTTGATTTTGTTGATTTCAATGAACTGAGTTAGGCCTGTGAGGTAGGAAGCAACCAAGGAGGTGGCGCTTACTGGAGAAGACCTAGCGATGACAGCTTGGATAACAGTAATGGGGTAACTGAACCAAATCAAACGCCTTTGGACAGGTCAATAAGGACAGTCCCAGTGAGCTGGCCTTTATCCATGGCTAATCTGATATCATTCATTAGCTGGATGGTGCAGTATTGGTGCTGTGGGAATGCCTAAAGCCATGCTGGGTGGTGGAGAGCAGGTTGTTCTGGGCAAGGTATTCTGACACTTGAGTTGCCAAAGTTTCTCCAGTAGCTTGCTCAGAACAGAAAGGATAGCTGTAGGGTGGTAGTTGTTTAAACTCAAAGGATCTCTTTCTTAAACACAGGCATGACTGTAACTATTTTCCGACAGTGGGTACCACTCCAGTGGTAACAGACAGATTGGGATCCTCGTTACTGGTACAGCAAGGGCTGGGGCAGCCCTTTGAAGAACTGTGGCAGCAGTCCATTCAATCCTGCAGAACCATAGGCAGAAATTGATTTCAGAAGACACCGGACCTCCTAGGTGGATACTGCTCTTAAATTGAACACACTTGGTTCGAAAACCTTACTTTCAATGATAGGGTCAGGGGATTGCCCTAGAAGCCTAGTAAAGTCAGAACGGTCAGAGAAGCTGGAGTTGAAGGCATTAGTGAGAGTGTTTAAATTGTTACAATTGATACCCCAGAGAACAGGACAATCAGAGGTAAAACAGGAACATTATCCAAGAAATAAATCCAGTGACTGCCGCCCCAGAGACCAGACCTGGGTTTGAATCCCGCAGCTTCCACTTGCTTTCTGTGCGACCCTGAGCAAGTTACTTAACTTCCCTGTGCTCCCAGGTTGCGCCTGTAAAAAAGCTTTCAGCTTAGTGTGTCTCACCTGGTTAAATTACTAAACAAAAAAAGAACATGACAGTCAGCAGTAAAACAGGAACTTTATCCGAGAAATAAATCCAGTGACTGCCACCCGGAGAACAGGACAGTCAGCAGTAAAACAGCAACATTATCCGAGAAATAAATCCAGTGACTGCTACCCAGAGAACAGGGAAATCAGCAGTAAAACAGCAACATTATCCGAGAAATAAATCCAGTGACTGCCACCCCGGAGACCAGACCTGGGTTTGAATCCCACAGCTTCCACTTGCATTCTGTGCAACCCTGAGCAAGTTGCTTAACTTCCCTGTGCTCCCAGGTTGCGCCTGTAAAAAAGCTTTCAGCTTAGTGTGTCTCACCTGGTTAAATAACTAAACAAAAAAAGAACATGACAGTCAGCAGTAAAACAGGAACATTATCCGAGAAATAAATCCAGTGACTGCCGCCCCGGAGAACAGGACAGTCAGCAGTAAAACAGCAACATTATCCGAGAAATAAATCCAGTGACTGCCACCCCGGAGACCAGACCAGGGTTTGAATCCCACAGCTTCCACTTGCATTCTGTGCAACCCTGAGTGTTAGTTTAACTTCCTGTGCCCCAGGTTGCGCTTCTGTAAAAAGCTTTCAGCTTAGTGTGTCTCACCTGGTTAAATAACTAAACAAAAAAAGAACATGACAGTCAGCAGTAAAACAGGAACATTATCCGAGAAATAAATCCGGTGACTGCCGCCCCGGAGAACAGGACAGTCAGCAGTAAAACAGCAACGTTATTCTAGAAATAAATCCAGTGACTGCCGTCCTGGAGAGCAGGACAGTCAGCAGTAAAACAGCATTGTTATCCAAGAAATAAATCCAGTGACTGCCGCCCCAGAGAACTGGACAATCAGCAGTAAAACAGGAACATTATCCGAGAAATAAATCCAGTGACTGCCCCCAGAGAACAGGCAATCAGCAGCAAAACAGGAACTTTATCTGAGAAATAAATCCAGTGACTGCCGCCCCGGAGAACAGGACAATCAGCAGTAAAACAGAAAGATTATCCGAGAAATAAATCCAGTGACTGCCGCCCCAGAGAACAGGACAATCAGCAGTAAAACAGGAACATTATCTGAGAAATAAATCCAGTGACTGCTGCCCCAGAGAACAGAACCATCAGCAGTAAAACAGGAACATTATATGAGAAATAAGTCCAGTGACTGACGCCCCGGAGAACAGGACAATCAGCAGTAAAACATTTATTAATTCATTCAGTTTTGATAACCGGGTCAACTCATTGAGCCCCGAAGGTCCCTTTTTCAGGGGCAACCCGGAATTAGTTTATAGAAGAGCATTTCATACCCAGAGAAGCAAACCGACCTTGAAGGTGATCCACCACTGTACTGGCAGTCAGTGCATTCCACGGAGGACAGGTGTTATATGACTGGTCCTAGAAGTACCAGTCAGAAGTCTGGCTGCTGCATTCTGCATTAGCTGCAAGTGGTGGATATCAACACCTGGTAGCCCAAGGTAAAGGGCATTGCAGTAGTCGAGGCGGGAGGTAATGAAGGCGTGGACCAAAATTGTAAGATCATCGGAAGGAACCAGGTGCTTCAGCTGGGCAATATTCCTTAGGTGGTAAAAAGAGTTTTTGACAACAGCTGACACCTGTGATTTAAGGGTCAGGCAATCATAAAGTATAACACCCAGGTTCCGCACCTGGTCTGAGGTGGCTAACTGGGCACCCCCAAGCCAAAGACCCGAAGGTGATCCTGTCAGCAAACCTGCCTCCCGACAATCTGGGTCCACAACCAACACCTTAGTTTTTTCAGGGTTTAACCACAGCCAGCTCACACTCATCCAATCCTGGATCTCAGTCAGACAGTTGTTAAAGAGCGAGACAGCATCACCGTGGCCAGGCACAAAGGACATGGTGAGTATCATCTGCATAGAAGTGAAAGCTCAAGCTGTACAGCCTAATAATCATTCCCAATGGCAGCTTATACGCCAAACAGCATGGTTGCTAAGATGGAGCCCTGTGGCACCCACAGGATAGGGGAGTGGTGCCAAGGAAAAATCCCAGACACCACCCTCTGAGTCCCACCGAGGAAAGATCGAAACCAACTGAGCACCGAACCAGATAGTCCACAGATAAACTGCAGGCGCTCCAACAGCACTCCATGGTCCATGGTATCAAGTGCCGCAGAGAGATCTAGAAGGACCAAGATGGAATGGGTCTTTCAATCTCTCACTATTAAGAGGTCATTCAGTACCCGAACAAAGGCCATCTCGGTACTATGTCTCTTCCTAAATCTGGACTGGAGAGAATCATAGACATTGTGGCTGGTCAAATGATCATCCAGCTGTGATGCAACCACCTTCTCAATAACCTTACCCCCAAAGGGTAGGTTAGAGACAGGCCTGTAGTTAGCCAGACAGTCCAGGCCCATCGAAGGCTTCTAAGAAGGGTCCGAACACAACCTCCTTCAGGGATCAGGAAAGATCCTCTCCAAAGACAACCAGACTATCTTGGCAAGGACTGGACCAATTTTATCCACACATCTTATTAAAAGGCGTATGGGCCCAGGTCCAAACTACAGTTGGTTGGTCGCAGCCACTGGACGACCATCACAATGTCATTGATTGTGGGTAGTTCAAGTCAAACCACACAAACTGGGTGTCCGACATCTCCTGCAGACCATCACAACTCCTATTTGAGAGAGTTAGGAGGAGATCAGACCTGATTGTGGCAACCTTATCTGTGAAGAACTGAGCAAACGCCTCACACCGTTCCTGTGAAAAAACACTTCCAGGCTGAAGACAGATTGGATTGCACAATCTGTCCACGGTCCAGAAGAGCTGGGCTGGTCAAGTCTGTACAGCAGCAATTTCCCTGGACAGGAATTCTGCCTTCTTACGAGAAATTGCTGATTGATAGACCCGATAATGGTCCATCAAGCTAAGCCTATCACACTCCCGGCCCGACTTCCGCCAACATCTCTCAAGCCTTTGTTCCACTGTTCTTTACTCCCTCATGGACTCATCCAACCAAGAAGACCTGGGGCGAAGAGTGAGGGGGTGAACACGAACAGGAGCAATGGAATCCAGGGCCCTACCACTGCCTTGTTACAGGCAAGTACCAGGTCCCAGGGATCCATGCATTCACTCAGTAGACTCGATAGGTCCAGCACCACCATCAGACCCTCCTGAGAAACACCCCTCAAAGGGTGGTACCGGACCTCCCCCATAGGAGCCAGTTTACTAGGGGGGGGCCAGGAAATTGAACCAAATGGTGTGATGGTCAGACCACCTGACTGGTTCCGCCACCAAGTTGGATATCTCCATCCCCAGGAGAAACACCATGTCCAATGAATGACCATCTATATGGGTCGAGGAGGAAATAACCTGTGTGAAGCCCAGAGAATTAAACAACTGGAGGAAGTTCTGACCAAACTGCGAGAGTTCATCATTGACCCAGGCACTGGAATACCCCAGGATCAGCCATCTGGAGAATCCCAATGTCATGTCGACAAAGAAGTCCGCAACTTCCAGCAGGAAAACATTCCCATTACCTGGTGGATGGTAAATGAGAAGAATCCTGCACCCCACACCCTCACCCATGATACATTCATAGGAGTTGGTGGTTCCCACTGGTACCTCCACCAGGTTAAGTTCCGATCTAAAGCAAATGGCCACTCCCCGCCCCTACGATCCAACCTCAGACGGTATATTACCGAATACCCGGCTGGTATAGCTGAAGCCAGAACAGGGCTTATATTCAAGTCTCCCAACCTGTTCTCGTAGGGCTTGCTCTCCAGTCCCTGGATCATCTGTGTGGCTCTTTGCTGCACCCCCTCCAACAATTTGATGTCCTTCTTCAGGAATGGTCGCCAGTACTGCAGCCTGTACTCCAGATGGGGCCTGACCAATGACATATACAGGGGCAGGATAGCCTCCTCCTTCTGGAGATCTCTCCTGCAATATATCCCAGCATTTTGTTGGCTTTTGCTGTTGCCTTCCTGCACTGAGCAGACTTGTTCATGCTCCCATAATAATAACTCCTAGGTCCTTCTCTCTGTGGAGCCCCAGAACTGCACTCCACTCAAGTGATAATCCCTCCCTATTTCTGGCTCTGAAGTGCATAACCTTGTACCGCTTTGCTTTGAACCCCAACTGCCATGTTTCTGCTCACCTGCAGCTTAGCCAGGTCCTCCTGTATCCCCTTCACCACTCTGCATCATCAATCACAAATCGCATGTTGGTATCACCTGCGAACAGACTAGTATTGCTCCGGATCCCATGTGAGATATCTGCAATAAAAATCCCAAACACCACTGTTCTCAGTACTGATCCCTGTAATACCTCACTCAGAATCGGTCTGGGTGATGAGAGGTCCCCACCACCACCACCCTTTGCTGCCTTCACCTTAGCCAGTTTGTGATCTATGTCACCATTTTTGGTCCTGCCCCCACATATTCCAGTTCCTCCCTCAAACTCACATGTGGCACTGAATCAAAGGCCTTGCTGAAGTCCAAATAAAGGACAGCCATGTGGTCCTTGTCCAGTTTCCATGTCACCCAGTCATAATACTCTACAGGGTTTGTCTGGCAGGAAATGCCCACTAAAAACCCATGCTGTTGACCATCCTGGAGACCATTTTTCTCTAAGAGGCTCACTAGCCTCTCTTTAGTACGGTCTCCATGATCTTTCCCATGATCGATGTGACACTTTTTCTAGATGGGCACCACATGGGCCATTCTCCAGTCCTGTGGTACAAATCCCGTGTCCAGGGAGGTATTGAACAGGTCAGGCAGTGGCCCCGTTAGGACCTCAACCAACTCCCTTAGTACCCGAGGGGGAATGCCATCAGGTCCAGGTGTTTTGTCCACCCTTAATGCCCTCAACCCATCTAGTACTCTGCTCTCTGTCAGCCCTACATCTGTCATTCCCCGCTACCTCCCCCCTTGCCTGGGGTATCTGCCTACCCTTCTTCTGCTTGAATACAGAGCAGAAGTATTTGTTCAGTGCCTCTGCCTGTTCTGTGCCTTTCTCCACCTTCCCCGTGCTTCTTAATCCTCACCAGCTCATTCTTGCTGTTTCTTCTCTCTCTGATGTAGCAGAAGTCTTTTTCCCCACATTTGATTCCCTGTGCCAGTCTCTGCTCCCTGGATGCCTTGGCCACCAAGACCAGTATGGTAACCTCCCTGGACTTCTCCATGTACGTATCCTGATCTTCACCCCTCCTCAATTTCTTGTACTTTCAGAATGCTTCCCTCTTGGTTCTCACCCCTTCCATAACCTCCAGTGTCAGCCAATTGGGTTTCTTTGCCCTTCCCGTCTTGCTTCCTAGTGCAAGACTCTATTGCCTCTGCCAGCCCTTCCTTTATGATGTCCCATTTCTGGTCTTTTTAATGTGTGGTTGCATTCCTGCCAGGTGCCTGCCCAAAATTTCCCCCATTTTCTTAAAGCCTCCCCCCCTAAACTCAATCACCCTTGAACCTGTGCTGCCTGTTTCCCTCCCAATGTTGAGCATGAACCACACAGAACAGTGGTCACTCCCAGCCAGTGGTTCCTCTACTTCCAGATTCCTTACAGTTTCCCCATTATCCAGTACAAGGTCCAGAATCCTTTCTAACTGAGTCAGTCCCTGGACCAGCTGTGTCAGAAACCTGTCTTGAGATGCTTCTAGCAGGACCCACTCCCTTGCACTTGTGGTGGATGGGGTGCCCCACTCCACCCCCGGTAGGTTGAAGTCCCACACTGTGCTCCCCTTCCTGCAGACCCTCCTAATTTGTTCATCTAATTCCCTATCAAGGTCAATCCCTGAGCTGGTGGTCTGTACACCACCCCATCCTCAATGTCCTATTCTTTGAATCTTGAACTGCATCCATGTGCTTCTGTCCTCCCTCCTCCCCTTCCCCCTTACGCACTTTATCCCTCCCTTATATAGATCGCCCTCCCCCATTCCCTTACCCATATCTTTCTGGAATAACCTGAACCCGGATCATCATATCCAGTCCTGGTACTGGGTGGCTCTGTTTCGTGATGGCTACAATGTCAACCCCTCTACTGCCAAGAGAGCCTGTAACTCTGCTGTCCTGTTACTTAGGCTTCTTGCATTCAGTGAGACCACCCTCCAGCCTGTCTCCTCCTTTCCCTAACCCTATTCTTCCCCCCTTATCCCTCCCTGTGCCACTTCTTCACTGCTTTTACCCATAACTAGGGGGTGAGCTCACTAGGCTCCCCTTTCTGGACCCCTTTCCTATCATGTAGGTCCTGTATCCCTTCAGCTGTGTCCACTCTCTTGCAGAGCTTAGTGTCATCCACAAATAGGCACATTTTGCCCTAATACCATCCTCAATGTCACTGATGAATACATTAAACAACACCGGCCCCAGCATTGAGCCCTGCAGGACCCTACTGGTAACCTCTCTGGTGCAGATAGGAAGGAGGCCTCCTGAAACTAGCAGCACCTTTGATTGCCTCACCACTGGCTAACATTTTCATACTGACTGCTCTCTCAGCACTGTCCCAGACCTCTGGAAAGTTGCTCAAGTTACACCTGTCTTAAAAAGGTGACCCGAAGGAAATTTTCAACTACAGGCCCATAGCCATCCTCTTGGTGTTAAGCAAAATACTGAGAAGCTTGTTGCAAACCAAACCATTGACTATCTCACAAAGGACTACCTTCTCTCTGACACTCAGCATGATTTCAGAAAAGGCCACAGTACTTCAAGTGATCTTTTCAAATTCATCACCGATACGCTTCCTAACATGGATGCAGGTACGCTCACAGGAGCAGTATTCATAGACCTTACCAAGGTTTTTGATCTTGTTGATCATCTCCTGCTTCTCTCCACTCTTCATAGATTTAACTTCTCACCCACAGTGGTGACTGGTTTAGCAGCGATCTGTCAAACAGAACTCCAGTTGGTAAATTCAACTCCTCTCTCTCTGACGAGACTAATGTTAACATTGGAGTTCTCTAGGGCTCTATCCTGGGACCCCTGCTTTTTTCTCTCTACACAAATAATTTAGATAATTCCCTTCTCTCTTGCTCAACCATTCTCTACGCTGATGATCTCATCCTCTACTCAAGCACAGACAATGTCAGCATCATAAACACATCCCTCTATGCAGACTTCAAGAATGTGCAAATATGGCTGAATAAAAATAAGCTCGTACTCAATACAAAGAAAACCCAAGCCATGCTATTTGGTACTGCCCCCAAACTCAGGGTTTGCAAGCAGTCCCTCATGGTGTGTGATTCAGGTGTGTCTCACACCAGTGTGTCATAGCCTTTAAATACCTGGGAGTCCTCCTTGATCAGTCCCTTGATTTCAACTTGCACATTCAGTCCACCTGCAAAGCTGTGAATGCTAAATTAAGAGTTGCCTACAAGACAAGTCAATATTATTGCCATCTGCCAAGTCACCCATTGCCAGAGATATCCTCCATCCTGCCCTGACATATGGTGTTTCCACCTTTGCTAATGCCTATAAAACTGCTCTCATCAATGGACGTTACATACAATAATATATGTTGGTGTGCCTCCTCCTCCTCCCATCACCTCAAGCACCACTGCCACCTGTGCAGGGACCTAGACTGACTCTCCCCATCTGCTTGCCGACAAAACTCCTTCGGCTCCTTTTATAGATTCAGTAATTCAGAATCAAACCCCTCCTCCCTCGCGGCACTAGTTGTACCCCAGACACCTGCCTATGGACTATGCTTGGTATAAGTCTCTCACTTAATGTACCTCGGTGTCTCACAGTAAAGACTCTGAGCCTTTCATCACGCTGCCACTACCATCTGGAACTCCCTTCCTCTTGCTCTTCTGCAGGCCAGCTCCCATCCAGTCTTTAGAAAGGAACTGCATCATGCATCTATCCTGGACCCTTGCACTTGCTTCGACCCCACTTAACCTTACTCCTCACTGTCCTCATAAATCACAGTCCACCACCTTACTCCTCTCTCTCTTCCACTCTGTTTCCTTCCCCATCCCTGCTGGCAAATTCTTGCCTCCCATACTATACATCTTGGCTAATGTATCTGATGCTTAAATCTAACCTTGCCCACCTCTGTTACCCCATTTCCCTCCTAACTCATTCTCTCTGCTTACCACACTATAGAACTTCTGCTAAGCTATGTATCTCAGCCTAAATGTATCTTTTATTTGACTGCCAGCTCTGGTGCTTTATACCATTTAAATGTAATTAGTCTTACCTTCTGCCACATCGCATGGTTGTATGTATTATCTCTATAACTGTCTGATCTGACCCATATGTAATTTACCTGTACTAATGCAATGTATGTGTCTTTCAGTTTTGTATGTACTTTCCGGTCGTGCCTGAAAAATAGTTGTTTTTGAGTGCACTTACCCGGTTAATAAAAAACTAAATAAATAAATAAAGGGAATATTGTTTAACCAGGAGGCACACTAAGCTGAAGCTTGTTTCCAGATGCGACCTGGGAGCAAAGGAAGTTAAGTGACTTGCTCAGAATCACACAGTAAGCACCTAGATGGCTGATAGCCAGGTCTCTAGATCAGCAGTTTAGAGCCTTAACCCTGCGCTATACTACCTCCACTCTTTCCCACAACTACCTTCTCGGTTCTAGCCTTGCCAGTTTTCCACCCATCTGGCCATCATATCTGCACCTGCTCATCTTGTACTTAACTCCCTTCTTTTTAGCCTTTGTCTTCTATCAGATGCTTAGTTTCTTTCACCTGTACTCTACTATCCACACTTAATTCCCACTCCCCCTTCTACATCCTATTCTTCCTCTAAGTCTAGGCTTTGCCAGTTTCCTGCCCCTCCTTCTTTCCAGTCCTTCCTCCCCTGAACTTGTCACCTACCTAACCATCTGCTCCCTCCCCTCTTCCTCCAGTACTTAGATGCGTGATGATTGCTGTCATTCATATCAGGCTTCCTGTAGCATGATTTGGTTACACAAGTAGTATACTCTGAATTAGTATGTGCACTCAGGAATGTAATTTGCATTGTTTTTGTCTCTGCATTATTCTGTATCTGGCTTGTTTTTGTTATTTTGCCTGTAATTGTAATGTACTCCCTCATCCCTCCCCCAGGTTGCAAACAGGGATGAGCAACTTGTTGCTCAGTGAGCCTTCCTGGTGAAACATTTCAATAAATTAATAAATAAAATATCCTCAACCTTGAAATCCGCCAACTTCCTGATCAAGATTTTGTGGGACACTGAGTCAAAGGCCTTGCTGAAGTCTAGATAGAGGATCTCTGGCCTGGCCCCTTCTACTATCTTAGTGCACAGTCAAAGATGTCAATCAGATTTGCTTGACATGATCCCCCCCCCCATGAACACATGCTGCCTCGAATCCTGGAGACCATGCTCCTCTAGATATTCCACCAACCTTTCCTTTAGTATGGTCTCCATGAGCTTGCCCACACTTGAGGTAAGACAGACTGGTCTGAAATTCCCTGGGTCATCCTTGGGACTGCTTTTGTGGAGGGGCACCACATGTGTTGTTCTCTAGTCCTGTGGTACCATGTCACATCGGACTCTAGTGACCTGTTAAATATGTCTGTCAGTGGCCCTGCCAGCTCCTCAGCCAGTTCCATTAGAAACATAGAAACATAGAAGCTGACGACAGATGAGGACCGCAAGGCCCATCCAGTCTGCCCATTTTTTCTACCTTATGAATGTGCCATAGGCCTTTACTCTGTCAATGGCTTATCTATTCATACTCATCTGTATTGCTCCCTTATGCCTATCCCATGCCTGTTTGAAGCCCTGTACTGTATTCATATCCACCACTTCCTGAGGTAGGCCGTTCCATGCATCCATCACTCTTTCAGTGAAAAAGAACTTTGTCACATTACCCCTTATTCGGCCTCCCTCTAATCACATGCTGTGTCCTTTTGTCTTGCTATTTTTATTATATTGAAACATGTTAGACTCTTTTAACCTTGTTAATGCCCTTAAGGTGTTTGAATGTTTTGATCATATCTCCTCTCTCCCTCCTTTGCTCTAGGGTATACATATTGAGCTCCATTAATCTGTCCTTGTATTGTTTTTGATACAGTCCCTGCACCATTTGGTTGCCTTCTCTGGACTGTCTCCATTTTGCTAATGCCTTTGTGCAGCTGTGGCCTCCAGTACTCCAGATGGAGCCTAACTAGTGTCTTGTAAGAGGTTATTATCTCCCTCTTATGACTTGTGATATCCGTACTCAATACACCCCAACATTCCTCTAGCCTTATATTTTGCTTTAGTGGTTTATTTGGATGATTTCATGTCGTCTGTGATCATGATGTCCAAGTCTCTTTTCCTTGTGATTGCCAGTAACTCCCTCCCAATCTATAGGTAGCTTCAAGGTTTCTCTTCCCTATGTGCATGATCTTGCACTTTTTTGCGTTAAACCCTAGTTGCCACTTTTCCAACCATTTTTCCAGATCTCTTCTCATTCTGCCCACCCCATCTGGGTCATCTACTTTGTTGTAAATCTTGGTGTCATCTGCAAACAGACAAACCTTACCCTCCAGTCCATCTGCAATGTTACTGATGAAGATATTGAAGAGGACTGGCCCCAGGATTGATCCCTGAAGTACCCCACTTATAACTTGCATCTCTTCTGACTATGTACCATTTACCACCACTCTCTTTTCTGCCTAACAACCAGTTTGCCTCCCAGTTGACCAACCTTTTACCCACCCTAGAGCATACCCAGCTTATTAACATTCTTTATGTGGAACAGTATTGAAAGCTTTGCTGAAGTCAAGGTGGGCTTGCATCCCTTGGTCCACTCTACTCTGTTACCCAGTCAATGAAATGTACAAGATTAGTTTGACAGGACCTTCCTGTTGTGAGCCATGCTGTCTTGGATCATACTCTATGGATTCCAGGTGTTGCACTGTCCTTTCCTTAAGGAGTGCCTCCATAATCTTGCCCACTACTGAGGTAAGACTGACTTGTTTGTGCTTCTCTGCCTCCTCCCTGTTGCTACCATTGCTGGGCAGGATCACATGAGCCCTTCTCCAGTCTTCAGATCTCTACTGTACTCAGAGACTTACTAAACAGTTCTGCTAATGGCTCTGCTAGTTCCACCCTTAGTACTCTTGGATGTATTATATCTGGGCCAGAAGAATTGTCCACCTTCAATGCAAGTAGCCCTCTCTCACTCTATCTCCTCTATCACTCCATCTGTGTACTCCTCTCCCTGCTTCTCTTCTCTCTCCTAAAGGCACTGGTCCATCCTGCTCTCTGTTGAAGACCTAACAGAAGTATTCCTTTAGTATCTCTGATTTTCCCCATTATCTCCACCTGCTCTCCCTTTGTTGCTTCAACAATCCCTTCCTTTAGTCTCTTGCTGCACTTATATAGCAAAAGAAAGCCTCCCTCACCTCTTAACTCCTTCAGCTATCTGCAACTCCTTCTGTACTTTAGCTTAATGGACTCCTTAATTACCTGACTAGCCAACCTTGGTAATTTTCCATATCTACCTCTCTTGGTCTTCCTGAACATTCTATAGCCAGCTTTTTCCCTTACTGCCTGGGCAGCCAGAACTGGAACCAGCTGGGCACTTTGGCTCTTGTGTTCTTACCCTGAGCCTAACATGCCCTCTGTGGCAATCAGTATTCCTTCCTTAATGATGAATCCCTTTGGTCCACCCCATATCTGCTCTTGATGCCTGCCAGGTGGCCTCTTAGAATTTCACCCATTTTCCTGAAGTCCAACCTCCTAAAATCCAAGATTTTCTTCTTAGTCTGGATGCTTTCTCTGCCCATATCCAACTGGAACTTCACTCTGCAATGGTCACTTCCACTCAATGGCTCCCTGACCATTAATCCCACTGATGATGGAAGTGACAAATGGAGAGGTCATAGTAGGAAGGCAGAATAGTTATTGGAAGGAATCCAAGGAGTGCAATTGATTGTTGGTTGAATGCTAGATGGTGGCACATTGGAGGCCCCAAAAGGAATACAGAAGGAGGCAGTCCAGAAGGCAGTACAAAACCAGGCTGAAAGCAGGGAAGCCAATCCTATGGTGAAAGAGGTGCCAGTACTGAGGGGATCTGAAGTAGGTAGATGATGTATGGATGGTAGGAACAAAATATGGATTGTGAGGAACAGACTCCCATCACTGTCAGTGGGAAGGCCAGCCTTCATTTTATGCCACCCAAACAGAGCTAGAAACTGTCAAAGGAGTGGAATGAAGCGGAACAAGTGGAGAATGAAGTTGGAAGATGTGCCCTCCCATCCCTAGTGGCTGGGAGTGCTCGACTTCTCTCAATACTCAAGAGGCAGAGCTAAAGATGGAGAAGGCCAGTGTGTCAGAATAAAATGAAAAGAACAAAAACAAAATTGGAAGACGAGGACACCAGCTGAGACCAGATACTTCAAAAGTTTGCCATAGCATCAGGTAGATTTGTAGGTCATATTGCAGCAGTAATGAGAAAATTCTGGAAGGGAGAATGTTCTCCAGTGAGACTGCTGAGGCAGATATCAGTAGTTCATAAATGCTGAAGTAATTGATATAAAGGTAGTGAAGGCATATGGGGAGGAGACGGAGTCAAACTGCAGAGGAGCATCAGTCTTATAGCTGGAAATGCTGGAGCTCGGTAGTGGAATAACACTTGTGGCATTTGCTCATTATAAGCTAAAAACAAGAATGGATCCAGGAAATGAAAGCAACAGAAGGTAGAGCACTAGACAGTGGTGTACTTGGAGGCCTCAGAAGAGAAGATCAATAGCAGCAGATGGTGAGCATTAACGAATCTCAGCCAGATGCAGGACACTCGAAGGTGGACCAAGTAAGCGATAGATACATCAGCCAGAGTCAATTCCCCGGAAGGGAGACAGGCAAGCTGTTGAGGAGCATACGAAGGTAGGAAGGTAGATGATGTTCCAAATTTGACTGCTTACAGAGCGCATGGCAGGAAATACTAAGCGGAACTGAGCTTCAAAACTGGAGAGGTATGCAGACAGGACAGCAGCAACATACATGAGACAGGCAGAATTCCAATGCAGGGATTTTATCAGACTTCTACTAAGTCAAAAGTAATCTTTGTAATCCCAGTGCTGCTGCTAACCAACACAGTTACTGTGGTTTGTTCAAATTATGCAGTGATGAGCTATAACGAAGTAAAAAACCCTGTAGCTAAAAGCAGAATATTTTCCCTACAAGTTGTTAGCACACTTGGCAGACCTCTGCACATATGTTAGTTTAGGACAACTCCAGATCATATACAGTATTATAGGCCTGCATGATGGATTCCCATGTAATATACAATATTGTATGGCATGTTGTATGCAATACTCTATGGCATTCGCATGGGACCCTGCTCATCCCAGGGAAGGATTGTTGTTTTATACCTGCTTGCACACCCAAACCACTGTAGGGTGTGTATAGGCATGTGGAACTCACATGGGTGTCCCAGCCAATCATGGCCATGCACACCCATGCAATCAAAGGGCATGCCCTGCTGTGTGGGATTCATAAGGGTTCTAGCAAGTCATGACCATGCACACCCACGCAACTGAAGGGCAAGCCTTGGTGTGAGGGATTCATAAGAGTCACTGCCAATCTCAGGGTGGGATTCTCCTTCTATGACAGTGTGCACACCCATGTAACTGCAGAGCATCCACTGCTGTGTGGGATTTGCATGGTCCCTGCCAATCACTGAGTGGGATTCTCCTTCTATACCAGTGTGCACACCCATGTAACTGCAGAGCATCCACCACTGTGTGGGATTTGCATGGTCCCTGCCAATCACTGAGTGGGATTCTCCTTCTATGCCAGTGTGCACAGCCACGTAACTGCAGAGCATGCACAGCTGGGTGGGATTCCCATGGGTCCCTGCCAATCACAGGTTTGAATTTTCTTTCCTGTAACAGTGTGCACACCCATGTAACTACACAGCATGCACAGCCATGTGGGATTCCCAAGTGTCCCTGCCAATCAGTTTGTGGAATACTCCTTCTATCGCGGGTGCACAGCCATGGAACTGCAGAGCATATGTAGCTGTGTGGGATTCCTGTGGGTCCATGCCAATCACAGGGTGGGATTCCCTTCTGTACCACTGTGTACACCAGTGTAACTGCAGAGCATACACAGCTGTGTTGGATTCCCGTGGGTCTCTGCCAATCACAGGGTGGGATTCCCCTTCTATACCGGTGTGCACACCAATGTAAATGCAGAGTATGTACAACTGTGTGGAATTTCCATGGATCCCTGACAATTACATGGAAGGATTCCCCGTCTACGCCAGTGGACCCACCCATCTAACTGCAGACCATGCACAGCTGTGTGAGAGTCCCATGGATCCCTGCCAATCACAGGGTGGGATTAACCTTCTATACCAGTGTGAACACCCATTAAACTGCAGCGCATGCACAGATGTGTGGCATTCCCATGGATCCCTGCCAATCACAGCTTGGGATTATCCTTATATACCAGTGTGCAGACCAATGCAACTGCAGAGCATACACAGCTGTGTGGGATTCCCATGGGACCCTGCCAATCCTGGGGATGGAATTCAGTTTTATACCCATGTGCACATCCATGCAACTGCTGTGCATGCCTCTCAACTGTCCCTGCACCTCAATGCAACTGAAGAGCAAGGGTGGGGAAAAGGGCAGAGAGAGACAGAGAACAAGAACAGAGGGAGGACAGGGTGTACAACATGGAAGGACCATGTCTGCAAATGTCTGCAGTCTAGGAAATATGGTTCCAGACCTGGAAGCTTTGATGACAGATGCAGACCTTGACATAGCAGCAATAGCAGAGATATGGTACTCTCTAATCACATCTGGGAGGTCCACGTCCAGGCTATACACTGTTCAGAAAGGAAGGGGGAGGTACAAGGGGGTAGCCCTGTACATCAGAGAAGGTATAAATGCTACAGAATTACAGGAAGACAGGGGAGGATGAGGCAATGTCGGTCACCTTTGAACCAGGGAATGGCACAGTAGTAATACTGGGGTGATCTACAGACCTTCAGCACAGAGGGAAGATGTGAGCCAACCAGAGACAAATTGATTCTGAAACCTGAAATAGACCAATGGAAACAGAGTCAAAGGAGTCCAGGTGGAAGGGCAGGTGGTCTGGGATCCAACGACCACCACATGGTGTGGTTTGGCATGCAGACAGGGACTCAATTAAGCCTCACAATGTCAAAAGTATTAGATTTTCAGTAGGGTGGATTTCAGTGAAATGGGAAGATGTTTAAGAGCAGCCCTGGAGAAGGAAGAGGTAATGGTGAGATAGAGGAACAGTGGGAAACTAAAAGGAGCATAGTGGAGTAACTAACCATTGTGTTAGAATAGTGCAAAGAAAGAGCCAATATGGTTCTCTAAAGAGGGCAGACAAAGTATGGTCTAAAGAGCAAGTTTCAAGATGTAGAAGGAGACCCAAAGGGAGGAGGTCAGGCAGGTTTACCTTGATTGTCTAAGAGAAGCAGAGAAAGCTATTAGGAGAGTCAAAGTGCGGACAGAGGAGGGTTTAGCACGGACTGTGAAAAAAGAGGACAAGACATTCTATAAGTACATCAGTGATAGAAGAAAAAACAGTTTTGGGGTTGTGAGGCTGAAAAGGGAGAAGGGAAAGTGTAACGAGAGGGATCTAGACAAGGCAGAAATACTGAACAAACACTTCTGTTAAGTATTCAGTAAGTAAGCAGGGAGAGGGTCAAGGACCACAGTAGGGGCCAGAGGCAGTGGTGGGAGTGGACACCAGTACATTCCAGTGAAGAGGTTCCAGAAGAACTCACAAAACTGAAGCTGGATAAAGCCATGGAGTCAGATGACATACACACAAAATATTACGGTAGCTGTGAAGGGAACTAGCAGCACCTCTGGCTGCAGTGTTCACAGAGTCCCTCAACACAGTGGGATTCCGAGGACTGGAAGAGGGAGATGTGAGTCCAGCTGCACAAAAGTGGCAGTAGGGTGTAAGCAGGGAACTACTGGCCTGTCGGCCTCACCTCAGTGGTGGGAAGATCATGGAGACACTGCTGAAAGAAAGGATAGAGGGACACCTAGAATCCGTTGGTGCCCAGGATCTGAGGCACCACAGATTCCTGCAGGAAGGTCTTGTCAAATGAATCTGATAAAATTGTTTGATTGTGTGATCTGAGAAGTGACTCAGGAACAGGCGGTAGACATCGCCTACCAAGATTTCAGTAAAGCTCTGATCCATCCCACAGAAGGCTGGTTGGCAAGATGAGTAGTCTCTGGATGGGACATAAGGAGATACATTGGGTTAGAAACTGGCAATGGACAGAAGGCAGAGGTGGTGGTAAATGGGATCCAATTTGGGGAGAGAGGTGACCAGTGGATACCACAAGGATCAGTACTGGGACCACTCCTGTTCAATGTCTTCATTAGTGACATTGCAGAGAGGCTAGAAGGAAAGGTCTGCCTATTTGCAGATCACAATTAGATCTGCAACAGGGTGGATACTCCAGTAAGGGTGCAGAAAATAAAGAGGGACCTGTAGAAGTTTGAAAGATGATCAGATGTGTGACAACTGAAGTTTAATGCAAAAGTTTAAGATAATGCCCCTGGGTAGGGAACCCTGGGGAGAGCTACAGGATGGGGAGGTGCTGATGGTCACCAAAGAGGAAGGGACCTAGGGATTATCATATCTGATAACCTTAAGGTATCAAGCAGTGTGCAAAGGCTGCAGGGAGGGTCAGTGGCATGCTGGAGTGCATAGGCAGAAGTATTACTAGCAGGAGATGGGATGTGGTGATGCCACTGTAAAAACACTGGTAAAGCTCCACCTGAGTACTGCGTGCAGTATTAGAGACCACACATCCATAAGGACATAGAATAGGTGGAGGCTATAGAGAGAAGGGCAACAACGATGGTGCACGGCTTACATCACAAAACATATGAGGAGAGACTAAAGACCTCAATAGTCACTGGGGAGAACAGCGAAAAAAAGGGACATGATGGAAACTTTCAAGTACCACAAGGGCATAAACAAGGTGCAGGTGGTGGATCTTCTCTAATGTAGAAAAGATACCAGAATGAGAGGACATGATATGAAATTGAAAGGGGTAGATTAAGAGGTAATGTGAGGGAGTTTTTATACATGGAGATAGTGGTGGACACTTGGAACAGTCTGCCACAAGAGGTGGTGGGAGCAAGCACAGATGAGGGGTTTAAGGATGCCTGGAACAGGTATAAGGGAACCTTGGGTGGGGAGGGAGTGATGAGGGAGTGATTGCTATTTGGAACAACCAAGGAGTCACCCTCGAACAAATCCAGCACTTCAAGAAACTAGGTGTAACATAGACAGCCACCTTACTTATGTGTCTCACGTAGAGAATGTTGCCAGGACGAAACATTAGGATTGAGCTCTCATTGTCACAGAAGGAATCTTACTAATAAAGCTCTTAAACTGCAGTTCACAGCTCAGAGCTGTTGACCACCGATTATGGCATAGTCATATATGGAGCTGCCTCCCTACAACACTCAAAAGGCTCGCTGTTGCCATGAACAAGATCAGTAACTGGTGCTGACTGTTACACCCATACTTGTAAGCTCTATGTTCAGTCTGGGTGGCTCCAGCTAAGTGGGAGGATTAAATACTAAATGTGCCTTCTTGCAAAAAGGTGCTCCTTGGCCCAGGTGCCTACTAAACAAATCTCAGAGACTCGACACTCCTCCTCCGATACTGAACTCCTCCATGCCCAGAGGTGCAGGACCACTCAATGAACATCCTTTCTTTTCAGAGCCCCTTCCTGGTTTCATAGGGCTTGTATAGTGAACTGGCTATACCTGACTAATCTCAACCCAGTTCAACATGCTCCATCACTGTTTAACTGACGCTCCCTGTGAGTGTGTCTCTCCCCTGTACCTAATCTCTCGCCTCTCTGCTCCTGCTGTATGTTCCCTTGACTATGATACCACCTCCTGTTTTGTTGACCAGCCACTTCTGCCCACCCTTCCCATGCCTGCCTCCACCCCCCACCTGTTTTTCACCTCCTCCCCTACCTGCCTTATTAGCAGCTATAACCATGCCTCTGGCTGGTACCTTCTCTTCTTTAAATCAAAATCCCTGCCTTCCTCCCTCCTCACATTACTACTAACCAACTCTCTCCAATCTAGATCCCTCCAGTTGTATCATAATGATTACATTGTTGTATATGATGTATTACAATTGTAATGCTTATGTATCTTTAGTAGCGCTTTATGTTCAGTTCTCCTATGTCTGCTGCAACCTTCCTGCTGATGTGGAACCTTGTAAATGAGCTGTCTGTGCTGAAAGGTATTTTTTTGTAATCTGAGAATGAATAAATAAATTAATTAAATAAAATATATATAGGGTATAATGGGCAGACTGGATGGGCCTAGCAATCCTTATCTGCTGACAATTTCTATGTATCTACGTATCTATGTCTCTGAGTTTTGGGACATCCACAATTTTGTCTTAAAATGTTTTTCTGTTTGTTTTTCCCATGACTGAACAATGAGTACTGTAAGCTCAAAATAATGTAAAACATTAGAGTTAAGACGGTCTTTCTTCAGAAAATGGATCTTACACAAATCCATTTTATTCTCCCAGCTTCCTAGAGTGGATTTTTAAGGTAGTACCCTGATTTTGATCCTTTGTCTGACTTTTTAAGTCTTGCTCCAAATTTATGAGGCAGGTGCTTAGAAGTTTGTTACAATACACACACAGCCACATGGGTTTCACAAGGGTCCCTGCAATCAAAAGGCTAGAATTCCCATTTATAATCATTCCTCTCCTGTGCACCGATACAACAATGTATACACAGTCATGTGGGATTCACATGAGCCGTAATATTATAACTGTTGCATGGTGCTGACCGCATTAGTCTTATTGGAGTTCATTGCATCTCGCCTCCTGTGAAGCAACTAACAGGGAGGAGTCAGCTCCAGAGAAGGCCTGGCTGTATACAGACCACTTCTGAGATAATGACTCACTCAATAATCAACTTTATGACATTTTATTATGCTCCAATTGGTGACAGGATTGCTAAAAGTTACCTTTGCCAATGTTTCAAAGGAAAAACCTTCTTCCTCAAGGGGAATAGTTACTGCCCCAAATGCTTCTGTTCTTCAGGCTGTATTACAATTCTTTTTAACTGACAGTTGGTAGGAAGACTCTGGTTTGCTTACCCTGCAGAGACTGGGGAATGGCACAGTCAAGGCTTGCTCTCTCGATAATGCCAACAAGGCTCTATTTACTTATTACAAAAGGAAATTGATGAATGTAAAAAAACAATTGTGATAGAGTCTGAAGAATGGAATCCTGTGGGGCAGTAACTGTTTGCCCTGAGGAAGAAGGTTTATCCTTTGAAATACTGGCAGAGCTGATAACAGCTCTGTCACCAATTAAGGCATAATAACAGATAAAAGCTGACTTCACTGTCTGGTGAGCTAATCACATTACTGCCACCCTGGAGAATACCATCATCTGAATGGGCAGTGGTATACTCAAAGACCCCATGTGTGTGCTCTAATGGATAGTCTTTGAGAGAAGTGTGAGTGCAGCAGCTCAGGGTCTCCCATACCACCTGCAGACTAATGGCCTGGATGAGGATTTAATGTGATTCTTCAGTCAGCATTAAGGGCACTCACTGACCAGCATGTTGAATGAGTGGCATGAAACTTACCCCCTCCTTTATTTGCATGAATGGAAATCTGCCCATGAGTCCACAAGGTTTTCACCATTCCAGTTCCTGTTTTGTCCATAGGGCAAGTGATCCTTGATATGGCAAGGGATGAATGGGAGGCAAGCTTGCACTCAAAGGAAATCTGTTGTAGTTATGTCCTGATTTCATGCCATGGCTCAACAAACTCATGGGGTTTACACAGGAGCACTAAACAACAGAGACAGAAGACAAGATACAACCTTGGGATTGAGCCAGGAGTACATAGTGGCAGCAGGTGATGGTCCTCATCCTCCAACAGAATAAATTACAAGTGGCTTGGAAGATCCACAATTGGTGGTCTGGAGGGTGAATGATGTTAATTATATGGAGGACCACTCACAGGAGGTGCAAACAGTGAGTCTACTACTAAACATGATGAAGCTATACGGTTTTATTTTATTTATTATTTATTTATTTAAAATTTGATGACGGGACAGGTACACTAAGCCGGAGCTCATTTCCAGGTGTGACCCAGGTACAGTTTGTACTGGAAGTATCAAGAGAAACAGGACGTATAGGCGGTAATCACAAACATTAAATATACAGTACAGGACACTTATTGAAGATGTAACATTTGGTCAAATTAGAGTGTGAGAGGGATGAGAGAGGTCTGCTATGGGTGGTATCAGGTGAGTTGGAAAGGGCTTGTGGTGCCTCTGCAGCACATCTGGACCGATTGAGCATGTAGGACAATGCGGGTTTGGTAGGAGCCTGAGGAGCTGGGTAAAGGCAGAACATGAAGGGCCTTGTCGAAGGTCGGAGGGCAAAGAGTTCCAGAGAAGGGGGGGACGGTATGAGAAGGCAAGTTGGCCAGAAAGAGTGCAGAGAGCAGGGGAGGTGGAATATACGAGGGTCCCTGTGGAGAAAAGAGTAGTTTGGGGGGGAGGTTTGGTTGAGTAGGGACGCGAGGTATGGGGGGAGGAGACCAAACCAGAATTTCGCTAAGAGGGGAGGCACAGTGGATGCATACCTGTGAGAGAGCGGGTGATAAAACAGTGGGGCGAGCAGGCAATGGTAAGTGAAGGGGAGAGGCGATGGTGAAACAGCAGAAGGCATCGAGGCAGGATGTCAAGTCTGTAGAGGGAGGATGTAGGGGCTTACCATAGACTATGTCTGCATAGTCTGTAACTAGCAAGATTGTTTTGTGTATGAGCTCACATCGGGTGGGGATCTGTAAGCAGGATTTGTGGCAGTAGAGGATAGCAAGTTTGAGTCTTCGGAGTTTAGTGCAGATTGCCACGATGTGGGTGGAGAAGTTGAGGGACAGTTCAGTCATACACCCAGGTATTTGAAGGCTGAGACTTGCTCCGTGGTGAGCTGTCCAGGGTAGAAAGTGCTGGGGGGCTGGGAGGGTTGCCAGCTTCTGTCTGGAGCCAAAAACCATGGGACCGTCTTTTAGCATTAACAGTGAGTCGGTTCTCAAGGAGCCAGGATTGGACTTTGTTGAAGTCACTTTGCAGAATGGGGAGGACACTGTCATGGGAGGTGCCAATTTATCTTTAAACCAGACATTTTAGCAAACTCTGCCAATAAATTCAATAAAAGGGATAGAAGCCGAGGCATCTGCTAAGGGGACCAACAAGTCATCCAGCGATAAGAGAGTGTTGCAGGCACTGTCGCCAATTCGTACACCCCCAATTTCAGGAGAAGATCTTATGGCTATTGCAAGGGGTTCTAGCACTATAATAAACAATGGGGGGAAAGAGGGCATCCCTGTCTAGTGCCCCACCCCAAGGGGAAGGGCCCAGACAGGGTGGAATTTGTAACGACCCGTGCCATAGGGCGATAGTAAAGCGCAGCCGGACAGGCACGGAAATGTGGGCCAAACCCCATGGCATCTAGGACCTGAAACAAGTAGCCCCATTCGAGGGAATTGAAGGCTTTCTCAAAGTCTATCATGATTGCTGCAGCGGGGTCTGAGGCGGTCTGGGTGGAGCTTATGATATTAATCATGGTACGAATATGGTCTCTGCTGTATCTCCCCGGCACAAAGCCCACCTGCAAGGGGTGAATTAGAGAGGTGAGGAGGGGGTTTAAATGGGTTGCTATAATTTGGTAAATATTTTACTGTCGGAGTTGATTAAAGATATGGGCCAATAGCTGGAGGGTTTAGTTTGATCTTTCCCTTTTTTGGGGAAAACCATAATAGCTTCTCTGAGCATATTCAGGAAAGAACCAATCATTTTCGCTGTGTTAAAAAGAGACACTAAAATGAGGGCGACTAGTGGGGCTACAATGTTCCATAGTTCAGGGGGAAAGCCATCACTTCCTGGGGTTTTGCCCTTGTTTAAAGCTTGTATGGCTGCTATCTGTTGTGAGGATAATCTATGGATAGGGAGTTTATCTAGAAACCAGCTAATATTGATAGGATCCAGGCTCCTGGAAGAGGTATACAAATTCCTGTAAAAATCTACCATACAGAAGTTTATGCCTTCCTGAGTCATCTGCATTACTCCTTCTGAGTCTCTGAGGCTGGATATATAGCTTTCTGCCCTCTGCTTGCAAAGCCTATATGCCAGAACCTTCCCTCCTTTTTCGCCTCCCACCCAAAATTTATGCTTTAAGTAGAAAGCCGCCAGCTCAGCCTTCCTTTCCAATAAACCATTGATATCTGATCAAACGCGTATCATTTCTAGGTAATGAGGGGAGATTTTGAGGTTATGTATGGGGGGAGATGCTTGGCAGCATTTTCTAAAACCACTAGTCATTGTTCCAGGGTTTTGAGGTGCTGCTCTCTGCCGCCTGGTGACTGGAAGCATAGGCTATAATAGCACCTCTAATAGTTACTTTCAGGACTTCCCATAGGTTGGCCGGATCTATCAGTGAGGGGGTTATCCTGCAGGTAAAGCTTAACTTGAGTAGTCAACCATCCGAGGAAGTCTGGATCCCTCAATAAGAGAGGGTCCAGCCTCCAAGTGTGAGAAGGGCCCACTTTGCGGCCCCATGTCAGCAGAAGTTGGACCGGGGCATGATCCGATGTAACTATCAGGAAAATCTGTGTATCAAGAGCTACTTTTCTCTGAAAGGGGGAAACCAACCAATAATCGATATGGGAGAAGGTGCCATGCACTGGAGAGAAGAAGGTGTCATCTTTGTCCTTCGGGAGAAGTGTTCTCCAGACATCTTGTAGCCCTATATCAGAGACAAGTTGCTGTATTGCCCTCCTAGTTCTAGGGTGTTTGTCTGGGGTATTGGAGTTCCTATCCATGGCTGGGTCTAAGGGGACATTAAAATCTCCGCCCAGGACCACCGGAGTTTGGTCTCCCACAAGGGAAGAAAGGGACTATGCCAGGTCTTGTTAGCAATCCGGGAGATCCTCATTGGGGCCATAGACATTGGCCACCAGTAAGGGCCCTTGTTGAGTAGCGAAGAGTGCCATCAGCCATCTGCCTGTCTTGTCCCTTTTGGAGGTCGTCAGAGACCAATGTAGAGCCTCATGCACCAAGATGGAGACCCCTCGCTTACGCGTGGGGCGGATGATGAAATAACCTGTCCCACCCACGCCTGCTTCAGGCTATCATGCTCTGCTTGCCTTAGTTTCATCTCCTGGAGGAGAGCGACATCCGCCCTCAGCCTGCTTAAGTGTTGCAATACCTGTGAACTTTTCACTGGGGTGTTAAGGCCCCTCACGTTCCAGGTAACTAGATTAATGTCTGACATTATCCACTTTCTGAAGAAATACTATTTTAAACATACAAGTATAGTCTGCTAGAAAGGCTGAGGAGAGGAGACGTCCCCGCCAGGTTAAACTGCGGCAGTCTTGCAGCTTGGGCTCCTTCCCTGCGACATACTCTCGTAACTTGTTACATTGTAAAGGACAGTACAGTACAACAACAGATATCAAAAAACAAACAACAATAGAACTATTTACAACAAGTCCACTCTACCTGGAAGAGATCCCATGGTTTAAAGCCAATAGCATATGCTACAAGACCTCCATGTGGATCCCAGAGGGGTGAAAGAGAGGGTAATGCTTGCTCCAGCAGCATGCAAACAGGCTCTGCCCACAGCTATGCAAGGTGGAGAAGAAAATGAGATCTTGTAGCCAAATAGACCAAAGAGGGGGTACCCACCCTGCATCTTATGAACCACCTTGTTTGACTTTTTAATAGGTATAGAAAGAGGAAGGGGAGAGCAGAACAATTATGTATTTAGATATAATCAAAAGGGGAAGGGGAGGGAAAGAAAATGTAAAAGGAATAAAAGTACTCAATATTTGTGGGGGAGAGATATCTAGAATGCCTAGTTCAGGTACACCCGCAGAGACAGGAATATCAGCACTTATCTAAAGTCCATCATGTAGCATTGTCCGGGTAGATTAATGGCTGAGGAGGTTCCACATCCTTATTCCCTGGGGAATGATCCACATCCTTAGGATCTGAGAAGGAAGTGGGGCTCACAGGGGGCTCCACTACTTCTGCCCGAGTCTTAGACTGTCCAGCATTCATGGCCCGATCCTTCTCTGGTGGTAACATAATATCCCAACTGCTCTCTCCTTGGAGATCTGAATTATCTGTCTGAAGTGACGCATAAGGATTGGGCGTGAAATACTCTCTTAAATCCATAGACTGATGTGACTGATGATTGCCGTCAGGTTGGGGGCTGATCGAAGCGGCCCGCATTTTGGGATGCTGACGTTTAGAGTGCCTGGCGTAGGGTGTCAGCTTCGAGACCTCAGGAGGAAGAACAGCTTCAAAATCTGCCTCTGCGAGGTGACTGATGTTTCGAGCTCTGCCTGTGAGGATTCTTCCATTTCCACCTGCTTTTCTCCTGTCTGCCCATTCAGATAAAGTCCTTGCTCCAGGAAGCCCTCTGGATGTTGGGCTCTTAAAAGTCCAAGAGGTTTCTGGCAAAGCAAACAGTAGGGGTGCTCCATTATGAATTACCCTCATGGTGGCAGGGTAGCATAAGGAATATGAGTAGCTGTGTACTTGCAGGATCTTCCTTGCCAGCCATACTCTCTCTGGCGATCAAGAAGTTCTCTTGAGTAATCCTGAAAATATGTATATTATGTCCTTGCAGACTAGATTACCACTGTCTGAGCCATCTTCACTATAAGCTCCTTTTGTCTGAAATCCAAAATCTGGCTAGCAGTGGCCTAGGCCTTTCCCTGGCTTGGGCGGTGGGGCTAGGGAGCATGAGCACGCTCAGTCTGGGGCCTGAAATCCTCTGATAGGCCTAGGAGTTTAGGAAGCGTCTGCTGTAAGAACATAGCTGGATTATTTTGTTCATGCCCCTTTTAAATCCCACAAGCCTAAAGATTATTTCTGCCTGCTTCTGTTTTCAAGGTCATCAACCTTTGCTTGGAGGTGAATCAGTTTAGATTGCTCCTGTTGATTCGCCGATAATTTGTGTATGGCTGCCTCCTGTGAGTTCTGTCTCCGCTCTGTATGAAACAGGCGAACTTCAATGCCTTTTAGGGCCTGAGTAGTTGCATTGGCAGCTGTAGTAAGTTGCTCCATTTAGGACATCAGCTGAGAAAACATCTGTTCGGTTCAGGAGCTCTCCCCATAGTTGCAGCATTGCAGCCCATTTGCGAATCAAGCCCAGCTCGGGATGCAAGAGTTGGCTTCAACAGGCACAAACGGAATGTACACAGATTGTTTTAAGTTGTTTTCTGGTCCGATGTTAGCCCAAGCTTTCCCTTCTTATGTAGTCAAGGAATGCAAAAGATCGATCTCTAGTGCCGGATTTAAGTTGAAAATCCCCTTTAGCTGCAGAGCAAATCTTCTAGGCTGTCATCTTGCCCATGGTTGGCCCACCCTCTGGCTGGACCTTTGTGAATCTGGCCCCATGTTGGTAATTATCAGAATGGGAGGTCTGAGTCTCAAAGGTTCATCTGGCGAATTCTGACTTGTGCAAAAAATGGTGCAAGTAGCAAGTTATGCAGTTGTGACATATGGTATTCTGCAAAGTGGCCTGTGACATGCCACAGGCCACTTGTGCCAAAGTGGACTTATGCCAGCAGTTATGCCCTAAACCCCTGCAACATGACCCTAGGGTGTTTACAGAGCAGTTGCACCTATTCTGAGAGGGCAGCAACAAAGTCTCCCAGGGCGCTATTCTAGAACAACCTCTGGGGAAAGCCATCAAAGTTATGTTACACCAGCGTATAGCTGGTGAACTGCACTATTCTCCTGAGGTTGCCTGCATGTTCGGCCTACCTAACCCTCCCATGGTATGCCACCTGTCCCCCATAGTGCCCTGTCCCCACACGCAATGCCTTGCAGGGCTGCATCTGCCTCCCATACCAAACCGCCTGCAGGGCTATATTTGCCTCCAATACCACAATGCCTCACAGTACTGCTGTATGTCCCTGACCCCAGTACTTGTACATGAGCCCTGCAGGCTACACAAGCCCACCCCAAGCCCCGATCCCCCAATGGCAACTACCCACAAATGACACATCTTGTACAAGCTTGTTGGGTCTAAAACAGCGGAGTAATTCAAACATGCATGGGACAGGAATAAGGCAATTGTAGTGGGGGTTGCAGTAAGTAGGCTGTTGGTTAACTAGAATCTGCAGCTTATCCAATAGGAAGGGAAATGGACAGACTGGGTGGGCCAAGTGGTCCTTATCTGCCATCAAAGTCTATGTTTCTGTGAAAGCCGACACTAATCCTAGACCTATCCTGTACTCCCTGGTAGTCTAGTGGCTGCCCCACCCAGCATTAGCAGACCACCCGCACCCTCCATCCAGCTGGCAACTGGCACAGCCCACCTTTCACCACTAAGGACAGCCACTGATTGATCTCATTCTGAACATGTTCTGTATATACATGCTCAAAGTATGAATACAGTTCATTCATTGAGTGGGTATATACTGTACACACTCAGTCTGAGCGTGTCCTGTATATACGTGCTCAACATATGACTACAGTTTGTTCATTGAGTGGATATATACTGTACACACTCAGTCTGAGCTCAGTCTGAGAGTGTACTGTACATACGTGCTCAACATATGAATACAGTTCATTCATTGAGTGTGCATATACTGTACGCACTCAGACTGAGCTCAGTCTGAGCGTGTACTGTATATACGTGCTCAACATATGAATACAGTTCATTCATTGAGTGTGTATATACTGTACACACTCAGACTGAGCACATACTGTATATAGGTGCTCAACATATGAATACAGTTCATTCATTGAGTGGGTATATACTGTACGCACTCAGACTAATGCAGTACTGTATATCGTGCTCAACATATAAGAATACAGTTCATTCATTGAGTGGGTATATACTGTACACACTCAGTCTGAGCTCAGTCTGAGTGTGTGCTGTATACATACTCAACATATGAATACAGTTCATTCATTGAGTGGGTATATACTGTACACACTCAGTCTGAGCTGAGTCTGAGCATGTACTGTATATACGTACTCAATGTATGAATACAGTTCATTCATTGAGTGCGTATATACTGTACACTTGACTGACAGACTTGAGCATGTACTCAACTATGATACATGTTCATTCATATGGATACGGTACATTCTCAGACTGGAGTACGTATTGTGTGTATGTGCTCAACATATGAATACAGTTCATTCATTGAGTGGGTATATACTGTACGAGCTCAGATCTGTGCTCCAGTCTGAGCGCATACTGTATATAAGTACTCACATATGAATACAGTTCATTCATTGAGTGTGTATATACTGTACCCACTCAGACTGAGCGCATACTGTATGTATGTGCTCAACATATGAATACAGTTCATTCATTGACTGTGTATATACTGTACACACTCAGACTGAGTGCATACTGTATGTATGTGCTCAACATATGAATACAGTTCATTCATTGAGTGTGTATATACTGTACACACTCAGACTGAGCTCGTACTGTATGTATGTGCTCAACATATGAATACAGTTCATTCATTGAGTGGGTATATACTGTACACACCAGACTGAGTTGCTGCATTGTATATACGTACCAGTACATATGAATACAGTTCATTCATTGAGTGTGTATATACTGTACACACTCAGACTGAGCTTATACTGTATGTATGTGCTCAACATATGAATACAGTTCATTCATTGAGTGTGTATATACTGTATGCACTCAGATCAGATCGAGCTCTGACTGAGCACATACTGTATAAACGTGGTTAACATATGAATACAGTTCATTTATTGAGTGTGTATATAAGCGATCTCTCTTTCTCTGCTCTCACTATCGTTATTCTCTTTTTATGGCTGTTGCAGAGCCTACTGCCATTTTGTCATGTCTTGCCTTAAAACAGCCAGTTGTGGAACCTTCCATTGGACTTTTGGAAGTATAATTCTGAAAGTACAACAGAATTTGAAACACTCCACTGCAATTGGCTGCTACGAAACAACAGCCACAATATTTTGGCTGTTACTTCCGCATTCTGGGGCAAAAACTGTGCATGCATGACTCATGCACATGTGTAGTCCAGTTGACGCTGCCATCTTGTGAATGGTAGAATGCCATTCACCACAACCACACATGCATGATTGCCGCGCATGCACAGATGTGTCTCTGCCACCATCTCTCAGAAGGCACTCCTCCCGCACCCTCCCACTGCTCCTCTCCTCCCCACTCCCTCCCAGCACTGGCAGCAAAGAAAATCCTCCCACTCTCTCCCACTGCTGCTGCTGCCCTTCCTGCTCCCTCCTTTTCCCAGCACCACACCATCGGGTGCCCAATCCCTGTGTCGGCATTATGTACCCCCTAACTCATGTGGCACACTGGGAGCCCACCCGAGTGTGCCCAAATGTATGCTTTTTTTCCTATAAATAAAGAAAACATCCTCAATGTGTTTGTTTTTAACCTATAAAAAGAAAATGGCCTCTTGTCATTGCCCCAGTCCCCATCCCCACCTTCCATAAAGCACCACCTCCTTACTTCCCTTACCCCATACCTAACTCTGGAGGTCGGAGCTGTCATCTTCTCTGAACTTGGACACATCTTGCACTTTTAAAGCTAAATCGCAAACTGAAGAATCAAAGGTAAGTGTGCAATAATGGCAGTCAATGGGGTTTTCAACTTATGTTGATAAATCAGCTATTTTGCGGAATTTTAGCCCCAAATTTTCAACATGGGGTTCTTGGGATCCCCCTTCATGAACGGTGTCACTGTCATTTTGTTACTTGGTCATGAAAGGTGATTTTGCTGTCACTGAAATGAATCACCTTTCAGGACTGATTAATGAAACAACACTGCCACTGTTCATGAGGCTGGGTCCCAAAAAGCCCATGTTGCAAATATGGTGACAAAATTCCAAAAAATGACTGTGTTACGAGCATGTGTTGAGCAGTTTCTACACACACTCCTAGCTTTGCCAGTTTTTAATATTTTTTCACTCCAGATTTTCAACATTGCTATTTTTGCACACTTCCTTATTAACAATATGGCTGTCATTTTTCACGTCCTGCCCAAAATGTGTTTTTGCACCTTGTGGCACAGAATGGCACAGTCGCTGAGCAAAATCACCTTTCAGGACAAGTAAATGAAATGACAGTGGCACTTTTCATGAGGTGGGGTCCTAAAAAGGCCATGTTGAACATTTGGTGCAACAACTCTAAACAAGCATTTGTCAATGTTAGCTGGCTCAAAGGTTGTAAACCGATGTACAAATATATAAATAAATGCCGAATGTTTGCTTGCTGGCATTGGCATTGGTAGTGTAAGATTCACAGAGCTGCGTAATAGGAATGGCAGTGAAGTATTGAACTGAAACCAACCCCACCACCACCCTGCAGAGAATGACAGGCATTGGGGTGTGCCTTTGGGTCATCAGGCATAACGCCACGCCATTCACCACACCCACCCCTGCAAACACTGACAAGTGTCACGGTGTCCTTGGGGTCTTGGTTTTACGTGCACCCCATTCCATCAGGAAATATGGTGATATGGTGCTGTATAGGAGAATGGGGTGAACTTTGGGGCCAAAGAGTCCAAGGCACACCTCGATGCCTCTCACTGGCTGCAGGGTGTGGAATGGTATGAGGATTACAGGCGAGAATCCCAAGTCACACCCCTGATGCCTGTCAGTCTCTACAGGGTGGGGCGTTATGGTCGGAAACCCTAACGCCTCAGGCATTCGTTGGCATTTTCACTCCAAATTTTCAACATGGGTTTTTTGTGACCCCCACCTTATGAACAGTGGCAATATCAGTTTGTTAGCCGAAAGCTGATTTTGCACAGCGACTATGCCATTTAGCACCACTAGTGCGAAAACACATTTCGAACAGGTTGTGAAAATGACACCTGTACTGTTCATGGGAAGGTGCAAAAAATGGCAATGTTGAAAATCTGCAGTGAAAATATTTAAAAAACTGGTGAACTCACAAGCGTGCGTAGAAACTGCACAATGCAGACCCATAATGCAATTAGTTTGGGGATTTTGTGCAGCAGATTGTCAACACAGGCATTTTGGAACCTCTGCTCATGAACCGTGTCACTGTGATTTCCTTAATCTGTCCCGAACAGTGATTTTCCACAGCACTCACACATTTCTGCTCTGGAAGTCTGAAAACACATTTCGCCATCTGTACTGTTCATAAGGAAGTGTGGAAAATGCCATGGTGAAAATCTGGACTGAAAATATTAGAAATCCATGAACTTATGAGGGTGCGTGGAAACTCGCAATGGTTGTTCGTAATACAGTCATTTTATGGACTTTTTCACTAAATTTTTAATATAGCCATTTTAACACCTCTGCTCATGAACAGTGTCACTGTGCTTTTCTTAATCTGTCCTGAACATTGATTTCCCCGCAGTGACTATCGCATTTTGCAACACCGAAGCAAGCAAACACATTTTCAGCCATGGTGTGAAAAATGACAGCCTGTACTGTTCATAAGGAAGTGTGGAAAATGCCAATGGTGAAAATCTGGACTGAAAATATTAGAAATCCATGAACTTAAAGAGGTGGAAAACTGCGCAATGGTTGTTCGAATACAGTCATTTTATGGACTTTTTCACTTAAATTTTTAATATAGTCATTTTAACACCTCTGCTCATGAACAGTGTCACTGTGCTTTTCTTAATCTGTCCTGGACATTGATTTCACACACTGACTGCGCCATTGTGTGCTACATGCATGGAAACACGTTTTGGGGGAGATATGAAAAATGACAGCTGTACTGCTAATAAGGAGGTGTGGTAAAATGGCAATGTTGACAAGCTGGAGTGAAAATATTGAAAATTCACGAACTTACGAGCGTGCATAGGAACAGCACAATGCATGCTCATAAAACAGTCATTTTGGGAATTTGTTCACAGATTTTCAACATAGTCTTTTGAGGCCTACCTCACGAACTCAGACATTGTCACCAGAATCGGTCCCGAAAAGGTGGGTCCGCAGAGACCGCAAAATCACCTTTCAGGGCCGATTAACAAAATGACAGTGACAGAATTCATGAGGTGGGGTCCCAAAACCCCATGTTAAAAATTTGGTGAAAAGATTCCAAAAATGCCTGAGATATGCATCAAAGTTGAAAAACCTTATTTATTCCATTATGCAGTTTACCTGCATTTCTCATTTCACGGTCAGCTTTGAAGAGTGCAGACGTGTTCGGTCCATCAAGATCGCGTCTGTGACTGGAGGTGATGATGGAGGTGGGGGTGTGGTGAGGCAGGCTGCGCAGAACGTGGATGTGGGTGGGGGGAGGGTTGTCAGGACAGTCAGCAAGGGAAGGTTTTTTCTTGCAGGTTTTTTTTTTCTTAGATGACGCGGGACTTGTGCCACGCTGGGGTGGGCTCCCAGCGTGGCAGCTGGAAGGCTGTTTGGAAGGGGCAGTGGAGCCGATGGGGCATTGTGCACCCCCGTCGGCCATATGGACTGTTGCCTTGCTGGAGTGGGCTCCCAGCATGGCACCCATTAGTCTGTTGGGGAGGGGAATAGTGGAGCTGACGGGGATTGGGCACCCTCGCCAGCCATAGAGACTGTTGCCATGATGGGGTAGGCTCCCAGCACGGCACCTGGAACTCTGTTGGGTGGAGAGCACAGCAGAGCTGACAGGGCATTGGGCACCCCCATCAGCCATACAGTGTGTGTGGGGGGGACGCATGAGCACGAATGTGTGTGTGTGTGTGTGGGGGGGGGAGCTTCCGTATAAGCATGCACTATCTTATCACTGCTCACTAAAGCAGAGCTCTCCCTTTCAACTGTACGGCACTGCATTTCAACTGCTGTCATAGACAGCTGCAGCATTCATTGGTGAACTGTGGCCATGCCTGCAAACACACTGACTGAATTGGAAGACAGCTGCCACACCTGCAAAAACTTGGGTGATGGCACTATGTTTCTTGCACATGCATGCAAGCAAACATAAAAATGGCCAAGTTTTACCTGAATATTCAAAATTTTATATGCACATGTGTAAGTTTGGTCATTTGGAAGCTCGTCACAGCTGTATCGGCTCTGGCTAGAGTTTGTTTCTGCTCTGCCACTGCTGGTGTCACTCCCTCAGCTCTCTCTCTCTCTCTCTCTCTCTCTCTCTCTCTCTCTCTCTCGAGTCCCCAAGATGGCACTTTCTCTTGCAGTTGCAATAGCTCCCTTTCACCCAATCTCCAATCAGGACCTTTCCGAAGGTCATGTGACCAGCAAGTCACGCATGCACATCATACTAAAAGGCCAGGCCTAATGCCTGCTCCAGGCCTACCCACAACAATTTAAGTATGCAGCAGGGGCCCAACCAGGCCAGGAAGCCTGTACAACTGTGGACCGCAAGGTTCAGGGTCCCGACAGTGATTTCAAGGCTCAGGGATCATCCCGGATGAGTAGCCCCCCCCACAGTGTAACCCCTCCCTTCCTTCCTGCCCCATCTAGATGCATACTTTAAAACATTGCAGCTGGTCAGGGCAGAAAGAAAAGAGCACTCCAAAGAATTAACATACAAGACACTACAATACTGGCCCAGGGCAAACTGATGGTCCTTACCTGCTGCTGTCTTCAAGGTTTCCGGTCCACTTCATCATTCCTGGAAACAGATTCACTCCCTGAGCTGATCAAATGGACCTGGACCTCTATCTTCTCTCTTGGAGGTCCCAAAGGAGCTCCTGCAGCCCCCAGAGGCTGAACTCTGCCCCTGGAATACAACTCATGACAAAAATAATCTGACTGCAAATAGGAGCGGGAACAAAAGATTTCATTTCATTCATTCTCCCTCTATAATCAAATAAAGCACAAACCACAGTTTCTCCCTAACTGACTTTATTTTCACCTGCATGGCAAATGATTTCAACTATTCAGGGGCCACCATTTCTTCACAGAAAATCATTAATCAGCTCCATGGGGCTACAACGTTACACACAATGGCTGGACCTATTAAACAGCAGAACCACAGTATCAGTAGACACCAGAAGGACACTCGTTCTTTACCCTCTCACTCTCGGTGTTCTACCCAAGACCTATCCATGCAATCTCCTGGCACAGAAGGATCTGGTAAGCCAAGCCTTCCTATTACTTCTTTTCATACTGGTTCCTTTTCCTCTGTGGCACTGGAGATAGAAGAGGCAACCAAATCCTGCAGCAGGGCTCAGAGTAAGAAGTATAGGATGAAAAGGCCAAGCTGGATGATGAGGGATGTTATGGAACAGGTAAGGAGGAATGTGACAGGGTAGAACAGGACCCTGTCCCATTTGTTATGAAGATAGTGTTTAAATGCAAGGATTTGTCCTTTTTCTGTCTTTTGTCTGTCTGGTTGTGTAACCATATTTTCCTTTGAGACGTCAGATTTGATCACTGTGAACAGTGTCTCAATTCTTTGCCTCTCACTCTCTCTCAGTTTTCTCTTGCTGTCTGTTTTTCTTCCCTTGCATATCTGTATCAGCTAATATAAAAATATGTGCAAATCAATGTATGGAAATGTAAATGATATTGTGATCCCTATAGTTTAGAAAATACATAGTGTTACTGCTGAAATGCATAAACTCTAGAGGTTACTCAAGTGTAAATGTTTAACCTTTTGCAGAAGCTGCAGAAGGGGCCTCTTGGCAATGGACAATCAATGTGTTCTAGCACTTCCTGAAACTTACAAGGACAGGATGTTTGTTAAGGATGGGGGTTAAAAAGACTTATAAAAGAGCTAAACTGCTACTGCAAGATTAGATTTGGACAACAAGGGACACAGAGACGGAAAGAAAAAGCAATTCATTTCTCCTCTGTACGTAGTTATTCTGAACAAGATTATTTATTATGTTACTGATACAGTAAATAAATATTTTGTGTGACTTCTACAACTGCTCCTGGTTTTCCTGTGCTTCCTGACCTGCACCTCGATGACAGATTCTGTCAGCCTAAATGGGACTTAAGCGTGTATGCCCTAAGATAGGAGTTTTGTGCATGGGTACTTGACCTAGTACCAGGGAAGCACAGAGGAAGGTATGGATTCTGAAACAGCAAGTCCATGAGTGATTACCAGTAGAATGCAGCCAAACTAGCAGAAACTGAAGTCCAGTCTGAGATTGTACAGCCAGAACAAGTTATGGAAACGGAACAGGCAGTGACAGAATATGAAAACCTGATGGACTTTTTCAAATGGTGGGTTATACAACAAAAGGAGATGAGAAGCAGAGAGAAAAGAGATACAGCAACAGGCGCAACAGATGAGAGAAGAGATGCAGTGATGGGAGCAGCGATGGCTGGATGCCTTGCAAGCTATCAAAGGCAGAGGATCCGGCAGAGACCCAGATGAGCAACAAACTTCAAGCAACTTAAAAGTCATTAAACTTAATAAGTTGTGTCCCTCAGATGATATTGAGGCATACCTGACAACCTTTGAAAGAGTTGACACAGCCTGTCAGTGGCCAAAGCAGCAATGGACAATCAGACTGGAAAGCCGACTTACCACCACAGCAGTATGGACACTGCACAGTCAGAAAACTATGACCTGGTGAAAAGCAAAATCCTAAAAAGGTATGACATCTCCAGAGAGACATACAGGCAGAGATCTTGATCTCCGAGGTACAACTTCGATCAGCAATCTTCGAGAAGCCTTCACCCGACTCAGAGAATTCCTAATAAAATGGATCTAACCAGAAAGCAAAAACAGTCCCACAGATCATCGACACATTTGCCATGGAGCAATTCATCAGCATCTTGCCTACAGATGTGCAGGTCTGGGTACAGGAACACCGACCAGAGAGTGGGGAAAAGGCTGTTTCTTTGGAGGAGGACTACTGAATGACCAGACAGATGCCACAGCAAGGAGGTAACAGCCAAGCACTGGTAACACATTTTTCCTATTTAAACCCAAGCCTGATAAGAACTCTGGAAGGGTAACAAATCTGTGCCAAAAAGATGTTATCTGCTTTAACTGTAATAAACAGGCCATTTTGCAAGGAATTGCTGTAATAAAGAGGTAGGCGCTGGAGCAGATTTGTCCTTGGCAAATTGGGGCAAGTACATAACAGATGTGAAGGTGTGTGATAAGACTGTGAAGGACTCGTTATTTCGGAAGCAGACAGACCCTAGTGCATGTTAAAGTGCTGGGAAAATGCTGTGCAAAGGACCAGTTATTGGTGCCATCCTCATCCACAGGGACCGATACTATCCCGCCACCCAAGTGACTTGACCGTGAAGGTGTGCTGCATCAAATGAAAGTGGAGTAGTACCTAGTTACCTCTACCTGTGATTATTGGAAATGACTTCCAGAGTTTATTGAGTTGATTAAAGAGGGAGTAACCTGGGTGAGTCGTTGATGGTCCATGGAGTAGTACTTCCTTTGTGAGCTCCTGCCCCTGCCTGTTATTGTTTGATTAAACTGTTTTAAATAAAGTCATGAAGACTTAATATGGGCAGTTTTCGTATTAGTGTCTTCCTGATGGGCTTTGATGAGGTAGAGATGAAGAAAGGCCTCTCCAAACACACCTCCTGTAATTCCCGAAAGGCCTCGAATAGTTTAAGCCTTGCTGAGCTTCAGCTGTAGACCTGTGTCGAAGGCAGAAATAGAGCCTCCACCTTTAAGTTTTAGAGGAGTTTCAGCCCTTCAAAGAAATTCAGAGCATCGCTGAGAAATTGGTGAGTATTTCCAATGTCCTGAATCTTTTCAGAGGGCTTTGATAACGGTCAATATGTCACTAGAGCGCAAGTAGGAGCAGTTTGATCCTGAGTTGAGGTGATGAGGGTATGACTTGCCAGGATGGAAATTAAAGGAGGACTTTGAGGTCAAGTGTCATGCTGGGCTGGTGGTACTTAGATTACCTGAATGGGAGGAATGTCTAGACCCTTTTAAATTTATTAAACAGTTTGTGAGAAAGTTGCTGGTCTACCTCTTTGGTTCTGAATATATTATTTGAGCGTTGCCAGAATACTGAGATCTATGCCATCCCAAGGAACTCTCAGAACTTTTATTTTTGGTTTTTGAACTTTCAAGAGAAGCACTTTTTTGTCCAAAGTGCAGAAACGAGAGCTTTTTTGTGAAGGAGCACTTGAGGGTGGTATAGATCTACGTTTTCTGTGCTTGTGAAGCGAGCTGCCTATTACCCTATTGTAATGAAGTTGATAGCTGCTGCAGTGAAGTTCAAGATACTATCTGGCCAGATTCTAAGTTCTTGTTGTTGGTTCTTGGATAATGATGAAAATGCAGAACTGTGGTTGCTGGTTTTACAAAATCATGACTTATTTTGCCTTGAGCTGGAGCTGGCAATCATTAAATGGATGTTGATTTATAGAGCTTAATAGCTGGTTTGATTTCTCCTTAGAATTGTGAAGGATGGAAACCTGTTATGCTTGTTTTAGAGAGTATTAGCTCTCTATAGTTTCCTTTGTTGAATAAGTATAAAGGGTAGTTGTAAATTTTATGTTGAATTTCTGTTATAGTTTGATATATGATTGCTGTGTTTCTAAATCTTATAATTTGGTTGAATAATTTGATTATTTTTCAGGCTTTGAGGTTTGAATTTACTTATTTGGGGTGCCTGAAATTGGTCTCTTCTACTGCCAGTTGTTTTGAGCTGCTCTGAGTTGGCAACTAGGAGCTGTGGATTGACTGAACATTTTTCTTTTGTTAGAAACTTGGTATTTATGGTGTCACCAGCATGTATTCCCGATTCTCGCCACTAGATTGCACTGAACCTGCAGTTTATCAACTCCTCAGATAGTTCTGGCTTATGGAAGGGAAAGGTATCTGAGGGTTATTAAGTCATTTTATAGTGACTGGTTTTGCGGTTATTTTGCTTTAGATTCTTCACTGACCCTTCCATTTTCCTGTTGGTCTGAAGAAAAGATGTATCCCATTTGGGGTCATCTTCCTTCATAATTTAATCTTTTTTTTTTCTTTGTATGGACTGAGGGTTTTCTTCTCACATTCTGGTGCCTTGTAACTTGTGCATAGACAATTTTGTTTACTTTATTACCGGATACTGTGCCTAATGATAGATATTTGTGGGGTACTGGCTAACTGTATTGGTTAAGGAAGGTGGGGGGGGTGGTGAGGAGATCACTAGGTGAATTGATATCATGTCTATGAAAATAAAGATGGAGGGAGGGGTTAGTAGGGGGTGTGGGGTTGTAGATTTGAGGTTTGTTACTGGGTTGGTGTGTGTTGAAGGAGGTGGGGGAGTCAAGCGCAGCAGAACCTGTATGTAAAGGGCAAGAAAGTTATATTAGCAGGAGGGATTTTATGGTTCTATTAGGATTTAGTAAATGATGGCAAGTAATGTTAAGATTATCATATGGAATGTTGGGGGAACTAGGCATAAGACTAAGTAGTATAAGATTTTGAAATATCTAGCCATTTAAAAGCTGATGTTACGTTTTTGTAAGAAATGCACTTGCTTAATGATGAATAGATAAGTTGAGAAGATTACAGATAGGGTAGATATTTGCTGTATAGGGTACCCAGCAGGGTGGTCATGATTTCCTACATAGATCTCGTTTTCGATCTACCTAGTGCATTGCTGATCCTCCAGAAGATTTCTATTTGTGAAGGGAAGTTATGTTGGATATTGTTTGGTATCAGCCTGTGGTCCTAACACTGATATTGGAGTTTCTTTATGAATGTATTGAAGGTCTCACTTCTTCTGGTGTCCTTATGATTATAGGGGGAGATTTAATTTGGATTCAACTTATTGTTGGACAGGTTGGTTGTGTCATCAGGGCCTCTCCTGCTCAAAGATCATTCAGGGACTTAGTAGACTGCAGGCCTATACGATGTATGGTGTGTTATATCCTAAAGGGAGTACACCTTTACATCGCAAGTCCTTGGTACTCTTCCAGATTGATTATTTTCATTTCACACGTTTATCTGGGGTCTTGATTCTAATATCGCTTTCTGGCCCATTGGATCACTTCCTGGTAGTATGTCTAATTTCTGTCCTCATTACTTGGTATGAGGTAGATGGAAGCTGAATAATCAAATTCAAGGAGCCCAATAAGATCGAGTATATAATATCCCAACAACTGTTTGTGGTTGTGAATGTTAATTCCACTCGTGGCTGATATGGAATGGAGTGCTCTTAAGGTGTCTGAGGGTTTTTTACTATTAACTTTGAATAGGAAGAAGGAACGGAAAATAACATTTCTCACCTTTGTCCTAGATTAGGAAGATGGAATCCTCTCTTCATTCCCAAAACTTTAAGCAGGAAGTAGTTAAAGTTATGAAGTCTATCTAATCTGTTAAGGAGCAAGCTTGAGTTTGCTATTTAAAAGCAAACAGTTTATACAGATCAAGAAAGAAAGTAGGGTGGTTGTTGGCAATGTGTTATAATAGAATTGTTTAGATTCATCATAGTCATTTGTTCTGCAGAGGGAGACTTCTAAAACTGCATCCTCTCCTCTCCTATTGTGTCCGTTTCTGTTGATCTGTTTGGCCCCATCCTTTTTTTTCTCTTAATAAACAACCTTCCTCCATCTGTCTCTCCTCCAACAACCATCTGTATGCAGATATGGTCATTTTGCCCTGTTTCCTCCCATGACAGTGTCCTCCCCATTCTGCAAAGTGACTCAACAGAGTCCAATCTCTGCTCCTGAGAACCGGCTCACTCTTAATGTTAAAAAAGACGGCTCCATAGTTTTGGTCTACAGAAGTTGCAACCTCCAGTTCCTCCCTCTCAGCCCCCCCCAGCTTCCACCCTGGACTGCTACCACTGAGCAAGTCTCAGCCTTCTCATACTTGGGTGTATGGCTGGACTGTCCCCTCAATTCTCCACCCACATCGAGGTAATTTGTACTTAACTCCAACTTAAATTTGTTATCCCTTCTTCTACAAATCCTGTTTACTGATCCCCACTTGATGTGTTTCATACACAAACAATTTTGCTAGTAGAATTAGGATGTAGTCTAGGAAGCTGTCCTACATCTCTCTCTATAGATTTGATATTCTGTTTCACGTTTCTGTATTTTTACCACTATCTTTCCTCTTTCTCACTATTGTTCTGTTTACGCTCTACTTTATCGTTTCTGTTCTCCCACAGGTTTGCATCCACTGTGCTCCTCTTAGCGGTAATTCTGGTTTGGTCTCCTCTATACCTCCATTCTCATTCAACCAAACCCCCCAAACTACTCTCTTCACCAGAGGGACCTTGTATATTCCACCTCCCCTGCCCTCGCACCCTTTCTGGCCAACTTGCCTTCTTGTACCATCTCCCCCTTCTCTGGAACTCTTTGCCCTCCAACCTTTGCAAGGCCCCTTCATGTTCTGCCTTTACGCAGCTCCTCAGGCTCCTACCTAACCCGCATTGTCCTACATGCTCAATCGGTCCAAATGAGCCACAGAGGCACCACTCAGCCCTTTCCAACTCACCTTCTACGCCACACCTAGCAGACCTCTCCTCATCTCTCTCACACTCGTAATTTGACCAAATGTTACATCTTTGATAAGTGTAATGTACTGTATATTTAATGTGTGTGATTACTGCCTATACTTCCTGTTTTCTCTTGATACTTCCAGTACAAACTGTACCTGAGTCGCACCTGGAAATGAGCCTTGGCTCAATGTGCCTTTCCTGGTCATCACATTTTAAATAAATAAATAAATAAAATAGTATGGCTTCATCATGTTTATGTAGTAGACTCACTGTTTGCACCTCCTGTTGAGTAGGTCCTCCATATACAGTAATTAACATCATTCACCCTCCAGACCACCAATTGTGGACCTTCCCCAAGCCACTTGTAATTTATTCTGTTGGAGGGGATAAGGACCATCACCTGCTACCACTATGTACTCCTGGGCTCTATCCCCAAGGTTGTGTCTTGTCTTCTGTCTCTGTTGTTTAGTGCTGCTGTATAACCCCATGAGTTTGTTGAGCCATGACATGAAATTCAGGACATACTCACAAACAGATTTCCTTTGGTGCAAGCTTGCTCTCATTCATCCCTTGCCATATCAAGGATCACTTGCCCATGGACAAACAGGAACTGGAATGGTGAAAACCTTTGGACTCATGGATGATTTCCATACATGCAAATAAGGGAGAGGGTAAGTTTCTGTACCACTGTTTCACATGCTGGTCAGTGAATGCCCTTAATACAGACTTAAGAGGCACATTAATCACTCATCCAGGACATTAGTCTGCAGGTGGTATGGGAGACCCTGAGTTGCTGCACTCTACACTTCTCAAAGACTATCCATTAGAGCACACATGGGGTCTTTGAGTATACCTCCGCCCATTCAGATGATGGCGTATTCTCAGGTGGCAGTAATGTGGTTAGCTCACCAGACAGTGAAGTCCGCTTTTATCATGTTATTATGCCTTAATTGGTGACAGTGCTGTTAACCGTTGCCTTGCCAGTGTTTCAAAGGATAAACCTTCTTCCTCAGGGCAAACAGTTACTGCCCCACAGGCTTCCATTCTTCAGACTCTATCACAATTTTTTTTTTACATTCATCAATTTCTTTTTGTAATAAGTAACTAGAGCCTTGTTGGCATTCTCCAGAGAGCAAGCCTCGATTGTGCCATTCCCCAGTCTCTGCAGGGTAAGCAAACCAGCGTCTTCCTACCAACTGTCAGTTAAAAAGAATTGTAATACAGCCTGAAGAACAGAAGCATTTGGGGCAGTAGCTATTCACCTTGAGGAAGAAGGTTTTTCCTTTGAAACATTGGCAAAGGCAACTTTTAGCAATCCTGTCACCAATTGGAGCATAATAAAATGTCATAAAAGTTGATTATTGAGTGAGTCATTATCTCCAGAGGTGGTCTGTACACAGCCAGGCTTTCTCTAGAGCTGACTCCTCTCTGTTGTTTGGCTTCACAGGAGGCGGGATGCAATGGACTCCAGTAAGATTAACGCCGTCAGCAGTCAGCACCATGCAACAGTTAGAATATTATGGCCCATGTGAATCCTACATGACTGTGTATGCATTATGGTTGTATCGGTGCACAGGAGGGAATGATTATAAAATCGGAAAATCTAGCCTTTTGATTGGCAGGGACCCATGTGAAACCCATGTGGCTGTATATGTATTGTAACAAACCTCTCAAGCACCTGACTCATAAATCTGGGACAAGGCTTAAAAAGTCAGGGACAAAGGATCAAAATCAGGGACACATCTTAAAAATCCACTCAGAAAGCTGGTAGAATAAATGGGTTTTAGTGAGATCCATTTTCTGAAGAAGAGAGCATCTTAACTCTAATATTTTACATTATTTTGAGCTTATAGTACTCACTGTTCAGTCATGGGAAAAACAAAGAGAAAAACATTTTAAGACAAAATTGTGGATGTCCCAAAACTCAGAGACATAGATATGTAGATACATAGAAATTGTCAGCAGATAAGGATTGTTAGCCCATCCAGTCTGCCTGTATGCCCTATATGTATTTTTATTTAATTAATTTATTCATTCTCGGATTACAAAATACCTTTGAGCACAGAGCAGCTCATTTACAAAGGTTCCACATCAGCAGGGAAGGGATTGCAGCAGACATAGGAGGAACTGAACATAAAGAGCTTCTAAAGATACATATGCATTACAATTGTAATACATCATATACAACAATGTAATCATTATGATACAACTTGGAGGGGATCTAGATTGGAGAGATAGTTGGTTAGTATAATGGAGGAGGGGAGGGAAGCAGGGATTTTGATTTAAAGAAGAGAAGGTAGCAGCCAGAGGCATTGTTATAGCTGCTATTAAGGCAGGTAGGGAGTGGGAGGTGAAAAACGGGTGGGGGGGAGGAGGCAGGCATGGGAAGGGAGTGGGCAGAAGTGGCTGGTCAACAAAACAGGAGGTGATATCATGGTCAAGGGAACTTACAGCAGGAGCGGAGGAGATGAGGATTAGGGTACCGGGAAATTAGGAGACACAATCACAGGAGCTGTCAGTTAAGAGGTGATGGATCATGTCTGAACTGGTTGAGATTAGTCAGGTCGGCCAGTTCACTACACAGCCCATGAAACCAGGAAGGGGCCTCTGAAAGAAAGGAGTGTTGGCATTGAGGGTCCTGCACCTTGGGACAAGGAAGAGTTCAGTTTCGGAGGAGCGAGTGTGGGGTCCTGAGAGATTTGTTTAGTGGGCACCTGAGCCAAGGAGCACCCTTTTGCAAGAAAGTACATTTGGTATTTAATCCTCCCACTTAGCTGGAGCCACCCAGACTGAGCATAGAGCTTATAGGTATGAGTGTAACGGTCAGCACCAGTTACAGATCTTGTTCATGGCAACAGCTAGCCTTTTGAGTGTTGTAATGGAGGTGGTCTATATATGACTATGCCATAATCGATGATCGACAGCACTGAGCTGTGAATTGTGAGTTTAAGAACTTATTAGTAAGACTCTTCTGTGACGATAGAGGAGTCCAGTCCTAATGTTTACGCCCCTGGCAACATTCTCTATGTGACACATAAGTAAGGTGACTGTCTAGGGTTACACTCTAGGTACTTGAAGTGCTGGATTTGTTCAAGGGTGACTCTTGGTTGTTCCTAATAGCAATCACCCTCATCACTCCCTCCCACCCTGGGTTCCCTTGTACTTGTCCCAGGAATGCTTAAGCCCTCATCTGTGCTTGCTCCCACCACCTCTTGTGGCAGACTGTTCCAAGTGTCCACCACCATCTCCATGTATAAAAACTCCTCACATTACCTCTTAATCTACCCTTTCAATTTCATATCATGCCTCTCGTTCTGGTATCTTTTCTACACTAGAGAAGATCCACCACCTGCACCTTTGTTTATGCCCTTGCAGTACTTAAAAGTTTCCATCATGTCCTTTTATTCACCCTCCTCCAGTGACTACTTATTGAGGTCCCTTAGTCTCTACTCATATGTTTTTGATGTAAGTCATGCACCATCATTGTTGCCCTTCTCTCTATAGCCTCCACCTAGTCTATGTCCTTATGGATGTGTGGTCTCTAGTACTGCACACAGTACTCCAGATGAGGCTTTACCAGTGTTTTATACAATGGCATCACCACATCCCATCTCCTGCTAGTAATATTTGCCTTTGCACCACAGCATGCCACTGGCCTCCCTGCAGCCTTTGCACACTGCTTTGATACCTTAAGGTTATCAGATATGATACCCCTAGGTCTCTTCCCTCTTTGGTGACCATCAGCACCTCCCCATCCTGTAGCTCTGCCCAGGTTCCCCTACCCAGGTGCATTATCTTAAACTTTTGCATTAAACCTCAGTTGTCACACCTGTGATCATCTTTCAAGCTTCTACAGGTCCCTCTTTATTTTCTGCACCCTTTCTGGAGTATCCACCCTGTTTCAGATCTAAGTGTCATCTGCAAATAGGCAGACCTTTCCTTCCAGCCCCTCTGCAATGTCACTAATGAAGACATTGAACAAGAGTGGTCCCAGTACTGATTCCTGTGGTACTCCACTGGTCACCTCTCTCTCCCCGAATTGGATCCCATTTACCATCACCCTCTGCCTTCTGTCCATTAGCCAGTTTCTAACCTAATGTATCTCCTTATGTCCCATACAGAGACAACTCAGCTTGTCAACCAGCCTTCTGTGTGGGATGGATCAGAGGCTTTGCTGAAATCTTGGTAGGCGATGTCTACCGCCTGTCCCTGATTCACTTCCCTAGTCACACAATCAAACAATTCTAACAGTTTTGTTTGACAAGACCTTCCTGCTGTGAATCTGTGCTGCCTCAGATCCTGGGCACCAATGGATTCCAGGTGTGCCACTATCCTTTCTTTCAGCAGTGTCTCCATGATCTTCCCCACCACTGAGGTGAGGCCGACAAGCCTGTAGTTCCCTACTTACACCCTACTGCCACTTTTGTGCAGTGGGACTCACATCTTCCTCCTCCAGTCCTCAGGAATCCCACCTGTGTTGAGGCACTCTGTGAACATTGCAGCCAGAGGTGCTGCTAGTTCCCTTCACAGCTACCTTAATATTTTTGGGTGTATGTCATCTGGCCCCATGGCTTTATCCACCTTCAGTTTTGTGAGTTCCTCCGGAACTCTCTTCACTGTGAATGGACTGGTGTCCACTCCCCCACATTGCCTCTGACCCCCTACTGTGGTCCTTGACCCTCTTCCTCCTTACTGAATACTTAACAGCAGTATTTGTTCAGTATTTCTGCCTTGTCTAGATCCCCTCGTACACTTTCCTCTCCCTTCGAGCCTCAGAACCCCCAAACCATTTTTTCTTCTATCACTGATGTACTTATAGAATGTCTTGTCCTCTTTTTCACAGTCCATGCTAAACCCTCCTCTGTCCGTGCCTTTGACTCTCCTAATAGCTTTCCTGCTTCTCTTAGACAGTCAAGGTAAACCTACCTGACCTCCTCCCTTGGGTCCCTTCTACCTCTTGAAACTTGCTCTTTAGACCTTACTTTGTCTGCCACCTCTTTAAAGAACCATAGTGGTTTCCTTCTTTTTTCTTTGGCCACTATTCTAACACAATAGTTTGTTATCTCCATTATGGCTCCTTTTAGTTTCCTCCACTGTTCCTCCACTCCCACCATTACCTCTCCTTTCTCCAGGGCTGCTCTTGAATATCTACCCATTTCATTGAAATCCTCCCTCCTGAAATAGAAACATAGAAACATAGAATTTGATGGTAGATAAGGACCACTTGGCCCACCCAGTCTGCCCATTTCCATATCTAATGGATAAGCTGCAGATCCTAGTTAACCAGCAGCCTACTTCTTCCTACCCCAACCCCCTAGAATTGCCTTATGACTGTCCCATGCATGCTTGAATTCCACCACTGTTTTTGACTCCATAACCTCCTCCGGAAGGCCGTTCCATGTATCCACAACCCTCTCTGTGAAAAAATACTTCCTTAAATTACCTCTGAGCCACCCCCCCATCTTTAAATTGTGCCCTTGTTCTCACGCACACCTCTTTTTGAAAGATGCTACCCTCTTGGACTTTGTTGATTCCCTTGAGGTACTTGAAAGTTTCTATCATGTCTCCCCTCTCCCTCCTTTACTTATACTAATACTTTTGCCATTGTGAGGCTTATAATTGAGTCCCTGTCTCCATGCCAAACCACACCATGTGGTGGTCGTTGGATCCCAGACCACCTGCCCTTCCACCTGGACTCCTTTGACTCTGTTCTCATTGGTCTATTCCAGGTCCAGAATTGATTTGTCTCCAGTTGGCTCACTTCTCTCCTCTGTGCTGGAGGTCGTAGATCACCCTGTACATACTGCTGTGCCATTCCCTGGTTCAAAGGTGACCGACATTGCCTTATCCTCCCCCTGTCTTCCCTGTAATTCTGTTGCATTTATACCATCTCTGATGTACAGGGCTACCCCCCTCCCTTTGTACCATCCCTTTCCCTTCTGAACAGTATATAGCCTGGACATAGGCCTCCCAGCTGTGATTAGCAGAGTACCATATCTTTGCTATTGCTGCTATGTCAAGGTCTGCATCCGTCATCAAGGCTTCCAGGTCTGGAACCATATTTCCCAGACTGCAGACATTTGTGGACATGTTCTTCCATGTTGTATACCCTGTCCTTCCTCTGTTCTTGTTCTCTCTCTCTCTCTCTCTCTCTCTTGCCTCTTCCCCCACCCTTGCTCTGCAGTTGCAATAAAGTGCTGGGACAGTTGAGAGGCATGCACAGCAGTTGCATGGCTGTGCACATGGGTATAAAACTGAATTCCTTCCTCAGGATTGGCAGGGACCCATGGGAAAGTCACACAGCTGGGTATGCTCTGCAGTTACATGGGTGTGCACACTGACATAGAAGGAGAATCCCAACCTGTGATTAGCAGGGTCCCATGGGAATCCCACACAGCTGTGTATGCTCTGCAGCTGCATTGGTCTGCACACTGGTATAGAAGGAGAAAATCCCACCCTGTGATTGGCAGTGATCCATGGGACTCTTACACAGATGTGCATGGTCTGCAGTTAGATGGGTGGATCCACTGGTATAGAAGGGAATCCTCCATGTAATTGTCAGGATCCATGGAAATTCCACACAGTTGTGCATGCTCTGCAGTTACATGGGTGTGCACACTGGTATAGAAGAAGAATCCCACTCTGTGATTGTCAGGGATCCATGGAAATTCCACACAGTTGTACATACTCTGCATTTACATAGGTGTGCACAGTGGTACAGAAGGGAAGTCCCACCCTGTGATTGGCATGGACCCACAGGAATCCCACACAGCTATATATGCTCTGCAGTTCCATGGCTGTGCACACTGGTATAGAAGGAGTATCCCCACAAACTGATTGGCAGGGACACTTGGGAATCCCACACAGCTGTGCATGCTGAGTAGTTACTTGGGCGTGCATACTGGTATAGAAGTGGAATCCCGCCCTGTGATTGGCAAGAACCCATGGGAATCCTTCACAGCTGTGCATGCTCTGCATTTACATGGGTGTGCACACTGTTATAGAAGGAAAATCACAATCTGTGATTGGCAGGGACCATGGGAATCACACCCAGTTGTGCATGCTCTGCAGTTACATGGCTGTGCACACCGGCATATAAGGAGAATCCCACTCAGTTATTGGCAGGGACCATGCAAAATCCCACACAGCAGTGGATGCTCTGCAGTTACATGGGTGTGCACACTGGTATAGAAGGAGAATCCCACCCTGAGATTGGCAGGACCTCTTATGAATCCCTCACAGCAAGGCTTGCCCTTCAGTTGCATGGGTGTGCATGGTCATGACTAGCTAGAACCGTTATGAATCCCACACAGCAGGGCATGCCCTTCGATTGCATGGGTGTGCATGGCCATGATTGGCTGGGACACCCATGTGAGTTCCACATGGCTATGCATGCCCGACGGTGATTTGGGTGTGCAAGCAGGTATAAAACAACAATCCTTCTCTGGGACGGGCAGGGTCCCATGTGAATGCCATAGGGTATTGCATACAAAATGACATACAATATTGTATATTACATGGGAATCCATCATGCAGGTCTATAATATTGTATATGATCTGGAGTTGTCCTAAACTAACATATGTGCAAAGGTCCACTAAGTGTGCTAACAACTTGTAGGGAAAATATTCTGCTTTTAGCTACAGGGTTTTTACTTGGTTATAGCTCATCACTGCATAATTTGAACAAACCACAGTAATTGTGTTGGTTAGCAGCAGCACTGGGATTACAAAGATTACTTTTGACTAAGTGGAAGTCTGATAAAATTCCTGCATTGGAATTCTGCCTGGATCCTGCATGATGCTGCTGTCCTGTCTGCATACCTCTCTGATTTTGAAGCTCAGTTCCGCTTAGTAGTTCCTGCCATGCAGTCTGTCAGCAGTCAAATTTGGAGCATAATCTACCTTTCTACCTTCTTATGCTCCTCAACATCTTGTTTGTCTCCCTTCCGGCAATTGACTCTGGCTGATGTATCTATCGCTTACTTGGTCCACCTTTGAGTGCCCTGCATCTGGCTGAGATTCGTTCATGGTCACTGTCTGTTGCTATTGATCTTCTCTTCTGAGGCCTCCAAGTACACCGCTGTCTAGTGCTCTACCTTCTATTGCTTTCATTTCCTGGATCCATCCTCGTTTTTGGCTTATAATGAACAAATGCCACAAGTGTTATTCCCTACCGAGCTCCAGCATTTCCAGCTATAAGACTGATGCTCCTCCGAGTTTGACTCTCGTCTCCTCCCATATGCCTTCACTACCTTCATACCAACTACCCCAGTGCTTATGAACTACTGATATCTGCCTCAGCAGTCCCACTGCAGAACATTCTCCCTTCCAGAATTTCTCATTACTGCTGCAATATGACCTACAGATCTACCTTATGCTATGGCAAGACTTTTGAAGTATCTGGTCTCAGCTGGTGTCCTCATCTACCAATTTTGTTTTTGTTCTTTTCATTTTATTCTGATACACTGGCCTTCTCCATCTCTAGCTCTGTCTCTTGAGTATTGAGAGAAGTCAAGCATCCCCGGCCACCAGGGATGGGAGGGCACATTTTCCAACTTCATTCTCCACTCACTCGGCTTCATTCCACCTTTGACAGTCTCTGTCTCTAGCTCTGCTTGGGTGGCATAAAATGAAGGCTGGCCTTCCCACTGACAGTGATGGAGTCTGTTCCTCATAATCCATATTTTGTTCCTACCATCCATCCATCATCTACCTAATTCAGATCCCCTCAACGATGGCACTTCCTTCACCATAGGATTGGCTTCCCCACTTTCAGCCTGGTTTTGGACTGCCTTCTGGACTGCCTTCTTCTGTATTCCTTTTGGGACCTCCAATGTGCCACTGTCTACCATTCAACCAACAATCAATTGCACTCCTTGGATTCCTTCCAGCAACTATTCTGCCTTCCTACCATGACCTCTCCATTTGTCACTCACATCATCAGTGGAATTAATGGTCAGGGAGCCATTGAGTGGGAGCGACCATTGCACAATGCAGTTCCAGTTGGATGTGGGCAGAGAAAGCATTCAGACTAAGAAGAAAATCTTGGATTTTAGGAGGGCGACTTCAGGAAAATAGGTGAAGTTCTAAGGAGCCACCTGGTAGGCATCAGAGCAGATATGGGGTGGAACAAAGGGGATTCATCATTAAGGAAGGAATAATGGTTGCCACAGAGGAGTGTGTTAGTTTCAGGGGTAAGGGCACAAGAGTCAAAGTGCCCAGCTGGTTCAGTTCTTGGGCTACCTAGGCAGTAAGGGAAAAGAGGCTGGTCTATAGAATATTCAGGAAGACTAAGAGAGAGGAAGATATGGAAAATTACCTAAGGTTGGCTAGTCAGGCAATTAAGGAAGTCCATTAAGCTAAAGTACAGAAGGAGTTGCAGATAGCTGAAGGATTTAAGAAGGGGGGAGGCTTTCTTTTGCTATATAAGTGTGGCAAAAGACTAAAAGGAAGGGATTGTTAGGCTTAAGAAAGGGGAGGAGTTGGTGGAGGATAATGGGGGAAAAGCAGAGATACTAAAGGAATGCTTCTGTTCGGTCTTCAACAGGGAGCAGGATGAACCAGTGCCTTTAGGAGGGGAGAAGAGAAGCAGGGGGAGAGAAGTACACAGATGGAGTGATAGAGGAGGATAGAGTGAGAGAGAGGCTGCTTGCATTGAAGGTGGACAATTCACCTAGCCCGGACAGAGTACATCCAAGAGTACTAAGGGTGAAACTAGCAGAGCCATTAGCAGAACTGTTTAGTGAGTCTCTGAGTACAGGAGAGATCTCAGAAGACTGGAGAAGGGCTCATGTGTGATCCTGCCCAACAATGGTAGCAGCAGGGAGGAGGCAGAGAACTACAGACAAGTCAGTCTTACCTCAGTAGTGGACAAGATTATGGAGGCACTCCTTAAGGAAAGGATAGTGCAACACCTGAAATCAATAGGAGTACATGATCCAACACAGCATGGGCTTACAACAGGAAGGTCCTGTCAAACTAATCTTGTAGATTTCTTTGACTGGGTAACCAGAGTAGTGGACCGAGGGAATGCAAGTCCACCTTGACTTCGGCAAAGCTTTCGATACTGTTCCACATAGAAGAATGATTAATAAGCTGGGTATGCTCAGGGTTGGTAAAAAGGTTGGTCAACTGGGAGGCAAACTGGTTTCTAGGCAGAAAACAGAAAGTAGTGGTAAACGGTGCACAGTCAGAAGAGATGCAAGTCATAAGTGGGGTACTTCAGGAATCAGTCCTGGGGCCAGTCCTCTTCAATATCTTCATCAGTAACATTGCAGATGGACTGGAGGGTAAAGTTTGTCTGTTTGCAGATGACACCAAGATCTGCAACAAAGTAGATGAACCAGATAGGGTGGGCAGAATGAGAAGAGATCTGGATAAACTGGCAAAATGGTTGGAAGAGTGGCAATTAGGGCTTAAAGCAAAGAAGTGCAAGATCATGCACATAGGGAAGAGAAACCTTGAAGCTACCTATAGATTGGGAGGGGAGTTGCTGGCAATCACAAGCGAAGAAAGAGACTTGGGCATTATCATCATGGATGACATGAAATCATCCAAATAAACTCCTAAAGCAGAAGGTAAGGCTAGAGGAATGTTGGGTGTATTAGTAGGATATCACAATGTAAGAGGGAGGTAATAATCCTCTTTACAAGACACTGGTTAGGCTCCATCTGGAGTACTGGAGGCTGCAGCTGCACAAAGACATTAACAAAATGGAGTCGGTCCAGAGAAGGCAACCAAAATGGTGCAGGGACTGTATCAAAAAACATAAAGTACAAGGACAGATTAACGAAGCTCAATATGTATACCCTAAAGCAAAGGAGGGAGAGAGGAGACATGACTGAAACATTCAAACACCTTAAGGGCATTAACAAGGTGAAAGAGTCTAACATGTTTCAATATAACAAAATAGCAAGACAAGAGGACACAGCATGTGATGAGAGGAGGTCGATTAAGGGGTAATGTGACAAGTTCTTTTTCACAGAAAGGGTGATGGATGCATGGAACGGCCTACCTCAGTAAGTGGTGGATATGAATACAGTGCAGGGCTTCAGACAGGTATGGGATAGGCATAAGGGAGCAATACAGATGAGTATGAATAGATAAGCCATTGACAGAGTAAAGGCCTATGGCACATTCATAAGGTAGAAAAAATGGGCAGACTGGATGGGCCTCGCGGTCCTTATCTGCCATCAGCTTCCATGTTTCTATGTTTCTAAGGGAACTGGCTGAGGAGCTGGCTGGGCCACTGACAGACCTATGTAATAGGTCACTAGAGTCGGATGTGACATGGTACTGCAGGACTAGAGAACAGCACATGTGGTGCCCCTCCACAAAAGCAGTCCCAAGGATGACCCAGGGATTTACAGACCAGTTAGTCTTACCTCAATTGTGGGCAAGCTCATTGAGACCATACTAAAGGAAAGGTTGGTGGAATATCTAGAGGAGCATGGTCTCCAGGATTCGAGGCAGCATGTGTTTATGGGGGGGGGGATCATGTCAAGCAAATCTGACTGACATCTTTGACTGTGTCACTAAGACAGTAGAAGGGGCCAAGAGGTAGAAATCCTCTATCTAGACTTCAGCAAGGCCTTTGACTCGGTGCCTCACAAAATCTTGATCAGGAAGTTGGTGGATCTCAGGGTTGAGGATATTTTATTTATTTATTGAAATGTTTCACCAGGAAGGCACACTGAGCAACAAGTTGCTCATCTCCAGTTGTGACCTGGGGAAGGGGGTTGAAGGAGTACATTGCAATTACAGGTAAAATAACAAAAACAAGCCAGATACTGAACAAGTCAGAGACAAATACAATACAAATTACATTCCTGAGTGCACATACTAATTCAGAGTATACTACCTGTGTAACTAAATCATGCTACAGGAAACCTGATATGAATGACAGCAATCATCAACGCAGCTAAATGCTGGAGAGGAGGGTGAGGAGGGAGCAGATGGTTAGGTAGGTGACAAGTTCAGGGGGAGGAAGGACTGGAAAAGAAGGAGGGGGGGGGAAACTGGCAAAGCCTAGGGTTAGAGGAAGAATAGGATGTAGAAGGAGGAGGGGGAATTAAGTGTGTGGATAGTAAGTACAGGTGAAAGGAACTATGCATCTGATGGAAGACAAAAGGCTAAAAAGAAGGGGATGGGGGATTAAGTACAAGACAAGCAGGTGCAGATATGATGGCCAGATGGTTGGAAAACTGGCTTAAGGTTAGAACCGAGAAGGTAGGTGTGGGGGAAGAGTGGAGGTAGTATAGCGCAGTGGGTTAAGGCTCTAAACTGCAGATCTAGAGACCATAGTCATCCAGATGCATACTGTGTGATTCTGAGCAAGTCATTTAACTTCCTTTTGCTCCCAGGTAGCATCTGGAAACAAGCTTCAGCTTAGTGTGCCTCTTCTGGTTAAACAATGTTCCCTTTATTTATTTATTTATTTAGTTTTTATTAACTGGGAGTGCACTAGCCAAAAAACAACTATTTTCTGGCATGACCCGGGGGGGGGGGTACATATAAAATTGAAAGACACATACAAGGTGTGAATGTTATGGTTAATTTAATGTTTTTTATGAGTAATCTGTATAGAATGAAATGATATATGTAAGAGGTGTTTATTATTTATTGTTATCAATATGTCTGTGATTGTGTTGCTACATTAGTTTGTTTTTAATTAATGTTATATGGAATATGCAGTAACAGGAGCATCTTGTAAATAGGACTTTGTCCTAATGATGTAAATAATGTCAACAATTCCTGTATAAAAATAAAGGTTTTACTACTACTACTACTACATCGCATTAGTACAAGAAAATTACATATGGGTCAGATCAGACAGTCATAGAGATAATACATACAACCAGCGATGTGATAGAAGGTAAGACTAATTACATTGAAATGGTATAAAGTGCAGAGCTGGCAGTCAAATAAAAGATACATTTAGTCTGAGATACATAGGCTAGTGGAAGTTCTATAGTGCGGTAAGCAGAGAGAATGAGTTAGGAGGGAAATGGGGTAACAGAGGTGGGCAAGGTTAGATTTAAGCATCAGATACATTAGCCAAGATGTATAGTATGGGAGGCAAGACTTTGCCAGCAGGGATGGGGAAGGAAACAGAGTGGGAGAGAGAGAGGAGTAAGGTGGTGGACTGTGATTTATGAGGACAGTGAGGAGCAAGGTTAAGTGGTGTCAAAGCAAGTGCAAGGGTCCAGGGATAGATGGCGACGCAGTTCCTTTCTAAAGATTGGATGGGAGCTGGCCTGCCTAAGAGCAAGAGGAGGAGTTCCAGATGGTAGTGGCAGCATGATGAAAGGCTCAGAGTCTTTTACTGTGAGACACCCAGGTACATTAAGTAGAGACTTATACCAAGCAAAGTCCGTGGGCAGGTGTCTGGGGTACAACTAGTGCCGCGAGGGAGGAGGGGGTTTGATTTTGAATTACTGAATCTATAAGGGAGCCTAAGGAGTTTTGTCGGCAAGCAGATGGGGAGAGTCAGCCTAACTCACTAGACAGGTGGCAGTGGTGCTTGAGGCAATGGGAGGAGGAGGCATACCAACATATATTATTGTATGTAACGTCCCATTTATGAAGAGCAGTTTTATGGGCATTAGCAAAGGTGGAAACACCATATGTCAGGGCAGGATAGAGGATAACTCTGGCAATGGGTGATTTGGCAGATGGCAATAATATATGACTTGTCTTGCAGGCAACTCCTAATTTAGCATTCACAGCTTTGCAGGTGGACTGATGTGCAAGTTGAAATCAAGGGACTGATCAAGGAGGACTCCCAGGTATTTAAAGGATATGACACACTCGGTGTGAGACACACCTGAATCACACACCATGAGGGACTGCTTGCAAGCCCTGTGTTTGGGGGCAGTACCAAATAGCATGGCTTGGGTTTTCTTTGTATTGAGTACGAGCTTATTTTTATTCAGCCATTTTGCACATTCTTGAAGTCCGAGAGGGATGTGTTTATGATGCTGACATTGTCTGTGCTTCAGTAGAGGATGAGATCAGCAGCCTAGAGAATGGCTGAGCAAGACAGAAGGGCATTATCTAAATCATTTATGTAGAGAGAAAAAAGCAGGGGTCCCAGGATAGAGCCCTAGAGAACTCCAATGTTAACATTAGTCTCGTCAGAGAGAGAGGAGTTGAATTTACCAACTAGAGTTCTGTTTGACAGATCGCTGATAAACCAGTCACCACTATGGGTGAGAAGTTAAATCTATGAAGGGTGGAGAGAAGCAGGAGATGATCCACAAGATCAAAAACTTTGGTAATGTCTATGAATACTGCTCCTGTGAGCGTGCCTGCATCCATGTTAGGAAGTGTATCGGTGATGAATTTGAAAAGAGCAGTTGAGGTACTATGGCCTTTTCTGAAACCATGCTGAGTGTGAGAGAGAAGGTTGTCCTTTGTGAGATAGTCAGTGGTTTGGTTTGCAACAAGCTCTCAGTATTTTGCTTAACACCAAGAGGATGGCTATGGGCCTGTAGTTGGAAATTTACTTTGGGTCACCTTTTAAAGACAGGTGTAACTCAAGCAACTTTCCAGAGGTCTGGGACAGTGCTGAGAGAGAGAGTCAGTGAAAATATTAGCCAGTGGTGAGCAATCAAAGGTGCTACTAGTTTCAGGAGGCCTCCTTCCTATCTGCACCAGAGAGGTCACTATTGGGGTCCTGCAGGGCTCAGTGCTGGGGCCGGTTTTGTTTAATATATTCATCAGTGACACTGAGGATGGTATTAAGGGCAAAAGGTGCCTATTTGTGGATGACACTAAGCTCTGTGAGAGAGTGGACACAGCTGAAGGGATACAGGACCTACATGATAGGAAAGGGTCCAGAAAGGGGAGCCTAGTGAGCTCACCCCCTAGTTATGGGTAAAAGCAGTGGAGAAGTGGCACAGGGAGGGATAAGGGGGGAAGAATAGGTTTAGGGAAGGGAGGAGACAGGCTGGAGGGTTGTCTCAATGAATGCAAAAAGCCTAAGTAACAGAACAATAGAGTTACAGGCTCTCTAGGCAGTGAAGGGGGTTGACATTGTGGCCATCACAGAAACAGAAACCAACTAGTACCAGAACTGGGATATGATGATCCCGGGGTTCAGGTTATTCTAAAAGGATTGGGGTAAGGGGACTGGGGGGGAGTGGCAATCTATGTAAGGGAGGGGATAAAGTGCATAAGGGAGGAAGGGGAGGAGGGGAGGACAGAAGCACTCTGGATTCATTTCCAAGATGCAAAGAATAGGACACTGAGGATGGGGGTGGTGTACAGGCCACTGGCTCAGGGGATTGACCTTGATAGGGAATTAGATGAACAAATTAGGAGGGTCTGCAGGAAAGGGAGCACAGTGGTGGGGGACTTCAACCTACCGGTGGTGGAGTGGGGCACCCCATGCACCACAAGTGCAAGGGAGTGGGTCCTGCTAGAAGCATCTCAAGACAGCTTTCTGACACAGCTGGTCCAGGGGCTGACTCAGTTAGAAAGGATTCTGGACCTTGTACTGGATAATGGGAAGCTGTAAGGAATCTGAAAGTAGAGGAACCACTGGTCGGGAGTGACCACTGTTCGTGTGGTTCATGCTCAACACAGGGAGGAAACTTGTGGCACAGGTACAAGGGTGATTGAGTTTAGGGGGGCAGACTTTAAGAAGATGGGGGGAATTTTGGGCAGGCACCTGGCAGGAATGCAACCACACATGGATGCAGACCAGAAATGGAACATCTTAAAGGAAGGGCTGGCAGAGGCAACAGATTCTTGCACTAGGAAGAAAAGTAAGATGGGAAGGGCAAAGAAACCCAATTAGCTGACACTGGATGTTATGGAAGGGGTGAGGGCCAAGATGGAAGCATTTTGAAAGTACAAAATATTGGGGAGGGGTGAAGATCAGGATACGTACATGGAGAAGTCCAGGGAGGTTACCAGACTGGTCAGGGTGGCCAAGGCATCCAGGGAGCTGAGACTGGCACAGGGAATCCAAAGTGGAGAAAAAGACTTCTGCTACATCAGAGAGAGTAGAAACAGCAAGAATGAGTGAGGATTAAGAATGATGGGGGGTGGGTGGAGAAAGGTGCGGAGCAAGCAGAAGCACTGAACGAATACTTCTGCTCTGTATTCAAGCAGAAGAAGGGTAGGTAGATACCACAGGCAAGGGAGGGAGGGAGTGGGGGATGACAGATGTAGGGATTACAGAGAGCAGGGTACTAGATGGGTTGAGGGCATTAAGGGTGGGCAAAGCACCTGGACCTGATGGCATTCACCCTAGGGTACTAAGGGAGTTGGCTGAGGTCCTAGCAGTGCCACTGCCCGACCTGTTCAATACCTCCCAGGACATGGGATTTGTACCACAGGACTGGAGAATGGCCCATGTGGTGTCCATCCAGAAAAAAGTGTCCCAAAGGATGAACCAGAAAACAATAAGCCAGTGAACCTCACATCGACTGTGGGAAAGATCATGGAGACCATACTAAAAGAAGGCTAGTGAGCCTCTTGAGAAAAAACGGTCTCCAGGATGGTCAATGGCATGGATTTTTAGTGGGCAGATCCTGCCAGACAAACCGTGTAGAGTACTATGACTGGGTGACACGGAAACTGGACAAGACCATGCAGTGGATGTCCTGTATTTGGACTTCAGCAAGGCCTTTGATTCAGTGCCAAATAGGAGGTTGAGGGGGGAACTAGAATAAGTGGGGGCAGGACCAAAAATAGTGACGTGGATCACAAACTGGCTAAGGGGAAGGCAGCAAAGGGTGGTGGTGGGGGGACCTCTCATCACCGAGAGTGGTGACGAACGAGGTATTACAGGGATCAGTACTGAGAACAGTGGTGTTTGGGATTTTTATTGCAGATATCTCACATGGGATCTGGAGCAATATCAGTCTGTTCACAGATGATACCAACATGTAATCTGTGATTGATGATGCAGAGCAGCGGAAGGGGATACAGGAGGACCTGACTAAGCTGCAGGAGTGGGCAGAAACATGGCAGTTGGGGTTCAAAGAAAGAAGTTCAAGGTTATGCACTTCAGAGTCAGAAACCAGGGGAGGGATTATCACTTGAGTGGGGTACAGTTCTGAAGCTCCACAGAGGAGAAGGACCTAAGAGTGATTATTATGGGGAGAATGAACAACTCTGCTCAGTGCAGGAAGGTGGGAGCAAAAGCCAAAATAATGCTGGGGTGTATTGCAAGAGATCTCCAGAAGGAGGGATGTTATCCTGACCCTGTATATGTCATTGGTTAGGCCCCATCTGGAGTACTGCATGCAGTACTGGTGACCATTCCTGAAGAAGGACAACAAATTGTTGGAGGGGGTGCAACAAAGAGGCACACAGATGATCCAGGTATTGGAGAGCAAGCCCTACGAGGACAGGTTGGGATAGTTGAATAAAAGCCCTGTACTGGCTTCAGCTATACCAGCCGGGTATTCGGTGATACACCATCCGAGATTGGATCGTAGGGGTGGGGGAGTGTCCATCTGCTTTAGATCAGAACTGAATCTGGTGGAGGTACCAGTGGGAACCACCAACTCCTTTGAACGTATCATGGGTGAGGGTGTGGGGTGCAGGATTCTTCTCATTTACCGTCCACCAGGTAATGGGAATGTTATCCTGTGGGAAGTTGTGGTTTTTGTCAACCTGAAACTGGGATCCTCCAGATGGCTGATCCTGGGGGATTTCAATGACTGGGTCGATGATGAACTCTCGCAATTTGGTCAGGACTTCCTCCAGTTGATGAATTCTCTGGGCTTCACACAGGTTATTTCTTCCTTGACTTATATAGATGGTCATTCATTGGACTTGGTGTTTCTCCTGGGGATGGAGATACCCAACTTGGTTGTGGAACAAGTCGGGTGGTCTGACCATCACACCATTGGGTTCAGTTTCCTGGCCCCCCCAGTAGGCTGGCCCCTATGGAGCTGGTCCCGTATCGCCCTTTGGGAAGTGTTTCTCCAGAGGGTCTGATGGCGGTGCTGGACCTATCGAGTCTACTGAGTGAATGCATGGATCCAGGGGACTTGGTACTTTTTTTATTTTTTTATTTATTGAGGATTCAGAAAATACTGTGAGAGAACAGTACAGAAATGAGACAAAACAAACAGGCATGATACAAGAGTTACAGTAATAGGCTAACACTTTGATACTAGAGATACACAGTATTAGTCACAGTGCATGGATACATTTATAAGCTCCCTTAGGAGCCAGTACAGAGGTTTCAGATTGGGGTTAGCTCACAAAGGCCTTAGTCAGGGAAGGGGGTTAGGGTTGCTAAGGGCAAATTAGGGATTAGAGGGCTGTAGGTGGTTCCTAAGGTAGGCTTTGAAAGGGCCAATTCTATTCAAGTTCATGAGACCATTAGGCAGGTTATTTATCCAGGAAGGAGCTCGGTAGCTAAAGAATCCTTGGAATTGGGAGGTACAACATCGGGGAACCTTAAGGAGTTGCTTGCTTGAACTACAGTGTGTTGTAGTGATGGAGGATCGGTTGTATTAGAAGTGAGAGACTGCTGGGGGTGAGATCGAGAGTAATCTTTTTGGTCATAAGGCAGGTATGAAATCTAATTCTGTTATCCAGGTTAAGCCAGTTTGCGGACTTATAGAGGGAGCATACTGCCTATAAGAAGGCAGTGGTAGGGGCCCTGGATTCCAATGCTCCTGTTCGTGTTCACCCCCTCACTCTTTATCCCAGGTCTCCTTGGTTTAATGAGACCTTGAGGGAGTTGAGGAGAGTGGGACGAAGGCTTGAGAGATGATGGAGGAAGATGGGCCTGGAGTGTGAAAAGTTAGCTTGATGGACTATTATCAGGTCTATCAATCAGCAATTACCCATAAGAAGGCAGAATTCCTGTCCAGGGAAATTGCTGCTGTGCAGAATTGACAGTTTAGCTCTTCTGGACCGTGGACAGATTGTGCACTCAATCTGTCTTCAGCCCAGAAGTGTTTTTTCTGAAAGCGGTGTGAGAGTTTGCTCAGTTCTTCACAGATAAGGTTGCACAATCAGGTCCGATCTCCTCCAACTCTCTCAAATAGGAGTTGTGGTGACGGCAGAAGATGTCAGACACCCAGTTTGAGTGGTTTGACTTCGACCTACCCACAATCCAATGACATTGTGATGGTCGTCCAGTCACTGCAACCGACCAACTGTAGTTTGGACCAGGGCCCCACACACCTTTTAGTAGGATGTGTGAATAAAATTGGCTCAGTCCTTGCCAAGATGGTCTGGTTGTCTTTGGAGAGGGGGATCTTTCCTGATCCCCTGAAGGATGCCGTGGTTCGGCCCCTTCTTCAGAAGCCTTCCATGGACTCGGACTGTCTAGCTAACTACAGGCCTGTCTCTAACCTACCCTTTGTGGGTAAGGTTATTGAGAAGGTGGTTGCGTCACAGCTGGATGATCATTTGACCAGCCATGATGTCTATGATTCTCTCCCAGGCTGGATTTAGGAAGAGACACAGTACTGAGACAGCCCTTGTCCAGGTACTAAATGACCTCTTAATAGCAAAAGATTGAAAGAACCGTTACATCTTGGTCCTTCTAGATCTCTCTGCAGCATTTGATACCATGGAATACTGTTGGAGCACCTGTGGTTTATCTGTGGACTGTCTGGTTCGGTCCTCAGTTGGTTTCAATCTTTCCTCAAGGGTAGGACTCAGAGGGTGGTGTCTGGGATTTTTTCCTCTGCACCACTCCCCTATCCTGTGGGGTGCCGCAGGGCTCCATCTTGGCACCCACGCTGTTTGCAGTGTATATGTTGCCATTGGGAGCGATTATTAGCTGTACGGCTTGGGTTTTCACTGCTATACAGATGATACTCAGCTGTACATGTCCTTTGTGCCTGGCCCGGGTGATGCTGTCTCGGTCTTTAACAACTGTCTCACTGAGATCCAGGATTGGATGAGTGTGAGCTGGCTGTGGTTAAACCCTGAAAAAACTGAGGTGTTGGTTGTGGATCCAGGTTGTTGGGAGGCAGGTTTGTTGACAGGATCACCTTTGGGTCTTTGGCTTGGGGGTGCCCAGTTAGCCACCTCAGACCGGGTGCGGAACCTGGGCGTTATACTTGATGATTGCCTGACCCTTAAATCACAGGTGTTGGCTGTTGTCAAAACCTCTTTTTACCACCTGAGGAATATCGCCCAGGTGAAGCACCTGGTTCCTTCTGACGATCTTCCAGTTTTGGTCCATGCCTTTGTTACCTCCCACCTTGACTACTGCAACACCCTTTACCTAGGCCTGCCGAGGGGTTGATATCCACCACTTGCAGCTAGTGTAGAATGTGTCATCCAGGCTTCTGACTAGTACTTCTAGTACCAGACATGTAACACCTGTCCTCTGCAGACTGCACTGACTGCCAGTACAGTGGTGGATCACCTTCAAGGTCAGTTTGTTCTCTGTGTATGAAATGCTCTTCTATGTAACTAATTCTGTGTCACCCCTAAAAAAAGGGACCTTTGGGGCTCAGTGGGTTTACCCAGTTATCAAAACTGAATAAATAAATAAAAATAAGGTCCTACATGACCAGGGACCTAGTTACCTACAAGATCTTCGGCATCCCTACTGCCCCCCCCCGCCCTCTCCAATCCACTGATGAGGGATTGCTAGAGATTCCCAGGGTCCATTTGAAGAAATCAGGAGTCTGATCATTTAGTTTCATGGCCCCGACCCTGTGGAATTCTCTACCTCATTGGGTGCAAGATTGCCTGACTGTCCAAAGTTTTAAAGCAGCCTTGAAAATGTATTTATGTAGCCTAGCTTACCCGATTTTTAATGATGTTATGTTGATTGATTTTATTTATTGTTTTACTTTTTTGTACTTTTTAATTATTTATTGTGCAAGCGCCTTGGTTTTCGAAAGGTGCTTTTTATAAATAAAGCATGATTTGATTTGATTTGATTTATTCACTGGGGGACAGGAAGGACAGTGGGAATATAATTGAGACCTTTAAGTATATGAAGGGGATAAACAAGACCAACACAGAAGGGGTTTTTTAGATGGGCGGGACGAGAAGGCATGGACTGAGATTGAAGGGGGAGGAGATTCAAGAAGGGGATAAGGAGACATTTTTTCACGGAAAGAATGGTGGACAAATGGAACACCTTATCAAATGAGACAGTGTCCTGTAACATGGTGGGTAGTTTCAAGAGGGGTTGGGACAGGGTAAGGGATAATGGGAAGGGGGTGCAGGAGGGGCAGCTACATGGTGAGGGCTAGCTGCACAATCGAGCAGACTCGATAGACCATGAGGTCTGTTTCTGCTGGCAATTTTCTATGTTCACACAATGAACTGGAAAAAGCTGGGGAGGTGGTCCAGGATCTGGCAGCCTGGCTTCAATGCCAAAAATGCAAAGTTATGCATATTAGAGCTCATAATCCCAAGGTAGACTACTACCAGGGTGGAGTCCTGGTATCTGCATCAAAGGAGGAGAAGGACCTGGGAAAGATGATCACTAGCGACCTGAAGCACTCGAAATTAAAGATTAACATGAGCAAATCTAAGGCTCTTATATTTGGGGAGAAAATACTCAAGGGCACCTGCTATGTAGGAATAGATAAAGCAGATGTAGTAACAAATTATATGTATCTGGGGGTGACAGTACAAGCAAATCAGTACTGGACACAACAGTCAGAAATGCTTCAAGTAAAACTAAAGAACACTATATTGGGGTTAAGCAGGGTTAACTGTAAATATGGAGGAATGACTATCAGACCTTTTATTCAAGTAATAAACATGAAATTCTATACTCAGTTACTTTATGGGTCTGAGGTCTGGGACATAAAAAATACAACTAAGCTTATGGTGCCCTTTATAAGACTCTCCTCAACCTATTAAGATTGGGTCATTCTTGCCCTTATGGCCTATTAGGACTTACAAATACTACGCATTAATTGAAACTAGAAAACTGAGCTATTGAATAAAATTAACGAGGATGGAGGATTGCAGAGTAGCAAAACAGTGCCTTAAAGAAAAAGAAGCTTGGCACAGTTTGGGATTTAAGCAGGGCTACTGGTATAATAGTATAAATCCCTTGTTTGGAAATATAAATTGACGAATCTCAGACGGGCTGTAGAGCTGGGAATTGTACTCAGTCTGAGACATAAAAAATATACATCTAAAAAGATAAACAGGCACTGGGCCAAGACTGACATGAGAACAATTGCTGTTTCTCACTACTCCTAGTGGTTTTCTAGAAATACTTATTATCATGGCTATAAACCCTATCTAGATATAATTACTGATCCAAACCTCAGACTGACATTTATGAGTTACAAACTGGAACAGCTAAGTAAGTAATGTCATGTTTAGATATAAAAATATGGGTGAACAATCGGATGAATGTGATTGTGGGTATGGAGAGAAGGAAGACTTAAGCCATGAATTATGGAATTGTAAATGGTACGAGAAACAAAGACAGTACTAGCTGTGTCCCTTTCTTCCTGCCTATTAGCAAGTGGATACGATATTATTAACTAACACCTTAATTCACACGGAAGATGCTTGGACATTAGAAAGGATGGCTAAATATTTCCTTGCAATCAGACAGATTAAAACACGAATAAAGACCACTTACAGTAAGGGCTATACAATTCTCTGCTAATAAACTGTGCTGACTAGAAATGCTATTCCTGTGAAGCTGTATTTTATACCTAGGTTGACTGTAGGTTGTAATTTATATTTTTTAAATGATGGACACATGACTGTATTTATTACTGGCATTATTGTAGTTAAAAATCATTGTACTTCCTCTTTTACTATTTTTGTATATTTTTTTTATGGTATTGTGATTGTAAAAGCTATTTAGCCAAACAATAAAGTAAAATTGATTGACTGGCCTGAAGCACTCCACACAATGCAAGAAAGCAGCAGCAAGGGCAAACAAGATTCTGGGATGCATAGCTAGGGGGATCAGTAATAGGAGACAGGAGGCGATACTGCCCTTGTACAGGTAACTGGTAAGGCCATATCTAGAGTATGAAGTTCATTACTGGTGCCCAAACCTCAAAAAGGACATTAACCTGCTGGAGAAAGTACATCGGAGGGCTACAAAGACGATAGTGAGTCAGCAGGGTAAGGCATAGAAGGAGAGGTTGAGGGCACTGAACATGTACTCCCTGGAGGACAGGAGAGAGAGAGAGAGAGAGTGAGAGAGAGGAGACATGACTGGGACCTTCAAGTACTTGAAAGGGATAAATAAGGTGGACAGAAACATATAAACATAGAAACATAGAATTTGACTGCTGATAAGGACACCTACGAAAACCTAGTCTGACCATTTCACTACCTAATGGATAAACTGCTATTCTAACCAACAGCCTACTTCCTCCTAACCCCCCCCCACTACAATTGCCTTATGTTTGTTCCATGCATTCTTGAATTCCCCCACTGTTTTTGACTTCACAACCTCCTCAGGAAGGCTGTTCCATACATCCACAACCTTCTCCGTGAAAAAATACTTCATCACATTACCTCTGAGCCATTCCCCCTATATCTTCAAATTGTGCCCCCTTATTCTTGCACATCTCTTTCTGAAAGATGTTACCCTCTTGGACTTTGTTGATTCCCTTGAGGTACTTGAACGTTTCTATCATGTCCCCCTTCTCCCTCCTTTCCTCCAGGGTATACATATTAAGCTCGTTTAGTCTCTCTGCGTATGTATTCTGGTGCAGACCCTGCACCATTTTGGTTGCCCTCCTCTGGACAGACTCCACCCTGTCTATGTCTTTGTGGAAATGGGTTCTCCAGAAATGCACACAGTACTCCAGATGGGGTCTCACCAACTGTCTGTACAGAGGGATAACAACTTCTTGTTTTTTGCTGGTGATGTCTCTCTCTGTGCATCCCATTATTCCCCCTGCCCTCTTACTGCCTTCTCACATTGCTTGCCCACCTTTAGGTCATCTGACATAACTACCCCCAAGTCCCTTTCCATTTATGTTGTTGTCAGTATCTCACCCCTCCCCCCACCAATTGTGTACACTTCCCTTGGGTTTTTGTTTCCCAGGTGCATTACATTGCACTTCTTTGCATTGAATCTAAGCTGCCATACATTTGACCATTCCTCTAACCTTGCCAAGTCCCTTCTCATCCTTTCCACTCCACCTTGTGCATCAACCCTGTTGCAGATCTTTGTGTCATCCAAAGAGACATAATTTTCCTTCCAGTCCCTCTGCAATGTCACTTATAAAGACACTAAAAGGACCAGACCCAGTACTGAACCCTGCGGTACCCCACTAGTAACCCCATTTCTTCATTGAGGACTCAGTTCACTATTATCCTCTGTGTTCCAGCAACTACCCTGGGACCCACTCCCAGGCTAGCTAATTTGTTTATTAATCTTTTATGCAGGACTGTTTCAAATGCCTTGCTGAAATCTATGTAGGCAGGAAAAGGAGGGTCTTTTTAAACTGAGTGGAAACCATAACACGAGGGGGCAAAATTTTAAACTGGAGGGTGGGAGGTTTAGGAGGGAGGTCAGGAAGCACTTCTTCACTGCGAGGGTGGTACTTTTGAAATGAGCTGCCAGATGAGGTGATCTCATTGAAGACAATGGGCAGCTTCAAGACAGGTTGGGATAGGCATAGGAGGAAGGTAAGGATCATGGGTAGGGGGGAATAGAAGAGGTGGGCAGGGACAGTAGCTCAAACTCTGGACCCTGAAATATGAGCAGACTAGATAGACCAAATAGCCTTCTTCTTCTGCTGGCTTCTTTGTATGTTAGTATGAATTCCAGTTCTGCCATGCACCTCTGAATCTGCCGCTATTCTATCGGTCGAATCCAGTGCCACCTTACATGAACATACTAATCTGCCAGCAGAAACAGGCTTCGTGGTCTATCAAGTCAGCACGAGGGTGCAGCTAGCACCCTAGATTGCAGCTACCCCACCCCATCCACCCTCTTACCTCCAGGAAATTCTCAACACTACCTACCCACCCCCCGTGCCCTGTCCCATGCCTTTTAAAACTACCCACAGTTAAACATGCTATCACCTCCTCTGGTAAGGCATTCCATTTTGACACCACCTTTTCTGTGAAATAATGTCTCATTATCTCTCTCCTAAATCTGCCCCCTTCTAATCTTAGCCCATGTCTTCTCACGGCCCTTTCCTTCCTTAGCCTAAATAACCCATCACAGTCAGATTTGTTGATCTCCTTCATGTACTTGAATGTTTCAATTATATCTCCCTAAACCTCCTCTCCTCCAGGGTGTACAAACTCATATCTTTCAGTCTGTCTTCTTAGGTTTGCCTTCCATCCCATGTATCATTTTGTCGCCCCTAGGCTACAACCCCTCTAGCAGTCTAATATCCTTCTTCAGATATGGATGCTAGCACTGCAAGCAGTACTCTAAGGGTGGCCTGACCAAGGACCTACAGAGAGCAGGATCACCTTCCCATGTCTGGACAAGAATCCTCTTGCAATACACCGCAGCATCCTGTTAGCCTTAGCTGCAGCTTTCCTGCATTGAGCAGAGTTGTTCTTGCCCTCTGTTACCATCACCGCATGTCCTTCTCTTCCTCGGTGCCCCCCAGCATCACCCCCAACCAATAGTCATCCCTTGGGTTCTTGGCCCTGAAGTGCATAACCTTGCACTTTTTCACATTGAAGCCTAGCTATCACTTTGCCAGCCACTCCTCCAGTTTGGTTAGGTCCCCCTGTAGTTCTTTCCACCCCTCAAAATCATCCACCACTGCCCTCATGTTCGTATCACCTGCGAACATACTAATCCTGCTCCCAACTTCTTGTTGGATATCCGATATGAACAGCCCAAGCAACACTGGATCCAGCACAGAGCCTTGTGGCGCTCCGCTCATCACTGGCCGAGGAGTTTAGAGTTCCCCACCACCACCACCTGCTGCTGCCTCCCCTTCAGCCAGTTCATGACCCAGTTACCATCTCTGCGCCCACCCCCACAGGTTTCAGTCCCCCCTCCAGCCACCCATGAGGCACTGAATTGAAGGCCTTCTTGAAGTCCGAATATAGGACATCCATTGCATGGTCCCATCCAGCTCTCTTGTTACCCAGTCATAATACTCTGTTAGATTGGTCTGACAAGATTTCCCCGAGACAAACCCATGCTGCTGCCCATCCTGGAGGACATTCACCTTGAGAAATAACACCAGTCTCTCCTTCAGCATCACATCCATAAGTTCACCCACTATGAAAGTGAGACTGACGGGTCTGTAGTTGCCTGGCTCTTCCATGGGCAGCTCTTGTGTATCAGCACCCCATGGGTCATCCTGCAGTCATATAGCATGCATCCTATGTCCAAGGAGGTGTTGACTAGGTCTGCCAGCTGCCTGGCCAACACCTCCACCATCTCACTCAGCACCCTGGGGTGGATGCCATCAGGACCTGGTGCCTTGTCCACCCTTAGTGACTGCAGACCCTCTAGTAATCTATTCCATGCAATCATCCCATCAGTCATCTCTTTCCCCAACCCCACCTTCCTAGTCTACAGAGATAGTGTACTACCCTTCTCCTGCATGAACACAGAGCAGAAGTATTCATCCAGTGCTCCCTCTTCCACCCATCCACCACCACTTCTCATATATTATGATGTATTATGTATTATGCCACCTTCAAACTCATACACCTCCCACCTCCTCCGATTATATCGAACCGGTACTGGGCATTAACATCGCTGGCAAAATAAAGCTGGGCAGATCATCGCAGGCAACACATCACAGTAGATAACACCGCAGTTAATTAACATTGCCGGCAGCAATACTGCAGACCATGACACAGTGGGGATAGACATTGCAGGACAGCACAACACTGACAGGGAGCAGGACAACTGGCTGGCTGCACAGGAGGTAAGCATCCTCCTCTAGGCCTGGGCACCATGGGTACAGGTGGCATTGTCCATGGCCTGAGTAGGCAGGCTGTCAGTTGGAAAGGTTTGGGGGCTGTGGATGGGTCTACAGTCCTGGGGCTCACAGAACTGTGTGGAGTGGTGCTGTAGAGGCACATCCCTCCATGGGGTACAGGCACTGAGATCCATGGCCACAGTGTACCCTGTGGAGTCTCGTCAGTGTCTACCCCGTTTGGCTTACAGGTGTTGGTCTTCAGCAGCTGTTGGTGCGGTGGCAGGGTGGCATTGCGGCTATTCTCTGCCGGTTGGTGTGGCACTATACTCCTGCGTCCTACATCCCGGTGCCATGCTGACTGGGTACCACTCCATGTCCGCTGCCGTTACCCTACCTCCATCTCAATCGGGCTCCGTGGGGTTGGCGGCACACCATGGGCCAGTAACATGCGGTATTGATGCCCGCATTGTTAATTACCTGCAGTGTTATTGACCGCGATGTGCTGCCTGCGATGTTTTGACTGGCTTTATTTTGCCAGCGATGTTAACACCCAGTACCTATCTAACCTATTCGCCCTGAACTCTTCCGGCGAACACTCAGCTCCTCACACCTCTAGATGCTGGGTCTGCCCAAGACTTGCCTAACTGTTGACAGAAGATCTTTCTCCTTCTCCTTCGCCATACTACAAAAGTGGAATGACCTTCCACATTCGCTACTCTCATGCAAGACCCTTACTCTCTTCTAAAGACAATAAAGGGAAACATTTTACAAGCCTCCTGTCTGTAATGGAAACTATACCTAATCTTCTCTAAACTTCTCTGCCTGCTGCCTATACTCTCCTTGTGTCTATGATCAATGTCTAGCCACGGCTATGAGTCTGTACATAGCCAATCGTCTATATTATGCACTTATGTACTAATTGCCTCTACTACATTTATATAGTATGCTCGAATTAACCTTACTGTTTGATCACCTATGTTGCAATTGACATCTGTAATGTACTATCTCCCAATGAATGAGATGGCTAGTTTCGTCCATGAATGTATGTAACTAAGACATTTGTACGTAATATCTGTATCTGTACTGTTTTCTTATGCATGGAACATTTAGTTCCCTGGGTCGCCCCGAAAAAGGGACTTGACTGCCTCAGAGGGCCCACCCAGTCATCAAAATTTACATAAATAAATAAAATATTTAGGTTCTTGAATCTCTCCTCATATGTTTTCTTGTGCAAGCCCTGTACCATCTTTGTTGCCCTTCTCTGAACTGTCTCAGCCCTGTTGATGTCCCAGTCCTGTTTAATGTCTTCATAAGTGACATTGCAGAGGGACTGAAGGAAGGTGTGCCTCTTTGCTGGTGACACTAAGATCTTTGACAGCGTGGACACTCTGGAAGGGGTGGAAAAATGAGGAGCGACTTAGGTAAACTGGAGGAATGATCCAGAGTGTGGCAGCTGAGATTTCATGTGAAAAGTGCAAACTCATGCATTGGGCGCCACAAACCCAGGGAGGATTACATGATAAGGGGTACTGATGGTCACCAAACAGGAAAGGAATTTGGGGGTTATCATATCTAATGACCTAAAGGTGGCCAAACAATGAGCCAAGGCTGTGGGGAGAGCCAGTGGGATGCTGGGTGCATAGAAGAGTATCACCAGCAGTAGGAAGGAGCTGGCGATGCCACTGTACAGATCATTGGTTGAGGCCTCATTTGGAATATGATGTCCAGTTCTGGAGCCACATCTCTGTAAGGACATAGACAGGGTGGAATCAGTTCAAGAAGGGCAACAAAGATGGTGCAGGGCCCTCACCAAAAGTCATATGAGAGAGACTGGGAGACTGCTGCAATATGTATTGTATACCCTGGAGGAGAGGAGAGACAGGGGAGACATGATAAAAACCTGCAAATATCTAAAAGGCATAAATAGGGTACCAGAGGGCAGCATCTTTAAGAAAAGGAGATATCCAGGAACAAGGGGGCATGACATGAGGTTGCAAGGGGATAGACTAAAGGGTAGCATAAAGGAGTATTTTTTCACAGAAACAGTGGTGGATGCATGGAATAGATTCTCAACAGAGGTGGTGGGGGCAAACCTGGGGGGATTTAAGCATGCATGGAAGGGAACCCTAGCAATACGAACAAGGAGGAAGGAGGGCCTGCAATGTAATGCAGAGGTTAGAGGACCTGCAATCTAGCAGAGGTTGGAGTACTAAGCTACAAATGGAAAAAACATCATCATGGGTTTGGATCCCACAACTATCAGAAGTACTTTGACCCTGGGCCAGCCATTGCATGTGTCAGATCACTAGATTTTTAAGGGCAGATTAAATGGGCCTGGTGGTCCTTATCTGCCAACAATTTGTGTGTTTCTGTGTTTCTAAAGCTGGGAGATCAAGCAGGGCCTGCACTTTACAGTAGACAGGAAAATGGGCAGACTAGATGGGCCTAGTGGTTCTTATCTGCCATCAATGTCTATGTTTCTATGTTAGTGGAGTCCCTTTTTTTACTGTATGCCCCCAACTTATTCTTCTTATAAAGAATAAGTAAACAAGTAAATGGGGAAGTTTTTGAGCCTGTTTTGTTAGTATGAGACTTAAGGCAGAAGGGGGATAGGGAAAACCGGGGGGGACCGCAAGAGAACTTAGTGAGTTGAGCACCCTGGCAAGATAATTCTCAGGGTGGGTTGAGCACTTCAGCAAGATACCCTTAAGTGGGTTGAGCAAGGGGGACCCTAGCAAGATGGCTCTAGGTGGGGTTGGAGTGCCCCAGCAGATAACCTTTAGGTGGGCTGAGCACCCTAGCAAGATGCCCTTAGGTGGGTTGAGCACCTGCAAGATACCCTAGGTTGGGTGAGCACTGAAGAAACCCTTATGGGTTGAGCACCTTAAAACTGTGGAGAGGCAGGTAACAGTAACTCCGGTGGTTGTTTTTTTTATCTTTCCTTGATTTGCTCTCTTTGGCGGTTTTTTTTTACTTGGGGTACAAAATCGGAGATATTGGTTAAAATGGGAGGAGCACATAAACATAAGCAGGAAAATATGAGTCTCTGTTGGTTCCTCCGCCCCGTGAAATGCATGTTGAAATGTATAGAGGGTTTGAGGACCCAGGTTTAAAAATATGTGAGATGTATTAAGAAAAAGTCTTCAACAAGCAAGCAGCTGCCCTTTGCCCTTGTAATTTGTGCTAAGTATATACTGTTACAGCTAATAATGGGTTTCACAGTTCAGGCTGTTTTAGTAGAAAAAGCAGTGAAGGATTAAGTAACGTGATAAGCAACATTTAGAGAAAGAAAATAACCACTGTGATGTACGGACAGTAGGTTACAGACGGATGATTTGAAACTTCCATGTTGCCATCTGTGTAGTTTCAAGTTTTTTGCATTTCTTAAGTTCTTGCCTCCTATAGAGCTGAAACATTTATCCCAAACCCAGTACTTGGGACCCTACCAGATGGATCTCAACTTAGTACTTTTAGAGATTTTTTTGTTTTTGTTTTTTAAACTGCAACCCAGAGCTCTGGAAAAGACTCGGTTTGCAGGTTACTAAAATGGTCAAGAAAGGTTAAACCTTTGAAAGGTTTATAGTTGCAGCGTTTGAAAATTATCATGTCCTGTGTTGGTTTTCAATCGGACCAGTGTATCAAAAAAGAGGAAATTGCAAGTCTGAATTGTTTATTATTTAAAGCTTTTTTATGTCTGTTTATTTCTTTAACATGTACTACAAAGTAATGCCCATCTCTCTGTGCGATTTCCAGCGATATCTGTGTTCTGTAATTATGTCTGTTGTCAAGGTTGCTAGATAGTTGATGTTCGTGCACAACATGTTACAGTAAAAAAAGAAAGAGGAAGCTTTTGCTCATTCTGACTGTTTTAATTGGTTTTATTTCACGAAACATTGCTGTCAGATAGGGTCAGTGAAGAACTTTTTTGTAGTTGTTGGTTGCTGGTAGTGTTGAAGGTGAAGACAGACGTATAGATTGCAATGTGAAAGATTTGTAGTTTGTAAGCAACGCGTTGCCACTGCTAGGTGAAATGTAATGTTAACAGCTATAAATGGTTTTATCATACTTAGTTAAACTAGAAACTTTTGCAAATGGCAGAGCCATATTTTAGCTATGTCAAAAGGTAACCATGTTACGAGATGTTCACTATAGATGGTATGTTGTGCTGCATTTTAACAGAGTTAGAATGTGTTTAAAAGTGTTTGTTCTGGAAGATGGCATGGCGATATGTATAAATGTGTTGGTTTAAATTGTCAGTGTTTTATGAAGGCAGGAGGCAGCACAATATCTAAAACACATACAGTTTTCTAATAAAATTATGGGCATACTACAAATTGGGTCAAATAATTCAGTCTTATTTTGTGTTGGGTATTTCTTTTGTACATGTATGTGTGTGTACTGTCTTGCCAGCGGTTTTATTGTTTGCTCTATTATTCTTAAAGATATTTTAATATTAGTAGTGTTGAAGGACACTACAAAATAACTGGGTTTGAACGATTCTTGCATGCACACTGGACCTTTGCATGTTATTTGACCTTCTTGTGTTTCAACATTTTCGTTACTATTAGTTCAAATTGATGTATTCCCCTAAAGCACAATCACACAAAATGTATGTTTTCATGAAAGCACACCAAGAGTGAACTATGTAATTTGACTTTATTGCAAAACTAGTATTCTAAGTGAAGAGAAACAACTTTTCTCATCTCACTGTTTCTGGACTTGCAGCCAACACAGCAATATCTGTTATGGAAGGGAGAATTATTCATCTCCTTATATTTTTATTATATATATACAGTACGCTTTTTGAAAAAGGACTTTATAGCTGTTTTGAGTTTACCATCTGCTGTTAAAACAATGGTTTTGGTTTTATGTGTGACCATGGTGTAACATTTTTTTTTTTTTTGAATGCATTCTCTAAAATACACATGTATAGTATACATCAATCCGATCTTATAAACTCAGCTGATATTTTGTCATGCTTAGGATAAGGGAACCCAGGGTCGCTTTGTTTCTTTTATCCTGTGGAATAATCTGTTTTATTTTAAACTGGTGTGTTTGTTTTTGTTGTTTGTCTGTGTTTCTTTCTCTTTCTTCTAGAGGAAAAGATGGTTCCCATCTTTATAGTAAGGTATGAACTTACTAAACTAATTGTAATATTATTTGTTATAATTTAAAGTGGTAGACTGCAATGGGGCCACCCTATTACTATTTATCCAGTGCACATTTTTTTTAAGGTGCTGCACGACTAGCTACTAATATTGCCAGACCATTTCCGGGTTAATATCTGTGTCACCATCCACAGCTAACCTTTATTGCTACAGTATTCGAGCTGTCTCTTCCACCAGTAGGGCTTAGGGAGGGGAAGTCCTTCCTCCCTTCCAGTGTAGTACCCACAAAGGTTGCAAGGTACATCATTGTTCTCCAAAGGTTAAATAAAGAAATGTGTATTTGCCAATAATTGTTTCTATTTACAGGTTTTAAAAGACCTATTTTTGACAGGGTAACCCAGCCCAAACCCTTCTGTTTGTCTAGTGCAAACAGTTAAATTCACACTTATTATTACTGGCTTCTGCCCTAGCAAGTAATCAGTTACTTGAGTGTCAGCTGTGTATGTATGTCCACACATATTCATTCTTTGATTGTCTTTTCAGCTTTCTTATCCTGTCAAACAAATGTAAACAATCCTTTTGTCATAGCCTTACAGCAATGAATGCATTTTTTCAACCAGTAAATTCCAGTACTTTAACACTGACCTCTGTAAGTTTATGTTTATATTTGTTGTTTAAAATGTATGTTAATTATGCTCAATATGAAATTGTTCTATTGCAAACACTAATGTTTCACGCTATGTTATAATGTTTTGATACATCTTGTTACACTGTATCATGTATGCATTCAGAAAGTTCTACATGTATAATGCTTTTGATGCTCATAACCAACTTGAATACTGTGGCAGCATTGCTGACCCACCCCTCACAATATGTTCCAGCAAAACCCAGACAAATTAATGTTGCTTGTCTTATTATTCACAGGTGCAATGGCACTGTTATTAAATTGGCATAGGCCAACAACATATGTATTTGTCCACTTATTGCATATTGTATACATATTAAGTTATGAACTATATGTTTGAAGCATGTTATTGTAACATTACAAGATTTTATGACTCAGGGTCTCAGTCAGGTCTGTTTGCAACAGACAGGAAATAATGTTCATCACTGTCATAACTTCTTCTGTGATTTGAAAGCTGGGATGTAACCATAGCATTGTCATGATTTACAGATGGTCAAATGGTATAATTGAACCTCGGCCTGCACCCCTGTGGTGTGCGTGTTGATGTCCCATTTTATTTTTCTCTTTCCATTGCTTGAATTTAGGCTCTGTCACACCACTCTTTACAAAACAAAAAAAGCCAAATGGTTTACAAGATTGTTATTATGTGTTTTTAATTCAGTGTCTAAACACACTTTGCAAGTTTGCAGGTTTCACGGTGTGGCACACACATAAGATCTCCACATTCCACAGCAGTAATACTTTCATTCAAGTTGCCAAGACCTTTCATCTTTTTCCCTGAAAAGAAAACAACTGCCACAGCTTTGATGTCATCACTATCTTTGTGCCTGACTAGTTCCATATCAGGACATTGCATGAATCAAGTTATTATTACCTCTGCAAGGGTAATGTTTTCAGCAAGTTACACCTATTAGTAGAACTTTAAATCCACTGAATAAGGTCCAATCAGTTCGTGCTCTGTCAATGCTTATTGTTCAAACACCATGAAGTCTTGCTATATTATGACTATATGCAGTCAGCCACTGCAGCTGAACTGCCCGGAGAGAAGAGTTAACTCCAGAGTGTGGAGTTCCACAGCGCCAGGCGCTATGCAAAGCTCTATCTGGCCAGTTTCAAATGAAACTGTCCAGATTCTTCTCGCTTCACTGAACAGTCCTTTTCGGAGATCAGCTGCTTCCGTGGTTCATTTCTCGGTTCTGCGGTATTTTTCTGTTCATTTGAACCGTCAAAAGTGTTATATTTTACCGCATTTCGGTTAAAAGCTCTATCTGATAAACCGGTAAGTAGAAAATTTAAAGTCTGTGTGGAAAATTCAATTATCGGTTCGGTTTTGAACGCCATCGGTTTGCTTAATTTAACGTTTTAAAGTGTTGGTTAGGCTTTTAGAGTGCAGTTACGGTTCTTATCGGTTCTAAAAACCTTGCTTTTTAAAATAGGTTTTTTCAAATACCGGTGACACGGATTAGGAACACGATAAGGGTGTCTTCCGAGCACTGCCATCAAAAGGGTAAGTTTTTTGGTTAGGCTGGCATTATGTCTGAGAAACCCAAAAGAAAAACGTGCCCACTGGGTTTCAACACTGTGATGTCTGTGGGGTGCCTTTACAGGCTGACCCACACACCACTGTGTTTATTGTCTGGGGGCTGAACCTCCTGTCAGACTGCCAGGTGTGTATGAAATTTCCCTGCAGCCACCCTGGAAAGAGATTGGGCCGCTCAGGGAACGAGAGGGCCAAGAAGTCCACTGACCCAGATGGTCAGCCTGGTCCAGCACCACTGACCAGAGGGAAAGCCTCCTGACCAGGGCAAGACTTCTCGGGCAAAGGAAGGCTGGTTCAGGGAACCAGTCTCAGTGAAAGACAAAGAAATCAGTAGGTTTGGGTCCAGAATTGTCTCCAACTGCTGCAAATAGCTAAAGCCACCACAGATTGTCCAGTCACTGTCTCAGGGTCCTGCCAGACCACCTACAGTTGGTAAAGGTTGGTTCATTCAGTGCCAGTGGTTCAGAGTATGATGTTGAGAATTTTATGAACCACAGGAGGGGAGGAGGAATTTGACCATTACATGTGTGGCTGGGAGGGTCTGGACGTGCCCATTGAACCGGACATTTCTCCAGACAGACCTTTAGAATCTCCTCCTATTCTGTCTGAGTCCCTTCTCATTTATGTTTTCAAAGGTTGTAGAGACCCTCCAGCTTCCTTTAGAGGAAGCTGTGGATGAGCAAGGAGCCTGATTATGTAGAAATGATGGATATACCAGAGTCCGGAGGTTGCTCTTCCTTTGGCAAGTCATTTAGGAAGCAAACAACAAAGATTTTTAAAATCCTCATTCTGTCCCTCCTGTAGATAAAAATGGACAGAAGATATACCTTGTCGAGCTCTGATACAGACTTCCTCACTGAGCAGTGTAGTCATGTAGGTGTGGTACAAGCTGCAGCTGTGACAAGGCTAATATTCTTGGCCTCACATCCTCCTGATAAGGATTCCAGGAAGATTGATGCCATGGTGAAAAAACAGTATATGGCATGCTTTGGGACTCAGGCAGGCAAATTATATGGCTTGTGGCTGGATATCAGAATCTAGGTGGGACACAGTATGCAGTTAATCAAGCAGGCCCATGGCCAGCTGGCTAGTGATTGGAACAGGTGGCTGCTGATGGCATTGAAGCTCTAAAGTTCAATTTCATACTGCTGTTGATGTTAATGATGTTTCCTCTAGGGTCATGGCCACTTCTGTAGCTTTCTCGTGAGGTTGGCATGGCTCAGATGCACTAATCTGTCCCAAGATACTCAGTCAAGGCTATGGTTTTCCTGTTGGTGGGTAATTCTCTGTTTGGGGAACAAACGAAAACTATATGAAAAGATGGACAATACAGAACTACCTACAAAAGTGCCCAGGCTAAGAGAGGCATGCCACTCCACAGAGGCACGCCCCAGAGGTAGGGGCAGGCCTTTCCACAGGCCTTTTTACCAATTTCAGGCCTCTCTGCATTTGCACAGAGGGGTTTCTTTTAGAGGCACAGGTAGACGGGCACAAGTAAACCATCCCCTCCCTCAGCCTAAGGCTAATGCTGTGCAGGCACCCTGATGGGGTGCCCAGGGCCATTCTTCTGTACCAGTGGGGGCAGGTTGGTTTATTTCAGCCAGAACTGGTGTCCCTAACTGGACAGGTGGGTTCTGGAGGTAATAGGCAGGGTCTGGTTCTCAGCTTCAAACAGTTTCCAAGATGAGAGCCAGACATTTTCCACCTGCAAATCCTTCAGAAGCCCTTGCTTTGGAAGCAGAGGTTTTTCTCTTTTGGACTGCAAAGCAGTAGAAGGGTCCCTCCACATCAGGGCAAGGGCTGTACTCAAGATACTTTTCACCCAAAAAGACAGGAGAATGGCGGCCAATTTTGGATTTAAGGTACCTGAACAAGCATCTTTTGAAACCAAAGTTCAAAATGTTAATCTGACAATGATTTTGTCCTCCCTGAGGCCAGGGGACTGGTTAGCTTCCCTGGACCTCAAGGATGCCTATTTTCATGTTCTGATCAGGCCTTTCTCACCGAAAGTACCTCAGGTTCAAACTACCCTCAGGCCACTACAGTTCAGGGGCAATGCCCTTGGCCTTACCTCTGCGCCAAGGGTATTCACGTAAATGTCTAGCTGTGGTAGGCTCATTTAAGAAGGCAAGGGATTGCTGTGTTTCCTACCTGGACGACTGGGCTCATAGTGGGTCAGTCCCAGATCAGGTAAAATCCCATTTGCAAGTCACCCAGCAGCTTCTCACTTCCCGGGATTCCTGCTTGAATTTACCAAAGTCAGTTCTCAACCAGTTCAGCTACTAACTTTCATAGTTGCAGAATTGAACACAAAGTTAGCCAGGGCATTTCTCCCCTCAGAAAGGTGTAGACAGACTCATTGCCCTGGCATCCTCCTTTACTCCTGCGGTCTCTCGACCAGCAAGGCATTTTCTGCAACCTGGAGCACATGGCTGCTTCCACAGTTGTAGTGCAAGGAGCAAGATTCCAGATGAGGGACATTCAGTTCCATTTGAGGGCCTATTGGTCTCAAAGGAGGGACCCCCTTCCAAATTGGTTCCAGTGACTCAAACCCTGATCCTGGCCTTACACTGGGTGGGAGGATCAAAGCAATCTAAAACAAGGGGTTCCTTTCATTCCCATTTCCCACTCCCTCACCCTCACCATGGATGCTTCCTGTTAAGGGTGGGAGCTCACTTGGGCGACCTGTCCACTCAGGAGTGTGGTCTCCCCAGGAATCTCTGCTCCACATCATCTTTTGGAACTCAGAGCTGTCTTTTTAGCTCTTCCAGGCATTTTCAGCTTCTGCCCAGAACAAAAGTAGTTCAAGTCAGGACAGACAACAGCACAACAATGTGGTACATCAACAGAACAAGGGGCACTTTCGGTCATCAGCCTTGTGCACCGAAGCAATGAAGTTGTGGTCTCTGGCTTACTTCCCGAACACCTCCCTGATAGCATGTTCACCTACCAGGAAGGACAATGTCCTGGCAGATGCCCTCAGCAGGATTTCTCAGGGCCATCACGGAATGGGCTCTGAATCCTCAGGTGCTGGGGTCAGTCTTTGCCAGATGGGGCACCCTCAGATAGATCTTTCGCAGCCCCAGACAACCACCAACTCTGTCTGTTTTGTTGCAGGCCTCCAGTGCTGGGATCAGTCCCCTGGACGCCTTTCAGTTGGATTGGAAAGGAAGTTCCTGTATGCCTTCCCTTTCCCCTTCTTTTCAGGGTACTAGTAAAAATCAGATCTCAGCCCCTGCAAGGTGATTCTGATTGCTCCAGATTGGGCCAGACAGCCCTGGTACCCACTGCTTCTGTCCTTGACAGTTCCACTCTTGCCCTGAGCTTGCCCAGAGTCCACGACTTACTGGCCTGTGCACAGGGAGAGTGTGGTGTCAGACCTCAAATCCCTCCATCTCAAGGCATGGCTCTTGAGGAGTTAGAATTTGCTGACTTACACCTTTCTCAAGGTGTTTTGGATATTTTAAAGGCTTCAAGGAAGCCTTCCACTAGGGCCACTTACAATTCTAAGTGGAAAAGGTTTTCCATCTGGTGCTCAGAAGCAGATTATCCCAGAATCTGCTGATCTGCCCATTTTACTGGACTATTTGGTCCATTTAAATTCCTTAAGCCTTAGGCCAGCTACCTTAAGGTTCATCTGGCAGCTGTCTCTGCTTTTTCTGTCAGCAGGAAGCCTGCTTCCTTTCTTCTCACTCTGTGCTTTCCAGTTTTTAAAGGGTTACTTCACACCAACCTCCTTTTCGAGAACCAGCTCCCGCCTGGGACCTGAATGTTTGCATTGCTCGATCACGTAACCCTTTGAGCCTCTTGTCCTCAGCAAGAGCTCAAGTTTCCTGACTTGAAAACTGTTTTCCTAGTGGCTATCACTTCTGCCAGACGATAAGTGAACTACAGGCCCTGTCAGTGGAAGAAGATTTATCTCTTTCACAGAGATAAGGTAGTCCTCAGGACTAACAGAAAGTTTTTGCCTCAAAGTGGTTTCAGATTTCCACCTGAACCAATCCATCTCTCTTCCAGTATTTTTCACTGAGCATTCTTCCTCAGGTGAGAGGAGTGCACAGCTTGGGCGTCAAGAGCCTTAAGCTACTATTTGGAGCACACCAAGGGTCACAGGTTGAATCCTCCAACTCTTCCTTACCTGTAGGCGGGGTTGGCAGGGAAACCTGCCACTAAGAGGACAATTGCAAGGTGGATTGTCTCTTGTATCAATTTTGTTATCAAAAACTAGGTAGAGACCCCCTCAGGACTGAGGGCTCACTCCACCAGGGGTACAGCTGCATCTCTAGCAGCTGCTAGAGATATTCCCCATTCTGGAAATCTGTCAAGCTGCTACTTGGAAAACAGTTCACACTTTTACCAAGCATTATTCCCTGGATATTCAGTCCAGGAGAGATGCTTCGTTTTGGCACAGCTGTGCTTCAGAGCTTATTTCTCAAGTAGGTTCTGACCCTCCTCCATGGAGGTACTGCTGTGTAATCTGCATATAGTCATAATATAGCAAGACTTCATGGTGTTTGAAGAAAAATTACTCACCTTTTAGTATTGCTTTTCTTCTCATGAGTCTTGCTATATATATGACCACCCTCCTGCACCTCTCAGAACTTCTACTTGGGTAGGGTGGCAAATTAGTGCAAGCACTGTGTCATGCCATTTTAGTTCTTCCCTTCACCCCCTTTATTAGGGTTAGGAATTAGGTATTTCTGTTTTAAGTAATATGTTGGCCCCTTCCTGGACTTGGTCTTTGGGGAAGGGGGTCCTATTAGTGTATTAGGAGAAACTAATAATACTATTATTCTGTTATTATTATTATTGCTGTTTATATTGTTGTTTATATTGTTGTTATTCCTACTAGTAGGTAGCCACTTGGCTAGTGTAGAGCTTTCCACAGACTTGTTGCTTAGTGTTAGCTTTGTAAGATCTGACAGTTTCATTTGAAACTGGCCAGATAGAGCTTTGGTATAGCACCCTCGCTCTGTGGAACTCCAGACTCTCTGGAGTTAACTCTTTCCTCTCCAGGGCAGTTCAGCTGCAGTGGCTGACTGCATATAGTCATAATATAGCAAGACTCCATGAGAAGAAAAGCAATTACTAAGGTGAGTAATTTTTTTTTCTGCTTACTATGAAGTTAAGTCTGGGGTGGGCAATCCCCAACTTCAGCAAGAACATTTTTCAACTAATCTTCAAGAAAGACATGCATTTTCTTCACTGCTGCTTGTTCCAAACATGGCTGGTACTTATACAACCCTATTACTCTGGTTTATTGTAAACTGTTACTTTTATGAACTGTTAATCTTTGTGCCGGAGTGTAATCAACTATCACGACAATACCATGCAAGTGTGTGTGTGGCTCCATTAAAAGAACTCAATGAACTCAATGCATAATCTAATGCACCCTGGCCAATGTGTTCTGCCAATCAGCCATCCAGCAGCCAGCAACATGAACACTGACTTTTCTACTGTGCTGGTGTTTGTTTTAAATTACTGTCTGCATTGCCCCATGTGCTTGTGGGGTTACCACCATTCTGCAAATGACATTTCACCTGTACTGTAGTTACACCAACCTGTGCTTACTTATATGAACTTTATGGACTGTTAACTTTATGGACTGTTATGTTTTATAAGGACTTATCTGTCAAGAGACATTATCAACAGATTCTTCAATCAAGCTCCAAGGGTGTGCCGCACCTCAACACAAGGTAGCATCTACCTTATTCACTCTCAAAGTGGATTCCATGAACTCTTTTTCATCGACAAAATTATGTTATATTGTGTTATATATGGTATCACATGTTAGCATTTTTTTCACATATTTGAATTGTGGTGTTGACATCCACTAGTTCTGTATTGTGTTTTACAAACTCACCATTGTGTTCCATCTGTAACTCCCTCTGTATCAACTCCAGAACAAAATGTTTTTTATAAATGCCTTAACTATCTGTATGCTGGCAACCAGTTTTAAATCATATAAATGGAAAGGGGGGTGGTTAGTTGATACAAAGTATCAAAAGGGGGAGAATGTAGTAGAAATTTCTGAGTTCATACTAGTATATGCTGTTACAGGGTTACAGAATGCCACTGAGGTTACCTGAGGTACCTTTGTAGAAGCAGAAAGCAAAATAAAACTGGATAGAACTGGTTGTGTCTTGTACCAGCCTGAATAACAGGCTCGGACAAAGTATAAAATAAAAACATGCTTGGGCAAAATATAAGATAACAGCACGTTGAGGCATTGAAGGCAAGCTGTACGTTACGATAGTTATGTGAGTGAAACTCATTGTTTCACTCAGGTCAGATTGACCCAGGCATATGTATCAAGCAGTATTGGGAAAGAAATGAAATAAGCAGTGTAAAAGTACCCCATACATTGGTATCAACTTGTTTTTCTCTTACATTGGCATCGTCAGGCATCAAAACCATATTAGGAAGTTGTTGACAGCAATTCTTGGAATAGAGATAGCAGTTCTTGGAATAAGATACTATTTTCATTGGAATTAGCAACACCTTGATGAAAAGGTATAAAAGTGATTGACTAATGAAACTCAGGGAGCCTTGCATGATTTTTGGAAGCAGACTCCCATATGCATATGTAATAAATCGTTCTTTCTGCTATGCAGTGGTCCTGAGTCTGATTTTAAACGAAAGTGTAAGAACATATATTTTTTTCCATGACAGAAAGCTGAACTAGCATTAAAAAGGACCAAACTTAAATATTTAGAATCGGGTGTACAACCAGGGAAACTTCTTGCCATTCGGATTAAACAAGTTGAAGCAACCCATCATGTACTGGGACTGAGAACAGGAGAGGATATCTCAATTAATACAGATCCTAAAACAATTGCTATGATCTTTAAAGATTATTTCCAACAATTATATAATATTCCCCTCCAGTGAAATAACAGTACAGACAGAAATAGCTAAATACTTAAACTCAGTGGTCCTCCCCTGCCTGTCCCAAGATATGACAACAACTCTTGGTAATCCAGTTACTGAGCTGGAAGTAGAACAAGCCATACAACAACTCCCTCGGGATAAATCGCCCGGACCGAATGGCTTAACTAATAACTTATACAAATCCTGCCTCTCAGAATTTGGCCTGATATTAGCCAAAGTATTTAATCATTGGTTCAATAATGGTTTCTTTGAAACCAGATTCCACAAAACAATTATTACCCTTATCCCTAAACCTGACAAAGACCCCTATTACCCAGAAAATTACCGCCCCCATATCATTATTGAATACGGACTTTACAATTTTAGCCCAAATTCTAGCAAATAGGTTGGGACCTATCATGAGAAACTTAATTGGGCCAGAACAAGTTGGTTCCATGGCAGGTAGATCCTCTAGTGACCATATGCATCGCCTACTGCATCCACTTTCCTTGTCCAGTAGTTCAGATATTCCAGCTGTACTGATCTCACTCGATGATGAAAAAGCATTTGAGCGAGTCTCTTGGGACTTTTTATTTGTTGTATTGGGCAAGATGGGCTTCCCAAAAAACTTTAATAACTGGACACGACTTCTTTACTGTTCACCTACTACACAGGTTTGGTGTAACGGTATTCTTTCCGATCCAATACTACTACAATGGGATACAAGACACGGTTGCCTATTATCTCCCCTCCTTTTTAATTTATATCTAGAGCCTTTTCTTAGAAAATTGATAGCTTCCACAGAACTTCAGGGCATAAAAGCTGGAAATAGTAGACACCTAGTATCCACCTATGCAGATGATTTATTACTGCACCTTGAAAACCCAACTTGTGGTGTCCCTGCCTTACTTAGGGAAATTGTTCTCTTCTCTAAAGTTTCCCACTACAAACTTAACCCGACCAAAATCAAAGTTTTCCCATTGAATGGGAAAGCTTTACCTTCAGATGTTGAAGGATACCAACTAATATGAGAACCAAGATTTTTGACTTATTTAGGCATTAAATTCTATAAAGAATTCCCCTCCAAAATGAGAGAACATGTTACCACTTTACTCACTACCCTAAAAACAGATTTAGCTAGATGGAGTACTCTACCAATCTCTTTATGGGGATGAATAGCCACAATAAAAATGAATGTGTTATTCCGTATTCTTTACCCTATGGGAATGCTGGGCCTGTTTTTCCCTAAGAAGTGGTTTACACAATTGCAAACAATAATTAACAATTATCTATGGAGAGGAAAGGGAGTAACGCAAGCTTATTTTAAACGTACCGCCACAAAATTACAAGGAGGCCTTGCTCTCCCTCCTTCTTACGCACTGTAGTGCACCACATTAGTAAACTGCTCCACTGGTCAATGACACCTGATCAAAGAAACCAGGCAACCCCGCAGCCTTTACGGCTAGATATAGAAATTAGTCTAGCAAGGCAAACCTCCTGCACATTCCCTGCTTTACTCAATTCTCTACCTCAATGTATACCCAGAGTATTAAGAAATACCCCCATTGGATGGTCTATCAGGGCATTACATCAGTTACAACAGCAGCTAAATGTTGATTGGCACCAATCCATGGAACAACCATTGATAGGAAACCCACACGTTTATACTGGGAAACTCCCCATTTTACCCTCCTTTTGGGCCCCCTTAACAAACCTTAAACTTCAGGATATCATTCATGAGAATAACATGTTATCATTCACACAAATGTGTCACTCTTTTAATATCCTGGATAAAAATAGTTTTAAGTATTGGCAGTTAAAATATGCTGTAACCTCATTCATTGACGGAATATCTCACATTGTGCTGGCCAGCACCGAATTAGTGCCCCTTCTAATGACAGCAAACCAACCACACCCCATATCCCGAGTCTACAGAGAGCTGCAAACCCTAGATAATACTTTACCAAAGGGTATTTGTTATTATTGGGTTAATAAGCGCCCTATACGAGATAATATTACCATATGGCGTTCTGTATGGTGTAATCAAGATAGATATATTAAACAGGACAGGCTTCGCCTAATACAATTCAGTATTATGCGTAACCTGTATTTTACCTCGGAAACACTTTTCAAAATTAAAAAGCTTTCATCACCCCAATGCCAAGCGTTGTTCTGGTCTCCCTGGAGACCTGTTCCTCATATTATGGTCTGGTCCTAAGGTGGTAAATATGTGGCTCAAGGTTAAAAAATCCTTGAATGCGCTATTGGGATTAGACTTACTATTTACCCAGAGGTTTGCCTCCTTAACATATTCCCTCCAGGAACTGTTCAATGCAGGAAATATTACATGGCTCTTATTGCTGCGGTTGTTAAACTTGTTATTATGCAGCATTGGAAGGATGAAGGACCCCAATCTTTATTAGAATGGCACAAAGAGACTTTACTGGCCTTACAACTAGAAAAACACATTGCCACGATGGCTAACAAGAACCAAGTGTATCTTACTAAATGGGGACCATTAGAAGCCGTTCTTATTGCATGGAAACTGTAACCAAGTCCATACTCGACTTAGAATACTAGTATTTAATGTTGTTACCTCATGATTTTGGCAAGGGGAGGGGGTGGGATTGTATTTTGGGATACTATAGATTGTACATTACTTATAATCAGAAGAAGAAGACTCCGCTTTATAGATCATTGTACCTATGTAGTATCATCTCCTCATTGTATCCTGGATGATATACACTTGTATTGTACTGAAAATTAATAAAGCATATTGAATTAAAAAAAAAACGTACACCAGCAGTTGCAACTTGCGCGATTCTACAAAGTGGCCTGTGACATGTCGCAGGCCGCTTGCACCAAACAGCAGTTAGGCCGGCAGTTGCACCATAAACCCCCTACAACATGGTGCTAGGAGGTTTATGGTAGCTGTTGTGCCCTATTCCAGAAGGGCAGCAACAAAGACCCCAATGTCGGGATTCTACAAGAACTCCGAGAGGAGAACTGGCATTGTAAGTTATACCTGCATTTAGCTGGTGTAACTTACATACGTCCTCCGAGGGTTCTGTAGAACCTGATTCATGTGCTCCCCTCACGCCCAGACCACCCCTGTTGTTGCCTGAATAGGCACCACACAAACAGTCCTGGGACTCTGGGCCACGATCCCACCCCATCCCCTACTGTACATGCCCCAGTACAGTACAGTAGGCCCTGCAGGGCTGCCCACACCAACTGCCCCCAAATCCCAGTGCATGTAATGCCTCACAGGGCTTTCACCCCAGCCCCGATCACCCCGTTGGAACATGGCCCCAGGGTGGCGCTGTCATCCCCACGCAGCCTGACTCGCAGTCGCCATCCGCAATGCTGCAAATACCCCTGCCCTGGTAGTTAGTGCCACCTCCAGCCATGCCAGCCCAACCAGCACCCCTACCCATCTCAGCCAGTGACTATATCATCATTCACTTTCATCATGCCAGCTAACTGAGTTCAGTATGAGTAAGATTAAAGACGCCGATCAGAAATTAATTTCTGAGTGCGCCCTTTTCAGTATGCGCCATACTAACCCAGTCGGTGGCTGGCTGTGGTGGTGAGAGGGCTGTGCCAGTCACCAGCTGGGGACGGGTGGGGGTACTGCTTGGGCTGGCATGGCTGGGTGGGGGGGACACTAGACTACCGGGGCAGAGTATCTACTGCATTCGTGGCCGGCGACTCGGAGGTCAGGGCACAGATGGGGGATGACAGCGCTGCCCTGCTCGGCATCTTCCAACAGAAGATTCTGGGGACTGGGGATATGGGAAGCCCTAAGGGGCTCTGTTTGACTACTTCCAGGGCCCGGGGGCATGGGACGCCATGTGGGGCTCTGTGTGAGCACTTCAGGGGCGGGGAGTGAGCAGCCCTGTGGGGCACCTCTTGTGGCTAGCTGGGCAGGGGGGACACTTGCGAACAGTGTTGTGGCTTGAGACATGCTCGCCAGGTGCGCCTTCTGTTTGGCGTACCTGTCCATATATCGCAAGTCACAGGACTTAGCTGCAGTGACCCTGCCCCTTCTAGAATAGGGCTCAGGGTCAATGTTGCAGTTGCGGGTGGCGCAAGTTGCATTTGGCAGCGACTTGCACCACCCTTCTAGAATCGGGCCCAGCGAGTAATCCCTTAACCCCTTAAAAAGAAACAACATTACTGTTGTCAGTAATTTTTTTCTCCTAACCCCAGGAATCACTTAGTGTTTCTACTTTATGCAGACTCAGTAGCAGTACCTTGAGAGGCTGAGTCCAGAACCTAATTAGGAAAAAAAGGTTCTGCAAGACAGCACTTCCAAAGCTGGCATCCCTTCTGGACTATATGTCAAAACAATAGTGCTTTGTGAAGGTGTGTACTGTTTTCCAGGTAGCTGCTTTACGGATGTCTAACAATGGGATGCCCCCTGAGGATGCCACAGAGGCAGCCCTTGTGGAATGTGCCCTTCAGCCTTTTGGTGGCATTCTTCCAGCTTTTTCTTAGCAGAACTGAATGCAAGAGACTATCTGGTGATAGAGCTCTTTGCAGCTGGTCTGCCTTTGCCAACCTCACCACAGGTGGTGAAAGCTGGGTATCGTGGGGTCTGACATCTTTTATACAGTCCGTGTAGATAGAAGGTCTCACTTTCAGTCTAGGCTATGCAACTTTTCTCACTTGAACTGGAATGCTTTACGTAGAGTACTGGGAGGGTCACTAACTGATTCCGGTGGAATTCAGATACCTCCTTAGGGAGGAATTTTCTGTTGGTTCTAAGAACTACCTTATCCCTGTGTCGATTATGTAATTTGGCTCTGTGCCGAGGGCTTGCAGATCACTTACCCTTCTAGCAGAGGTCATTGCAACCAGAAATATTGTTTTCTGTGTGATATACTTTAGGTCAGCAGTTCCCATAGGCTCAAAGGGAGCCTCCATAAGCTGGGCAAGGCAGTGTCAGTGGCACAGTAGGTAGCACACTCGCCTCTGAGTCTGGGAGATCAGAGGGCTGTGGGTTCAGTTCCCACATCTGGCACTTGGGTTAATATCCCAGTACTGACACAGTAATGCAGCATGAGAGGGGTGCTGCACTTCTGAGGTGCCATCTTCCGGATGAGACGTTAAACCGAGGTCCCATCTCCCTGGATTGGTGGTAGTTCAGGTGGATGTTAAAGATCCCATGGCACTTATTGAAAAAAGAATAGGGGAATCTCCCCGGTGTCCTGGCCAAATTTCCCTCATTCACTAAAAATACCACCAACAGTTTAATCTGGTTCAAGGTCAGTTGACATTCATCTGTATCCCCCTCCCGGGTTGTGCCTGAAAATAGACAGGATTTGTCTAGTGCACTTACCCGGTCAACAAAAACTAACTAAATAAATAAAGATATTGAGGTCCCACGGTGGGATAGCATCTCTCAGTGGGGGGAGGGGGTATACATGGCTTAGGCCTTTAAAAACCTTTTGAAAATTGGCTGTGAGGCCAAAGACTTTTCCTTGTCAGCTGATATGTATGTTGACATTGCTGCTGTGTACCTTTTAAGTTGAAGACCGTAGGTTTAATGACTGTAGGTGCACTAGGTATTGCAGAATTATTGTGTAACCCATAGGTGGCACTATCCCAAGGGATACTAACCCTGCTTGTGGGACTAACTGCAGGTTGAGGGGCCTGAGCTCGTGGAAAGGGTGCCTTCACCCACTGGACAGGGCTGATAATACCATGACAGCTCTGGGTACAGCCCTCCAGGACACTGATACCCATCCCCTTCCCCTCTAGTGGCCAAAACAATTCTGAGCTAGCACAATCCCAATACACACTGTTATGCACTGTAAAATCCCACTTGTAGTACAATTTCCACCAGGGCTGGATTAGCTGGAACACCCTGGATACCCCCTAGAAAGCAAGGCCTGTAACAGTAAAGCAGCAATGCCACAGAACTTTTTGAACAGAAGTACCCCACAACCAGTTCAAATGCAAAAAGATTTAGATCTGAGAATGTGAACAAGGGAGGGGCAGCAATTGAGTGATTAAGGTTTGCTCTGATATATTGAGGTTATGAGGCATGCACTCAAGAATGCCTCTAACACAGTCACATACACTCTGGGTACCCAGTTATTGTAGGCTAGCCTGAAGCGTTGCCTGGGGTAGGCCAGCATTACAGCTGTCGTTGGGGCCCTTTGGATGGAAAGAAAACACAACATGCACTTTTACCCTTAATTTATAATCTGGAGCCAGATGGCTCAGTTCAAATTTATTAACAATTAAATCAAATGGAACACTGTGATCTGAGCTTTGTTGCAGGGAGCTATCCTGGTATTTACTCACACTACCCAAGTCTGGATGCAGGATGGATGAAATGGAGACCTCAGGATGAAAAGCTAGATGGCCAGGAGAAGCAGGGCCCACATGATACACCGTGATGTTCATTCCTGTTGAGCAGGGAGCCGAATCCCCAGGTGGGTGTCTCGTCAGATGTCATTCTGCGGCATGAGCAGCAGTCTAGGCCATGATAGCAAGGCCCAGACCAGGTGAACAAGTCGGATACCATCCGGTAAATTTGCTGGATGGAGCCTCCAGCTAGCATGACACAATCAGCAAGATGGGGAACCAAATTGCGACCCGCACTCAACATTCAGCACACTTATAGTAAAGGCAAGTAAATACCACAGTTTGGATGACAGTCTGGTTACAATACACAGTGTCTCTGTGCAAACCGTGCACTCTGTGGTAGTCTCAAGTCCTGACAGGCCAATCGCACTGAGGCAAATCTTCGGACCACACTAGATGAAATTCACTTAGTTACAATTCAGGATTCTGGTCTCAGTTACAGCAACTTTGGATAAAGTCCAAGATTTTAAACAGACTTCTTCACTTGAGAAGATGGTGGCAGGCAGGCCAGACACAGCCTTCCCGCCTATTCCCCGTGCTACTACACAGGAGCAGCTGCTTGAATGTCTCGAGCTGTTCACTTTTCCAACTCCAACTCTACACTGACTCACTGCTGCAGGCAGCTCAGACTTTCTCAGTGATCCAAAAGGTTTGATTAGTTGATCCATCTGTCTGTTACAGCAAGGGCTCCCCCTCCAGGTCCATTTAGGCACCAAAGGGTGAAAACTACATTTGCTACAGAAATTCACTCCCATAAAGCCTCTGGGGACAGTCTCCATTTTAGAGTTCCCAAAGGTACTGATTGGTCTGAACTGGCAGTCCACAACCAACATGGTGGTACCATACAGAAATGTCCATGCTGCAAAGGAAGACAGGTTAGACAAACTATGATGTCATTATTGTAACCCCCCCACAAATGGGGGTTCCCAAAAAGTCTTCCTTGAGCTTGCCTAAATGCTCACTGCCAGGCTGGTGTTCTGTGTTTTTAGCAGTTTAAATGTATTGCCAGAGAGTACCTGTATAGCCTCTGTGTACTGTCTCTTTAAGAGCTGCCTGGATTGCAGTTATAATTAATCTGGGAGGGGGCAGAGTGTTTCTATGCTTGAGCCCTACCGGGGGTGCCAGATAATTGCTCTGTTCTGCCATCACTATTTGCGCAGAGGGAGCTCTGTTGTAAGATGTGCTTATGTGCTGAATATCTGTTAAAGTGATAATAATATTGCAGTTTCTTCCAACCTGTTTTCTTTGCAGCAAGAACTATTCTGTTTATCTCCACCAACTTGGCCCGGGATTGTCCGAATGGGCCAATCAGTACTGTTGGGACTCTAAAATGGAGCCTGCCTACAAGGGCTTGTTGGGGTCAAAACTTGTAGGAATTGTAGTTTTTACATTTTGGTGCCTAAATGAATCTGAAGGGGGAGCCTTTGTTGTGACTGACAGACAGATCAGCCAACCGAATCTTTTGGATCTTGGGGAAATTCCTAGACTGCTTGCAGTTTTCAGTTAATTTTGAGTTGGAAGGTGAAATGAGTAACAGCACAAGTGATTTCAGCAGCAATTCTGTGTAGTTTTTCATGGGAGAACTGCGAAAGGGCTAAGTTTTGGCCTGCCTGTCTGCCTGCTGTCCCTGAGAGGGAAAATAGAGTTTATTCGGACTGAATCCGAGTTGTGAGGATTATTTAAGCCACTGGACTGTGACCAGGCTTTAACCTGAAGAGGACCAAAGATTTGCTGAATGTGATCAGCCTGTCAGGATTTCTAGCCACCTCTGAACTCTCGGTTTGTGCAGACTCTGTAATTGCGACTGGAGAGCAATCTGCCTGGTATAGTGACATTTCTTACATGTAAATGTGCTGTGTGCTGCTAGTAGGTTGTGACTTGGTTCCCCACTGTGCGTTGAATTGTGTTCTGCTCACTGAAGGCTGCATCCAGCTCCAACAGACTGAATCCAAATTCAGTGCTATTTCTCCTGGGCCTTGCCACACTGGCCCAGCCAAACTACCCATTGCATGGAGAAAGCCATCGATGAGAGACCTGCCTGGGGATCAGCCCCCCTGCTCAACGGCTGAACAGGAACAATGCCTCGGTGATTCGTATGGGCACTGCTTCTCCTGGCACTCCAGCTCAACAACCTGCAGTCTCAATTTCGTCCTGCCTGTGCCCTGTATTGGGTTTCATGAGTAAACATCAGGGTAGCTCCCTGCAACAGCAGCTAAATCTAAAGTGTTGTCATCTGATTTTCTAGTTGCTTTTTCTTTCACAAACTGAGCCCTCTGGCTCCGGGTTACAAATAGTGTGCATTGTGCATGTTGCTTTCTTCCATCACAGGGCCCCAACCAGCTGCAATGTTCCTGGCTAGCCCATTGTCTCCCTACCTGGGTACCCAGAGGTGTGACTGTGTGGGGACTTAAAGTGCATGCATAACTGTTTGAATAATATAGCTTTAAGCCAATTAACCTGATTATGCCCCATCCTTGTACAAATCCACTGAATAAATCAGATCTGAGTTTTTCTGCATTTAACCTGACTGTGGTTCCAGTTTGTGCAAAAAGTACTGTACTGTTGCTATTTGCTGTGCATAACCTTGTTTTACAGGCTGTCCCCAGGGTCGAGCCAGAGTAACCAGCCCTGGTGGTAAGTGCAAACAGTGTGGGTACTTGTATGGTGTATGAGGGGTACTGTGAAAGTAATTATTGTATATGGCTCAGGCCACTAGAAGGGAAAGAGGTGGGTTACAGTGCCCCAGAGGGCTGTGCCCAGGTTAGCTTAACCCCTAACAACCCTGACCTCCGGGTAGAGGTACCCATTCTATTACCCAGGCCCCTTAACCTGCTACTGGCCAAGCAGGCAGGGGTAGTAGCCCTTGGGATAGCTCCACCTAGGGGTTACATCTTGGAGGCTCACCACTGGGATTTTGTGCCTTCTAGTGGCCAAAAAAATTATTAATTATTGTTAAAGATTAATGGCTACCCCAGTAGAAATGGCTGTACACCAGTTGGTGGGATGGTGTACTGGGCAGGAGATCTACCCCCAAAATGCTCTACTTATATTGGATATTCCCTTGGGTACCAGTAAGGACACTGTAGAGGCAGCACTCTCCAAAGTTGAATATTTAAAAAACCTTGTGGTGGTGGGTCGACAGGCTGATTTGATCACCCAGACTTTCATAATCTTGGTAGAGTGTAATGACCTCATGGACAGCTCTAACATGCCACAGACTTTTGCCTCAGAAGGGGTCCCAGTCGCCTGGAGAGTAATAACAAAAGACAGTAAAGACCTAGGGTAGGATGAGTTCCCACCATTATCTGAGACTTTTGAGGATAAAATTGCTAAGTTGTTGCTGGAGGAAGGGAAAACCGTAGAGGACTTTAAGAAACTATTCCTGCCGCCTGGGGTGTTCCTTCCCCAACACCCTCTCCCACTCCAGCATCTGTTACTGCCCCACCTTCTGTGCTCGTGTCAATGCTGGTCCCTATATCTGTACCCGCCATCAGTCATGACTCCTACTGAAGGCTGAAAATCTTCTCGGTCACCATCCCCACCCCACAGGGGGAGGATGACTCGGAGACCTGGATCGACTGTGTTGCTTCCTTAGTACCTGCGTGACAGTGTGTGGAGGTGGAAAAGAGTCATAGAAAGTTTGAATGGCCCTGCCCTTGAAGCCATTACATTTTTGAGGTCCACAAACCCTGATGCTTCTGCTCAGAAGTACCTATCTGTACTTGAAGGCAACTTTGGGAGTATTGAGTCAGGGGAGACTTTGATGTGGAAATTCCAAGGTACCAAACAATGGAAGGGGGGTTTGTCTGCGTATGTTACTCACCTAGAAAGAGCTCTGCAGAAAGCTTACCGGAAAGGTGAGGTAACACCAGTGATTTGAGCCATGTGAGATTGGGGCATATACTGCAACATGCCAAGCATTCTAAACTGCAGATCATCCAGTTAAGGCTCCAGGATAGGAGAGGTAACCCACCTGACTACTGTGACTTGATAAAAGAACTCCAGGAGACAGAAGGTGAAGAGGGAGATTGTAATTATATGGTGAGTGCAGCCCAAGTGATCATGGCACCAGAAGGCCCTTCCAAAATGGAAACTACTAAGAGTGTCCCACCGTGGGCTAAACGATGGAGGGAGGAGTTGCTGAAATAAGTCAGAAAAGTACAACCGGCTACGGTCGCTGAGGTATCCTCTGCTGACAGAGACCCTGGCCCCTGTCAGCACGTGACTGTTATAGGGGTGCATCCTCAGGCATCCTCTACTGAGGGTGGCTTCTTGGCTGAGCTCAAGGAATTAACTGCCACCCTAAAGGAATGTTTGAGACATGGTACACTACCAGCAGAAGTCAGATCACAATCTCCCATCAATGCTCCAGCATTCTCTGCTATGTTTTCCCCAAGGATGCCCCGAGAGCCTGTCATTTGTCTCAATTGTAGCAAGCATGGCCATATGAAGAGGGAATGCTGGTCTCTGAAAGACTTAGAGAAAGTGGTGAACCAGCTTCAAGGAGAGCTTCGGAAAATGAGTCAGTGGTCAAGGGGTGCACGAAATGACTGCAGTGAAGTAGTAGTAGTAGTAGTAGTAGTAAATCGTTTTATTATTCACAATGAATAAAAGGATACATTCAATTGAGCAAAGCTCATTTTCAATGAAGTTCCAGGTCACAATTAATTTAAAATAAGTTTCCACATCTAATCATTAAAACCACATATAGTTAACTACACAATACATCAAAATATAACCAAAACAAACAAATCAAGTGAAGGCTTCACCCATCCTAACTCAAACTGCTCTGTGGCTAAACTGTCTGTCCAGGCCTCTGCTGTTGTCCCTCCAGGCTGGTCCAAAATAGTGGGCCCTTCAATGAAGACTACTGTGGCTGTGAATGGTATTTCTTCTCAGGCTGTGCTTGACAGTGGGTCACAAGTGACCATTGTATTTCAGGACTGGTATGATAAACACTTATCTGATGTGCCATTACAATGCCTGGAAGGCCTACGTGTGTGGGGCTAAGCGACAAGTCTTATCCGTATCTAGGATATGTCCACCTCTGGTTGTCTTTTCCTGCAACTGTAACTGGTGTAGAGGAGCAAGTAGACACTGGCCCTAGTGTGTCCCCCCACCGGACTGTATGATGGGGTTCACCTGTTAATTGGAACAAATGCCCACATATTTGGGAAACTAGCACAACTCTGCAATGAGAAACAAGGGCAGCTGACTGACTGGCCCTAAGAATTCCAGCCTTAGTAAAAAGGGCTTATGACTCACAACAGAGACCCAATGAAGTGGACCCAGATGAGCCAGTGGGGAGAGTGTGGGAAAAGGAACCTGACTCCTTGGTATTGGCTCCCAATGCCCAGTGCACAATCCATGAAGAAGTCTGCCTAAAGAGAAATGCAAAGAAGAAAATATTAATGCTGGATGCACCAGGTGATGGAAAGTTGCCAGGAGGATTATTGGTTAAACCCAGCCTCTTGTCTGCCCGTGCCCATGCCTATGCATGATGAGTGATGGTCCAGATTCAAAATGTGTCCGATCGGGAGGTCCGGGTGAACAGAGGGTGCACTCTAGCTACAGTACACTGCACAGACACTGCAGTATTATCCAATAACAAGCACTCTGGCCAAAGGGAGAGAGTGACCCCGGACCTATTTGACTTTGGAGATTCCCCTTTGCCAGCTGAGTGGAAGACTAGGATTAGCAAGAAACTCACCCAGGGAGACCAAGTGTTTTCATTAAAAGAATAGGACGTGGGGTGTGTCCAGTATGCAGAGCATCACATATGCTTACATGATGACCAGCCATTTCGAGAGAGATCCCGACGCTTCACCCCAGCAGACATAGATGATGTTAGGAGGCACCTGCAGGAAATGTTCGCTGCTGGCATTAAACAAGAATCAAGGAGCCCATATGTCTCTCCCATTGTGGTTGTGCATAAGAAGAATGGGTCAGTGAGGATGTGTGTTGATTATTGAACCCTGAACTGGTGGACCATCCCAGATCAATACACCATGCCCTGTATACAAGATGCCCTGGATTGCTTGAATGGGAGCAAATGGTTCTCGGTATTGGATCTTCGCAGCAGCTATTACCATATCTGATGGCCCCAGAGGACCATGAGAAAACAGCCTTCATCTGTCCTTTGGGGTTCTACAAATTCCTGAGAATGCCACAGGGGATTTCAGGCACCTCGGCCACCAATTAGCAACTGATGGAATGTGCGGAGGGAAATATGAACTTGCTGGAATGACTAGTGTACCTAGATGATGTCATTGTGTGTGGGCGCACATTAGAGGAGCATGAGACCTGACTGTTCAAAGTCCTAGACCAATTGGAAGACTTCAGCCTCAAGCTGTCCATTGACAAGTGCCATTTTTTTCTGACCTCCGTGAAGTATGTGGGGCACATAGTATCTGCAGAAGGGATAGAGACAGATCCCAGCAAGGTTGAGTCACTGACTACTTGGCTCCAGACCCATAACTTGAAAGAACTACAGCATTTCTTGGGGTTCTGTGGCTACTACCACAGGTTCATCAAGGACTATTCAAAGGTGATTCTCCCACTCCTGAATCTTACCAAGGGTTACCCCCCCACCAACCATAAATACAGAAAAGGGGCTGTCCAAGAACCTGAGAAAGTATACCTCTGAACAGGTGAATCTTTTGGGGCCCGCTGGACACCCGAATCTGAAGCAGCCTTCCACAAAGTCATATACCAGCTCACCAAGACCCCCTCCCTCACCTGTGCTGACCCTACCAAGCCCAATGTTCTGCATATGGACACTAGTCTGCAGGGTCTAGGAGCTGTGCTGTATCAAGACCATGAGAATGGTTTGAGACCAGTGGCTTTTGCCAGCAGGAGCTTGACCCCCTCACAATGAAACTATCCTGTGCACAAGCTGGAGTTCCTTGCCCTAAAATGGGCCATTGTTGACCAGTTTCATGAATACCTCTATGGGACAAAGATATAGGTGAAGACCGACAATAACCTGTTAACCTATGTACAGACTTCAGCTAAGTTGGGACGCCACAGGGCACCGGTGGCTCTCTGCCTTATCAACTTATGATTATGCTGTCGAATACTGACCAGGACTGAACCATATTGCTGCTGATGCCCTATCACAAAAGTCAGTCTCCAAGAGTGATTAGGTCAGGCTGTCTGAACCTGACAGCCGAGCATTGTGCCAAAGTTTGATAGAGATTAACAGATGTCTGCAAACACAGTGGACTGTTTAGTAGATTGCTTGGGCCTTCCGGATACCTGCATACCAGGTACCTATTGCCATTTCTCTGCTCTAGATGTTAGTGCACTACCTCAATTTGACAACGACAGCATCCAGTGGGCTCAATCCCAAGATCCTGTGATTCAACCAGTACTTGATGCCCTGCGTGCAGGGAAAGATGTGTCCTAGTTGTCTTCCCATGACTTGCGAACTGCCCTATTGTTTGAAGAAGGCCCCAGGTTGAAGTTACGCAATCAGTTGTTGTACAGAGAGACAGTGGATCGCAGTGGTCAAGTAGACAAGCAGCAATTGGTCCTGCCCATGGCCTTTAAAGATTTGGTACTGAGGTCCCTCCATAATCACATGGGGCACCTCAGTATTGACAGAACTCTCGACCTGGTACGATCTTGATTCTACTGGCACAAGATGGGGGGAGATGTTGAGCACAATGTAAAGACCTGCAGTCATTGCCTGCAAAGGAAAGCTCTGCCTCAGAGTGCTGCCCCTCCTTATCAATGTAACGCCTAGGTAGCACTATCCCAAGGGCTACTACCCCTGCCTTCTTGGCTAATAGCAGGTTAAGAGGCCTAGGTTCAGTGACGGGTGTCTCTACCCAAAGGTCAGGGTTGGTATTAGTCTGACTACCCAGGCCACGGCCCTCTGGGACACTGTGACCCCCCCTTGTCTCTGTCGACTGTGTTCTGGGGACCATAGCAAAGAAGCTAGGAGAGGTGTTTGGCCCAGCTTTTGCTCTATTTCTAGCCATGTGGGAGAGTTAGCAGAATGGGGTTAGAACCATTTTAGCATCTGGGAACATTGATATGCCAATTTATAACCTTCCATCTATGGAAGTCCCCACCTCCCCCCGATACCAATGGGCCTGAAGGGCATTCGTACTAAAACGGGGACTACAGGTGCCCCATAAGAAACAGCCCACCATCCTATCCATTTTTAAAACCAGTGTCGAGGTAGGAAGAGGGGAATGTGAGAAAGGATATGAAAAAATGTGGGTGCCATTGACATTTTAAAACCCGCAATCTTCCGAGCCATGGTGAGGTTCAAATGGCCCCAGTGCTCCAACTCCTACTTACAGTCGGAGATCAGGGGTCCTAGATTATTATCCCACCACTTATCGATGTTAGCACTGATCTTCACTTCCAGGTAAGTAATGGTGTTCTGGGACCATTTAAAACCCCCTTGGGGGATACTTTTGGGACAACAGGCTGAATTAAGAGAGAGAATCTCAGTTTTGGTTTGATTGACTTTCAAGCCTGAGATATGTGTAAACTGATCCAGCAGAGATAACAGTCAGTACCGTAGCAAGGGTGGGCGGGTGGTGCACCCGCCGGTCTGCCTCTGAGGGGCGTAGTTTCTGAGTCAATTAATTCACTTGTAGCAGCAGCTGTAGCTTTAAATTTTTTAAACACTTTCTGCAACTACTGATGTCAGCAGGGGCATGCATCTGCGGAGGACAGGACCAGCGGCGGGGCGTACATGGTTGCTGTATCTGCAATGAAAAAGACGTGGTGCACCCACTGCTCGGGTATGAAAGGTAGGGCAGACCGTGGAGCTGGTATGGTTGTGAGACAGGAACAAATGTAATAGCAGTAGTGAGAGAGACCGACGGAGTAAATAAGTTAGAAAAAAAAGTAAACTGAAAACCGACAGAATAGAGTAGTTAGTAGTAGACTTAGTCGAGAGAGTATAGGTGGTCTGGACTTACTTGGAGCGCAGTGTGGAGTGGAGTGATGGAGGAACTGGAGTGAGTGGTTGGAGCGAGACTAGCTAGAGAAGCCTTCGGGAGGGACAGAGATAGTGTGGCGTCAGCAAGCATTTTTAAAAGCAAACAGGCAAACGATGTTTTGGTTTGCAGCCAAGTCACTGGATGTTTTTCCTTCTCAGAGCCATCAGTCTAGTCTAGTTTGTTGATCAGTTGATGAAATGATGACTGATCGCTGGGTTGGGGGGGGTGTCAATCTCTCGATTTGAATTTAAGCGTACGTAAATAATTTTATCAATGACCTGCTCTGCCTCTGCTGCTGATTTTGTTTTAATTTAGTCCCTGTCTGTGCCCGGGCCCCCGCCTGTGCGCACCTGATGGTGATTGTTGATGATCAAATGAGTCCAGACCAGTCCACAGTCTGAGTCTCCTCCTTAGTTCAGCTGCTAGGGGGTTCCGCCCACTGCCGCCCAACCGGTCCCGTCACCCGAGTAGCAATAGAAAATGTAAAAATGATGACCCCCCAGCCCACGCCAGTCCCGATTCCCAAAAAACCGGTCACCCACTATTGAGTGGTTTTTAGTAAAAGCACCAAGCACATTGTTGTTTGATCAGACAGGCCATTTCTTGCATGAGTCTTTTTCTTTTATGATCAATCAGATTTGAATAAATTTGATTCCTGGCCATTTCATAATTACATACAGTCCTCACACGCTCCAGGGCAGCTCTAGGTGCTAGACTAGCTGCAGCCTGCAATTGTTAAGCATAATTAATGAGAGATTCCTGGGGTTTGAAATGAGGGTTCTGCTAGATCTGTAATAATGGGGGTTGGATCACCATCAGATTCAAGATATGCGAGATTATCATTCACTTGAGGGTCCCCTTTGTATAGGTTCAAGGATCACTTCCACCCAAAACAGAAAATCTGTCCACAGTTATCACTCCCCCAGCAGTTCCTCACATGCCTTTCCCTTTCAGTTCTCCCACTACCTGCACAGTATACCAGTCCTCCTCCAACATTTCCTCCCTAGTTGCTTGCCTTCTTTTTTTCATTAATCTCGCTGTTCTCTACCTCTGTAGCAGATGAGGCACCTTTGCCCTGTCCTCCACTATAGCAGCGCTCTGCAGTACTGTGTGGTCTATGTATTTTATCGTCCATCCTTTCCAGACTTTGAGCTCGTCCAGCCTTGCTGCCATAGTTTCAGCTTCTGACATAAGGTCCTCATTACGTTTGTCACAGATACATTTTCCCACTATGTCTATAGATTTAAATAGTTTATACACTGAGCAAGTGATGCATTCAAAGCCTACCCCCCCATCCAATGTAATAATGGTGTCTCCCATGGCTGTTAAAATGCTTCCACTCCAGTAGTTGTCTACCAGAGCTTAGCGGGTGACTACAATGCTCACAGTCCCCTGGTGCTGTCACTTAGTAACTGCCTGAACAACACCCCTAATCTATCGTTTTTTTGTAGTTTTTAAGAGCACACGCCACACAATAGCTTAGAGTTTGGGGTATTAGGGAAAGAGTGCACAGACACCAGCCACACAGTAGAAGTGCTTTGTAGCTCAGTCCTGCACGCTAAGGGCTGAGCTTAAATGCTGTAGAACCCAAAACTTAGTAGGAGACAAGGGATTAGTGGTTTTGTTTAGGTCTCCCAGTCCCAGCATACAAGTAAAGTAACGATTTTTGCAAGCATTTATTTTGTTAACTAAAACTTCTTGGGCCAATCATCGGCTGGCTGCTGAGCCAAGGACCAGAACAGCTCCATTCTCCCAGATCCTGCACAACTTCCCAAAAGATATGTGCCACAAGGATGAGAGGGAGAGTTTGTTAAATCTTGTGATGGAGGAGTAGGAGCTATTCTAATCCCATGCTTCTGCCACTAAGGGCGCCTCAGACTAGAGCTGGCCTGGTCAGATGGAGGAAGCTGACAGGAACGATTCAGTGCATTTAGTGTGGCAGCTCCAGTCCTCCAGAATTTGTAGGCTAGCCCTACTGTAGTGAATGCTCTGGCCCCTTGTTCTGGTGTGACATTACTGGCAGTGTCCCAGAGCTGCTTAAAGGAGATAGAAAATGGTTTCTGGTTGTTTTCACCCATTAAATATAAGATACATGCCACACAGTGGCCTCTGTGTGTGTGTGTTTAGTTTGTATTTAAATTGTTTATAATTATAATGCCTATTTTGTATACTGTCATTATAGGGACAGTCCATCAAACTTGACCATCTATTTTTTTGTATCGGGAGTCAGCACATGTCAAGCATTCAAAGGCACATGTCACAGACTCCCGATACAGTATTCAGTTAGCTGCAGCTGCCCACGCTACACTCGTCAGCTGTTTCACACTAAATAGGCAAACACTGATACCATACGGACACCCAACTACATAACTAAATAACTTGGCGACTGCCTGGCAGCAGCAACATCCCCCCCCAGGTCACCATACAAATAGTCTTATTTCTGCAGAGGAAAAAAGTTATTTATTGGGAGCAAAATATTCCCTGAAATCAGGGGTAGGGAACGTGTAACAAAAGTATGTTTTTTCATCAAGAAAAGCCCCAAAACTCACCACAGAGCACGTAAACCCCTCAGAGCTTCTAGGGACCTTGAGGCCACCAGACCCCTGGCTGTTTTCTTGAGGTGGGGGGGCGAACAATTAGTCTCCTGCCCAGGGCACCAAAATGCCTTCCTACGGCTCTGATAACAGTGGAGGAATAGAGGTAATAACATTTGCCAGGGTCACCAGCAGGTCATCAGCATACATTAGTGTAGTGAAGGAGGATTCTCCCAGTTGAATATCTTTAATGCTGCCATTCTGGCAGATGGCAGAAGCCAGAGGTTCAACTGCAAGGACAAATAATAAGGGAGAGAGGGGGCACCCTGCCTGGTACCTCTGCAGAGCAGAAAGGGGTCTGATAGTAAGGAATTGGTCAATACTCGGACTTGCGGTGATGTATAAAGAGTCCGAATGTTAGCCAAAAACTGTGGTCCAAATCCAAAGTGGTCCAGGACAGTGTGCAAATAATTCCATTCGATAAGAGTCGAATGCCTTTTCAAAATCAATTGCAACAGCAGCTGAAGGGGTCTTAAAATGCTTGACTGAATGGATGAGATTTAGGAAGGTGCGAGTATGATCGGTGCTATATCGGCCCTGGATAAAACCAACCTGGGAAGGATGGATCGGGGATGAGAGGAGGGGGTTAATTCTGTTAGCTAGAACCCTTGCATAAACCTTACTGTCGGAGTTTATTAATGAAATAGGACGGTAACTAGAGGCCTCTATGGGGTCTTTCCCTTTCTTAGACAGGGCGGTTATTGTGGCTTCCCTGAGGGAGAGAGGTAAGACGCTTTGTCCTTAGACTCAGTGAACACTTGGCCCAGGATGGGGGAAATCATTGGGGCCATAGCTTGCAAAAAGTCCACTGGAAATCCGTCTCCTCCTGGTGCCTTCCCAGCTTTTAATGATAACAAGGCAGTTGTTATCTCCTGGGTAGTGATGGGGGCCTCCAGACTTTCCTTTTGGGCCAGTGACAATTTAGGAAGGGGTAGTTTGTTCAAGAATGCTTGGGTGTCAGGTTGAGACTCAGGACGGGAGGAGGTGCAATATTTGGGCGTAACAATTAGACATGATCTTATTGACCTCAGATGGTTTTGAACTTATCTGTCCAGATACTGGGTCCTTCAGGCTAGCAATAAATCTAGATTCCTGCTGTTTCTGAATTTGGTAGGCCAGAATTGTCCCACTTTTATCTCCCCCTTCCCAGTATGTGTGCCGAACTTTCAGCATGACCAGGTCTGCCTTATGGGGCAGAAGTTCATTAAGCCTAAGTCTGATGGTCATTACCTGGCGGGACAGGGTTAAGTGAGAAGGGGAGTGGGAGCCAGCCTTTAGGGCTCATTCAGCGGATGTAAGTTCCACTTCTAATCTGAACAGTTCTTTGTCTCGTTCTTTCTGCCTATGTATGGCATACCCAATGATCTTACCCCTCATAGTGGCTTTATATGTTTCCCAAGTATTCTGTGCGAGGTATCAGAGATGGGGTTATCCCTTAAAAAACAGTGCAGAAAGTGGGGATCATGCATAAGGAGGGTAAGCTCCAGGGGAAGATCGGGGGCAGGTTCCCAGGCTATGAGCAGTTGCACTGGGGCATGGTCAGAAATGACCATAGGGAGAATCTCGGAGCTGGTAATTGCTTGGGTGAGGTTCTGTGAAACTAGTCAGAAATCTAGTCTGCTAAATGACCCATGGACTCCTGACGGATATGTATAATCTCTATCCTTGGGGTGAGTGAGGCGCCAAATGTCAACCAGTTGGTATTCCAGACACTGATTACGTACAGCTTGGACAGTATGAGTATGAGTTTCTTTATTGGAAGCACTTCTGTCAAGTATAGGGATCAAAAAAAGAGGTGTGCAAGAACAAGGGGGCACAATTTGAAGATAGGGGTGGTGCAGAGGTACTGTAAGGAAGTATTTTTTCACAGAGAGGGTTGTGGATGCATGGAATGGCCTTCCGGAGGAGGTTGTGGAGTCAAAAACAGTGATTGAATTGACTCATGCATGGGACAGCCATAAGGGAATTCTAGGGGTTGGGGGTAGAAAGAAGTAGGCTGCTGGTTAACTAGGATCTGCAGCTTATCCATTAGGTAGGGAAATGGGCAGACTGGGTGGGCCAAGCGGTCCTTATCTGCCATCAAATTCTATGTTTCTAGGGTAAGATTAAAATCACCAGCCACTATAATGGGGGAATCAAGGGCACCCATGGCTTCTATCCGAGCTGCAAGGTCCACAAAAAAGAGATGGTCATCCTTATTTGGGGCATATATGTTCACCAAAAGGATACTGCCATTTGGGGTGTTTACATTAGCTAGGACCCAACAACCTTGTAGGTCTGAGATACTCTGTATTATAGTCCACGGCAGTATTTTATGAAACAAAATGGCTGCCCCGCACTTTTTCATAGGGGCTCCTGCACATATTACCTTCCCCACCCAATCCCTTATCATTTGGGCATGGTCCTGTTTAGTCAGCTTAGTCTCTTGTGGAAAGGCAACCTGAGCTTTTAATCTCTTCAGATGAGTCCATACCTTTTTCTGCTTTTGCGGAGTATTGAGGCCCCTGACATTCCAAGATGTAAAGGATACTTCTGCCATAGTCTAGGCACCTGCGGAAAATCAAGCAATACGCAATGGACAATACTGTGGTGGTCCGGGGGTAATGGAACTACGTGTGGCCAAGGCAGAATCCCTCCTCGCTGACAGCCGATCCATTTTATACAGAACTCCCCTGCAATACAAGATGGCACTAGCATAAATCACAGTAAAAGCTGCAGTAAAACATGTACATAATAAAACCAGTAACATTGCTAAGAAAATACTAACACAGAAACTATTTACAAACAGTGCGCCAACATGCGCATCGGTGAAAGCCGGTTTGCAGAGCCAAGGTGTAACACCTTTCGCCGGCTCGACCCAGCTTCCCATGTGGGGTGGGGTTATAAAGAAGTAAAGAGAAATGTTCCAAAAGATTAAGTTGGTGAGCACAGAAAAAAACTGAGAAAAAAAAAACAAATAGGACGTGTGGCCACGCACAGTGGGCTGGCCAGACCTGGGGCTATAACTGTAAAAATGTGGAAGTAACCATTTGCACCTTTAGCTGGGTAGCATGGCCAGAGTATATGTCTAACAGGTATACCCCAAGAGGGCATCCTGGGGGGGTGTATTACATTTAACTTATTATTAAGCTGAGGATGCCTTGTTTTTACAAAGGGAATAAATGACACCGCATGACAAGAACCCATGTTCTATGTCTTGGGAAGGTGTGGAGTAGGTAAGAACCTAAACAGGGAGCCAAACTCGTGGGAGAGAGGAGGCCATGCACCAGCTCGGTTTAAGAGCATGAGTATGATGAAGGAGGCATACTCCCCAGACAGCATGTCAAAATGACCACAGTGCTTGAAGCTGCAGCCCTAATTAACAGTAGTGGCAAAGAGCAGTAAAATGTTAATGGTACATAAGCTACAGTTCTGGTGCTGCAGTGCCCCAAATATCATTTTTCAGGTGGCAGGGCAAGGGTATTAGGGCAGAGTTCCCACTATATTGGAAACTTCCAGAGTTACCCTAAACAACCTACCCATTTAAATTATCCTAAAGCCTAGGCCCCTGCCCTGACCTCAGAAAAAGAACAGAAAGGGACACTTATCTGAGTCAGTCCTCCGGAGCTCCATCCTGAACGAGCAAGGATGTTGATATAGGAGAAGGTGCCGTCTTATCTTGGGCCAAAATCCACATTCTGTGGGGTGGGTGTACTGTGAGGCTCCTCCACAGCTGTCGAGGAATGAACAGCCTCAGATATTGAAGCCTCATGTGCCATTTCCTCCTCGGGATAGTCAGGGAAATCCACAGATTGGTCCTCTGGTGTGAGAGCTGCATATCGATTTCATGAGGCAAATTTTCCCGGGTCTGAGTTACTAAGTTGGGCCTCTTCAGCGAACATCGTTCCAAAACTGCTTCTCGGTCATAGGGATGCTCCCTTCTGATGTGTTTCCCTGATTGCTGACGTTTACGAGATTTGGCTAGGAGGCCTGGAGGGGAACCGTGAAAGTAATAGCTACTGTCCGGGGCCATCCTCAGGGTAGCTGTATCTGGAGTCCATTCTCTTTGAGGGCCCGGCGCCCATTACTGTTACAGTGAGGAACATTTTTGTTATCAGCTGCAGGAGATATGTTCAGATAAGCCTTGAGAGCTTCAGGTGTAGAGAATGATAAGGGTACCCCATTTACCTCCAAATGCATGACTGCAGGGTACCGTAATGAAAACCGAATCCCTTTTGCGTGCATCATGCGGTGGCACTCCGTGTACTCTTTACGCTTCAGAGCCAGCTCCCTGGAATAATCCTGAAAGATGAGGATATTTTGGCTTTGCCAGGATAGAGCTCTGAGCCCGGGAGGAGATCCAGTCCTTATCTGCAAAATTTAGTATCAGGGCCATTAGGGGTCTAGGTCTCTCTCCAGGTTTTGGCTTAGGATTAAGTGTCCTGTGGGCCGTCTCATCCGTAAAGCCTGGATGGAGGTCATGGCAAAGGATTTCTGGTAGAACCTCATATAAGAAGTCAGCCGGCTGTCCCCATTCAGCCCCTTCAGGAAAGCCCAAAAAACGGAAGTTATTACTACGACTTCTATTTTCAATGTTATCCATTTTGGTCTGAAGGTTCTGAATAGAGTGTTCCTGTTCCGACATTTAAGCGGTAAGGAATTCCAGCTGATCAGTATTTTGATTAGCCTGTGCTTCTATTTTCGTGATTTTTGGCATCCATTTTCTATATGGCAGAGGTAGTATTGTTAGATGCTAGAGTTACCTCTGCCATCGCTGCATCAGTGCTGTGAACATGTCTGCGACCTGCTGAGTTGACAGGCCTCTGGAGAGATCAGGACCTTTAGACTGCGACACATACTATCGTTAAGCCGACAATGCGGCAGTTTGAAAATAGAAATAGCCGTAGCACAAAAAAAAAATGATACTCGTGAGCCCGGGTAGTATTGGAGTCAATATCCATGTCGTACCAGTGAAATGGTATGCACAGAAAGGCGTAAATGATTGTGTTAAATCCCCAGTTCAGCAGATCTCCATGTTCAGGCAGCCATGCCGCTTGGAGCAAAGCCACGCCCTCCGCCTGTCAGTCTTTACAGGGTGGGGCGTTACAGTTGGAAACCCTAACACCATAAGTGTTTGTTGGTATTTTCACTCCAAATTTTCAGCATGGGCTTTTTGTGACCCCACCTCATGAAGAGCGGCACTATCAGTTTGTTAGCCAAAAGGTGATTTTGCACAGCGACTGTGCCATTTGGCGCCACAGGTACAAAAACACATTTTGGGCAGGATGTGAAAAATGACAACTGTATTGTTCTTGAGGAGGTGTAAAAAATAGCAATGTTGTAAATCTGGTGTGAAAATATGAAAAATTGAAGTCATGAGCATGTATAGAAACTGCGCAAGGCACGTCCATAACCCAATTATTTTTGGGATTTTTTTAACCACATTTTCAACATAGGCATTTTGGGACCTACCCTCGTGAACAGTGGCACTGTGATTTTGTTAATCTGTCCCAAAAGTTGATTTCCCACAGTGACCACGCCATTATGCGTCACAGGTACAAAACACATTTTGGGCAAGATGTGAAAATTACAGCTAAGATAAGGTAAGCTAAAATAAGGAGGTGTGAAAAATGCCAGTGTTGAAAATCGCATGAAAATATTGCAAATTTAGTGGTTACAAGGGTGCGTGGAAACTGTACAATGCATGCTTGTAACACAGTCATTTTATGGACTTTCATCACCAGATTTTCAACATAGGCATTTTAGGACCTCTGCTCATGAACAGTGTCACTGTAATTTTCTTAATCTGTCCCTAAAACTGATTTCCCACAGCAACACAAATACAGCAAAAAACAGCTCTAGCTGCTAAGGAGAGTGCACGGATCAAATGTCAACATGTTAAACAAAACAAGCACTACTCTAGACTAGTGAGTTATAAAGGCATTATTACAAATATAAGAAAGGCAAAATGTCTGCAAGATACCATCAAGTGGCAGCGATACAAAAACCCCGACCGGTTTCACAACTAGTGTGTTATCAGGGACAGCAACCATGATATTCTGTGCCGGAAATGTGAAACACATTTCAGCCAGGATATGTAAAATGACAGCTATACTGTTCATAAGGATGTGTGGAAAAATGCCAATTTTGAAAATCTGGAGTGAAAATATTACAGATTCAATGGTTACGAAAGCATGCGTGGAAACTGCGCACACGCCAGAAACAGCTGCCTTTTTGATTTTGTTCACTAAATTTGCAACATAGGCTTTTTGAGATCCCCCCTCTTAAACAGTGGCACTGTCCTTTCGTTAATCAGTCCCGAAAGGTGATTCTATGCAGTGACCGCAAAATCACTTTTCAGGAATGAATAATGTCATGACAGTGACTGAAATCATAAGGAGGGGTGCCGATAACCCCATGTTGAAAATTTGGTGCCAAAATTCTCCAAAATGCCTGAGATATGCATCAAAGTTGAAAAACCCTATTTATGCCATTATACAGCTTACCAACATTTCTTCAGTTCACGGTCGGCTTTGAAGAGTGCAGACGTGTTCCCGGTCCACCGAAGATCGTTGCACCATGCTCCGGAGGTAATTATGGGGTGAGGGGGTTGGGGAGCCAGGGTGCACAGAGGGTGGGCACAGGTTGGGAGAGGGGCCACCAGACTCAACGAGGGATTGTTTTCTGTTTTACAGGTTTAAAAAAAAAGAAAAACATTGTGGGAAGTTTTTTTTTTTATATGGACATTTGGCCACTCGCTGGGCTCCCAGTGCCACCTGAGTGTTTTTTTGGGGGCGCTTGTAGCCGATGGAGATTGGGCACCCCATCAGCACATACCAAGTTGGGGGGCAGGCCAAGGGGACTGGACATCCAGCTCAGCACATAACAAATTGGGGGGGGAATTATGCCGACGGGGAGTGGGCTCCCCCAATGGCAGATTGAACTGGGATTGAGGGGACTGAAGCCAATGGGGATTGAGCCCTCCAACAGCAAAGAAAGACTGTTGTGGGGGCGCATGATGCTGAAGGGGAGTGGGCACCCCCTCTGCACACAACTGAAATGGGAGGGGGGGCATTATGGTGACAGGGAGTGGGCTCCCCCATCGGGATATGAACTGGGTCAGGGCTTGCCGACAGGGGGATTGGGCACCACTGAAGTCGGCATTGTGGCAGGCGGGGGCAGTCAATGACGCCATCTTTATTGGAATACTTCATCAGGAAGGGCACATCGGGAGGCGTGTTATTGTGCCGCTGCATGACGAGATTGCCTCTCATTGCAGCAGCCCTTTTCTTAGATGTGGCAGCCACTTTACATATTGCTGGTGTTAGTGCCTGCATGCTGGCTTATTGGGGAATGAGGGACGCACCTACTGATGCATGCCCTGCATTCACTCACAGTGAACGCACCTCCAAATCTGCCACCACTAGATGTTGGCTGGCATGCAAGCGCGAGCCAACATAAAAATGACTGCGTTATGAGTGTGCGCTTCACAGTTTCTATGCATGCTCCTATCTTCGCCAATTTTTAATATTTTCACACCAGATTTTCAACATTGCTATTTTTTAATACCGCCTTATGAACAGTACAGCTGTCATTTTTCACATCCTGCCCAAAATGTTTTCGCATCTATGGCACAGAATGGTGCAGTTGTCTGGGAAATCAACTTTGGGACAGATTAACAAAATCAGATTGGCATTGTTCATGAGGGAAGGTCCCAAAATGCCCATGTTGAAAAGTTGGTAAACAAATTCCCAAAATGATTATGCTATAGGCGCATTGCACTGTTTCTACGCATGTCAGAATTTCATCAAATTTTCATCTTCACCCACATTTTCAACATTGTTATTTTTTCACACCTCCTCATGAACAGTACAGCTGTCATTTTCACATCCTATCCAAAATGTGTTTTCACACCTGTGGTGCCAAATGGTCCAGTCATTGTGTGAAATTAACTTTCAGGACTGAGTAATGAAATGATAGTGTCACTGTTCATGAGTTGGAGTCCCAAAAGCCAATGATGAAAATTTGGAGCAAAATACAACAAATGCCGGGGCATTAGGGTTTCCAACCATAACACCCCACCCTGTAGAGACTGACAGGCATCAATGGTGTGACTTGGGGTTGTCGGACGTAATGCTCATGCACCTTCCACCACCACCCTGCAGCCAGTGACAGGCATTGAGGTGTGCCATTGTTTTTGGTCCCAATTTTCACCCCATTCTCCTCTTCTGCACCAATCTCAGCTTATTTCCTTAGGAATGGGGTGAGCATATGGATTGAAGACCCCAAGGCACACCCACAACAACTGTTGGTGTCTGCAGGGTGGAGCGAGGTGGAATGGCATGAGCGTTCTGGCCCTCGCTCCCAAAGGCACACCCCAAATGCCTGTCTGTCTCTGCAGGGTGTGGGTGAGGGTTGTCGCTAGTTTAATGCTTCACTGCCATTCCTATTATGCATCTCTAACTCCTGCACTACCAATGCCAATACCAGTAAGCAAACATTTGGCATTAACAAATGCTTGTTTATTTATGACTTTGATTACGGGCCAAGTGCACGATCCAAGTGACCATTTTCAGGCATGTCCCAAGTCACAGAGATGATGCAATTATAGATAAATACAATCGTAATAAACAGTTTACACACAGAGAAAGGCACAATCACATATACTGTAAATACAATCATAATAAACAGTTTTACACACAAGAAAGACACAATTACATATAAATACAATCATAATAAACAGTTTACACACAGCATGGCACAATACATTACGTTGCAATCATTATAAAACAGGAATTCAGCCCTGTGGATGAGAGAGACCCATGTGAATACTGTATGGTTGGGTGTGTCCTGCAGTTCTATGGAAGTGCTTATAAAACAGGAATCCAACCCTGTGAGTGAGAGGTACCTGTGAATCCATATGGCTGTAATGCACTCAACACTTATAACAGAGTTCCTATAAACAGGAATCCAGCCTCAGAGTCAGAGGGCCCATTGTCAATCCACAGGGCTGTGGACTGACCCAGTCCCATGTGAGTGCTTTTTAAAGCAGGAATTCAGCCTGTGGAGTCAGAGGGGCTCATTGTCAATCCCTCAGCGATTGGCCTGCAGTCCCGGGAGTGCTTGTAAACAGAATCCAGGTCTCAGGAGGAAGGTTGCTGTCAATCCCATAGGGCTGGGATGACCTGCAGTCCCATGGAAGTGCTTATAAAACAGGAATCAAACCCTGTGCATGAGGACTCACGGATCCCATGTATACATCCTGCAGTACCATGAGAGGCTTATAAAACAGGAATCAAACCCTGTGCATGAAAGGGACCCATGTGAATCCCACATGTTGTGCATAGCCTGCAGTACCATGAGAGTGCTTATAAACAGGAATCCAACCCTGTGCATGAGAGGGACCCACATGAATCCCACATGTTGTGTACATCCTGCGGTACCATGAGAGTGCTTATAAAACAGGAATCCAACCTGTGAATGAGAGGTATCCATGTGAATCCATATGGCTGTACATACTCAACACTTGCAACAGAGTTCCTATAAAGCAGGAATCCCACCATGACACTCTGAGAGGCCCATGTCAGGTTCCATAGGGCTGTGACTGACCTGCAGTCCCATGGGAGGCTAGAAACAGGAATCCAGCCCTGTGGAGTCAGAGGGGCCCATTGTCAATCCCACAGGGCTGTGACTGACCTGCAGTCCCATGGAAGTGCTTATAAAACAGGAATCAAACCCTGTGCATGAGAGGGACCCACGTGAATCCCACATGTTGTGTACATCCTGCAGTACCATGAGAGTGCTTATAAAACAGGAATCCAACCCTGTGCATGAGAGGGACCCACGTGAATCCCACATGTTGTGTACATCCTGCAGTACCATGAGAGTGCTTATAAAACAGGTGTAACCCCCCTGCAAATGGGGGTTCCCAAAAGACTTCCAGGAGCTTGCTTGAATGCTCCAAGCCTGAATGGTGTTTGGCATTTAAGCCATTTATCAGTGAGTGTTTTTAGAGCCTCTGGTACTGTCTCTTTAAGAGCTGTCTGCTTGCAGATATAATTAGTTTGTATGGGGGGACTGTGTGCTTCTCTGTTTGAGTACCACTCGAGCTGCTGCCAATTCACTCTATTTTTGCAGTCACTAGGAGTGCAAAGGAACCTATCTGAAAGATGTAACTGTTTGCCAGAAATCATGTAGAGTAATAATGAAAATACAGTTTGTCTAACTTTGCTTTGCAGTCAGAACTGTGTCTGCCTAGTCCCATTCTGGTTTTGAACTGCTGAACTGGACCAATCAGTGTGGGTAAGCTAGCTCTAAAATGGTGCCTTGGACGAATCAGAACTTGACTCATAATCTGAGCCAGCCACAAGAGGATTGTATGGGCAGTGACTCTGGGAGATGTAGTTTAGACTTAGCGCCTTTTTGGACCAACAGCAGCAGTCTATTGTGAGTGACAGCCAATCCAGTCAAGAACTGGGAGGAACTCAAAGGAAGTGCCCGGTTTGTCTGTTGGAGTTTCAGTTTAGCTTTGGCAGTGAAGGGAAAGAAACCCTGTGCTCCTTCAGTGCACAGTTTCAGTCAAAAACATGTGTAAGGCCCAGAGTTCCGTCTGCAGCTTGTGTAACTGCTTGTTAGGACTGAATCCGTCCTGTGAAAAGAATCAAAGGATCTCTGAAGAGTAGAAACCAGGCTCACCCTGTAGAAGACTGGAGAAATTGTTGAATTGCACTCGGTCTGTCAGGAACTGAATCTGCTGTGTGTTCTCCCGGGTATTGTGCAGTAATTGCGATCGGGATAGAGAAGCAGCCTGCCTGGTATAGTACTTTCTTTTTGCCATATAAATGTGTGAGGAGACTCGTGGAGCTCAAGAGTAGCCCTGCTGACATTGAAGGACCCTATCTTGTTTGGAGGTCGTGAGTACTAATTCAGGGTCGCTCCCTGTTGAATTGCCACAATAAATCCAAATGGAATCACTGTACTGCTGACTGTTTAAGCTAATTTTTCTTTTCACTGTGTGAAAGGGCCCCTACCAGCTGCCACGGTTTGGACTAGCACTAGGCTTGGGGTACCCAGGGACAGTAACTGGTAGGGATAGGCCTGTGCACAGAGCCATAGGTAGATAGTAAAGTGATAAGCTAATTAACCTGATTTCCCCTGTCCTTGTTATATCCCCCTAAATAAATCAGAGCTGCTTGTTTCAGCAAAGTTATACTGCCTGAGGTATTTGTCTATGTTAAAGTACTGTACTGTGATTGTTGCACTGTATCTTATTTTACAGGAGGTCCCAGTGCCGGAACCAGACCTGGGGGAAAGTGTATACTGTGAAGGTAATTCTGATATATTGTGTGGGCCACTAGTGGGAAGAAAGGGGGGTTGCAGTGTCCCAGAGGGCTGTGACCAAGTTAGTTTAACTATTGCAAACCCTGACCTCTGGGTGGAGACACCCGTCATTGGATCCAGGCCCCTCAACCTGTTAGTGGCAAATCAGGCAGGGGTAGTAGCCCCTGGGATAACGCCATCTAGGGGTTACATCTTGGAGGTCACCGCTGGGATTGTGTGTCCTCTAGTGGCCATATTTACTAACCACTGTTAAGAAAAAATGGGTACCCAGCAGAAGTGGCTGTGCACCGGCTGGTGGAGTGTGTACTGGGAGGAGATTGACCCCAAAATGCTATGCTTATCCTGGACATCCCCTGTATCAATACGGGCACTGTACAGGAGTGCTTTCCAAGGTGGAAGGTTTACAAACCCTGTGGTGGTGGGTCGGCATGCTAATCTGCTCACCCACACTTTCCTGGCCCTAGTAGAGTTTAAGGATCCCATAGATAGCTCCAAAGTGCCACAGACCATTACCCCAGAGGAGCCCTCACTGCCTGGAGAGTGATAACTAAGGACAGTAAAGACCTGGGGAGAATGAGCCCCACCACTGTCTGAAACTTTGAGGAGAAATTTGCTAAATGGTTGCTGGGGAAGGGAAAACTGTGGAGGACTTGAAGAAACTATTCTGCCACCTGGGGTGTTCCTCCCCAACACCCTCTCCCGCTCCAGTACCTGTAATGGTGGCTAAACCAATGCAGACTCCTATTTCTGCACCTGCCATTAGTCACGACTCTACCGAAGGTTGAGGATCTCTCTGGCACCCTCCCCACCCCCAAGGGAGGATGACTGGGAGACCTGGATAGACTATGTTGCCCCCAAGCGCTTAGAATGGCAAATGCCTCGGAAGCCGGAAAAGCTAAAGAGGGTTAGTGAGAGCCTCCGAGGTCCTGCCCTGGCTACCATCCGTGCTAAACGGGCCAGTAACCGTGAAGTGACTGCACAGGCCTATCTTGAAGCCTTGGAGAATGTGTATAGGAGCCCAGATTCTGATGAAGACCTATGGTGGAGAGTAAGAGATGCACAACAGTACCAAGGGGAGTTGTTGTCTGTGTATGTATCTCAGCTGGAAAAATTGTTGCAAGAATGCCTCAGAAAGGGTAGTTTACAGTGATTGAACTGGACCAACCAGGCTGACAGGATCCTAAGTCTGCCCCTTCTCAGAACTGCTGCTGCTTCCAGTTACACCTGGCAACTCGACTGGAATCCCACCTCTTATGATGAGATAATGAGAGAAATTGAGGAGTTGAGAAAAGGCGCACTCGGGAGGGACCTGCACCAATAGCTGCGGCTATGACCCGAGTGACTGAGGGTGGCCCATCAAGTGAAGTTCAGGGGTAGAGGTTGGCAGTCAATGAGTGCTCTGATATGAAAAGATATGCCACAAAGGGGCTAACTGTTGAGAGAGATCCGGAATTCAAAAACAGTCCCTTTATGAAGGCCACGCCTGCAAGTACGGGCCCCGACCTATATCCGACTGCAGCATTCTATGGGGGTGGGGATACCCACCCATGTATCTCCTGCTGATAACAGCTCCGAACTCGATTTCTTGACCATGGAAGTGGAGAAACTGACGAGATGTCTCCAAATGCTTATCACGTCAGAGACAGAGATGGCACCAAGGTTTCCAGTTAGTAATACCCTTCTGCCTGGCTCCCAGTGTGGCGCCTGGCCAGCTCAAACTCCAGAAAGTATGTTTTGCTATAATTGTGGGAAAGATGGGCACATGAAAAGGGAATGCCGGTCCCCAAAAGACACTGACAAAGTTGCATATAGGCTACAAGGAGAGCTTCGGAGAACAAATCAGTGGTTAAGAGGTGCAGGAAATGATCCCAGTGAGGGCACCAAAAATGTTAACTCACGTCCTTTGTGGCAAGGTCAGTTGCCCAGGCCCCTACTCACCGCCTCTCCAGGCTGGTCCAGAATGGTGGGTCCCTCCATGGAGACCACTGTAAAGGTGAATGGAGTGTCTACAAGAGCTGTATTAGACAGTGGCTCCTAGTGACAATTATGTTCCAGGATTGGTATCAGAAGCATTTGTCAGATGTACCCTCACAACCATTAGAAGGACTGCATGTATGGGGGTTAAGTGAGAAGGCCTACCCTATTCGGGTATATCCAATTTGGCTGTCTTTCCCCACCTCCGTGGCTGGAGTGACCAAACAAGTAGAGACCCTAGCCTTAGTGTGTCCCCCACTGGACTGTATGATGGTGTCCCTTTGTTGATTGGAACAAATGCTCATATGTTCGGAAGGCTGGTACAGTTGTGTTATGAAAACAGGGGTCAAAGACTAGTAGAGCTTTAAGAGTTCCGGCTTTAATTAAGAAGACCTATGAGGCACAGAGAGATGCTGAAAAATAGAGCCAGAGGAACTGGTCGGAATTGTATGGAAGAAGGATCCTGAGTCTCTGATCCTAGGGCCAAATGCCCAGTGTACCTTACAGGAGAGGTCCGTATCAGAAAGGATGTTAAGAATAAAATATTAATGTTGGATGCACCAGGTGATGGAAAATTGCCAGAGGGACTGCTGGTCAAGCCTAGTATTTTGCCCGCTAGAGCCCATGCTTATGCCAGAAGGGTAATGGTCCAAGTTCATAATGTGTCTGAAAGAGACAATCAAGTAAATAGAGGTTGCATCCTGGCTAATGTGCATTTTGCAGACAGTGCAGTGCTGCCCAGCAGCAAGAGTTCAAGGAAGAATGACAGAGTAACGCCTGACTTGTTTGATTTCGGCGACTCCCCACTGCCAGCTGAATGGAAAGTGAGGATCAGTGAGAAGCTTGCCCAGAGAGACCAGGTGTTTTCTTTAAAGGAATGGGATGTAGGATGCGTGCAAGGAGCTGAGCACAATATCCGGCTGCATGACGAAAGACCATTTCGTGAGAGGTCTCACGCCTGGCACCTGCTGACATAGATGATGTGAGACGTAAGAAGTTATCAGCTGAATAATCTTGTGCTGTTCCGGGGTGGTAGGTCATCAGGGATCACTTGATTATCACTAGAGGTGGTGGCCAGGGGCAGTTTAGCAGCACCTGAAGGCTTTCACCTAAGTTTGAATCAGGAGAGGATCTTTGGCCAGGTGATCCACCAAGTTTTATTTCAGGCTTTGTTATTTCATGGGTACCTCAGATATTTGTCGATTTTTTCCAGTGATTGTACCAGGCAGCATCATTTCAGCCTTTAATTAATGGCATTTTGGGTCAGACTATCCTCGGAAATGAAGTGTGCTGAAGGTAGGTACCCTGTAGCCCCTGCTTTACACCTTTGGCCTGAATATTTTAATCAGGAAATTGGTGAAGCTAGAGCATATTAAAGGAATGACAGTTTCATCTTATAGCTCCAGTAACAATCAGTGCCTATGTCGGCTGACATGTGTGTGTTTCTGGCTGATGTGGATTCTAGTGAGAAAGCATTACTAGTTCTAAACGATGAGTTAATGTCTGGTGCTAAAATAACTGTATCTAAAAGTAAAGTTTTTCATTTGGAGCGGAGATCTGGGACGTGCTTGGGACAGGCACAAGGGAAGCCTAAGATGGGAGGGAATGATGACAAGCCATTGCTCACATAGGGTCAGTGGCCATATACAATGTATAGGGCCTACAGGCAGACTGGATGGGCCTACTTGGTCCTTATCTGCCGACAATTTCTGTGTTTCTATGGGGGTTGAGTTATATTGAATCTATTCTACTTGCTACAGAGGTTGTTGACATTTTAGGAACAGAATATGGGCCTTATTACATGAGACCCTGCAAATGCGTAAGGAAGGTTGAAAATGGAGAACATAAAGTGGTATCCAGGAAAAAGTTACAATTATTGAAAAGAAAACATGTTTTCTCACCAAATCCTTATTAATTCCATAATTCCTACACCCTTTGTTCAGTACCCCCCGGAACTGCAGCTCAGAATTCTGAGCATGTTTTTCTAATTAGTAGGGGAGAGTAGGTGGAACAATGTAATTACACTTGCCTTCCAGTTAATAAAGGAGGGTTAGGTATGGTAAGTCTTCTGGTTTTCCTTTTCTTTGTTTTCTTTAACAATATTACTGAAGTATTATCAGATGAAGACATTTACAGTGGGGTGTCAGTTCAGGAATACATGATGCTTTCTATGCTAAAAGATAAAGGGGTAGAACAGAATGGAAACATACTCAGCCATCTGGGGATTGTATCTAACCACGCAATACTGTACTTCAAAGTCCCATCTAGTTGCAGTTACCACTCCCTCAGAACAACCCTTCAGCACCCCCCGAAGCTGGAATGTAGGCCCACATCCAGCAAGTTTTTAACACCAGAGCCTGGGTTGAAATTTTTCTAAACACACTCCAGGCAAGTTCTTAGTAGTTAAATCCAAGTCTCCTACATGCATCAAACAGAGAGCCCTGTGATTCAGAATGCAGACTTAGGAAACTGTTGATTTGAATAAATTAGCATAAGGTTAAATCTGGTTAAATAATCGTTTATTTTTCATTGTTTCCTCTGTTCTTTCTTTAACAGAACTGATAAAATCAGATGATTATAACGTATGCTGTAACCTTTGTAACCCTTTCTTTTGTTAACACAGAATGCATAATAGCCTATTCATCCAATGGAGTAATCCAGGCTAGGAATTGAACAAGGACTGTCTGTATAGGCATGCTATGGAAATGCTAAATAAAATGTTAATTATAAAAAAAGCTAAAGTGGTCCCATCAGTGGCTGGGGCCTCCCATATTCCTGCATACATTCTTGTAGCCTGAAGAAAATTAAAATCTTGGAAATTAACCCAGATCTTTTTCCACACTTCTTCTAGAAACAAGTGTATACTGTTATTCTAGAAAATGCGTATACAGAACACTTAATATTCCCAGGTGGTTACAGCACAGTCCAATGATGTTACCATAAAGCAGATGACATACCCAAGAATCCCGTACATGTCTGGGACACAGTGTGGCTAAACAGTCACAGAAGACTGGGAGTCTGCAACTCATAAATAAAGTCTGGCTGAAAGGACCATCCTAGATTCACATGTGTGGGCATAAGTGAGACTCAGAGGCACCTTTTCTTGGAATGTGCTTACATTATGGAGTTTTGGGATAAATATGCTGCATTCATGAACCTGAAGGAATTTCAAACCTTGACCTATGACATCTTGGTATTCGGGATCTATGATAGAGGACTCTCAGAATTACATGAAAGTACTTTAAGAGTGCGTTTGGCTATTTTCAAATACATGATCTGGCAAGTTAGGCAGGTTAGTACTTCAGCAACAGTACCTGACACAAGAGGACGTGTTGGTGGTGATAAAGAAACATTTGATTACTTGTTATAAGAAAAACATGCTTAAATATAACCCCGGACCCACAATTTTGTTTCTGCCAAAAAAACCTTTAATGGGGACCAACAGAACCCACCTGCCTCCATGGCGGGCTCCATCTTATACACTAATTTAATAGACAGGCAGCAGCACCAAGAATGCAGAGTAATCTTCTAAATTTAACTGACAGGCAACAGTGCTAAGAATACAGAGTACCCCCCGCAACGACAAGCAGTGGCCTGACCACTCCATCCGTCCACCCCGCACCTCACACCCAGCAGCCAGTGCCCAATTCTCCTTATTAGGAGAAGGCAATTGCTGTTGCCACCAACCAGTCCAGCACAGCACAACCCTCCTTCCTCCACTGACAAGCGCCCACTTCTAATGAACAAAACCACGCTACTTGCTGCTAAATACAGCCAACAGATCACGTTGCAAAAAAGTATGTTAATGCATCAGTTAGAGTTTTTATTAGATTTTCAAAAGCTGGGAAATTCAATGTTAGGGTTCCCACCTCTATAACCCCACCCTCCACCCTCCACACACCAACTGGCATCAGGGTGTGCCATAGGTTTGTCAGGCCCAACTCTCACCCCATTCCATGTAAACAAGCTGACATGGTACAGAATAGGAGAATGGGGTGAGAGTTAAGCCTGATGACCCATAGCACACCCGACATCTGTCGTGGTGGAGGGTGGTGAGTGTAGCTGGATGGGAACCCTTATATCGAATTTCCCAGCTTTTGATGATTTAATAAAAACCCTAACCGGTGTGCTAACATAGTTTTTTGCAATGAATTTCTGTTCTTTCTGAGATATTATATTAGTATCCTTATTTTACTGTGGGAGCTCAAGGTCCGAATTCTGCAAAGTTATGTATGTGTACAATGAATTCAATGGACGCACATAACTTGGGCATTTTCACAAATTTTTTCATCAAATTTTCAACATGGCCTTTTGGGGACCACACATCATGAACACTAGCACTGTCATTTTGGTAATCTGTACTGAAAGTTGATTTCACAAGAGTTGAGCTGTTCTGCACAACAGGTGCAAAAACATGTTTTGATCAGGAAGTAAAAATGACAGCTGTATACTGTTCATGAGGAGGTGTGAAAAATGGCAATGTTGAAAATATGGAGTAAAAATGTGAAAAATTGTCAAGTTACGTGCGTGCGTTAGAACCTGTGGAATGCACACTCATAATGCAGTCATTTATTTGAATTATTTCACCAAATTTTCAACATGGGTTATTTTAGAGTTCCCCTCAATGAACACTGGAACTGTGATTTCATTAATCCATCCTGAAAGTTGATTCTGTACAGCAACCACACCATTCTGCACCACAGGTGCGAAAACACATTTTAGACAGGATGTGAAAAATGACAGCTGTACTGTTCATGAGGAGGTGAGACAAAATGGCAATGTTGAAAATATGGAATGAAAATATAAAAAATTGGAAAAGTTACGAATGTGTGTTTAAACTGCACATTGTACACTTGTAACACAGTCATTTTTGGGACCTTGTGCACCAAATTTTCAACATGGGATTCTTGGGACCCCGTCTCATGAACATTGGCACTGTCATTTTGTTAATTGGTCCTGAAAGGTGATTTGCATGCAATGACTGTGAAATCACCTTTCAGGGCAGATTAATGAGATGACAGTGCTAGTGTTCATGGGTTTCTTGAGAACTCACCTCATGTTGAAAATTTTGGGTCAAAATTCCTAAAAATGGCTTCGATATCAAGATAGGTTGAAAGCCTCATTGACAGCCATTATATGGTTTACCTTGATTCCTTCAGTTTGCAGTTCACCTTTGAAGAGTGCAGATGTGTCCCAGTCCAGTGAAGATCACAGCTGCTGACCTCTGGAGGTAAGTATGGGGTAAGGGGGGTGGTGGGTGTGCAGAGGGAGGGTCAGGATGGGGGAGGGGGATGTGGGGAGATGATGAAGGACCATTTTCTTTTTCCAGGTTTAAGAAAAAACAAAAAGACATTGGGGGACTGTTTTCTTATTTACAGGTACATTATACATTAGGGGACACTGGGAGTGGGCTACCCAGTGTCCCACACTGGGGGGGGGGGCTACTGCTGACACAAGGACTGGGCACCTGCTGTCAGCAAACATAAGGTGGAAAATGGCAACACTGCTGGGGAGAGGGACATAGTGGGAACACTTGAATTGACTCCCCAGTGTTCCACAACAATAAATGGGGATTTTATACATGACTGGGGACACTGGGAATGTGGTACCTAGTGTCCCACACTGTCAGGGGCTACTGCTGACATGGGGATTGAGGCACCCTCTGTGAGCAAACCTTAGATCAAGAGGGCACACTGCTGGGGTGGGGCTACTGCTGACACAGGGATTGGGCACCTTGCTGTCGGCAACCATAGATCCAGTAAGGGGGATGGGGGCCTGTTTATTTTAGTCTGGGAAGGAGTATTTTTTTTAGAAGACACTGTTGCAAGTCTTCCCCTTTCACTCTACAAGCCAATCAGCTGTTTACTGACATGGGCTTCACGCAAATCAAAGGACCGAAGCCCTTTCTCACTGGAGCGGCTTCGGCCTTTTGAAGTGCATGACTGTTTAGCCCACCAAGCAGAGAACTGCATCAGGACCACACGGAGTGGTCATTGGTACCAACTGCCGAGCCCATTACAAGCTCCTGGTTTTGAGTACTGCAAAGGGCTTGGCAGAGACAAGCACACAAAATCCTATATTGCAACAATACATTGGTTTGCGCATGTGTGCAACCAGTGTAAAAATAGGGAATCTGATGATGTGAGGTTTGTGAATTGCTGATGGTTTAGTACTGTATAAATTATTATTTTACCATGTTTATTACATTTTTTCTAAGTTCCTGGTTGAGGGATTATTTGTATCAACTTTCCTAAAATATTTTGTGTGTACTGTCCTACTGCAATTGTCTAAATAAAAATTCCCCCACTCTTCATCGATAATTGCCATGGGATATTTTACTTCAACCCAGGCAGTGACCAGAGATGGACATAAGTGACCTAGGTTTAACATCTCATCTGAAGGACAGCACCTCACCAGTGCAGCATCCCTCTCTTACTGCACTACAGTGACTGTTATGGGTATTACTCCAAGTTAATGGTGTGGGGCTACACAGTACCTCACCAGTGCGGCATCCCCTCATACTGCACTACAGTGTCTGTTATGGGTATTACTCCAAGTTCATGGTGTGGGGCTACACACAGTACCTCACCAGTGCGGCATCCCCCTCATACTGCACTACAGTGTCTGTTATGGGTATTACTCCAAGTTCATGGTGTGGGGCTACACACAGTACCTCACCAGTCGCGGCATCCCCTCATACTGCACTACAGTGTCTGTTATGGGAATTACTCCAAGTTCATGGTGTGGGGCTACACACAGTACCTCACCAGTGCGGCATCCCCTCATACTGCACTACAGTGTCTGTTATGGGTATTACTCAAGTTCATGGTGTGGGCTACACACAGTACCTCACCAGTGCAGCATCCCCTCATACTGCACTACGGCGTCTGTTATGGGTATTACTCCAAGTTCATGGTGTGGGGCTACACAAGCACCTCACCAGTTTGGCATCCCACTCATACTGCACTACAGCGTCTGTTATGGGTATTACTCCAAGTTCATGGTGTGGGGCTACACACAGTACCTCACCAGTGCGGCATCCCCCTCATACTGCACTACAGTGTCTGTTATGGGTATTACTCCAAGTTCATGGTGTGGGGCTACACACAGTACCTCACCAGTGCGGCATCCCCCTCATACTGCACTACAGTGTCTGTTATGGGTATTACTCCAAGTTCATGGTGTGCGGCTACACACAGTACCACACCAGTGCAGCATCCCCCTCATACTGCACTACAGTGTCTGTTATGGGTATTACTCCAAGTTCATGGTGTGGGGCTACACACATTACATCCTACAGTGCAGCATCCTCTCATACTGCACTGCAGTGTCTGTTATGGGTATTACTCCAAGTTCATGGTGTGGGGCTAGAACCCACAATTTTCCAATTGTCCAGCCCCAGAGGTAAGCATGTTACCTCCTGAGCTACTGACACTGCTAACTTATGTCTAATTATGGACAATATGACATTCCCTGTTTTGAGTTCAGCAATGCTAAGATTTTATAGCTGCTAACACACATTATCCACATTTTATAGCTGAGCACCGGCATTGTCTGCTCATTTCCATGAACGACTCCTTTCTTGTACATCCCTTTTCTGCACGACTTCCTTGGGGAGTTTGGGAGTGCTAATTAGTCTAATAAAAATACCTGCTTTGAGAAACTGCGCAAGCCTCTGTACAGGCAGCCGGTATCATTGATTTAAACAAGCTGTTCCTTGATGTGTTATTTTAATATTTTATTTATTTAGTTGTTTAACCAGGTATAGCACACTAAGCTGAAATCTTTTTTACAGGAGTGACCTGGGAGCACAAGGAGGTTAAGTGACTTGTTCAGGGTCACACAGTATGCAGGTGGAAGCAGTGAGATTCAAACCCAGGTCTGGTCTGCTGGATGTCCCAGATTGCAGCTCAGAGCCTTAGACCACTGCGCTATACCGTGCCTCGGGGAGGGGCACTTTTCTATTTACTACCCGCTGAAGAAGATGAAGAATCAGAATTTATACAGTGCTTTTAATTTTAATGCACAGTGTGTCTAAATGCAGTTTACAAGCTATGCTAGACTGGCAGTGAAATGACTAAACATGTTTTGTAGCCATTTCACCCATCAAAATCCACACAGCTTTGGACAATTGCATGAACCAGTTTTATAGGAAAGGGAATGTTGCCCAGGACACCTAGGAAAATTCTCTACTTTTATGAAAAGTGACTTGGGTTCATTCACTTCCACCAGGACACCCACATGGACATTACCAGAGATAGGTAGAAGGGACCTCAGTTTAATGTCTCATCTGAAGGACAGCACACCCTGACAGCACTGTATGCCCCTAGTACTGCACTCAGATGGGAGCATTTACAAAATGAACCCAGTCCTGGTGTGGGACAAGAACCCACAACCTTCTGGCCCAGAGGTAGTTGTGCTAAAAACAATGCTGACACCAGCTGCTGCAGCTGCACATCAGACATGGAAGCATAATTTTAACTGCCCTAAAACTATTTTGGTGTCTCTCAGTAGATAGCAAAATTAAAGGAAAGCGTTGCTTTAAACCAAATTATTTTTTTTTTAAGTTTGATAGGATCCCTGGCCCTATCACAGACCCCCAGCACAGAAGGGAACCAGTTCCTACAAATGACTTGTCTCTATACTTTTCTTGACCTATTTATTGGTCAAACTGACCATGTTCAGACTCCTCAGATGGAACCACGTACAGACTCCTCCAATGGAACCATGCACAGACTCCTCAGATGGAACCACATACAGACTCCTCAGAAGGAACCATGTACAGACTCCTCAAATGGAACCACATACAGACTTCTCAGATGGAACCATGTACAAACTCCTCCAATGGAACTACATACAGACTCCTCAACGGAACCATGTACAGATTCCTCCAATGGAACCATGTACAGACTCCACCGATGGAGCCATGCACAGACTCCTCAGATGGAGCCACGTACAGACTCCTTCGATGGAACTTTTATATCATTGCCATCAAATAACTGGGTGCTTACCTCCAGTGGACCTGCCACAGGTTCTGCCATGGCCAATCTAGGGTCAGTTACTCATTCACTTTTTTGTACTGCTTATGGTCTCCATAAACCAAAGTCTGACCCACTGTGGGTACCAGAGCAGGTATAAAAGCATCAACAACCTCCGTCATTCAGAGACTCTACCCCAGGGACCCAAGCAAACACTGGAGAACTAGACTGGTAGTCTCCCACAGGTTTATCATGTAACTCTCTATACTCCACACACCCCAAGACTGCAAACCCAGCAGTCACATGGACAGCAGGAAATGATACTCCCACACCTTGCAACAGAGCCATAGTGTAGCATTTTAGTTCCTCATCTTGCGCCAACTACTTCATGTAGTATGAGAGAAATTGTTAGTAAATGAGGAGGATAATTCAGTGAGGAATAGGAAGTAGGATGTTGGTTAACTAGGATCTGTAGCTTATCCAATAGGTAGAGAAATGGGCAGATTGGGTGGGCCAAGCGGTCCTTATCTGCCATCAAAGTCTATGTTTATATGTTTCTATCACTAGATTATGGCATCTAGTCCCATGCCAGAAAGTTTTGCTGATACCCAATTCTGAAAATAATAAAAAGGTCCTTGAAACCTCATCCAAATACTAGAAAGTAGCCATCACAGCTCAATGGTCAAACATTACAGACAGTTTAAATTAACATGACCTCTCACTGCTTTCTTCCCATTAGCTGTAAATATCAGTACAATGAACTTATGTTTTCTGGATTTTTTCCCTACTTCTGCCGTTTTTGGTCTAATAAAAATTTCAGGCAATGTTTACCTATGGAATTGTACTATACCTGCCATGGAGGTTAGGTTCCTCACTTACGGCATACTGTTTGTAACAGCTCTGGGCATTGAGGCCCTGAAAAACAGAGTTTAATGCAAATTGTGCAAGAAATTATAAAATAAATTCAGTCCCTGTGAACTCCATGATTCTTCCAGCTGAGCATTACCCTTCAACTTGGGTCTGGTAACTTTGCAGTCCCTGCAAATAGCCTGTCTTCATGGACTGCAGGAGTAGGAACAGATATCCCAGTATCTGCTGTCACTGAAGGCCTCTCAGGTGTTCTGCACAAGTGGAAATAAAATCTCAATTCCATATCAAACAGTGGACCTCTCCTGGTGCCAAGCAGGAACAGAAAACTAAGCATCCACTAACAGGGGGTGCCTCTCCTGTTGTACTGCAGGAGATGAAACAGAAAACACAGCTCTGGTCAGTATGGCATCCACTAGCAGGGAGTGGCTCTCCTGTTGTACTGCAGGAGATGGAACAGAAAATGCAGCTCTGGTCAGTATTGCATCCACTAGCAGGGGGTGCCTCTCCTGTTGTACTGCAGGAGATGGAACAGAAAACACAGCTCTGGTCAGTATGGCATCCACTAGCAGGGGGTGCCTCTCCTGTTGTACTGCAGGAGATGGATCAGAAAACACAGCTCTGGTCAGTATGGCATCCACTAGCAGGGGGTGCCTCTCCTGTTGTACTGTGGGAGATGGAACAGAAAACACAGCTCTGGTCAGTATGGCATCCATCTGGTGGTGACCTACAAACACAGTAATGGAATGTCTGACATATGTCAGCATGGTGGACATTTCCTGGTGTCCAGAGCAGGAGGGGGAATGGAAAGCCCAGTATTCCACACCCAGATCATCAATGGTTGAGTCAGTGAGTGTTTTTTTGGGGGTGGGGGCTCTAGAACTAGTCCTGACTTGAGAAAAAACACACACACACACACACACACACACACACACACACAACACACACACACAGGTTCCAACTGCTCCCATTGCCTGTGTCCTTGACAACAAATGCCCTCCAGACCAACATCATCATTGAGTTGGTAGGCACTGTCCAGTTTGTACGGATAAATAAAGGTGTCCATAAAGATTCTCCAGCAACATCCTTAGAGACTGAGTAGTGATGTTAAGAAATATACTGTAGCCCCAACAAAGAGTGAGCAGTGATGGTAAAAAATATAGCCCCAGCAGAGACTGAGTAGTGATGTTAAAAAATATAACCCCAGCAGAGACAGGAGTAGTGATGTTAGAAAATATAACCCCAGCAGAGACAGAGTACTTATGCTAAAAATATAACCCTAGCAGAGACAGGAGTAGTGATGTTAGAAAAATATAACCCCAGCAGAGAGTGAGTAGTGATGTTAAAATAATATAATCACAGAGACTGAGTAGTGATGTTAAAAAATACAACCTCCAGGAGACAGGAGTGGTGATGTTAGAAATATAACATCAGCAGAGAGTGAGTAGTGATGTTAAAAAATATAACCTCAGCAGAGACTGAATAGTGATGTTAAAAACATAATCCCAGCAGAGAGGGAGTAGTAAATGTTAAAAAATATAATCCCAGCAGAGAGTGAGTAGTGATGTTAAAAAACATACCCGCAGCAGAGAGGGAGTAGTGATGTTAAAAAATATAATCCCAGCAGAGGAGTATGATGTTAAAAATATAACCCCAGCAGAGACAGGAGTAGTGATATTAAAAATATAACTCCAGCAGAGAGTGAGTAATGATGTTAAAAATATAACACCAGCAGAAGAGTGAGTAGTGATGTTAAAAAATATAACCCCAGCAGAGAGTGGTAGTGATGTTAAAAAATATAACCCCAGCAGAGAGTGAGTAGTGATGTTAAAAAATATAACCCCAACAGAGAGGGAGTAGTTATGTTAAAAATATAATCCCAGCAGATACAAGAGTAGTGATGTTAGAAAATGTAACCCCAGCAGAGAGTGATTAGTGGTGTTAAAATAATATAATCCCAGCAGAGACTGAGTAGTGATGTTAAAAACATAACCCCAGCAGAGACTGAATAGTGATGTTAAAAACCTAACCTCAGCAGAGAGTGAGTAGTGAATTTAAAAATATAACCCCAGCAGAGACTGAGTAGTGATGTTAAAAAATATAACCCCAGCAGAGAGCGAGTAATGAGTCTAAAAAATATAACCCCAGCAGAGAGCGAGTAATGGTTCAAAAATATAACCCCAGCAGAGATGAGTAGTGATGTTAAAAATATAACCCCAGCAGAGAGCTGAGTAGTGACGTTAAAAAACAATCCCAGCAGAGAGTGCGTAGTGATGTTAAAAAATATAATCCCAGCAGAGAGTGAGTAGTGATGTTAAAAAACATAACCCCAGAAGAGAGTGAGCAGTGATGTTAAAAAACATAACCTCAAAAGAGAGTGAGTAGTGATGCCTATAAATATATCCCCAGCAGAGAGTGAGTAGTGATGTTAAAAACATAACCCCAGCAGAGACTGAATAGTGATGTTAAAAACCTAACCTCAGCAGAGAGTGAGTAGTGAATGTTAAAAATATAACCCAGCAGAAGAAGTAGTGATGTTAAAAATATAACCCCAGCAGAGAGCGAAGTAATGATTCTAAAAACATAACCCCAGCAGACAGTAAGTAGTGATGGTAAAAATACAACCTCAGCAGAGACTGAGTAGTGACATTAAAAACAACCCCAGCAGAGAGAGCATAGTGATGTTAAAAATATAATCCCAGCAGAGAGTGAGTAGTGATGTTAAAAACATAACCCCAGAAGAGAGTGAGTAGTGATGTTAGAAAATATAACCCCAAAGAGAGTGAGTAGTGATGCCAGTAAATATATCCCTAGCAGAGAGTGAGTAGTGATGTTAAAAATAAACCCCTGGGCCGACCCGTCAGCGCGGCGATTGGATTTCTGCTTGACGCCAGTGACCTGGGTTTGGGAATGGACCCAGGTCATGGAGGCCAGCTGGGGGAGAAGGATCGAGCGTCCCTAGGACTGCTCTCTCCGGGTGGGAGGTGCTCGTTGCATGGCAGCACCCAGCGGAGGCTGGGTTCACTGCAACCCACCTACACCAGCATGACTTCAGAGGCGGGGTGGACAATGACCGTCATTGCACATCCCGCCCTGCCTACAGAGAAAAATGCTGCTGGCTCATCTCATGGCACCCTTTCCTCCTGGGCCCTGATTAGCCTCTGATACTGGCTCTCCGACCAGATACTTGTAGGGCAGAGCTGGTAGGAGAACAGCTCTGCAACCCTGCCCTCTGGGGGTCAAGCCAGGGGTGACTGTGGAGAGCTCAGTCATTGCCGGAGGTGGGGTACAGAGGGGCCATGACCAAAGGCTGAATTACCGACGACTCAGTAGGGGAAAAAGCATACTAAATAAATAAATAAATAAATAAAACCCCAGCAGAGAGTGAGCGGCGATGTTAAAAAATGTAACCCTAACTACCTCAGTCACCCACTAATTTAATAAATGAGTTGGCTAATTTGTGTTTTGGTATGGTGTTTAAAGTGCTGTATATAAAGTGAGAGCAGCATAACACATTTTCTTAAGGGAATCATGAGGTCTAAGGAGCCAAAGGGAGGAGGAGGACAAGGAGGTGTACCTTGAAAGTTTAAGGGAAGCAGAGAAGGCTGTTAGGAGGGTGAAGGTGCAGACAGAAGAGGGCTGAGCAAGGTCTGTAAACAAAGGGGATATGGCATTTTATAGGTACATCAGTGAAAGAATTAAAAATGGGGGTAGGGGAATTGTGAGGCTCAAAGGGAGAAGGGCAAGTGTAAGGAGGAGGATCTGAGCAAGGCAGAAATACTGAACAAATACATCTCCTCAGTATTCACTAAGGAGAGGGAGGGTCAAGGACCACATTTGGGTTGCAGAGGCAATGGGTGGGGTTCAGAAGTGGACACCAGTCCATTCACAGTGGACCGAGTTCTGGAAGAATTCGAAAAGCTGAAGGTGGATAAGGCTGTGGGGCCAGACGGCATCCACCCGAGGATATTAAAGAAGCTGTGAAGGGAAAGTGCCTCTGGTGGCCCTGTTCACAAAGTCACTCAACATGGGTGTCATTTCAGAAGACTGAAGGAGGGCATGTGACAGGGAGCTCCTGCCACTCTCAATGACCAACCTTTTCTTAAATCTGTTGCAACAGTTCTTCTATCTCTTAGCCTAATCTATCTTTTACAATATCTAGTCCAGAAGGTTGGCCACCTATGGGCACCCCATCCCCTTTCTTAACTATGTTATAGTGTCCTCTTTAATTTTCCTTTCCCCTCTCAAGTCCTTGTGCAGAGAGGTTATTGTGGTGACCTCCAGATGTATGTAAACCAGGTTGTGTTAATCGTTGTTGGATTTAGTATGTAATAGCACTATGTCATAATATACCTTATGTTTATGAAACCTGTAATGTTGAAAATACCATGGCACCATGTGTTTTTGATAATGGTAAAAAGTACTAGGTGACCATCACAAAAAATAAGCTAGTTGTGCTATTTAAAATGCATGTAAATTGCTGTAAACTTAAGTCAGAAATGTCATGGTGATTTACATATATCCCATGATGCATTGCATTATGGAAGTATGTATGATGTTGTATTTCTTCAAAACTTGATTTGTTGCCAGTGCCTTTTGGGGTGACCCTTCTTTTAATGATTCTGCATTGAGGTTCTTTGTCTATAGCTTGTTTTGTTTTTTTTTTCCTTTTGAGCCCCAACTACCTAAGCAAACGGGGCCCACATAGGGGTGGAGGTTGCATCACAACCAGTAAATTATATCAGTGTCAGTATGTGCTGGTTAAGTGCAGAGAAAGGATATCCATAGTCTGCTGCTGTAAACTGATGTACTGAAGAAGGAATATGGTATTGCAGAAGTTTATTTCCTGTATTTTGAATAAACATCACACAGAGATTGTGTGTTGAACCTGACATTTGGTGTTTGGTACATCTGTTATCCCACAACCCCTCCACAGGGCACATGTAGTCCCATTGCACAAAAGTGGCTGTAGGAAAGAGGTGGGAACTACAGGCCAGTCAGCCTCACCTCAGTGGTGAGAAAGATCATGGAGACACTGCTGAAAAAAGGAGAGTGGCACATATGGAATCCAGTGGTACTCAGGATCTGAGGCAACACAGATTCACAGCAGGAAAGGTCATGTCAAACTAATTTAATAGATTTTTTGATTGGGTGACATGGGAAATAAATCAGGGAGGGTGGTAGATATTGTGACCCTTGGACAGCTGGTTCTGATCACCGTATCATTTTTGTAAATAAAATGGGTCAGGAGTGTCTGTTATAGAAATGCTGAGACAACATGTAAGATCCGCACCCCCACAGGTTTTACCTGGAAGGCCAGAAGCTAATTACAGAGTGGAACAGGCCTTAATCAAGGATCTCCTGTTTGTCTGAGTTAATTATTGCTGTCGTTATTAAGAGGGAAATCATAAACTTTGATAATGCTTAGAGGACGAATAGCAGGTTGTGACATTTTAGTGCGAAGTCATAAAAGATGCTTTCATGTCCTGAAAGGAGTAAGCTTATCATAAGATCAAAGAAAGTCATTTGAAGAACATGAGTTATGCTGAGGTTGCAGAATTAAATACTTGGAAAAAGCATCCTGTTTTTATATAGATATATTTTTATATATTCTAACAGGGAGGAGCTAGGTGACCTCATGCAAAAAAGGTAGGCAAAACCAGCTTTAAGCATTATTCTGTTTCACTTCAGAGACACTTCCATCTAGACTTTGACAAAGAAACATCTTTGGAGCACTTTAGAAACATAGAATTTCACTGCCGATAAGGACCGCATGGTCCACCTAGTCTGCACATTTCCCTACCTAATGGATAAGCTGCAGATCCTAGTTAACCAACAGCCTACTTCCTCCTACACCCCACTATAACTGCATTATGTCTGTCCCATGCATTCCTGAATTACCCCACTATTTTTGACTCTACAACCTCCTCAGGAAGGCTGTTCCATGGATCCACAACCCTCTCTGTGAAGAAATACTTCCTCACATTACCTCTGAGCTGTCCCCCCTCTATCTTCAAATTGTGCCCCCTTGTTCTTGCACATCTCTTTTTCTGAAAGATGCTATGCTCTTGCACTTTGTTGATTCCCTTGAGGTATTTGAAAGTTTCTATCATGTCCCCCCTCTCTCTCCTTTCCTCGAGGCTATATATCTTAAGCTCCTTTAGTCTTTCTTCATACGTCTTCTGGTGCAGACCCTGCACCATTTTGGTTGCCCTCCTCTGGACAGCCTCCACCCTGTCTATGTCTTAGCACAGACAGGGTCTCCAGAACTGTACACAGTACTCCAGATGTGGTCTTACCAACTGTCTGTACAGAGGGCCAACTACTTCCTGTTTTCTACTGGTGATGCCTCTCCCTATGCATCCCAGTATCCCCCCAGCCCTCCTTACTGCCTTCTCACATTGCTGGCCCACCTTTAAATCATCTGATATGACTACCCCCAGGTCCCTTTCCATTTTTGTTGTTGTCAGTATCTCACCCCCATTGTGTACTCTTCCCCTGGGTTTTTGTTCCTCAGGTGCATTACTTTGCACTTCTTTGTGTTGAATCTAAGCTGCCATACATTTGACCATTCCTCCAACCTTGCCAAGTCCCTTTTCATCCTTTCCAGACCATCTTGCGTATCAACCCTGCTGCAGATCTTTGTGTCATCTGCAAAGAGGCATACTTTCCCTTCTAGTCCCTCTGTAATGTCACTTATAAAAACATTAAAAAGGACTGGCTCCAGTACTGAACCCTGCAGTACCCCACTAGTAACCCTCCTTTCTTCACTGTGGACTCCATTTACTATTACCTGCTGTGTCCTGTTGTCCAGCCAGTGTTTTACCCAGGCTACCACCCTGGGACCCACTCCCAGGCTAGCTAATTTGTTTATTAATCTTTTGTGTGGGACTGTGTCAAATGCCTTGCTAAAGTCTAGGTAGGCCATGTCCACAGCCCCTCCCTGGTCTACTACTTTGGTCACCCAGTCAAAGAAATCAATTAGATTTGTCTGACATGACCTTCCTGCTGCGAATCCATGCTGCCTTGGGTCCTGTACCCCACTGACCTCTAGGTACTCAACAATGTTTTCCTTCAGCAGTGATTCCATCATTTTCCCTACCACTGAGGTCAAACTGACAGGTCTGTAGTTTCCGGCCTCTGTCTTGCTCCTACCTGTGTGAAGGGGAATCACATCTGCCCTCCTTCAGTCCTCAGGTACCACACCATCTTCCCATGATTTATTAAAAAAGGTAGTCAGTGGTGTTACTAGTTCTTCCCTTAGTTCTTTTAGAATTCTGGGGTGAATCCCATCAGGCCCCATTGCTTTATCCACCTTCAGTTTTAAGAGGTCTTTCAAAACCCTTTCTTCTGTGAAAGGACTAATATCAACCCCTATCCAGAGTGGTATCATTGACTGAATTAGGTATCTCAACCTGCTTTTCCATTGTGAATACTCAGCAGAAGTATTTGTTCAGTATCCCTGCTTTTTCACTGTCACTCTCTGCCCAACCACCTTCTTCTTTATTCAGCCTCAGTATCCCTGTCTTAGTCTTTCTTTGCTCCCTAATGTACCTATAAAAAGGTTTTATCCCTCTTCTTAACCAAGTTGGCTATCTTTTCATCGGTCTGGGCCTTTGCTATTCTGACTGGCTTCTCCACTTCCTTCTGCTTTAACTGGTACAGTTCTCTGTCCTGCTCCTTCTGTGTTTCCTTATACTTCCTGAATGCTATCTCTTTCTCCCTTACCTTCCCTGCTACTTCTTAGAGAACCATAGAGGGTTTCTTCTTTCATTTTGATTTGTTTATTTGCTTCACACAAAGTCTTGTTGCCTCTGTGATGGCGGTTTTAATGTTTCCCCATTGTTGCTCTACCCCACCTTCTTGCCCATTTGCTAGTGCTTTTCTGATGCACTCTCCCATTTTGACAAAATCAGCCCTCCTGAAGTCCAGTACCTTCACTTTTGTGTGGCTTGACTCTACAGCTAAGTTTATCGTGAACCACACTGTTTGGTGGTCGCTTGTTCCCACATGGCTACCCACTTCATGATCAGAGCTCCTCTCTCCGTCTCCATTTGAGAGTACCAGGTCTAAGATTTCTCCCTCCCGAGTGGATTCCAAAACTCGCTGTCTGAGGCATGCCTCCTATAGGGCATAGAGAATGGCCCTGCTCTTGGATGTGGCTGCAGCAAAGGTGCTCCAGTTAACATCTGGCATATTCAGGTCCCCCATCAGCAATACCTCCCTTTTCTCTGCCATAACAAGGATGCCTTCTATCATTTCCTTGTCTATTTCCTCCCCCTGAGACTGGGATCTGTATACAACCCCTGTGCAGATTGTGGAGCCATTTCCAGTCTCCAGGGTGACCCACAGTGCCTCCTCTCCTCCCTTTTTACCCTTTAGTTCTGTTGCTTTGATCCCTTCCCTTACATAGACATACTCCTCCTCCTCCTCTTCTTCCCTCCCTGTCCCTCCTGTAGATTGTGTACCCTGGTATGTTGACATCCCAGTCATGGTTCTCTGTGTACTATGTTTCTGTGACTGCCACGATATCCAGGCATCCCTCTTCCATCAAGGCCACCATTTCAGGGAGCTTTTTACCTAGACTAGGGGCATTGGTACTCATTACTCTCCATTTTTGTATGGCTTATTTCTTTTTGTCCCATCCCTGTCCTTACTGCCTTTGTCTTTTTCTCCATTTACCCCTGCCCTTCTCCCTATCGACTGCTCTATCTTGGTGTTTACCTCACTGACTAACCTGAATTTTTTTTTTGGGGGGGCTAGGATTTCCCTTCTCCTTTTCAGTGCCTCCCCCTTGGCTAGTTTAAATGCTTGCCAATAAAGCATTTAAACCTATCACCTAGAATCCTGGTTCCCCTCCTGGATAGATGCAGACCATCACACCTGTATAGACCTGCATCCCTCCAGGTGAAGCCCCAGTCCCCAATGAAGTCAAATCCCTGAGCTCTGCACCAGTTATTCAACCAGTCATTGAATTCCATGCTGCGGAGTACCCTAGTCTCATCCCTGCCATAGACGGGTAGCACTTCTGAGAAAGTTACCGTGTGTGCTACTTGTCTAGGGCCCCTCCCCAACTCCACAAACTCCTGTTTTAAAGCAAGTGTACAGGTAGAGAGAGACAAGGAATTGCACTGTTAAATCCTGTTTTGTTTAAGAGATTTGAATGTCTCGGGATATAAATGTTCTGTATTTTATGTATTACATATTTTTTATCTGTTTCAGGAAAACTCTATTTTTAGAGCTTACTAGGTCTGTCTTTGATTTCTGTCCTTTACAAGTAGCGTATCTATTGGTTAAAGCACACACTATCCATAAGCTTGAAGGGTGATACCTAACTGGAAAAAGGTAAGATTAATCTGAGGTCTTTTATTAGAGTTTATAAGGGTTCATTTCTGCACACCTGGTTGGGTGCCCATAGCCAAAGATATCTGGCCCCCCGAAGACAGAATTATCTAAGCCTGTGCATTGGGTATGCTAACAAGATGTCACAGTTTGAATCCCTCCAGAACTTGAGACCAAAGGTTGATTCGAACCCACAAAACAGACAAGATGGTTACCTTGTTCTGTTAACTGTTCACAAGACTACGCTTGGAGGTTGACACTTTGGGAGTAGAGGGCTGACCTACTGAGTGGGTTTGTGACAGATTGGTAGGCAGCGGTGCTGATAATTTAGTACCTGGCTATGTATTGTTCAGAAGAGACCGAGGTGCAAAAAGGGGGGGAGGAGTGGCCCTGTATGTTAATGAAAATATCAAAGCTACAGAAATTCAGAATACACATAAGGAGCCAGAAGAACTGTGGGTCACCCTGGAAACAGGAAATGGGACAGCCATAAGAACTGGGGTTGTCTACAGGCCCCAGACCAGAGGGAGGACATAGACACATTACTGTTAGAAGATATACAAAACATGACAGCTAAAGGGAGGTTCTGATAATGGGAGACTTCAACATGCCAGATACAGATTGGTCAATACCAGCAGGAACATCGGCCAGAACTAGACACATAGTGGATTCCTGCAGGGGAGGGCCTCAAACAACTGATACAGCAACCCACAAGAGACAGGGCTATCCTAGATCTAGTACTGACTAACAAAGAAGGGATCACAGATCTCCAGGTAGAAGGTCACCTGGGGCCAGTGACCATCACATGGTATGGTTCAATTTGGCTACTACATCTAAATCATCCCATTCCAAGGCAAAATATGGGACTTCAGAGGAGCTGACTTTGATAAGATGGCCAACAGAGTTAAGCTAGCCCTGGCAAAAGAAACACAGGTGAGGAGGTACAGGCAAAGTGGGCAAGCATTAAGGATACAATACTTGAAGCAACATCCCATTGTGTTAGACAGAAAAGGAAGTGTAAAAGAAGAAGGAAACCACTTTGGTTCTCAGATACAGTAGCAGAAAAGGTCAGAGCCAAAGGCTGGCCTTCAGAAAAATATAAGGAACACAGCGGGATGAAGATAGGAGGCATACCAAACTGCCCTAAGGGAAGCAGGTAAGGCAGTAAGGCAGGCAAAGTCCCAAACTGAGGAAACACTAGCACGAACAGTAAAAGAAGGTGACAAGACTTTCTATAGATACATTAGTGAAAGGAGAAAGTCCAGAGGGGTATTGCTAAGCTTAATGGAGAAAAGGGAGCATGTGAGGAGGAGGACCCTGTAAAGGCATCTATCCTAAATAGATACTTTTGCTCAGTATTTACTGAAGAAAGGTAGGGCAGGGCCCACAGCTCAACATCATGGACACAGGGGGAGGAGGTGAGCACTACTGCCTTCACAAAAGAAGGTCCTACAAGAGCTTGCTAAGCTCAGGGTGGATAAGGCAATGGGACCTGATGGCATACATCCCAGGGTACTTAAGGAGCTAAAGGAGGAACTAGCAGAGCCATTAGCAGAATTGTTTAGTGAGTCTCTGAGCACAGGAGAGGTCCCAGAAGACTGGAGAAGGGCTCATGTGATCCCACTCCAGAAGAGTGGTAGCAGGGAGGAGGCAGGGAACTACAGACCAGTCAGTCTTACCTCAGTAGTGGGCAAGATTATGGAGGCACTCCTTAAGGAAAGGATAGTGCAACACCTGGAATCCATAGGGGCACAGGATCCAAGACAGCATGGGTTTACAAAAGGAAGGTCCTGTCAAACTAATCTCATAGATTTCTTTGACTGGGAAACCAGAGTGGTGGACCAAGGGGGAGCAGTTGATGTCGCCTACCTTGACTTCAGCAAAGCTTTTGACACTGTTCCACATAGAAGATTGATAAATAAGCTAGGTAGGCTGGGTGGGTCAGAAGTTGGTCAACTGGGTGGCAAACTGGTTGACTGGCAGAAAACAGAGAGTGGTGGTAAATGGTATACAGTCAGAAGAGATGCAAGTCACAAGTGGGTACTCAGGGATCAGTCCTGGGGCCAGTCCTATTCAACATCTTCATTAGTGACCTGCAGATGGACTAGAGGGTAAGGCTTGTCTGTTTGCAGATGACACCAAGATCTGCAACAGAGTAGATGATCCAGATGGGGTGGGCAGAATGAGAAGAGATCTGGATAAACTAGCAGAATGGTCAGAAGAGTGGCAACTGGGATTTAATGCAAAGAAGTGCAAAATCATGCACATAGGGAAGAAAAACCCTGAAGCCACCTATAGGCTGGGAGGGGAGTTGCTAGCAGTCACAAAGGAAGAAAGAGACTTGGGCATCATCATCACTGATGACCTAAAATCATCCAAGCAGACCTCTAAAGCAGTAGGTAAGGCTAGGGGGCGTTAGGGTGTATTAGTAGGGGTATCACAAGTCGTAAGAGGAGGTAATAATCCCTCTGTACAAGACATTGGTTGAGCCCCATCTGAGTACTGCGTGCAGTATTGGAGGCCACACCTTCACAAGGACATTAACAAATTGAGGCAGTCCAGAGAAGGGCAACCAAAATGGTGCAGGGACTGCATCAGAAGACATATGAGGACAGATTAACGAGCTCAATATGTATACCCTTGAGCAAAGGAGGGAGAGAGGTGATATGATCGAGACATTTAAACACCTTAAGGGCATAAACAAGGTGAAAGAGTCTAACATGTTTAAATATAAGAAAAATAGCAGGACAAGAGGACACAGCATGAGATTAGAGGAGGCCGATTAAGGGGAATGTGAGGAAATTCTTTTCACAGAAAGAGTGGTAGATGCATGGAATGGCTTACCACAAGAAAGTGGTGGCTATGAATACAGTGCAGGGCTTCAAACAGGCATGGGATAGGCATAAGGAGCAATACAAATGACTACGAATAGATAGGTCACTGACAGAGCAAAGGCCGATGGCACATTTATAAGGTAGAAAAGAAATGGGCAGACTGGATGGGCCTTGCGGTCCTTATCTGCCGTCAACTTCTATGTTTCTATGTTTCTATTTCCAGATTACGAGGCAGTGTGCATAAATTTGGTATCACAAGCTTGTACTGTTCTGTGTGTCAGCTGAGACCACAAGCTCACTTGCAAAGAATGAAAAGACAGTGATTTATTTTAAAAGGAAACAGAACTATATCACTTGGCATGTAGTCCAGTTCCTACCTATTTTATTATTTTTTACTAAAGTGCAAGTTAGATTAGCAGTAGTCAGGGAAGATGGCTTCTGACTACAGCAGGCACACTGTAGACTCCTTAAAGCAGTTGTGGGGGACAGAGGAGTCCTGTTTGTGGTGAAAGTCAGCAAGCAGAACCTCATAGAGGCCCTGATGGTAGCAAATACCCAGAGCAGCAGTCACGGACCGTGACTGAAAGGGACCAGACCTCGAGTGTGGCAGGGCTAGTGGCCAGTGCACAGTCCAGATCCGATGAGGAGGACAGTGGGGCCACTGTCAGTGAAGGTCCACAGCAGCAGGGAAGGTCACCAGTATCCTGAAGCCAGAGATACTCAGGCTGCAAACTGAGTTGCGCAGGATGGAGCTGGAGTTCCATGAGAAGAAAGAATGAGAGAAGTGAGAGTTGGACTGTGAGGCAAAGTGAGAATGCTGTGAGGCAGAGTGAGAGCACCGTGAGGCAGAGCAAAAACAGAGAGATGCAGACCATGAGGAGTGTGAGTGCCAGTGAGCTGGGGAGGAGAAGAGGGAGCGAGAATGCTGAGATGCAGATTGTGAGGAGCAGGAGCACCAGAGGCAACATGAACTGGAGAAGACACGACTCTGACCAGCAGCACCTGAGCAGGTAAGTGGCTTGGGTTTAACTGGGATTGCAGGACTGGGTTGCAAATTGAACTCCAAATTAACAGCTGAATTTAAAGAGGGGGAGGATATGGATGCCTTTTCAAATTCTTTTGAAAAAGTTTGTATTCAGGCTAAAATTCCTAGAGAGTCCTGGAGCTTCCAGCTATCCCCGCTACTTACCGGGAAAGCTCAGGATGCATTGGGTCAGATGGACAATGAGGACAGTAATGATTACAGCAAACTAAAAGCTGCACTGTTAAAAAAGTTTGAATTAACTGCTGAATCATACAGAGCTAAATTCAAAACTCAAGAGAAGCCCTGATATGAGCTACAGAAGGCTAGCAAAGAAACAACGCCGGTTTAAAAACATTGGTGGGAAGGAATTGAGGCAAACTCTGTTGATAAAATTGAAAATGTGATTTTATTAGAACAGTTTTATTAGGCATGCCTAGCCAAGCTAAAAACATGGCTAGAGGACCGAGATCCCAAAACAGTGCAAGAGGTTGCTCAACTCTTGGATCGCTATGCCAAGAGCAGACCTGCTCTGAGAGAGAGAATGGGGCAGGCGTGGCAGTGTAGAAAGGGAAAAGAGCACCTTCAGGGCAGCTAAAACCCTCACAGCCCCCACCGAAACCAGGTAGCCCCAGGTTTCACAAAAAAGATTTCTCTGAAATAAGAAATGCATGCTGGTTGTGTAAAGAAACTGGGCATATTGCCAGACAGTGTCCCAAAAGGTCAGCAATAATACACAGCCGGGTGCTACAAAGAAGTGGGTTATTTGTGTGTCCCTGGAAGCATGCCAGTGAACCTGAGGACACATGCACCCAATCATGGTGAATGGTGCAGGGGTTAAGGGACACAGGGGCATCCCTGACCTTGGTAAAGGGATCTGGTACAGCCTAGTCAGCTTATACCCAATAAATATGTCACTGTACAGGACTTTGTGGGTGGGGAGAAAACATTGCCCTTACTAGTGTTCTCTTAGACTGGGGTGAAACAGGGGAACTATGCAACAGGTGGCTGTAGCCAAAACATTAGCAGTGGATGTGATCCTGTGTAACAATATTCAACAAGGGATGGTATGTGCAGTTACCCATTGCCAAGCAGCAAGGGAAAGTTGTAGTTCCCTGAACCCCACGGAAGCCATTGTGGAAATCACTGGGAGGCTGGTTCCCAATCCTGTGTCTCCTGATATGGAGACTGATAAAAAGGGGTTAGAAATTTCTGCAGTAGCAAGTAACCACACAGCTACAGATGGTTACTCTGAAGAGGGAGGGTGACCCATTGTCAGAGGTTGGGATTGACAGTGATCCCGAGAGGGCCATGACGCTAGTGCTAGGGACCCTAGTTTAGCGACTGAAGGGGACCTGTCCCATGCCTTGGGAACGTGCGAACGGTTTGCAGCTGCTCAGAGAAGTGATCCTAGTTTAGAGAAGCTAAGAGCTTGGGTAGACTGATGGAGCACAGGGAGGTGACAGCAGACATAAGGTTTATTGGGAGAATGGACTTACAGTATGTATACTCAGGCAGTACAGACAGAGGGAGGGAGGGATGCTAGGCAGGCAGCTTGTCATTCCCCAGGGGTATCGTGAACAGTTGCTCAAAACCGCACATGATATTCCCTTGTCTAGTCATCTGGGAATCGCGCGCAGGATGCAACGGTTAGCCCAGAATTTCTACTGGCCTAACTTCACCCAGCAGGTGAAGGAGTATTGCAGGTCTTGTCACTGGTGCCAAGAAATAGGGAAGGTGGGCAAGAAAACCCAAGCCACCCTGATTCCATTGCCCACAGTGGAGGAGCCATTCCAGAGTGTAGGAATGGATATTGTGAGGCCTTAAATACCCCAACTCCTCAGGAAGAGATTCATCCTGACTGTGGTGGTTTATGCCACCTGATACCCAGGGCAAGCCACCCTATCCTCACTGAGGACAAAGTGGCAGATGCCTTACTTGGGATTTTCTCCGTGTTGGGTTTCTGCAGGAGGTTATCACCGATCAAGGGGTTCCTTCATGTAGGACCTGATGAAATGTTTATGGGAGAAGTGTGGGGTGGTGCAGAGATGCACAACACCATATCACCCACAAGCCAATGGGCTTGTGGAAAGATTCAATGGTATCCTAAAGTCAGTGCTCCGGGCATTTGCTGAACAGCATAGGAGGGACTGTGAGAAATACCTTCCCTACCTGTTGTTGCATACAGGAGGTGCTCCAAGAGTAGACAGGATTTTCCCCCTTCGAACTCTTATAGGGATGCCGAGTACGTGGGCCCCTAGACTTGATCCAGGAGGACTGGGAAGGCAAGCACGCCACCCAGGGAACTCCCATTGTGGATTACATCCTTAGGTTTAGGGAAAGGCTGAAGGAGCTTATGGGGACAGCCCAGAGCAACCTGGCAGCTGCCCAACAGAAACAAAAAGTGTAGTACGACCGCAGAGCCAGAGATCAATCGTACATGGTGGGTCAGGAAGTCATGGTCCTTATTCCGGTCTGGAAAGTCAAGCTGCAGGCTGAGTGGGCAGGGCCATACAAAGTGGTTAGGAAGGTAAATGATGTGAACTACATTGTGGAGTTACCGGACAGAAGACAGACAGAAAGGATGTACCATGTCAACATGATGAAGCCATATGCAAATAGGGCTGACATGGTGTTTGCAGTGTGTAGTCATGAGGAGGGGATGGACGAAGGAGACCCCCTTCTGGACTTGCTGGAGGAAAGTAAGTGGGAGTCCTCTGTGGAAGCAGTAAAATTGTCTCCCCAGCTGGCCCTGACCAGATCCAGAAAGTAAGGGAGGTTTTAGCAGACTTTGCCCAATTGTTCAGTGCCAAGTCTGGACTAACCCCTAGTGACACACGATGTGGAGAGGGGGACACAGATGCATACGGCAGACAGCATATTGGGTGTCAGAGGCTATCCAAAAGGACATTAGGAGGGAGGTGGAGGAGATGCTGGATTTAGGAGTAATCCAGAGATCCCACAGCCCCTGGGCCTCACCTGTAGTCCTTGTGCCTAAGCCAGATGGCTCTACTCATTTCTGTGTGGACTATCATGGACTGAATGCAGTCACAAAGTCAGTCGCCACCCGATGCCCTGGAAGGATGAACTCCTGGACAATTTGGAGGGGTAACCACCTTACAATGACTGACCTGACCATGGGGAATTGGCAGGTAGAGTTGACAGACAGAACTAGGGAGAGGTCGGCCTTCATCACTCCGATTGGCTTATATGAGTTTAAAGTAATGCCTTTCAGAATGAAGAACGCCCCAGCCACTTTCCAAAGATTGGTGAACCAGGTGTTAAATGGTGCTGAGGAGTATGCCATGGCGCACCTGGATGACATTGCCATCTTTAGTACCAGATGGGAGGAACACCTGTCACACCTTAGGGAAGTACTGGGCAGGACACAGAGGGCTGGGCTCACTTTCAAAGCTGAGACATGCCAGGTGGCCATGGGAAGTGGCAAACCTCAGGCATGTGGTAGGCCAGGGACAGCTCAGTCCTAACCAAATCAAAATAGTGGTAATCCAGGCGTGGCCCAGACCAGAAAGCAGAAGCAGGTCATGAGTTTTCTTGGGACAGCAGGGCACTATAGAAAATGTGTACCCAATCACAGTGCCCTGCCTGCACCCCTATCTGACCTGACAAAGAAAAAATGCAAAGAAAATTACCTGTGGCCCAGCCAGTGAGACAGCCTTTACCAGACTGAAGGAGGCACTGTGCAGTGCCCTGTTTTGACAAGTCCTGACTATAGCGAAACCTTTATAGTTCAGACTGACTCCTCAGATGTGGGTATTGGGCAGTACTGAGTCAGGCATCCAGCCAAGGGAAGATCACCCAATAGCATACCTGAGTAAGACGTTTCTCCCCAGGGAGCAAGCATACCCCACTGTGGAAAGAGAATGTCTTGCCATAGTGTGGGCCCTAAAGAAATTAGAGCCATACTTATATGGACAGCATTTTGTGGTGCAGACTGACCACAACCCCCTGGTTTGGCTGATGCAGATGGGAAAGAACAACGATAGATTGCTCAGATGGAGTCTTGCTTTGCAAGGATATGATATGACAATATTACATAGGGCGGGAGAAAAAAATCAGAACTCCGTTGGGCTGTCTAGGGTCTATGAGGAGTGAACTGATTTGGGAAGCTCATACCATGTAGGGGATAGACCCCCCAAATTCAGTCTAGGTGGGGAGGAATTGTGACCATTGGACAGCTGGTTCTGATCACTTTATCATTTTTTGTAAATAAAAATGGGTCAGGAATTGTCTGTTATGAGAAATGCTGAGACAGCATGTAAGATCACACACACACACACACACACACACAACACACAGGTTTTACCTGGAAGGCCAGAAGCTAATTACAGAGTGGAATAGGCCTTAATCAAGGATCTCCTGTTTGTCTGAGTTAATTATTGCTGTTGTTATTAAGAGGGAAATCATAAACTTTGATAATGCTTAGAGGACGAATAGCAGGTCGTGACATTTTAGTGCGAAGTCATAAAAGATGCTTTCATGTCCTGGAAGGAGGAAGCTTATCATAAGATCAAAGAGAGTCATTTAAAGAACATGAGTTATGCTGAGGTTGCAGAATTTAATACTTGGAAAAAACATCCTGTTTTTATATAGATATATTTTTTATATATTCTGACAGGGAGGAGCTAGGTGACCTCATGCAAAAGAGGTGGGCAAAACCAACTTTTAAACATTATTCTGTTTTACTTCTGAGACACTTCCATCTAGACTTTGACAAAGAAACATCTTTGGAGCACTTAAGCAAGTTTACAGGCAGAGAGAGACAAGGAATTGCACTGTTAAATCCTGTTTTGTTAGAGATTTGAATGTTTTGGGATATAAATGTTCTGTATTTTATGTATGACATATTTTTATCTATTTCAGTAAAACTCTATTTTTAGAGCTTACTTGGTCTGTCTTTGATTTCTTTCCTTTACAAGTAGAGTATCTATTGGTTAAAGGACACACTATACATAAGCTTGAAGGGTGATACCAAACTGGAAAAAGGTACGATTAATCTGAGGTCTTTTATTAGAGTTTATAAAGGTTCATTTCTGCACATCTGGTTGTGTGCATGCAAGCAAAGATATCTGGCCCCCTGAAGACAGAATTATCTAAGCCTGTGCATTGGGTACGCTAACAAGAGGTCACAGTTTTAATCCCTCTAGAACTTGATACTAAAGGTTGATTCAATCCCACAAAACAGATAAGAGGTTTACCTTGTTTTGTTAACTGTTTACAAGACTATGCTCGGAGGTTGGCACTTTGGGAGTAGAGGACCAACCTGCTGAGTGGGTTTGTGACAGATATCACCTACCTGGATTTCAGCAAAGCATTTGACACGGTCCCACATAGAAATCTGATTAACAAAATGGGTAGTCTAGGCATGGGAGACAAGGTGGTGAATTGGGTTAGGAGCTGGTTAACAGACAGGAGACATAATGTGGTGTTAAATGGGGTACAATCTGGGGAGATGGGGTGACCAGTGGGGTAACAAAGGTATCAGTACTAGGACCAGTCCTGTTCAATGTCTTCATTAGTGACATTGCAGAGTGGCTGGAAGGGAAGGTCCGCCTGTTTGCAGATGACACCAAGATCTGCAAGAGGAAGGATACTCCAGAACGGGTGCAGAAAATGAAGAGGGACCCTGAGAAGCTTGAAAGATGGTCAGAGATGTGGCAACTGAGGTTCAATGCAAAGAAGTGCAAAATAATGCACCTGGGTAGAGGGAAATCTTGGGGAGAGCCACAGGTTGGGGGAGGAGCTGACTGTCACTAAATAGGAAACAGGCCTGGGGTTATATATCTGATGATCTTAAGGTATCAAAGCAGTGCAAAAAGGTGGCAGGGAGGGCCAGTGGCATGCTGGGGTGCATAGGCAGGGGTATCACTAGCAGGAGGCGGGAGGTGATGATGCCATTGTATAAAACATTGGTAAGGCCTCACCTGGAGTACTGCATGCAGTTCTGGAGGCCACACCTGTGCAAGGACATAGATAAGGTAGAGACTATCCAGAGAAGAGCAACAAAGAGGGTGCAGGGCTTGCACCACAAAACATGTGAGGAGAGACTAAGGTACCTCAATATGTACTCACTGAAGGAGAGGAGACAGTGGAGGGACATGATTGAAACTTTCAAGTACCTCAAGGGCATAAACAAGGTGCAGGTGGGGGACCTTTTCCAATGTTAAAAAAGTACTAGAACAAGGGGGCACAATATGAAATTGGAAGGGGTGGTTAAGAGGTAATATGAGGAAGTTTTTCTACACAAAAAGGTTAGTCGATGCGTGAATAGTCTGCCACAGGAGGTAGTGGGGCAAGCACAGTGGAGAGTTTAAGCATGCCTAGGACAGGCACAAGGGAAGCTTGGGAGGGAGGGAGGCAGTGATGAAATGGCATTGATCACATAGGGTCAGTGGCCACATACAATGTATAGGCCTATGGCAGACTGGGTGGACCTAGCAGACTGTGGTCCTTATCTGCCAACCGTTTCTATGTTTTTATGAAAGGTTGGCTCTAGGTGCACCCTAGGAAAGTCAACTTCATTGTTTGCTTTTGCCCATTTACAAATTGTGTTAATTATTGGGGGAATAGTTCTGTGTTCTCTTATCCTTGTTATGCCCTGAGTCTTGATAGATGCTGTGATTCAGACCCCAACTTCAGACCGCATTGTTTCATTGCCAGGGGAAACCTATCAGCCATCTTTCTGGCCACATAATTATTTCTCACTTCACAGACCTTCTTTTACTCCTATTAGTGCCACTGGTACATTGAGATTATTTGTCATGACACGTTTCTGATGATACACTAATCAGTGCCAGATGTACTGGTCAAAGTTTACCCATTCCCTAAAATACCAGCAATGCAGCATGACTAAGGGCATACTAAGGATGGTGAGGAGCTAGGAGGCAGGGTTGTCCATAGTGCTCCTATAAACTTAAGATGGATAGTATTGTAATTTATCTCCTGAAAGGATGTAGTTATCCAAACACCTTTAGAATCCATTTTTAGTTTTGCTAATGATAATCACAAGGGGCAAATTGTTCCATGGATTTGCCATCCTAAGTGTAAAAAGATATTTTCTAGGAACAGTTTTGAAAGGTTTGCCAACAATTTGTAATGGGTGCCCACTTGTGTCCCTTACATTGTTCTTAAAATATATGCCTAGTTCAGACATCAGAGCCAGCTCATGAATCATGTAATAAAAAAGGAGCAGGTCGCCTCTAATTCTTCTAGTTTCAGCTGACGTTAAGTCACGTGTCCTTAAACGTTCATCATATGAGGAATCTTCTAACCCAACAATATATTTGATATATGGTCTTTGATCCCTTTCCAGCTGTTGACTTTCAGATTTTTTTATAGGGACACCATAATTCTGAGACATATTCTAGTGCGTATCTGTACCCTCCCCCACAGCAGGCTGAAAATAGTCAGGTTTGCCTCGCCCTCATTTCCAGTTAAAAAAACAAAAAAACAAAAAAACAGTCTACATAAAAAGAGTAATATAGCTGAATAACATTTCCGTATGTGAATATAAGTATCAGGTGTCTGAAAATTATTGTAAAGGCACTCCAAGTAGTGCACATACATTGATGTTTCTAGCAGATATTCAATAATATAATTTGGCATTACCGTCACTGCCCAGCAGGTGGCCTCATATTGCAGTGCAGTTTTGACAAAAACAGTGGCTTTGACATTTTTTTCTGAGCTGGACGCAAGTGCACCACCAATTGTACAGCTGTCATAAAAACTCAACAACTGATTGTTATAATAAATGTTGTCTTCCCAGTGGTATTGCTATAAACTTAATTATTTTAAAGAGCTAGTGTACTGCCCCAAACTAATATCAGATTATAATAACTGGTGCCCATTTTTTCCCTTAGGGAAACTGGGTTGTAATTTTGCCACTATAACCAGCTCGGTAGAATTTAATTTATTTATTTAGTTTCTGTTGACCGGATAAGTGCACTAGACAAAGTCTGCCTATTTTCAGGCACGACCTGGGGGACGGGGATACACATGAATGCAAACTGACTTTGAACCAGATGAAGTTGCTGGTGGCATTTCTAGTGAATGGGGAGAAATTTGGCCAGGGCACCGGGGAAATTCCCCGACTCTTTTTGAGAAGTGCAGTGGGATCTTTAACATCCACCTGAAATATCACCAGAACAGGCAGATGGGTCCTTGGTTTTAACGTCTCATCCGAAAGATGGCACCTCAGGACTGCAGCACCCTACCCTCATGCTGCACTGAAGTGTCGGTATTGGGATATTAACCCAAGTGCCCAAGTGACAAACACATGCCCAGTTTCCCTACCTGTGCACATGTGCCCATCACGATCTTCCGTGCCATCTTCTGGGGTCCCTGCGTCTTGGCATTAGGTCAGTTCCCTAACAGAAGGAGTTGGTGGTAACTTATTTTTTTAACAAAAAATATTTCTGGGCAGAGCAGCTATAAAAAACTGAATGCAGCTTTACCTCAGCAGCTGCCTGGACCATACTGTACCCCCAATGATCCAGCATCTCCACTTAGCGCACACAATAATTTATTTCGTGTAACTGCTGTGGCAAAAAAAATGATCCCCAGCAATTATACAAAATTAAGGATGGGTAGAGAGTACAAATTTGGATTTTACACACACACCCCCTTGGGGTGAGATGCCTTAATAAACCCCTTGAGCTTTGCTCTTGGGGTTTATGTGGCATCCCACCCCTCAAGGGGTGTAAAATCCTCGTTATAACCTAGCCCTTGATTACTTTATTACTACTTTCAACACTGCCTGTGACACCTATGCACCAATAAAAAAGCACAAAATCAAAGCACTCACAAATCCCTGGCTCACGGCAAAGCTATTGGCACAACTCAAAAGTAGGGATCACCTCTGGGCCACTGCAAGAGCTACTGGCACTCTGTCGGACATTCAAAAGTATAAACAGGCTGCAACCACTGTACTAAACAGATCCGCTTGATGAAGAGCTCCTACTTCAAGAATGCCCTCTTCAACTCCTGGGGCGAAGGAAATCCTTCTGGGACAACATAAAGAATATCATGGGTCAGCAGTCCAAATCCTCTCCTACAATAATGAATGTGGATGGAACCACTACATTAGACCCAGAGATCATTGCAAACACCTAAATGATACCTTCACGGACCTTAGTGGTGTCCTCTCATCTGATTTCTTCACTGATGCTGACCCTTCAATTTCTACTTACTACTGCCTCTCAACCAAACCACCCTTCCATTTCAAACTAGTAAAGGCACATAAGTCTATAAATATGTAAAGAAGGCCATTTCTAAGTCCCGAGCAAGCAGCGACACTATTGACCTTAAACTTCTGTCCCTCACTCTGGAGGAAGTACTGCTCCCCTCACAAAATTTTCAATCTCTCCTCTGCTACAGCCAATTCCCTAGGAAATGGAAGGCTGCAGTTGTCACTCTAGTGCACAAAAGTGGTGATAAGTCACTGCCTGGTAACTATCGCCGGTATCAATACTACCACCTCTCTCTAAGGCCCTTGAACACTTGGTGGCAGACCAACTTTCAGACCTGGAAAAGCACATCATCCTATGGACTCAGCAGCATGGATTTAGGAAAGGGCACAGCACATCAACTGCCCTACTTGAATTCTCAGGAGCAATCCACAATGCCATGGACAAAGAAAACCTAACTGGAGCAGTCTACATTGACTTAACCAAGGCATTTGATACAGTTCACCATGGCCTCTTATCAAACAACTTCTATCCCTAGGGCTCTCGGAGTCCTGGTGACTGGGTAAAAATTACCTTGCTCCAGCGCTCTAATCTGTAAAAGTAGCTGGAGTTCTCTCAGACTCAAAACAGGATTCGCAAAGAAACATAGAAACATAGAATTTGTCAGGCAGATGAGGACCAGCAGCCCACCAGTCTGCCCATTTCCCTACCTGATGGATAAGTTGCAGATCCTAGTTAACCAGCAGCCTACTTCTTCCTACCCCCACCCCTAGAATTGCCTTATGACTGTCCCATGCATGCTTGAATTCCACCACTGTTTTTGACTCCACAACCTCCTCTGAAGGCTGTTCCATACATCCACAACCTCTCTGTGAAAAAATACTTCCTTAAATTACCTCTGAGCTGCCCCCTTCTATCTTCAAATTGTGCCCCTAGTTCTTGCACCTCTTTTTTTGAAAGATGCTACTCTCTTGGACTTTGTTGATTTCCTTGAGGTATGAAAGTTTCTATCATGTCCCCCTCTCCCTCCTTTCCTCGGGGCTATACATATTAAGCTCCTTAAGTCTCTCTTCATATGTCTTCAGTGCAGACCCTGCCCATTTAGTGCCCTCTCTGGACAGCTTCCATCCTGTCTATGTCTTTGCGGAGACTGGGTCTCCAGAACTGCCGCATGTACTCCAGATGTGGTCTCACCAGCTGTCTGTACAGAGGGATAATAACTTCTTGTTTTCTACTGGTGATGCTTCTCCTATGCATCCCAGTATTCCCCAACCCTCCTTGCTGCCCTCTCACATTGCTTGCCCACCTTTAGGTCATCTGATATGACTACCCCCAGGTCCCTTTCCATTTTGTTGTTGTTAGTATCTCACCCCCATTATGTACTCTTCCCTGGGTTTTGTTTCCCAGGTGCATTACCTACACTTCTTAGCATTGAATCTAAGCTGCCATACATTTGACCATTCCTCTAACCCTGCCAAGTCCTTCTCATCCTTTCCACCCCACCTTGTGCATCGACTCTGTTGCAGATCTTTGTGTCATCTGCAAAGAGACATACTTTTCCTTCAGTCCTCTGCAATGCGCTTATAAAGACAATGAAGAGGACCGGTCTAATACTAAACCCTGAGGTACCCCTACTAACCCCTTTCTTCAGAGTGGACTCCATTTACTATTACTCTCTTTGTCTATTCTCCAGCCAATTCTTTACCCCAGGCTGTCATCTTGGGACCCACTCCCATGCTGGCTAACTGTATATTAATCTTTTGTGTGGGACTGCGTCAAATGCCTTGCTAAAGTCTAGGTAGGCCATGTCCACAGCCTCCCTGATCTACTACTTTGGTCACAGTCAAAGAAATCTATCAGATTCGTCTGGCATGACCTTCGCTGTGAATCCATGCTGCCTTGGGTCCTGAACCCCTCTGGCCTCTAGATACTCAACAATTCTTTCCTTCAGAAGTGATTCCATCATTTTCCCTACCACTGAGGTTAAACTAACAGGTCTGTAGTTTCCTGCTTCTGCCTTGCTCCCACTTTTGTGAAGGGGAATCACATCTGCCCTCCTCCAGTCCTCGGGTACCTCCCCATCCTCCCATGATTTGTTAAAGAGGGTAGTCAGTGGTGTCACTAGTTCTACCCTTAGTTCTTTTAGAATTCTGGGATGAATCCCATCAGGCCCCATCGCTTTGTCCACCCTCAGCTTGAGAGCTCTTTCAGAACTCTTTCCTCTGTAAATGGGCTGGCATCAACCTCTGCATCCAGAGTGTTTCTACTGTTTGTTTTAGGTACCTCTCCCTCTTCCTTTGTAAATACTAGCAAAAATATTTGTTTAGTATCTCTGCCTTTCACAGTCACCCTCTGCCCACCCTCCTCCCCTTTATTAAGCCTCCTATCCCTCCCTTGGTCTTCCCTTCACTCCCTGATGTACCTATAAAGGTTTTATCCCCTTCTTAACTGATTTGGCTATCTTTTCCTCGGTTTGGGCCTTTGCTGTTCTGACTGCCTTTCCAGCTTCCTTTGCTTTAACTGATACAGTTCTCTGTCCTGTTCCTTCTGTGATTCCTTGTACTTCTAGATGCTTTCTTTTTCTCTTGAACCTTCCTGCCACTTCCTTTGAGAACCATAGTGGTTTCTTACCTCGTTTCATTTTGTTTATTTGCTTTACACAAAGGCTTGTTACCTCTCGATGGCAGTTTTATTATTCCCATTGTTCTTCCACCACTCCTTCCTGCCCATTTGCTAGTGCATCCTTAGGCACTAACTCATTTTGGCAAAGTCAGCCCTCCTAAAATCCAGTACCTTTGTCTTTGTATGGCTGACTCTATCGCTGTGTTTATTGTGAACCACACTGTTCGATGGTCGCTAGTTTCCAGATGGCTACCCACTTCTACATCTGTGATCCTCTCTCCATCTCCATTTGAGAGAACCAGGTCTAAGATTGCTCCCTCTCAGTGGGCTCCAATACTAGTTGTCTAAGGCATGCCCCTGTGGGGCATCTAGAATAACCCCACTCTTAGAAGTGGCTGCTGCAACTGCACTCCAGTTAACATCTGGCATATTCAGATCACCCATCAGCATTATCTCCCTTTATCTGCCATTCTAAGTATACTTTCTATCATTTCCTTGTCCATTTCCTTCCCCAGGGATCCATCCTGGGCCACCTCCTTTCAGCCTTTTCCTAAACTCCCTCCCCAAATCCTGCCCTGAACAAATCATCCTCTATCCGATGATGCGTGATTCTTGCCACTCGCAAAGATCCGAACCTCTTACGCCTCAACCTTCAGCATGCTTTTCCAAAGTTGAGATGTGGTTCCTTGAACATAAGCTGGTTCTAAACCACAAAAAAACTAAATCCATGCTCTTCTCTAACCCATAAAACAAGAAACAGCAAGTCCACTCACCATTAATACATACCTAGGAAATACCCTTGAACAAGTGCCAATTTTCAAATATCTTGGAATTAACTTTGATCAAGGCTAACCTTTGCAACTCACATTGATAGTACAGCAAAAACTATTAATCAATTGGGATTCTGTATCGGAACCAACAGCTTCTTACCCATTCTGCACTGAGGATTGCCATCCAATCTTCTATCATCTCAGTCGTTGACTATGGCTTAGTTATATATGGATCTGCCACTACTACAGCATGAGTCGCATTACAACATCCTAAATAAGGCCTGTGGCTGCTCACTGGTGCACATCGGCGTGCCCACACATGTGAACTCTATGCTGACTCAGGTTGGTTGCAACTCTCAAACCAGATAAAGTACCTTACCTGCCTGATGGTGAAAAAATCCACTCTGGGCCTCACTCCACCCTGTATCCAAGACCTGTTATGCCGAGAGCTAGCACCCGTTTTACCAGAAGATCAGAACATCAGCCTCTCCAAGTCCCCGATGCGGACTTCTCAGGGACAAAGATCATTTGCCTACTCATTGCCCTCAGCTGGCTAAATGCCTCAGCACTCATATTACTGCCTCCACCTCTCTCGTATTTTCAAATCAAGGCTTTTCTCTCACCTTGCCACCTCCAGCTCCTGTGACTGCCCTGATTAAACCTCCTATTTTCTCACTACCACCCTGTTCTGTTATTTGACAAAGACATGTTTGAAACCTTTTCTCCTGCTATTGTCTGCTCCCACACCTTTCACTTAACCTCTCTGTTCTGGACTTTTCTCTGTTGTTTCTCTAATCTGGCATGACCTCTTTCTTGTAATAATAATGTGATTATTGATATCTCATGTCCTTTTGCACAAGTGATTTGATATGTATTGTATATGTTTTTCTTGCTCTTGACACAACACAAATTGTTGTGTTATCCATATAACCTTTTGTAACACCTAATTGACGTGGAACCTTTGTAAAAGAGCCTCTGGCTCAAAGGTAGTAATTCCTAGAACAATAAACTAAACTAAACTAAACTACTCATCCATTATTCTCTATTTAAAAACAGCCAACCATTGGCTTTTATATCTGAGGCACTTTTCTTTCTCTTTATTTAATTAGAAGCTTGTTTGCCTGCTGTTAGTAGGTGTGATGTGTGGAACAGCTCTTAGCCTGGCAGCTGACATATCTTGCTATACTGCCCACACTACATCATCGCACTGTGACCTCACTGACTGTGACATCACTGTTACTTAGGAACAGCAAGTGAGTGACTGCCAGGTCATTCACCTGTGATGTCACGGTCAGCGAGATCATAATGCTGATGATGAGTGTGAACAGCTCAGAGATGGTTTCGGGTCAGCTGCCAGGCTAAACATTCCCATCAACACAACTATTATCACATGAAGACTTTCTGATGAGCAAAAGGAAAAGAAAATACTTCACAAATAAAAAGTTACAAATTACTACTACTTAAAATGTGTATTATTGTTCTGTCTGCCTGTTTTGGAGCCACTGGCTCTTTATTTATGTATTTATTAATTTATTTTTTTGCACATAAAAATAAATTAGAGATTTTTTCCCATACTGGGGAATGATTTAATCAGGAAAGGTACACTAAGCCAGAGTTTGTTTCCAGGTGTGACCTGGGAGCAGAGGGGAGTTAAGTGACTTGCTCAGGATCACCCAGCATGTACAGTAAGTGGGAGCTGATGGGATTCAAACCCAAGTCTTCAGGTTTGCAGCTCAGTGCTCTTAACCACTATGCTATACTGCCTCCTCCTGCATTGCTTCCTAAAGGAGAATGAAGGAGAAACAATAAAGGAGAGACTCAACTAGAAGCACTAACTAGTCAGTAACTGAATGCTTGTGAAGATTATTTGTGAAGTGACTGCATTGTTTCAATTAATCTACACTTACTGCACTGCAAACACAACCTCCCAATACATCTATGCCCATAGTGAGATATGTGTTTTATATTGTCATAGCCCTGTTTAAATTGAAATGCCACTTTAGATGGGACAGGTGATAACAGAAGCATCATTTTGCATGCTTGCTTTCCTTTTATTACTTCACAGCTATGAAAAATGTTGAGAGTCCCCGACACCACCAGGGGGCATATAAAACACAGGTTTCAGCTGATATTTCACTTTATCTGTAATTCTCACCTGTGTATTTATTACAAATGTCACCTGTACTAAATTAATATCTCTGTTCCCTGCATTTCATCTGCCTCTGCCATTTGTCTTCAACTGCTATGCCCAGTACTTGAAACCCTTAATTGGTTATTGATTGGTGTCACCGGAAGAGGTTCCTGATTTATGGTGTGAAGTGTTGATTGACACCTTGTACCAGCTGCTAAAGGCTAGGAGCAAAGCTCATGTTCTCTCATTAATAATAAAAATGAGTGAAAGGTTGCAGACCATAGCTAACTTATATGTGCACTGTATCCAAATATATCTATGTTGAAATGTTCCTGTTTTCAGGGAAATGCATGTAGCTTTAATTCATCAGAGCACAAAGTAGAAACACTTTAAATGAACTAAACCCACTACCCTATAGACGAGTTGATTATGATAGTGTATTTCAAATTAAAATATTCTGTTCATGCTGCATTAAAAAGTCGCAGACAGAGTTTCAGGTGATAACTACACACCCCTCTTTCCGTGAGTCCGACCGCCAAGCATCACTATATGCTATAACTGGGAAAGGAAAACCTGCCACTCTGACACATTTTACCGCGGTAATGCCAGCAACCAAGAGTTGTCAGATTCTTTTTGTATGTTTAAACACTACAATGATTTTTTTTCTGCAATCTCGAGGATAGTACAAAGGTATTTGGATGTCAGAAGTTACAAAGCATATATTATAAAGCAATATTACGTTATTTATATAACGTGCATTATTTGGGTCTGGATTCATCCCATTAACCATTTACATTTATTATGTATAAGGTGTCTAGTGACAGGTTATAAAGGTTATAACTGATAAACGTTCAAACTGACAATTTCCCTATGTCATAACACATTCGCCATATTCCTCTCATGGCAAGATTCATAATCAGCATCCCTTCTGACTAGTTCCTCACTTCTGTATCACTATTATATGCAAAGCAGGGCTCGGTCTCTCCTGTTTAAATGTTGCCTGCTGTCATAGAGAGGGACAGAGACACAGCTCTGCACAGCAGTTCTTATCCGGAACAGCTATAATCTACATTAAAATTGTTAATAGGATGCACGTTTTAGGGTCACTTATTATTTTACTTGCCTCACTGCAATGTAAGAACTCCGTAAACTGTACATTTTTATTCTATATGAGATTTACCATAGAATAGGTGCTATGTCCATAACGCTGTCTTTTCCTATATTTCCAGGTGTCCGATCGGATGTAGTGCTGACCCAGTCCGGTCCAGAAACAAAACAGCCTGGTCAGTCAGTGAAGCTGAGCTGTGCGGTTAGCGGGTTCAGTCTGGGTAGCTACTACATGGCTTGGGTGAGGCAGGCTCCCGGGAGAGGACTCGAGTGGCTCGTCAGCTACTTTGATCCCTCTAACAAGTACTATAACCCCACGATCCAGAGTCGATTCTCAGCCTCGAAGGACAGCTCCAATTCCTATTTACAGATGAACAGCCTGCAGGTGGCAGACACCGCCGTCTATTACTGTGCAAGAGGCACACAGTGAGAGGAACCAAGGTACAACTCATACAAATACTACAAGGGTTGATCGGTGTTCTGGTGTTCACAACGTGTTTGTTTATGGCACCTCTATCAGTAGCCATGGAATTTGATGCAATGGCTGGCACGCTGTCAAATTATTAGTCTTATTATTAAAAAATTATTAAAAAAAATATTTTGGTGGGATAAATATTTACATTGCAAGCAGTTTGGAAAACAGCCAGCTGTTGATAATACATCCCTAATACTGAACCTTGTATGTCTATTTTTTTTTTTTTTTTTTTATTTCCAGGGAAAGGTGGATTAGGCAATTCTACCTATTTTCAGGTGTGCGCACATGCGCGCATGTGTGTGTGAGCGGGGGGCATACACCGACTGAAAATGACATATTGAGCACTATTAAGTTGCTAGTGGATTTTTTTTTAATTGGGGGAAATTCCTTTTTGATTATATTTTTTATTGTTGTTCTCCAAACCTACCATTGTAACTGTTTTTTGTTAGATGAATTTTATATAATCATTGTTTTTTTAATAAACAGCTCTCCTATTATTTTGAGAAATGCAATGGGATCTTTACAACCACCAGAACAAGCAGATGGGATCTCAGTGCAATGTCTTGTCTGAAAGACAGCATCTTAGGAGTGGAGTACTTCCTTATGGTACACTATAGCCTCAGTACTGGGATTTAACCCAGGTGCCTGTGTGGGACTAGAACCAACAACCTGGTGATTGTGCTGGCCTCAGTGGCAGTGTGCAGTCTGCTGTGCCACAGACAGCGCAATACTAAAAATAACATAAATGCACTCTAGAGGCTGAGTTAGCTTTGTGCTTGGGGCACAAGACATTCAGCCATTCCTCCTGTCTCATGAGCCCCTAGGGCAAAATTAGCTGATTTATTTAAAATGTTTTACTGGGAAAGGCATAATGAACAAAAGTTCATTTCCAGATGCATTGGAGAGAGGATAGGGATAAAGGTTAGGGATAGGGATTAAGGTTAGGGATACAAAACAGATACAAGCATCACAAGTGGTATAAATGTATACAATGTAATATTAAAATATTTACAGAGGGTAAAAGTTTGATATATAGGAACACATGAAATTGCCAGCAGCACAGGCCTCATGGTCTATCAAGTCTGCTCAAGTGTGCAGCTAGCCCCTCATCTGCAGCTGCCCCTCCCAGTCCCTTTCCCAGTATCCCTTACCCTTATCTTGTCCCAACCCCTCTTGAAACTGCCACCATCTTATAGGACACTGTCTCATCTGGTAAGGTGTTCCATTTGTCCAACACTCCTTCCATGAAAAATGTCTCCTCATTTCCCTCTTGAATCTTCCCCTCCAATCTCAGTCCATGCCCTCTCATGTCCCTCCCCTTCTCATCTGAAAACCCCTTCTGTGCTGGTCTTGTTAATCCCTTCAGATACTTATAGGTCTCGATCATATCCGCCCATCCTCCTCTCCTCCACTGAATACATATTCAGCTCTCCTAGCCTGTCCTCGTAGGGCTTGCTTTCCAATCCCTGGATCATGTTTGTGGCTCTTCGCTGCCCCCCTCCAACAATCTGATGTCCTTCTTCAGGAATGGGCACCAGTACTGCATGCAGTACTCCAGGTGGGGCCTTACCAATGACCTATACAGGGGCAGGATAACCTCCCTCCTTCTGGAGAAGATCCATCTTGCAATACACCCCAGCATTTTGTTGGCTTTTGCTGCCACCTTCCTGCACTGAGCAGTTGTTCGTGCTCCCCATAATGATCGCTCCTAGGTCCCTCTTCTCTGTGGAGCTCCCCAACTGTACCCCATTCAAGTGATAATCTCTCCTTGGTTCGGCTCTGAAGTGCAGAACCTTGAACTTTGGTGTTCAACCCCAGCTGCCATGTTTCTGCCAACTCCTGCAGCTTAGTCAGGTCCTCCTGCAACCCTTCCACCCTCCATGTCATCAACCATGGCCCGATCTTGGTATTTTCTGTGAACAGACTTATCTTACTCCAGATCCCAAGTGAGATATCTGTGTACATTATACACTGTATGACAAGGTGAATATTGAGTCAGATACAGGCAACGTTACAACAGTGCAAAAAAACCCAGATCAAAGCAAAAAACATACATTATCACACGGAAATACTACACGGGACAAAGTGATATAGCTATTTAACATTATAAGTGCTAGTAGTACATGTGCAGCCCAAGGGGCAAAATAAGGGAGGTAATATAGACATAGAAATGTAGACATTGTTGGCAGATAAGGACCACAAGGCCCATCCAGTCTGCCCATTTCTTTTTCTACCTTATGAATGTTCCGTCGTCTTTTGCTCTGTCAATGGCCTATATATTCATACTCATCTGTATTGCTCCTTATGCCTATCACATGCCTGTTTGAAGCCCTGCACTGTATTGATATCCACCACTTCCTGAGGTAGCCATTCATGCATCCACCACCCTTTCTGTGAAAAATAACTTCCTCACATTCCCCTTAATCGACCTCCTCTAATATTATGCTGTGTCCTCTTGTCCTGCTATTTTCTATATTTTTCTAATATGTATTTAGTATGTTTAGAATTAAGCACTAGAACAGATGGTGAGGAGGAGGTTAAGAGGAAGGAAAGGATCTTAGATGAGACTGGGTGCCAGACAGGCTGAGGAGGAATTCCATATTTTGGGAAGTGGTGGAGAAAGCTGATTTGCCTGCAGATGAGGATATGTGAAGAAGCTTTAGTGTTCATGAGTCAGTGTTTTCTAAGGGAGTGACTGGAAGGAGGTTTGGGAGAGACAAAGGCTGAAACGTAAGAAGGGAGAACATGAAACCAGAATTTAGCAAGGAAGGAAGCACAGTGGATATGTCATCTGTCAGCTAGGGAAGGGAGGGAGAGAGACTGGTAGCTGTTGCAGTGATGGGTGCATGGGGGACTGTAAATGGCAAAATGGCAGAAGGAGTGAAAATGAGTGTCCAGCCTGGTTAAAGAAGATTTGGGAGTGGGTCTGTAGACTACATCACCAAATTCAAAGATGGGGAGTATCATTTTCTGGATCAGTGCATGGCAAGCCAGCAATGGGATACAGCCAAGATTTCTGTATAGGGCACGTAGTTTGGGATGCAACTTTTTGTGAATGGCATCAGTGTGTCCAGAGACAGAGACAGAGGTTCTAGTCAAGCCAGTCCCCTAGATAGTGAAATGAGGAGGTGTCTTCAAGCAAAGTCCCATCAAGGGTGTGGAAGGAGGGAGGATGTGAGCGAGAGAGTCTCTGCCTACTGCTGAAGGTCAAGTGATTGTCTTCTTTGCATTCAGGAACAGCTGATTTGGCAAAACTCAGTGCTGAATGTTATCAAAATCTGTCTGAAGTCTAGATGCTACATCAGCAGGGAGGATCCAGATGTGTACAGGACAGTATCATCAGCATACATATGGATGGAGGTGGTAAGACAAGCAGAGGAGAGGTCAGTTAAGAAAATAGAAAATAACAGCGGGCCGAGCACTGAGCCTTGAGGGACCCCTGTAGTTATGGGAAGCGGGGGTGATATTTTGTCTGAGATCCAAATAGATTGTGTTCTTCTAACTAGGTAAGAATGGAACCAGCTGGTAGCAGTATCTGAGAGTCCAGCAGCGGACAGATAGGTGAGCAGGAGAAATGGGAGATAGTGTTGAAAGCCTTGGCTAGGTTGACAAAGATTGTGGAAGTGATAAGTCCCTGATCCATGCTGGTAAGTATGGAGTCAGTGAGCCTAAGGAGGGAGGAGGTAGTGGGTGACCTTTCCGAAGCCAAACTGGTAAGGTGTGAAAAGGAGGATGAGTCAAGTAGGCAGAGAGTTTGGAAAGAATGAAACACTTTTGAAGCTTAGCAAGCACGGGTAGTAAAGAGATGAGCCGGTAGTGACCAGGGCAGGTGGGATCATTACCTTTAGGAAGTGGGATTACAGTGGCATAGTTCCAGATGGATGGTAGAGGGGCAAGTGACGTCACCCAATCCTGGTTGTGCCTTGATGCTTATATAGGGTATCTGTCACATTTACCCACGTAGTTAATGCACTAACTGCACATAATTCATTCTTTTCTAAACCACTTTTACATATGTTCCATATGTAAACAGTTGCATAAACATTCTGTTCCAGTCTATTCAATAAAACAGTTACAGTTTAGAAAGGGGCAGTTCATGTTCAAAATCAAACTTTGCAACATCAAGTTGTAAAAAGGTTTGGGGGACGGGGACTGCTAGAAACCAGTTCATATAGCGACAATTTGGCTAATCAGCAACTGGAGGATGGGGAGACCACTGAACACCAAGGTATGAGACTACTATTAGTGGATCAAAACTTGGAGGGAGTGCAAGGACCAGTGCACACCAGGGAATGAAGAGCAGTATGTTTGAATTATCAGCAGAATAATCTGTCAGGAATAACTGTTATTAATAGGCTGAAACTAGTTCTATAACACATCCTGAGGCAACATACCAAATGGGAGGAGAGGTACGAACAGTTACAAATCAGAAAATGGACCTGGGGTAACCATTTCTGATGGCCTAAAGGTAGCTAAACAGTGTGACAAGGCTGTGGGAAAAGCTAGTGGAATGCTCAGATGCATAGGGAGAGGTATCACTCGGAGAAGGAGGGAGGTAATACTGCCCCTGTACAGGTCATTGGTGAGGCCAGATCTCGAGTGCTGTGCTCCATTCTGGAGGCCTCATCTCCAAAAGCACATAGACAGGGTGGAGGCAGTTCAAAGGAGGGCAACCAAAATGGTGCAGCAAGGCCTGTATCAGAAGCCCCAGGAAGAGCAGCTCAAGGATTTGAATATAGAAACATAGAAACATAGACTTTAACGGCAGATAAGGACCACTTGGCCCACCAAGTCTGCCCATTTCCGTACCTACTGGATAAGCTGCAGATTCTAGTTAACCAACAGCCTACTTCCTGCAACCCCCAACTATAATTGCCTTGTGTCTGTCCCATGCATGTTTGAATTCCCCCACTGTTTTAGACCCAACAACCTCCTCAGGAAGGCTGTTCCATGTATCCATCACTCTCTCCGTGAAAAAATTTCCTCACATTACCCCTGAGCCGTCCCCCCTCTATCTTTAAATTGTGCCCCTTGTTCTTACCATCTCTTTTCTGAAAGATGCTACCCTCCTGGACTTTTGTTGATTCCTTGAGGTACTTGAACGTTTCTATCATGCCCCCCTTGTCCCTCCTTTCATCAAGTATTATACATATTAAGCTCTCTCAGTCTCTCTTCATATAGCTTCTGCTGCAGACCCTGCACCATTTAATTGCCTCCTCTGGACTGCTTCCATCCTGTCTATGTCCTTGCGTAGATGAGGGTCTCCAAAACTGCACCCAGTACTCCAGATGCTGGTCTCACCAACTGTCTGTACAGAGGGATACCACTTCCCTTTTCTACTTGTGATGCCCTTCCTATGCATCCCAGTATCCCCTGGCTCTCCTTACCGACTTTTCACATTGCTTACCCACCTTTAGGTCATCTGATATGACTACCCCAGGTCCCTTTCCATTATTGTTGTTATTAATACCTCCCCTGCTATTTGTACTCTTCTCCTGGGTTTTGTTTCCCAGGTGCATTACTTGCACTTCTTTGTATTGAATCTAAGTTGCCACATATCTGACCATTCCTCCAACCTGCCAAGTCCCTTCTCATCTTTTCTACCCCCTTGTGTATCAACTCTGTTACAGATCCTTGTGTCACCTGCAAAGAGGCATACCTTTCCTCCAGACCCACTGCAATGTCACCTATAAAGACGTTAAAGAGGACTGGACCCAGTACTGAGCCCTGAGGTACTCACTAGTAACCCTTTCTTCAGAATGTGTTCCATTCACTATTACCTTCTGTGTCCTGTTGTGCAGCCAGTTTGCTACCCAGGCTACCACCCTGGGACCCACTCCCAGGCTGGCTAATTGATTATTAATCTTTGTGGGGACTGTGTCAAATGCCTTGCTAAAGTCTAGGTAGGCCATATCCACGGCCCTTCCTGGTCTATTACTCTGGTCACCCAGTCGAAGAATTCAATTAGATTCATCTGACATGACCTTCCTGCTGTAAATCCATGCTGCTTTTGGTCCTGTGCCCTGCTAGCCTCTAGGTACTCAACAATTCTTTCTTTCAGAAGTGATTCCATTATTTTCCCTACCACTGAGGTCAAAATTACAGGTCTGTAGTTTCCGCTTCTGCCTTGCTCCACTTTTGTGAAGGAATCACATCTGCCTTCCTCCAGTCCTCAAGTGCACCCCATCCTGCCATGATCTGTTAAAAGCATGGTCAGTGGTGTCACTAGGTCCTCCCTTAGTTCTTTTAGGATTCTGGGATGAACCTGCCAGGCCCCATTGCTTTGTCCACCTTGAGTTTTGGAGTTCTTTCAGGACTCTTTCTTCTGTGAATGGACTGTGTCAACCCCCTACCCAGAGTGCTTCTATTGTCTGGTTTAGGTAACTCCTCCTCATCTTCTTTTGTGAATACTGAGCAAAGTATTCATTCAGTATCTCTGCCTTTTCACTGTCTCCCTGCCCACCTCCCTCTCCTTTATTAATCTTCACTATCCCTCCTTTAACCTTTCTATGCTCCCAACATACCTATTAAAGGTTTTATCCCCTTCTTAACTGAGTTGGCTATTTTTCTTCGGTTTGGGCCTTGCTAGTCTGGCTGCCTTCCCACTTCTTTCTGCTTTTAATTGATACAGTTCCCTGTCGCTCCCTTCTGTGATGCCTTATACTTTTTGAATGCAGCCTTTTCTCCTTAACCTTCCTGCCACTTCTCGTTTGAAAACCATAGTGGTTTTTTCCGCTTTGTTTTCTTTATTTGTTTCAACAAAGGCTTGTTGCTCTATGATGGCAGTTTTGATTTTTCTCCATTGTTCTTCCACCCTCTTTTGGTCATTTGCCAGTGCATTTTCAGGTGTTCACCCATTTTGCCAAAGTCAGCTCTTCTAAGTCCAGTATCCTTGTTTTTGTATGGCTTATCTCCATGGTTGTCCTCATTGTGAAGCACACTGTGCAGTGGTCGCTTGTTCCAGATGTCTACTGACTTCTAAATTTGTGATCCTCTCCCATTTGAGAGTACCAGGTCTAATATTGCTCCTCCGAGTGAGTTCCAACACAAGCTGTCTAAGGCCTGCCCCTGCAGGACATCGAGAGTATTACACACTGGAAAGCAAAAGATAATGGGGGGATGTGACAGACATTTGAGTACCTAGCAGAGATAAACAAGGAACAGGAAGGGAGCATTTTCCCAAGGAAACGATGCTCAAGGATAAGAGGACACAAAATGAAGTGGGAGGGTTGGAGGCCCAGGGGTAACATGAGGATGTATTTCTTCATGGAGAGGGTGAGGACACTTGGAACAGCCTTCCAGAGGAAGTGGGGGGGAGCAAAAACAGTTGCAGGATTTAAAAATGCATGGGATAGACATAAGGAATCTTAGAAGCAAAGGGGGGTGTAAGCTAAGTCCAAATAGGGTCTCTGGAGGCACTACACATAAGAAATTTTGAGCAGACTACAGTAGGTGGACGAGTGGTCTTTATCTGCTGAGAACTTCTATGTTTCTACATTTCTGTGTTAACCTTTGCAAAACTTATGCTGCATATATGAGAGGTGGTATTTAATGCTGGGTACAGCAGATAATTCAACCAGCTCAGTAATCATTAGGATTGTTGCTGTGTGCAGGAATAAGGAAATGGTTCACGCAGCATTAAACTGAGCTGCAACAGTGGCTATTTAGGAATGTTATAATAATAATAATAAAACTTTGTTTATTGAGTGCCTTTCAAATGCCAAGGTGTTTTACAGTATTTAAGAACAAATTCCATAAAAATATAACTATTAAAATTAGACCATTAAAATCATAACAGTTCATAAAAGCTTGACTCTACAAAAAGTCTTAAGTGCCTGCTTAAAGCTCCCCATGGTCGTACATTCCCTAAGCTGATGGGGCAGAGAATTCCAGAGGGTTGGGGCCGCAAACATAAAAGCACGGGCCCCAGAAGATTTCAAGGTAACCCTCAGAATCTCCAGGAACCCCTCGTCAGCCGAACGGAGCTGTCACACAGGGTGTAAAGAATCAGAAGCTCTTTCAAGTAGTCAGGACCAAGTCCGTGTAGGGCTTTGTAGGTCAATAAACCCACTTAAAGGTGATCCACCACTGAATCAGTAAGCCAGTGCAGATCCATAACACAGGGTGATATGCATCTTCTAGACACCCCTGTCAACAATCGGCAGCAGCATTCTGCACTAGCTGCAAGCAGCAGATATCAACCCCAGGAAGCCCTAAGTAAAGGGAGTTGCTGTAGTCAAGGCAAGAGGTCACAAAGGCATGGACCAACACAGGCAGATCGCTAGATGGAACAAGGTGTTTGACCCTGGCGATGTTCCTAAGATGATAAAAGGCTGACGTAACGACTGCCGATACCTGATAATGGCGGGTCAGCCCATTGTCAAGCACCACTCCAAGGTCGCACACCCGTTCTGAGGTAAGGATCGGAACGCCCCCCAGAAATAATCCAGAGGGCTGATTGGTCCTCAACCCCTCTATCCTGTGGCCTGGGTCCACAGCCATAACCTCAGTCTTTCCTACGTTCAACTTTAACCAGCTCAAATTCATCCAGTCTTGGATTTCAGCAGGGCAGTTATTAAATACTGAGAGAGCACTAGCCTGGTCGGGGGCAAAAGACAGGTAGTGCTGGGTATCATCAGCATAGCAGTGAAACCTCAGCCTTTACCATCTAACAATGTCTCCGAGGGGAAGCATATACACTGCAAACAACATGGGGGACAACACCTGAGGAACCCCACAAAACCGGGAGAAAGGGTCAGAGGAAAAAATCCCGACACAACTCTCTGTGTTCTACCAGCTAGGAAAGATGTAAACCATCTGAGCACTGTACTTGACAGGCCACAGATGGACCTCAGGCACTCTAGCAGGACCTCATGGTCTACAGTGTCAAGGCTGAAGAGAGATCAAGGAGTACCAGAATGGAACGGTTTCTCCAATCTCTTGCCATCAGGAGATCATTGAGCACCCGAACCAGAGTCGTCTCAGTACTGTGCCTCTTACGAAAACCCGACTGGAGGTTCGTAAACATTATGGACGGTCAAATGGTTCTCCAGCTGGATTGCCACTACCTTCTCAATAACCTTTCCTATAAAAGGAAGGTTCGAGATAGGTCTGTAGTTAGCAAAAATGTCTGGGTCCAATGAAGCTTTCTTCAGAAGGGTGTCACCACCGCCTCCTTCAGGAGCTTGAAACTCACCCGATTCAAGGAGCACCAGACAATTTGAGTCAGAAATGGGCCAATGATCTCATAACAACCCAAAACTAGGGAAGATGGGCCGATCTAAACTACAGCATGTGAGCGCATCCCTGGACAATCCATAATATCCTCAAACTCCGGCAGGTCAAAGGTACTCCAGGAAATGCCAGTATAGTGACCAAATGCCAACCAACTCGTCCACCATAGAGTGAGTCAAGCAGATCTCCGACCTGATGTAGGTCATCTTATTCAGAAAGAATTGAGCAAGCTATCACACTCTTTTGTGAAAAGCTCAACAGAGCTGTAGACAGGCTGGGTTGCACAACCTGTCCACAGTTCGGAAGAGTCGAGCTGGTCCAATTCTGAGTGACAGCAATCTCCTGGACAGGAACTCTGCCTTCTTACAGGAGATCACTGATTGGTAGAATTGATAATGCTCCACCAAACTAAGGTGGTTGACCTCCAGGGCAGATTTCCACCAGCGACATTCTAACCTTAGTACCACATGGCAACGTCTTCAAAGACCCATCAAACCAAGGGCCTAAGGTCGAGTGGGAGGTGACAACACAGACAGGAGCTATCTGGTCTAGGCTAAGGAAATGGCCTTATTATAGGCCAGAACCAATAACTCCAGACTCCAGCTGGCATCAGAAACACCAAGAGGTCAATCACCACCACCAGGTCTTCAGGGCACATCCCGTAAGAGGGCAGTAACTGACCATCTCCACAGGGGCAGACCACAGAAGAGAGCACAAAGTTGAACCTCAAAGTGTAATAATTGGACCAACTGACAGGTTCCACCCCAGGTCAGAGGCCTCGATCCCCAGGAGGAAAACCAAATCCAGAGAGTGACCATGATTATGGGTAGCTGAAGAAACAATCTGTGTGAAGCCCAGTGATGTCATCAACTGGAGGAAGTGCTGATCAAAAGGCAAGAGTTCATCATCGACCCAGGCATTGAAGTCGTCCAGAACCATCAGTCTGGGTGACTCCAATGCCATGTCTGCGAAATCTGCCACTTCCTGCAGGAATCACTTTTGTCCAGGGTGGATGACAGATGACAGCTATCCTGCAGCCCAAGCTACCACAGTACACTCAAAGATTCGGCTTCCTCTACTGGTACACCAGTGAAGCCAATCTCGGTCTTGGAAACAGACGCTCCTCCCCGCAGTCAATCTCTGGGCGATGTATCACGAGTACCCAACTGGAATTGCTGCCTCCAAAATGGGGCCAGCATTTTCATCCAGCCAGGTCTCGGTGATGGAAGCCAGATCAGCTGTTCCAACAAAATCTGCAATAATAGCAGTTTTGTTCTTAATAGATCTGGCATTGCATAGCACCTCCGAGTTGGACGGGTTCATGAGCGTCCCAGCTACTTGCCCATCTAAGGAGATGGTGCCCTTGGGTATGGGGACCAACATGGATTACCACTGTTCAGGCTCCATTTCGCCCAGGAGTCTTCTGGATCTAACCAACCCTATGTGAGAGGGTTACTCCTTCAACCTCCAATGTCCGTGACCCCACCACGCCCACCCCATCCCTCCTACGTGCAATAATCAGTGCCTGACAATGCTGGTAGATAGAAAAGGTTGGGGGAGAACGGGCGAGAGGCAACGGAGAGAGGAGACAAATAACATAAGACCAATGGGGCAAACATGCACATTCTGCAAACAAATAACTACAGCTAGAGCCAAACACCACAACAAAATCCTGGTTTCCTTATAAATGACAACCTAGAATAGTTACAGTATACCCTATAAAACTCAAAATATTATCATTATAGAACAAAAACTCAATCATTATAAAACATTCAAAACAGAACAAATGAATGAACAGTCAAAGTTCTTCAGAGATATAACTCCCAGGCCCTCTCACTGCCTTAGGGATATAACTGAATGCAGACACTCTCACTGTCTGTCTGAGAGTAATGTCAAGAAAGTTTCCAGATCCAGGCCCTCACTGATCCAAAAACAGATAAAATACAGGCACTCTCACTGCCTGTATAAACAGTACAAATCAAGTGAAATAAGGATAATTTAAAGTCAAACCATGTTCTTGAAGGCAGAAAATCTCAAATCCAGAAACCTCGGGTCTTCATCCAAACAGCTTAGCAGAAATCCATTTCAGGGGACCACCCGGAGAATATCCTCAGCTACTGTCTAGAGTCTCCGATAACACCAGCCCACCGGCTGGACCCCCCCCCCCGGGGAACCTAAGGGAATCGACAGCCCATTCTGCCTGTTACTCAACAAGACTACAGCTCAACACCCCAAGCAGCCCCGTACTCCAGCGAAATCACCCAACAGAGAGTTCAACTCCTCTAAAGAAAAACAGCTCCAGTGCCTTCAGAAGAGGCCCGGTTATAAAATCCACTGCTACAGGATGAAATCACTCCAAGGTTCCATGGCTCTTCTCCCTCACTGTATCAGTCCTATTCCTCGCTATGTCACTGAGACAACCAATACAAAAATTTCCAGTAAATCACACCACCCCACAGTTCCGCTCCTTTCCTCGGTACGTCTTCCTCACATCAATCCGAGGCACAGCCCGATAAAAGTGGGGTTATAGGAACAATAAGTTCTTTAATACAGGGACAATATCCAATAAATCCTGCTAAATAAAGTAAATAGAGTTACAGAGTTCCTCAGAGATTCTCATACGAAGAAAAAGATTTCAGCAGTCCAAGCGAATAACGCTGGCGCCGGCACCAGCACTGAAACACAGATTTCACAAACAACAGCAATGGAAAATAAGACCAAGTGGCTGAAAATCAAGTAAAAACATAAAATAAAATGAATTGAGGTCAGATGCTAGTTAAACACTGAAAAAAATTGTGATAAAAAGTCTAATTGAAACTGCAAAACCTAGAGTAGTCTTTCCAGCACGCCCAGCCTGTCGGCCATCTTACTCCACCTTTGAAGATGCCACTGTACCCTGTAGCAAAGAGGATCTCTTATTTGCATTGCCGCTGTCAAGAATTTGTTCTTTCTCAGAACTCAGTCTGCACTACTACCAGTTTTATTTTTTTTTTGCTGTTAATTTTTTATTATTTCAGTTTCTTTACAATAATGATAGCCCTTATACTAGACAGGATTAACTAGTGAGTTGCTGGTTACATATACAACTCAACACAGGAGCAAAAAGAGCAATGTTACATGACCTGTACTCACCTCACTTTATACGATTTGTTATTTGAATAATGGAGGCAAGGCATCCATGCTCCTCATTCATACCTCATAACAGGGAACAGAAAGAAAAAGGGATTTTATATCTCAGGTGCTGTCCAGACTTCTGGCACTCCTAGTTAAAGAGCAAACAAAACACAAAGAATCACTATTCTATAAAGTTAGATACCCTACGTATAAGTAAGGGGCATTTTATTGCCACCTATATATACAACCCTGGTTAGCCAAGTTTCAGTTCATTTCACAGTCTTATTACCTTATTTGAGATCCTGGTTGCACAGTTCAACCAACACCAGTCTTAGGGTAGTATATCTAACAAAGGGGTCCAACAATCCTCTAGTTATAAGGGAGTTATTTATCAAGTGGGAAAGCTTATCCATAGTGGCAATGTGGACCATAGAGGCAAGGAGTTCTTGGGTACTACGTATCAGTGTAGTCTGCCATCTACATACAAGGAGCTTCACTTGCATGGGCCTATAGGGCCAGACAATGGTGTTCCAATTTCTTTAAGTGGGGCTTTGATTTTATACCCAGTAACAGCAAAAGGGGGGACCGTGGAATACTTTTTTTTAACACTTTGGTTCCTACTGTACAGATGTTATCCCACACTGGTTGTATCATTGGGCAAGACCAAAGAATGTGAGCTAAGTCCCCGGGTAGGAGTTGCATTCTCAACATAGATTAGATTTTATCACCCGCTCTTTTGTAATACTACCAGTGTACGGTACCAGGAGTGTAAATTTTATTTTGTGTTAACTTACTTCTCACATCTATAAAAGTTTCCGAGCCCCTTCCAGCATTCCTTCCACTGTGTCTCAGTAATTTCCAGTTTTAAAGCCTTTTCCCATTTTGTGTTTGGATTTTCACTTTGGCAGGGTATTAACTCCTGAGAGCATTAAAATTAAACTGGCCAACCTTTTTTAGTTATCCAGGAAGGTGTACTTAAGGAGCCTCTTTTGCCACCTGTCAGATATGTCTGGGCCACACTCGTATTTGTAAATACTTCAAAAATCGGAAGTCTGAATTGACCATCTGACCTGCAGGTTGGCAAATGTGTCCACTACCAGGGCGGACGTGGCTAATATATCCTCCAATCTGGTAATGCCCTTATCTGCCCAACTTTTCCAGTACAGCTTTTTATCTATACAGATTCCCATTTCCATAACGGAGTTAATTTAACAGGTGCCAAATCCACTTCAACTTCTTCCTTACCTTCTCCCAACATTGCAAAGCAGCCCCTATTGTGGGATGCTTTTTAAAATTGTTGAGGTTTATCGAGATAAGCAATGACAAAGAGATTTTGACTTACAGCCTGCTCTATGTCCACCCACTGTGGTTGAGGGAGGAATCTAATCCTCTAACCAGCGATGGATTGTGCTAGGTGGAATGACCACTTATACCTCGTAAACCAGGGCAGACACCACCTCCACCTTCCGAGTGTACAGCAGTTTATTCTACTGTACCTGGGAGTTTTCCTTCCCAGAAAATTCCTATTGCCTTATCTATCTTCTGAATCCAGCCCTGTGGCAAATCAAGAGGGATATGTGCCAGGAAATAAAAACATTTTGGGGGCCAAAATCATTTTAATTGCAGCTATTTTGCCGCTACAGGTTAAATGGAGTTTGGTCCATCTGGACATATCCTCTTGCATTTCCACCAATAGAGGCGCAGATTATATTCCATAATTTTGAGAGGTCGGCAGAAAACGAATACCTAAATACATGATATTCCTTAGCCCATTTCAAGCCTGTGTCCCCTAATACCGAGGAGACACCTGGAGTTAAGAGGAAGAACTTTGGTTTTAGTAGCATTTATTCAAGTCCAGAAATTTCCTTAAAATGGCTCAGGGTTGCAAGTATAGAAGATAACGCCTCACCTGTATCTGCAACTAGGACCAGAAGGTCATCAGCATATAAAGAGTGGTGTACTCTGTGTTTCCAGCCATTATCCCTTTTATAGACTGACTGCCCGAAGACACACCTTGCTAATGGCTCAACAGCTAACACAAATAGAAGGGGGGAGAGGGCACCTTGCCTGGTGCCTACAGGCCAACTGAAAAGGTGGGGATAGAGTGGAATGGTCAGCAATCTGGCCGTTGGGGAAGTATACAGAGACTTTTACCCAGGATTGAAAGCGAGGCCTATTCCCAGTTTACCCAGTACCTCCTGGAGATAATCCCATTCCAGGGAATCAAAAGCCTTTTCAAAATCTATAGCTATTGCAGCCGCTGGAGTGTGTAGTTGAGATGCAATATGGGCTTATTTGATTAGGGTTCTAAGATGATCTGCACTGTACCTACCAGGGACAAACCCCACTTGAGAGGGATGTATTAACTGTGGTAACAAAGAACCCAATCTTAGTGCTAATGCTTTGGTAAATATCTTGCTATCCACATTTAGAAGTGAAATCGGCCTGTAGCTACCGGGGAGGGGATCTTTTCCCTTTTTGGGCAATACAGTTATGACCGCCCTCAAAGTGGGGCGGAAGCATCCTTGCACCTCTATTTCAGCATATACTTGTTGAAGTATAGGAGTATAACATCTGCTAATGCCTGCCAGAATTCCACTGAATAACCATCCCCGGGGCTTTCCCTGGTTTGAGGAGAAAATAAGGCCTTGTTTATCTCTTCTACTAGTTAACAGGGCGTCCAATAATTCGACTTGCTGTGAAGTTACCGAGGGAGTTCCACTGTTTGCAAAAATCTGAATTACTTGGGGGATCCCCTTGTCTGATGAAGAATACAGAGCTTTATAATATTCTGCCATAACTGCATTTAACTCCGCTGTTAGTAATATCAGATCCACCAAAGCATCTTCTCAGCCCCAGCTATATACCGATCCATTTGCTGCTCCTTAGCTCTATATGCTAATGTGTGTATTTTTATGAAATGAGGTGAGGGGAAGCTCTTGAACATTTTAAGGCTACCTCGACACTTGTAAGTGTCTGTATAGGTGAGGTGAAATGTCATGACCATTATGGGTGACAACCCAAAGGCATACCCTAATGACTGTCCATCTCTGCAGGGTGTGGGTGGAGTTAGCGTCAGTTCAGTACTTCACTGCCATTCCTGTACTGCACCTGTCTGAGTCCTGCACTTACTGTTAATGACAGCAAGCAACACTTAGCATTGATAAATGCTTGTTTTACTTGGATTTGGAACTGTTTGGGCAGCACCTTCAGTAGACACCCTGTGCACCACATTTCTTTTTTTTGTACATATTGCCACAGCTACATCAAAATATGCTGTGCCAATATATAGTGCACTCTCTAAATCCAGTATGAGAGGCTACAGACTCCACAGTGACCTGTCTAAACTGAACAATAGACAGGATCACTAATTTTCTGGCTTCATATATTGTCAAACATTTTGGCTACCAGCAAGCATGCCAGTTTGCCCTTATTTCAAACCCTAGGGTTCATTCAGTGTCTCTAATCAATGTATCCACCACTCCTCCCTCTTTTCTACTATTTTGTTGCCATTCCCTCCCTTGATGGTGGTTCTACCTGCTCCAGTCCCCAAAACCACACACTACTACTGTGTCCCTCGTTCTTTATAGCGTCCTGCCATGCTTGAATTCTGCAGTCTTGTATTCTTCTAGTACTCTTATGCTCTGTTATTCTCTTATAATTTCCTTAAGATTTTACTGTACCTAAATAAAGCTGATTACATGGTCACCAGATTACATAAATTACTGTACGTGTGATTTGTACTTTAATGTTATACTGTCTTCCTGTGTGTGTGGATTTCTATTTATAAGCATAGGAATATGCCAGCAGACAAAGGCCTTACAATCTATCTACTCTGCTCAAGTGTGAGCTCAAACTGCATTTCCAGAGAGAACTGTCCACCTCCCCATGTTCCTTGAACCTTTCAGTTCCCTCCCCATCTACCTGCAGCCTTCTCCTCACCTTCTCCCATCCTCTTTTGAAGCTGTCATTGTTTTTGGGATATCACTTCTTCTGACAGTTCATTTACTTAGCCACCACCCTCTTGGTTAAAGGTTCCTCCTTATCTCACTCCTGAACCTTCCCCCCAGCTTTAGGCCATTAACCTTTGTTTCCAGTAAAGCTGAAGAGACCCTCGTGCTCACTCTTAATACTTTTAAGCAGGGGTCGATCTTAACATTGTTTTACTAGCCCAAACCCTAGTGCAAATTGACCAGGACTAGGCAGCTAACTCTCTACTTGTTTGTCTTGACTAGTGCAGATTTTCATGGCTGTTAATGAAGTTAAAAATCTCTACTTTAGCAGGTTCTAGTCCTCATGCCAATCTCTCTCAATGTTCCAGATGACCTGAGTGATTAACAGCTCATTAAGAGCTGCAGTTATCTGGCAGTTCAAGAGGGCAATCCCACAAAAGACTCAATGTGAGTCATTATCACTCCACTGTTGGGACTTTCAGCTAGTGTCCAAGGTGTGATCAAGGTAGAATGCTGTTAACCATTGCTGTGCCATGGACTGATATATCAGTCCAGAATTACTATGCATTCTAATTCTGTCAGCAGCAGCAGAGGGCTATGGGTTCAGTTCCCACATCCGGCACTTGGGTTAATATCCCAGTTCTGACACTGTAGTGTAGCATGAGAGGGGTGCTGCACTTCTTAGGTGCCGTCTTTCAGATGAGACGTTAAACTGAGGTCCCATCTGTCTGGATTGGTGGTTGTTCAGGTGGATGTTGAAGATCCCATGGCATTTATCGAAAAGAGTAGGGGAATTTTCCCAGTGTCTTGGCCAAATTTCCCTCATTCACTAAAAAATACCACCAACAGCTTAATCTGGTTCAAGGTCAGTTGGCATTTCATCTGTATCCCCTCCCCCAGGTTGTGCCTAAAAATAGGCAGGATTTGTCCTAGTGCACTTACCCGGTCATTAAAAACTAAACAACTAAATAAATTTAGCCCTGTTTAAGTCACATTTGCACTGGAGCAACCCGAGCTATCGGGTTGCTCCAATGCAAATGCAACTATGTGGACATGTACCAAATCACGGCAAGTCACTCATTAAGCCGGTCCCACATTCCCTTTCAAGCTGGGGATGCCGACCGGAGTGAGCAACTTGCAGTGGATTAAATTGCTGTGTGGACTGTCTGCACCACCGTAACAGGTCCAGTTTGACTTTGTGGTAGTGAGTGACAGTCGAGCCCCCTGACGCATGGCCCCTCACAAGCTCAAAATGCAGCAGTGCACAGAGGGGCCATGTGGACAGGTGGTTTACCACTTGCTGCTGGTCGGGAGCACACTGCTGCGGTCCCAAATGAGTAGCACTGCTGCCTTGTGAACATGGCTTAAGTCACTATGTAACCCCTGCAAATGGGGGTTCCCAAAGACTTCCAGGAGCTTGCTTGAATGCTCCAAGCCTGAATGGTGTTTGGCGTTTAAGCCATTTATCAGTGAGTGTTTTAGAACCTCTGGTACTGTCTCTTTAAGAGCTGTCTGCTTGCAGACATAATTAGTTTGTATGGGGACTGTATGTTTCTTCTCTGAGTACCACTCGAGCTGCTGCCAATTCACTTCATTTTTGCAGTCACTAGGAGTGCAAAGGGAACCTATCTGAAAGATGTAACTGTTTGCCAGAAATTATTTAGAGTAATAATGAAATTACAGTTTGTCTAACCTGCTTTCTTTGCAGTCAGAACTGTGTCTGCTAGTTCCCCATTCTAGTTTTTGAACTGCTGAACTGGACCAATCAGTGTGGGTGTTCTAGCTCTAAAATGGTGCCTTGGACGAATCAGAACTTGGACTCATAGTCTGAGCCAGCCACAAGAGGATTGTATGGGCAGTGACTCTGGGAGATGTAGTTTAGACTTCAGTGCCTTTTGGACCAACAGCAGCAGTCTATTGTGAGTGACAGCCAATCCAGTCAAGAACTGGGAGGAACTCAAAGGAAGTGCCCGGTTTTGTCGGTTGGAGTTTCAGTTGAGCTTTGGCAGTGAAGAAGGAAGGAGCCTGTGCTTTTTCAGTGTGCAGTTTAGTCAAAAACGTGTGTAAGGCCCAGAGTTCCGGTCTGCAGCTTGTTAGGACTGAATCCGTCCTGTGAAAAGAATCAAAGGATCTCTGAAGAGTAGAAACCAGGCTCACCCGTAGAAGACTGGAGGAATTGCTGAAAATTGCACTCGGTCTGTCAGGAACTGAATCTGCTGTGTGTTCTCCGGGTATTGTGCAGTAATTGCGATCGGGATACAGATGCAGCCTGCCTGGTATAGTGCTTTTTTATATGGATGTGTGAAGAGGTTTGTGTACCTCAAGTGAGCCCTGCTGACATTGAAGGACCCTATCTTATTTGGAGGTTGTGAGTACTAATTCAGGGTCGCTCCTGTTGAATTGCCACATTAAATCCAAATGGAATTACTGTACTGCTGACTGTTTAATTCTCCTTTTCTCTGTGTGAAAGGGCCCCTACCAGCTGCCACGGTTTGACTAGCCACTAGGCTTGGGTACCAGGGACAGTAACTGATAGGGATAGGCCTGTGCACAGAGCCATAGGTAGATTATTAGAGTGATAAGCTAATTAACCTGATTTCCCCTGTCCTTGTTATATCCCCTAAATAAATCAGAGCTGCTTGTTTCAGCAAAGTTATACTGCCTGAGGTATTTGTCTATGTTAAAGTACTGTACTGTGATTGTTGCACTGTATCTCATTTCTCAGGAGGTCCCAGTGCGGAACCAGACCTGGGGGTAAGTGTATACTGTGAAGGTAATTCTGATATATTGTGTGGGCCACTAGTGGGAAGAAAGGGGATTGCAGTGTCCCAGAGGGCTGTGACCAAGTTAGTTTAACTATTGCAAACCCTGACCTCTGGGTGGAGGCACCCGCCATTGGATCCAGGCCCTCAACCTGTTTGTGGCAAATCAGGCAGGGTAGTAGCCCCTGGGATAGCGCCATCTAGGGGTTACAACTAGCTTCCAGTTTTCTGAATTTGTCCATATTATTAAGACCAGTGACCCTCATTTCCTGTATTCTGAGTGTCTGTATCCAACATTTCAGTGACAAAATGCAAGGAGGTATACAGGATCGGCCCTGCAGGTGGTAGATTTTATCCCAGCCTCACCATACTTCCTCTCCCTCCAAATCTCAACTCTGTTCTTTCCCTGTACATCACTGCAGACCAGACTCTGAAATGACCACCCATAGATCCATAGTTGCCATTACTGGCAAGTGTAGGGGGTCCCCTGATCTTTCAAATGGACCATGCTAGCTATCACCATCCATACAGACCCACCCTTATCCCACCCAGCATGTCCTTTCATCCTAAATACAAAGATTTGGATCATGTATGGTACAAAAATAAACCTTAATAAAATACATAATTTGAAACCTTGAAATAGGCATTTCTGGGGTTGATAGATCCTATATAGAAATATAATATAGCATTATGCCTGTGTGCTGTTTCCTCTGGCTGATGAAAGGACAATGTTAAAGAAAAATATGTTAACTGTTGGGGCAGAGAATATTAAAATCAATGCTTTTAAAATAAAATGCCATAGTTTTCTATTTCCAAGTCCTTACATTTGTGTAGCCCTCACCCCAAATAAATCTTAAATGTGCTCCTGGTCCCTTCAGACTATACAAAACTTCAAGAAGTGAAGGTCTTCATTTGATTATAGGGTGGGGCTGGCTGAGAGTGTCTTTTCTGCTTGACTGTTCATTGCCCTGTGGATGGTGGTGAGAGTATGGTGAGGGTGTATTATGTGATGTCAGCTATTGTGTGTGCAGAGCTAGGACTGCTTGATTGAACATTTGCTGTTGTGGTATCTTCTGGTTTGGTAGGGGCAGAAGAGGAACAGATGAGGCCATGGTACAAAACAATGGGGGGCACTGTATCTTTTTATATCTGAACATCACAAAATTTGCCAGCAGATAAAGGCCTAGAGGTCTATCAAGTCTGCTCGAATGTGCAGCTAGCACCCCTTATTCTGCAGCTGCCCCTCCCTTCCACCGTTCCCCTTTCTGCTGGGGAGTTAGAAGCAATGTGGGGCAGGAGAGATGTGCAATAATCAGAGTATTTCTTGGCTTGCATTGTTTCCTGTATAAGTGATCAAAATGTACCATTATAATTAAGGGCTAGTGCAACCATCTACAGGCTAGTGCCATTTTGAATCAACTTGCCCTGCTGGCTAATGCAAAAAAAAAGATTAAGGTTGACCCCTGCCTTTAAGGTACTTGAAGGTCTCAGTCATGTCCCCTCCCTCCCTCTCGTGTTGAGCCCCCTGAGTCTCTCCTGATATGTGTTGTGTTGCTGGCCTTGGATCATCTTTCTTGCCCTTCTCTGGACCATTTCCAGCAAGCTGATATCCTTCTTAAGATAAGGACACCAATACTGCACACTGTACTGTAGGTGCAGTCCCACTAGAGACCTGTACAGTGGCAGAATGACCTCTGTCTTCCTGCTGGTAATTCCTCTGACTATGTAGCCCGGCATCCGATTAGCCTTGGCTGCAACTTTTCCATAGTGTGCTGATTATTTCAGGTCACCTATGATAATTATACCTCTGACTGACCTTGTTACCTGCACACCCCTCAACCAGTATTTGGTCCTGGGATTTTTCACCCCCTCAAGTGTATTACTTTACATTTTTTAGCATTAAGCCACAGTTATCAAATGCCACACCACTTCTCTAGCCAAGCCAGGTGCCCCTGAGTTCCTGTCTCCCCTCTTCCATGTCCTCCCTCTCACAAAGCTTTGTGTCAGTGTGAACAGGCAGATCTTTCTCTTGATCCCACCTGCGATTTCACTCATGAATATGTGAACAACATTAGAGAGAGCACAGAGTCCTGTGGGACACCAATGGTCAAAGTTGTAGCTTCTGGAACCGCCCTCCCCAAATACCAACTTTGGCTTTTGTCCTGCAGCCTATTTCTGACCAACCCAACAAACATAGCCCCCATCTCCAATGTCTTTCAGCTTCCTGACCAGTCTGATGTGAGGTACAGAGCTGAAGGCCTTGCTGAAGTCTGCATAAAGGAAATCAACTGCTTGGCCCTATCCACTGTCCTGGTGAGCCAGCAAGTCAATTAGGTGAGTCTGGCAGGACCTCCCTGACCCAAACCCATACTGCTTCACTATTCAAGTGTGTGAATATATATCTTACAGTCCTGTAACTATTTGTATTTTTGTTTTTACCTCCAGTAAAATACTTTTTCTGACTTTTTGTGGTCTGGAGTACTGGTTCTTCATTGTGATTTTATCTGTTGTTTTCCCGCACCCACTGTTATTCGGAGCTCTGCCTTCTGCAGTATCCATGCTGCTTCATATCCTGGAGCCCATTATGCTCATAAAAGCCACCAATTTCTCTTTCTGGATGGTCTCCGTCAGCGTGCCCAGTACTGAGCCAAGGCTAACTAGCCTGTCATTCCCTGGTTCATCATTCATCCCAATTTTCTGAAGAGGCACAATACGAGTAGTTTTACAGTTCCAGGGCATGATCCCTGATTCCACAGAGGGGATCCGCCAGAGCCTCTGTCATTCCCCTTAGAACCCTTGGGTGCATGCCATCTGGCCTGGGGGATCTATCCAACTTCAGGGCACTTAGGACTTTAAGTACTCCATCAGCTTGAAAGTCAACATCCTTAACTTCCCCCCCCCTCCAGGTCCCCACTCCCCTGTTCCCTTGTGGCACTGGTCCATCCTTATCTCTAGTGAAGACTGAACAGAAGTACTTCTTGTGGGTTTCATGTCATGATGGCCCATTCCCATGAGGTGAGTACAATGTGGGCCTATGGACCACAGTGATCAGTGAATCAGCACACCCGGCGAGAAGGGCGAGTGTCAGAACTGTGAACAGAGCACAGAAATAAAAAATGACCATCCACCAACAGTATCAGGGAACACACATGGGACAGGGATGGACCACTGGATGGGGGCAACACAGAGTGAGGGAACACTCGGGAACATGCAGAGGACCCGGCCAGTGCTGCATTGATGCATGGCAGGAGCACAAGGATGGTGGCACGGTGGATGGGGCGGGCAATGCTGGAAAATCAATACTGAGGACAATGCAGACAGGCAGGTGAGGGGGTGTCAGTGTGTGGGGGGATGATGAAAGCACTACAGGCAGACCGGTGGAGGAAGTGGCTGGCCACCAACATGCAGGTGCCCACACATACAGGGCAGGTTGTGAAAGGGCTGAAATGGCCGGAGATGGTGCCATGCACTGGCACAGGTGGTGTGGCCAGGACTGCACAGAGGCATGTGCATATGCAGTGGTGGTGGTGGACAAGAGACGTGCCGATGCACAACGCAACAGCCAGATGGAGGGTGCCGTATCACAAGACTGGAATCATGCACAATGGCATGCAGCAGCCAGGAATGGCAGGGGCGCAGCATGCACCACCTGGTAGGTTACACCTGGGGCTGGAGGTTGAAGGCGAGCCCCCTCAGGTAGTTGGCCGTGCTGCGCAAAGCGTACTCCAGCATGACCTCCACCCGCCGGTGGAGATCCTTGTAGTGCTTGATTTTCATGGTGATTGTGGCCCCAGAGACTAACTGGCTGTCTAGTGTAATGTACCTGTGCTGTATGCTACACCATGTATTATTTCACGTAATTCCCTGGGTAGCCCCTGAAAAAGGGACCTTCGGGGCCCAGTGGGCTTACCCGGTTATCAAAATTTAATAAATAGATAATGGCTCCATGCAGAGCACACTGAGGCACTGTTCCTCCTTGAGGTAGTCGATAAAGCACCATAGGCTTGGATGTGTGGCACCCAGGTGAATGTTGAAGCCCTAGTGATAGCCCTCTACCACATTGTTCATCTGTGGCAGGCCTGCACATGCTGCATCGTAGACATTCCATACCTCATGTGGAAACAAAGGTAACCACTGCGTTTACCTGCTCACAGCCCTGCCTAGCCAGGTGTCTTCCATATAGTCAAGGACTGGACACAGTACCACATCACTGGCCTTGTAGAACGGTGTATTGCAGAGGCTGGCATTACGCATCGGCAACATCCCCCATGGGCATGAAAGCCAGGGTGAGTAAAATCTGTATCGGTAGCGCAAAGCCCTCATCAAGTGAATAGCAATGCAGCAGCTCGGGGCTACACTGGACACAGCACCACACCATCTGGCAGTAATGAAAGTAGCGCCCCCATGCAGCTGTACCCGGGAACACACAGGAGAACATGCACCAGGCTGCCCACTCAAAGTCCATGAGAGCTGTTTTCGGTGTGCAATCCTCCAACAAGTGCCACACCTCACCAAACACACATGCATACACTTGTTCCCATTGCCAGAACATAAGCACATACAAGGTGGATACCACAACATCTGGCCACAGCCCGTGGATGGCTTACAACTGCCCAAAGATGGGTGGTGAGGCACGAAAGTTGGCATTGAGGAACCAGTGCTCATTGTCACCTAGGAAACACATGAATGCTGTGCCGTGAACACAAGCACCCTGTCAGCCACCAGTTCTCTATTGTGTTGGAGGAAGAGCTCACTCGTCAGAATGGCACGATACTCCAGAGTCATGGTGAGCTTTCGCACAGTGACAGGTGTCACAGGGCAGCCCTTTGCAGCCTTCCACACCCTCTGTGTTCTCTGTTTGAGCAATGTCACTGTGGGCATCCTGCCAGCTAAGGCATCAGCTATGTCAGACGTGCTCTGGACAATGACCTGTCCAGTGCTCTCCATGATGGTGCATGCCCTGTTGCGGACCCCAACAATACTGTCCACATGCCTATGCCCCCTGCATCAGGGACATGATTGTGAGGCCATCCACAGAACACAATGTGGTCTGCCTCTGTGAAGGTGCAGGGCACTGGTACTTGTGGTCCTGGCAGCATCGCCATAGACCTCACCATCTACCTCCTTATCACACCTGTAAAGAAAACCGTCATTGGAAAGTAAGGGTCTCCCATTCTGCCTCTGTGTGCAGATGTACAGGGCACTGGTACTTGTGGTCCTGGCAGCATCGCCAATAGACCTCACCATGTACCTCCTTATCACTCCTGTAAAGAAAACTGTCACTGGAAAGTAAGGGTCTCCCCTTCTGCCTCTGTGTGCAGGTATGCAGGGCACTGGTACTTGTGGTCCTGGCAGCATCACCAATAGACCTCACCATGTACCTCCTTATCACACCTGTAAAGTTAACCGTCATTAGAAAGTAAGGGTCTCCCCTTCTGCCTCTGTGTGCAGGTGTGCAGAGCACTGGTACTAGTGGTCCTGGCAGCATCGCCAATAGACCTCACCATGTACCTCCTTATCACACCTGTAAAGATAACCGTCATTGGAAAGTAAGGGGTCTCCCTTCTGCCTCTGTGTGCAGGTGTGCAGGTGTGCAGGCACTGGTACTTGTGGTCCTGGCAGCATTGCCAATAGACCTCACCATGTACCTCCTTATCACACCTGTAAAGATAACCGTCATTGGAAAGTAAGGTCTCCCCTTCTGCCTCTGTGTGCAGGTGTGCAGGGCACTGGTACTTGTGGTCCTGGCAGCATCAGCCAATAGACCTCACCGTGTACCTCCTTATCACACCTGTAAAGATAACCATCATTTGAAAGTAAGGGTCTCCCCTTCTGCCTCTGTGTGCAGGTGTGCAGGGCACTGGTACTTGTGGTCCTGGCAGCATCTCCAATAGACCTCACCACGTACCTCCTTATCACACCTGTAAAGATAACCGTCATTGGAAAGTAAGGGTCTCCCCTTCTGGCTCTTGAGGTATGTCACAGTATCCATCCCTCGTCACCACAGAACTGAGATGACATGTACAGCCAGAGGGGAGACCATATACACCCAGGTGGCACATGTGACCATGCTGGGTGTGCATGGGCATGGTACCGCCTGGAACACCAGCCAGTGCCATCCAGCAGCAAAAGGGGCTGCATCACCATTGCTTCAGGTTTGTCAACATGATGGAGGTGCAGCTTGGTGGTATGTGCGGTGGTGAGGAGGCATCTGGGCTGCTTGTGGACTCTGACTGTGGAAGAGAGTGTTTCTTGGTGAGCAGTGGAAATGGCGACTGTGCTATTACTGAGCACAGGTCACACTTGGTAGCTGGCTCAGTGACAGTACTCCTGTCCTGTGTGCAGCCTGCTGCTGCACTCATGTGCTACAGGTACAAACTGTAATTACTGCATCACTCAGTCCTGCCTTCCAACCTACCTACATTGCTGCTGTGCGTGGATTCGAACGGTGGCGGCACTGTGCACCATCATTCCACTGCACCACCTGCATTAGTCCACTGCGCTATGAGTGAATGCTGGAGACTACTGGCCACATTGTACCTTGGCCTCATTGACTGTGTCTGTGCCTTGGTGGGGTGGGTGGGTCCGCTGCATGTAGTTTGCTGCCTGCGTCCGACCCATATGTACTTTGCTGCAACCACCGGTTGGGGATTGTACACCACCTGTGGGCCTGTATGGACTGGGGGCTGCACACAGGGCTATTGGTGCATTGTACTGAGGGGGCCTAATGCCCGGGTCATGCGCCCTTTGCTGCAGGTGGTCTGTGTTGTGCTGTGTGAGACATGCGGTGTGCAGAATTGCAGCAAATCACTATTCTGTCATGTTCAACATTTTACTGTTGCTGTCATGCCTGTCACCCAAGAAGGTAGTCACCTTGTTGATGCTATTCACCATACTGGAGGTTGCCCAAGGGGTGTAGTCGCCATTGCCTACCATACACCATTCCCTACTGCTCCACATACTGTCATTCAGCATTCTGTAGGTGCTGTTGTGCAGGTCACTCCTCTGATAGAGCCTTTATCACTGGATACCCTTGTAAAGTACCTCTGCTTTCTCCTCAATATCCTCTGCCAAACCACCTTCCTTTTAAATTGCACTATTTCATCCTTGCTGTTCCTTTTCTCCCTTAAGTAATGGAAAAATGCCTTCTTCCCTGTTTTTGTCACCGGTGCTATCTGAACTTCCCTTGTCGCCTTTGCCACCTCAACGGCTCTGATCACCTCCCTTGACTTAGCAGAGTAGGCCACCCTTTCTTCCTCCTTCTGAGAATGTTTGTACTTCCAGAAGGCTGCTGTCTTGCCACTTACAGCTTTTGCCACCTCCTTACTGAACCAGCTGGGCTTTTTGTCCTTAGTTGTCTTACTTTTGATTTTGTCACACTCTCTGGTGGCTCCACCAGTCCCTCCTTTATTATTGCCTATTTCTATTCCACATCCATCTCTTCAGATTAAAGCAAGGTGTAGTACTAGAATTTCTCACATCCTTCCAAAGCCAGCCCTCTTAAAGTCCAAGCCATTCAGGCCAGTCCTGGTCCTGACTTTCCCTGCCATTATCAAGGTGGACCCACACAATATGGTGGTCACAACCTGTAAGTGGGCTTCCACTTTCACATCCTGAACATGCTCACAGCTGGACAAGACCAGGTCCAGTACAGCCCTCTCCTTAGTGGGTTCCATGACACCTTGGGCACAAAACCACCCTAAGATGCATCCAGTCCACCCGAGGCAAATGTACACTCAATTATTACTGCCTCCTCCTTACTGGCAATTTCCATGATTTGAGACACTAGTAACCTGTCCAACTCCTCTTCCTGGAAAGGTGGCTTGTAGACCACCCATATCCTTAGTTTCCTCCCTGCTGTGAATTGTACCTGTACCCTCAATGATTCATTCTCATCCTCCACCTCTTCCTATATGGTTCAAGTTACCCCCTCATTCACGTAAAAGGCTAATCCCCCCCCCTCTTTCCATCCCCTATCCTTTTCATACAGTTTGGATTAGGGAACGGCGAGGCCCCAATCAAGGTTTTGTGAGGCCCACGTCTCTGTGATGGCTGCTGGGTCCACCTCTCCTCTGACATCAGTGACTGCAATTCTTCCATCTTGTTTCCCAGGCTTCTAGTACTCAGAGACAGCAGACCCGCTGCGACTCGGGACCTCCTTACTTCTGATCTCGCCCATCACCCCTGCTGCCTCAGTTGTCCCAAACCTCCACCCTTCTCATCTCACTACTCCCCATGATGCCCTGTTTGGAGGTAAGCCTATTAGCCTCCTCCAGCAGATGACTAAGGGTACTGTGCACTCTGCTGCTTCCCATGTCAGTTCAGATTGATGCTGTTTCTTATTTTGTTCCTCCAGCTTCTCTCGTACGCTTGAACCTTTCCTGCCCAGATGCAACCTGTTCTGTGCATGCAAGCTCTTGTTATCCCAGGTTCCTCCCACCCATCAACCAGCCTGTACTCCTCTTTTCATACACCCTAAGCCATCTGTTGAATTCCTCTGTTATTACCTTCCTTCCCATACTATCCTCAGGACTGGAAGCACCTCTGAGAAGGCTACCATCTTCCCAGCTTCACTGCACATTTTCCACTTCCTTGATCCTCTCTTCCACCTCCCTCATCTCACACCCTTTAAGGTCATTCATCTAGAGGCATGATAATCTGAAGTTTCTCCCACTGACTTCACACTGCCCTATCAGAGATCCCACCTCCTGCCATTATCCTGGCATGCACTCCACCTTCGCAGTGCTTGCTTTGTCTCTTCCCACATCTCACCCCTTCACTACTGAATCCCCGGGATTACCACCTCCTTCCTCCACCCTGGGCCTCCCACTCTCTATCCATCCTGCTGTCCTCCCATCTACCTCCTGTCCCATCTTGTATTCCTCCCGACCCCTACCCAGCTATTCCCATCCCTCCCAAGCTTTTCTCCCCAGCATGCTCCCTGCCTTACCTCTGTGCTCACCCCATCATCTGCTTGACCCTTCTGAACCCCCAGGCCACCTAAACTTTCCTTGGATGATGCATGGCCATGATGTGTTCATTAAAGCCTGAACAGCAATCCTACAAGTAGATAAAGAAAATTATTAACTCAGGTACTAGTTAACATAAATGTATCGACACTACAGACTTTTTCTTACATTTTACTGCACAGAATAACGTCACCTAAAGAAGTTTATACCTCACTAGAACTGAAATGGCTACGCTGTGATCATATGTTTAATGTATATATAATGCAACCTGACTCCTTGTGTAAAATGTTGGACTATAGTATGGACACTGTTGGATAGAAATAGAGAATGATGTGAATACAGGGACACTTGGAGAAATGATGATGGCTGTACACTATCTGTTGCTTGTTATTGACAGTATGATATTTAACAACAAATGAAATATATGCTGTCTTTTACTGATGTAGTTACAGTACAGATATATGTTTTTATATATTTTTAATATTGGTTAAATATAACTAATAAATGAATAATTCAAGAAAACCATATAATGTTTAGGCTATAACAAGAACCTACAATTTGAGTGTAATACTGAAGTGCTTTAATGTAAATGTAAAAGGCATGGAGAACATTCAGTGAGTATATGTATTTATTTTTGGAATGCAGATACTCTTCCTTGAGGAAGCCCCATATTTGGGAAAACTATTGGAAGTGGCTTGGGGGGAAATCTGCTTAACGAAAAGAAAGAAAAGAAAGGATACTGAAACTTAAAGATTGTGTTAGTGTGGCTGGTGTTCACTAATTTATTGTAAACCATTTGACACAAGCTTTTGAACAGCACAGTTCAGTGCTTTTCAGCAGTAATCTGTTATGAATGATGGAGAATTATTCTGCTATTAGAAACACTCTTTATACATCGAAGTTAACTCATTTTAGTGATGTATTTAAAGAAATAGTAGATAATGAGAATTAGCTGTATGAAGCAGTTAACAATAAAATGGCATTAAAAAAGTATAACACTCCAAATGTGAGTTTTGACAGTAAGCAAAAAAGTTTTTCTTTCACAGATTAAATGATTTTCTACAAAGCTAAAGGCACAGCATTTATTTAGCATTCATACAGAGTATAAATAGTGGGTATAAGTATAAGTGGGTATAAGTATAGTATAAGTGGGTTGGGGGTGTTAGGGAACTGGAATGGAGTTTGGGAGGATAAGGGACTATACACCAAGGACTGGCTTCATCTTGCCCCATTAGGGAAGGAAGTCCTTAAACAGGGGATGGCTGACTACATTCAAGAAAGATGGGGTTTAGACTTGTGAGGGGGAGGGATAAGGAGGGCTGACCAGAAGCCCTCCTCCAGATGAGGGAGTAGCCTTCAAGCCCAAGGGGAGGGAAACATACTGGGGTGGAGGTTTCAGGAGGAGCAGAGGGAGGATGGAAGTATAAGGAATCAGGGTGGGGTCGACAAAGAGGATCAGGGATAAGGGGTGGGGGTTGGTGTTAGTAAATGCCAGGAGCTTGGGAAACAAGTTGCTAGAGTTCCAGGCCATGCTGTTCAAGGGTGGGGGTGGATGTGGCGGCGGTCACGGAGACGTGGGCCAACAAAAACCATGACTGGGACCTAAACGCACGGGGTACATTATGCTTAGGAAGGAGAGAAAGGAGGGCCGGGGTGGAGTGACTATGTTCATTAGAGATGACATAGAAATTGCTAGGGTAGAAGAGGCAGAGGGAAACGTGGAGGCCTTATGGGTCACCTTATGATCTCTAGCAGGAGATAAGGTCAAGCTGGGTGTAATATATAGGCCCCCTGGGATGAGTGATGTTCTAGAGGATGGTTTGCAGGACAACATCATTGCCCAGTGTGGCCCAAAAGGGGAAGGAGTGGTGCTGATGGGGGACCTTAATATGCCAGGTACAAACTGGGGAACCAAGTACTCTAAGGTGGCCAAGGAGCAGAGGCTGCTGGATGGCTTCCAGGATGTGTTCTTAACACAGCATGTGATGGAGCCCACAAAGGAGGGGCATGTCCTGGATGTGGTTCTAGCAGATGGGGATCTGGTAAGGGACCTGGTTGTACGGGACCCCCTGACTGGAAGCGACCACAATACTGTCTGGTTTCAAATCAGCATGGGGGGGGGAGATCTAGGACACTGGCAGTGGACTTCAGGGGGAAGACTTTGTGGGCATGGGAAATATTCTCAAGGATCACTTGAAGGGGATTACCTCAACGACAAGTGTGGAAAGGAGATGGGAGGTCATAAACCGGGGACTTCATGAGGCAGTCAGGATCTGCGCTAAGTTGAAATGTAAGGGAGCATGGTCACATAAACCATGCTGGTGGTCCAGTGAGGTAGAGGTAGCAGTCAGAGAAAAGAAGGCGGCCTACAAAAATATGAAACAACAAGAGGGATAGGAATAAGGAAATGTACCATCTTGCATCTAGAAAAGTCACCCATATGGTGAGGGAAGCAAAGTCCAGTAAAGAACAGTGGCTGGCACAGGGGATACAAGGAGGGGAAAATGGGTTCTTCCAGTACATTGGGAGAGGAGAAAAACTAAGGGCCATCTCATCAGATTGAGATCAGAAGGAGGGTGGGTGGAAGAGGCAAGGGACCAGGCAGAGGTATTTAACGAGTACTTTGCCTCAGTGTTCACTAGTGAGGGGGATGGGATATTTACAAAGCAAGGCATGAAGGGGATGGAAGCGGCAGTGAGTGGGATCAGGGGAGCAACAGAAATGGAGCAAGAGGGAGGGAGAGGTACCCCAGGGGTGTCACATCTGGATAAGGATAAAAAGGCCAGTAAGGTGGAGGGGACGGATGATGCTATCTCCACCAAAAGGGTGTGGTTAGCCCTCAAGGCCCTAAAGAAAGACAAATCTCCTGGGCCGGATGGCATTCATCCGAGAGTACTATGGGAATTGGCGGACATACTGGCTGCACCCCAGGCGGAGCTCTTCAACAGGTCACTTGAGACCGGGAGGGTACCTAGGGATTGGCGAGAGGTATATGTGGTGCCAATCCATAAAGGGGGGTCAAGGGAAGTACCAGGTAACTATAGACCCATCAGTTTGACCTCAGTGGTGGGAAAATTAAAGGAGAGTATACTAAAGGAACGATTGGGGGTGTACTTGGAGGAGGTGGGAGGTCTGGATAGTTGGCAACATGGGTTTGTGCCAGGTAGATCATGTCAAACCAATCTTGTGGAGTTCTACGAATGGGTAACATCAGAACTGGACAGGGAAAGCCTGTGGATGTATTATTCTTGGACTCCAGCAAGCGTTGACTCTATCCCCACAATGGTCTGGTGGAGAAACTGATGGGGTTAGGAGTAGGCCCTTTGATGGTCAGATGGATTGAAAACTGGCTAGCTGGACACACCCAGAGAGTAGTGGTCTGTGGGGAGCTCTAACCCCAGAGAGGTTGGTAGTGGGTACCGAGGGTTTGGTCCTGGGTCCAATCCTGTTTAATGCATACATATCGGACATCAGGAGGGTATAGGGTGTGAAATGAGTCTCTTCATGGATGACTCCAAGATGGAGCAGTAGTTGAGGGAGAAAGGGAGGTTGGAACTGCAAGGGACCTGACACCCTGGAAAGCTGAGCTCACACATGGAAATTAAATTTCAATATCACTAAGTGCAAGGTGTTAGCCTTGGTCAGGGAAACCCTAAACACAGGTACACCCTGGGAGGGAGGTGCTGGAGGCCTCAATAGGGGAAAAGACCTAGTGGTCATGGTGGATGCATGTATGAATAACTCTGAGCAGTGCAGGAGGCGGCTACAAGGCAAACAGAATGTTGGGATGCATCATAAGGGATCACCTCTAGGAGCAAGGACGTGATTCTGACGCTGTACAATGGACTGGTTAGACCACACCTTGAGTACTGTGTGCAGTACTGGAGACCACACTTGAAGAGGGACATACAGCTCCTGAGAGAGTACAGAGGAGGGCAAACTAAGATGATACGAGGGCTAGGATTTGACGATGAGGACAGACTTGAGGAGCTCTGCCTGTTTTCATTGGAGGAGAGAAGGACGCGGGGACATGATTGAGGTCTTCAAGTACCTCAAGGGAATAAATAGGGTAAACATGGAGGGGATGTTAGACTAAAGCAGGAGGTATCACCAGAGGGCATGGTTTGAAGTTGGAAGGTGGAAGGGTGAGGGGGAAAAAGGAGGAGGTTTTTCACTGAGAGGGTGGTGGAACCTTGGAATGCACTGCCTGGTGAGCTGGTTCAGAGATCCACAGTGGAGGGCTTCAAGAGAGGGTGGGACAGACACAGAAAGTGGATGTATCAGATGATGGCCTGTCCCAGGGGGGTGGGGATGGATGATAGGGGTTTCTGGAGCACAAGGGATGGGAGGGCCTCGGCACCCAACTAAGGAGCTAAGGTTTGAGCAGACTCGATAGACCGTTAGGCCTAATCTGCTGGCAAATAGTATGTTAGTATAAAGATGGTACAGGAAAGCTTAAAATATAATAGGTTTATTAAGACAACATAGAGGATAATGCTTGAGTAATAGTGGTTAACCATGACATAATCACATCATGCAGTTACCAGGACATCCAAGTAAACCTCAAGAGTGCAGCTTGAAAGAATTACAGTTGTCATGACAACCGAAAGAGGTGATTACGTCCATGGTTGACCACTGTTACTCAGGCATTATATTTTATAGTGTATGAAAAAACTAGCCACTTTTGGGGGTGGGTAAAAATACAGTTTTTTTCAAAGTAAATACATGAATATAATGTATGGACAATGTCTATTAACTCCTGTTTTCAATCAGTTTATAACCTGATAATCCCATCGTTATGACATCAGTATGCTGTAAAGCTTGTTTAATTATGTCATAATGATGGGATTACAGGATAGAATGTCACCACCTGTCAAAATTGTTTGAAAGGAAAGGTGATCTGCTGCTTGGACATTCATTCAAACACACACATTACATTCAGACAGTTACAGACCTGCTGCAGTACAGATTACAGTGGCTAATTTCAGCACTTCAGTTCCTCAACATTCAAACAAGAAGGCATCCATAGCTGAGCAGAAAACAAACACACATTGAAAAGTTGTATTTTCCCCTACAGTGGCTTGTTTTTCCATACACTTCAAAATACAATGCATGAGTAACTCTGATCAGCCATAGATGTAACCTCGCAGCTGGCATGACAACTGTGAACCTCTTGAGCTGCACTCTTGAAGTTTACTTGGTTGTCCTGGCAACTGATTGAGGTGATCATATCGTGAGTAACCAATGTTACTCAGGCATTATCCTCTATGTAATGGCATTTAGTTGAAAAAGGCACGCTAAGAGATTTAACAAGTACCGGCAGTCAAATGAACTGCAAGAGAGCTACATGGTGGGTAAGATAGGCAATAGCCATTTGGGGCACATGTAAAAACAATATACTGGTGAGGTAATTAGTTAACTTGTAAATATGTCTAATATCATTATGATATTTAATAAGTGTTTATACCAGCAATTGCAGATATTGTAAAAAGCCACAAAATGTGTAAAGTGGAAACAAAACTGTGCAATGAACTGAAACTAGTATGATACTTGGTTTATTTGCATTCAAAGTGCATGCTATTTATAAAATGTACACAATTAAGAAAATAGACTTGAAAATACTTATATTGTTATCACAGTCCCCAAGAAGAAGCCTTTTAAGGTGAAACATTAGGATTGGTCAAACAAACAGCAATAATCAAGATTATTTCATGAAGTGTCCTTTTTGTCCAGAGAGGCCCTTTGATAACAGTGTCCAGAATTCTGCCAAGGAGCAGCTTCACTTAAAACATTTACAGAACATTGGGGGGTTACCCCCAGGAACTCCAAAATCAGGAAGTAGTTCTTCATAGAAAGAGTAGTGGATTCCTGAAACAACCTATCCGCAAAGGTGCTGTGGGTAAAGACAGTGGTGGGGTTCAAGAATACATGGGACAGCCACAATGGAAGAATCTTATGGGAACTGTATGGGGGGTTACTGGGACAGAGATCAAGCAGGATCTATGTTGATACTATTGGTAGGGAAAATGGACAAACTGGGTGGGCCAAGCACTCCATATCTGCCAACATATTGTGTTTGTCTATGGCTGCTATCTATATTTCTGTGTCTATAAATGCAGTGTCCAGTTTATGAAACACTGAATTGATTATGACGTCATCTGCAGAGTGTTTAAAAGTCAAGTGCTGGCAGCCTGTAGGAGCAACCAGAGACTATGGAGCAAAGATCATTTAATTTCACATGATTAATGAAAATGAATGAAAGAATTGCAGTCTACGGCTAATCTTTTGGGTGCTGCATTTACATATGAAGTTTTCCTAGTGGTTTCAGAGGAATATTGGTATATACAATAGAATTCATTAGGACTCAAAGTGAAAAACACATCAAGAAAATTAAAATTGCCACCATACAAGAGCTGGTTGTGATATGTTTGTAAATTAAAATACTCAAGGTTTTTTCTTTTTTTTGCTGCATTAAAAGCCATAGATCAGGTTTCAAGTATCTATAGATTTTGTTATGTATTATTATTGTTTTTGTTTTTAATCACACCTTCCTCAGTGTTATAATAAATAGCACAGAAGATATCAGTCATAAATGATGATGTTGTAATTCGGAAAGGAAATCCGGCCACTCCAGGGCATTCCACCTTGCAGTGAAGCATGGTGTGACCTCAGATTGATGGTTGTATCAGAATCTGATGTCACAAGGATGATACTATGGATTTGTCTGTCAAAAGTTACCTGCATACATTATGATCAAATGATATGTCATTTACACAGTGTACACTGTGAGGATCTGAATCCTATATCAACCCTTGACATTAGTAAGGTGTCTAATATTTGGCTGCCATACAGATATTACACTCCAATTATACAGAATGTTCATTATGTGGGTCTGGATTCTCATTGGCTATTCAGATTTAATGTTAGTAACATGTCTAAGGATTGGTTGCTATCCATACATTACAGTTAAACTATACCTCACTTACAGAATGTGCATTGTGGTTCTGGAATACCACTTCAAGCATTTACATTTAATATTAGTATCCTGTCATATATAAAATATATATTACAATTACATTGCCTGTCATTTACAGCATATCCATTGCCTGGGACTGGAATTACACAGTATTTGTTTATATGTGGTATTAGAAAAGTGTCTAATGATTAGTTCCAAGGGCTCTAGGGTAAATGTGTGAACAGTTTCCTGAGGCACAAATTAGGAAAAGGAAACATAAGGGATATACTGTATTGCTATCATGTCAAGATTAAATAGTTTCACTTCTGGTTTGTTCCTCATTTCCCTAACATGCTTATTTTTATGCAAAGCAGACCCTGCTCTCCTGTTTAAATAATGACTGCCTTCTGGAGGGACAGACACATCTCTGCACATCAGTTCTTATCCAGAACAGCAATGAATCACTTGATGTTTATTAATTTTATGCACGTTTTAGGGTCACTAATAGTTTTACTTGCCTTTCTACAATGTAAGTACTCAATACTTTGCATATTTGATTTTTTATGTTACGCTCCAGTTAAACGAATACATGTTATTTCTATAATGATTCCTCTCCCTGTATTGCCCAGGTGTCCGACCCGACATTGTACTGACCCAATTGGGTCCCGAAGTGAAACAGCCTGGTCAGTCGGTGCGGCTGAGATGCGGGGTTAGCGGGTTCGATCTGAGCAGCACCTGGATGGCTTGGGTGAGGCAGGCTCCTGGGAAAGGACTCGAGTGGCTCGTAGCTACTACAGGTCCTTTGTCAACTACTATAACCCCGTGATCCAGAGACGGTTCTTCACCTCAAGGACAGCTCCAATCTCTATTTACAGATGAACAGCCTGCAGGTGGCAGACACCGCCATCTATTACTGTGCGAGACATGCACAGTGAGAAAAACGGAGCTACAACGTACAATAACTACTACAGTGGGTTCAGTCTGAATGATCACTGAATGTCTTGAGTGAGACAGGCTCCCGAAAAAGGCTGAGTGGCTCTTCAGATGTATCTTACCATCTGGCAGTTACAACTACTGTAACTCTGGGTTCTTGAGGCGGATCTCTGTCTCAAAGAACAGCTCCAATTTCTATTTAGAAATGAATAATTTGTTGGTGGGAGACACCGCCCTATGGTCGGTCACAGGCTAGCTAGGACTTACCGAGTCTGCACCCATCCCGAGTTAAAACCTATTTGTTGCATTGTACTGTGCAATTGTGGGATCTACTCCTTCACAAGTTTGTAAATCCACACACACACACACACACACACACACACACACACACACACACACGGTGGCACATACTCAAGCACACCGGGGGAGGTTGAGCTTAAAATGTTTGCATTGCAAACAGACTGACAGAAACATGTCTTCGGAGAAGAAACCTCCCACGGTAGTTATTCTATCAATAGGAGTTTCAGTAGTAGAAGCATTACGCACCTTTTCCCGTAATGTGCAAAGATGCTTGAAATGTATTTTCCCGACTCAGGAGGAATCTTATTTTATAAGTGTTTGTTTTCTGCTGTATAATCACCGAACTCGAGTTGAATTCCACATGGTTGTATATTACCAGAAGTTGCATTCCTATACATCTAATTAAAAAATTAAGGAGGCAGTATACCACAGTGGGTTAAGGTTCCGAGCTGCAGTTTTGGAGACCTGAGTTTGAATCCTACAGCTGCATGGGTGCATATTGTGTGATTGTGAACAAGTCACTTCACTTCCTCATGCTCACAGGTTACACCTGTAAATGAGTTTTCAGCTTAGTGTGTCTCTCCTGGTTAAGCAATAAAAAAAATGTGTTAGGACCCGTCCTGTGATTGACAGGGATCTTTTGTATCTCATATTGTTGTAAAAACTCTACATTTACATCAATGTGTACTTGATTACTGTATAAAATGGGAGTTCAGCCCAATGCTCGGCAAGGGACTGTGTGAATCCCAAACTGGTGTAGGTGCTCTGCTGCTGCATTTGCATCAGTTTGTGCACCGGATTATAAAACGGAAGTGACCCATGTGAATACCACACAGTTGTTCATGCTCCACAGTTTTATAGGTGTGTATCTGTATATAAAATTTGAATCCAGCCCCTGGCATGAGAAGGAACTATGTGAATCCAATACAGTTGTGTGTTCCCAGCAGTTGCATGAGTGCTCACTGTCACAGACCCACTCAGCAGGTCAGGCCCTCTACTCCCATAGTGACAACCTCTGAGCACAGTTTTGTGAACAGTGTAACAGACAAGGTAACCCTCTTGTCTGTTTTTGTGAGTTCGGATCTACCTTTGGTCTCAAGTCTTGGAGGATTCAAACTGTTACCCTCTTGCTAGCGTACCAATGCACAGGTTCAGAAATTCTGTCTTCGGGGCAGATATCTTTGCCTATGGTCACCTAACCAGGTGTACAGAGATGAACCCTTTAAAACTTTAATAAAGACCTCAGATTTTAAAGACGCTTCTCTTCCAGTTTGGTACCGCTATTCAAGCTTATGTCTAATTGTCTGCTTCTAAGCTTATACTTTTCTTACAAATAAATAGAAGTCAAAGATAGACCAAGTAAGTTCTAAAAGAATTTTACTAAAATATTTAAAAATATGTAATCTGGTTCAAGGTCTGTTGGCATTCATCTGTATCCCCCTCCCGGTAGTGCCTGAAAATAGGCAGGATTTGTCTAGTGCACTTATCCGGTCAACACAAAAAGAATAAATAATAAAAATAAATAAAACACAAAATACAGAACTCTTATATCCCAAAACATACAAATCTATTAAAAGAAACACGGTTTATACAGTGCAATGTCCTACTTACAGAATTTAGATTTAACTGTCTTCCTAAATACTAGTTACAAGTGTAGTCAGTGTCAGTGGCTCAGTAGGTAGCACACTCACTCTGAGGCTGGGAGATCAGAGGGCTGTGGGTTCAGTTCCCACATCTGGCACTTGGGTTAATATCCCAGTACTGACACTGCAGTGCAGCATGAGAGGGGTGCTGCACTCCTGAGGTGCCGTCTTTCGGATGAGATGTTAAACCGAGGTCCCATCTGCCTGGATTGGTGGTAGTTCAGGTGGATGTTAAAGATCCCATGGCACTTATCGAAAAGAGTAAGGGAATTTTCCTGGTGTCCTGGCCAAATTTCCCTCATTCACTAAAAAAAATACCACAAACAGCTTAATCTGGTTCAAGGTCAGTTGGCATTCATCTGTATCCCCCTCCCCCGGGTCGTGCCTGAAAATAGGCAGGATTTGTCTAGTGCACTTACCCGGTCAACAAATGCTAAATAAATAAAAATAAACAAGTGCTCTAAGGATCTTTCCTCAGTCAGAGTGTGGTAAAAGTGTCTGAGTAGTAAAACAGAATAATCTTTACCAACAGTATGGGCCAACCCCTTGGGTGAGGTCATAGCTAGCTCCTCCTCTGTCAGATATCTTTTTAAAAATATATATCTTATACAAAACAACAGGATGTCTTTTAAAGTATTACATTTTGAAATCCTTCAACATGACTCATGATTCTTCAAATGGCACTTCCTTTGATCTCATGCTGTGCCTCCCTCACACAGGCTTCACAGGGACATTCACAACTCGCACCCCTGTGTAATAATGTGTAATAACCTAGGTTCCTCTTCAACGCCATAAACCTTCTTTATGATTTTCTTTCCTAACAAACTTAACTCAAGACTGTAATTAACTTCAGAAAACAGGATCCTTGATTAAAGCCTGACATGTAACACATTGTCTTTAAAAACTGTGTGTGTGTGAACTCACATGCTGTCAGCATTTCTCTTAGCTTGCATCTGTCAACTGAAAACGTGGGCGGGGGGATGAGTAAGGTCAATCCTGGTTCACCACATTTTCAGCAGAGACAATTCAGTAATACATTTTATATTTAAAAAAATGATACAGCACTCAGAGCTGGCTGTCTATGTTACACTCACCATTGTAAAAGAGGAATCCATACTGTACCTGGGATTACCAGGTACCCATGCAAATCCCACATAGATGAGTATTCCCAGCAGCTGCATAGGTGTGTACACCATTCCAGGAAACTATGGGAACAGAAACATAGAAACAGAGAATTTGATCAGTCCTATACAAGTATATGTATGCTCTGCAGCTGCATGAATATGCAGGTCATTGGTATTCCAGACCTTAAAATGGCAGGGACCCATGTCAGTTCCACGTAAATGTGTATGAACAGCAGTTGTATGTGTTTTCACAGGAAAACATATTTGAATTTTGCCCTGTGATTGACAGGGAACCATGTGCACGGTGTGTACTTTGTTATTAGAAAGGTTATTTTGCATTTGGATTGGCAGGACCCCATGCAAAATGAACATACAAAATTTGCCTGCAGATAAAGACCTAATGGTCTGTCAAGCCTGCTCAAATGTGCAGCTAGCATCCCTTATTCTGCAGCTGCCACTCCTTCCACCCTACCCCTCCGTGACCCTTCCCTTGCCTTGTGCCAGCCCCTTTGAAGCAGCCCACTATTCTACTGGATTCAACTTCCACCAGTAATGCAGTCAACCCAGCTACCACCCTCTCCATAAAAAGTGCGCCTGCCTCCCTCCTGAACCTTCCTCCTCTAGTCTCATATTATGGCCCGGTGTCCCTTCCTCCCTTACCTTGAACAGCCTCTGCACTTGTATTGTTTATTCCTTTCATGAACTTGAAGGTTCAATCATATCCCCTGCCCTTCTCTCCTCCAGTGAGTATGTGTTCAACTCCCTCAGCCTCGTGTCATATGGTAAGTCCCCCAGCCCCTGGATCATCTTTGTTGTCATGAACTTACGAGGGTGTGTGGAAACTGCGCAATGCTCACTTGTAACACAGTCATTTTATGGACTTTTGCCACCAAATTTTCAACATAGCCATTTTAAGACCTCTGCTCATGAACAGTGTAGCTGTGATTTTCTTAATCTGTCCTAACCTATGCTTTCGCACACCATTGTGCGCTACATGTGCGAAAACACATTTTGGGTGACATATGAAAAATGGCAGCTGTACTGTTCATAAGGAAGTGTAATAAAATGGTAATGCTAAAATCTTGTAGTGAAAATATTACATTTGCAAACTTACGAGCACGCATAGGAACTGCGCAACGCATGCTCGTAAAACTGTCTTTTTTAGGAATTTTTTCACCAAATTTTCAACATAGCCATTTTAAGACCTCTGCTCATGAACAGTGTTACTGTGATTTTCTTAATGTGTCTCATACATTGATTTTGCACATCGGCTGCACCATTGTGTGCTACATGGGTGGAAGCACATTTTGGGCAAGATGTGAAAATTACAGCTATACTGCTCATAAGGAGGTGTGGTAAAATGGCAATGTTGAAAATCTGGAAGTGAAAATATTAAATTCACGAACTTCGGCGTGCGTAGAAAGTCGCAATGCACGCTCGTAAAACAGTCATTTTTAGGAATTGTTTCACCAAATTTTCAACATAGCCATTTTAAGACCTCTGCTCATGAACAGTGTCACTGTGATTTTCTGAATTTGTCCTGTACATTGATTTTACACACCGACTGCGCCATTGTGCGCTACATGGGTGGAAACACATTTTGGGTGAGATGTGAAAAATGACAGCTGTACTACTCATAAGAAGGTGTGGTAAAATGGCAATGTTGAAAATCTGGAGTGAAAATATTGAAAATTCGTGAACTTACAAGCCTGCGTAGGAACTGCGCAAAGCACTCAGAACAATATTTTTTATGGCATTTTGCACCAAATTTTCAACATAGGATTTTTAACTATGAAATCACCCTTTGGGCCTGAATAACACTATGACAGTGATATCACTCATGAGAAGGGGTCCCAAAAACCCCATGTTGAAAATTTGGTGCAAAAATTCCCAAAATGCCTGAGATATGCAAAAAGTTGAAAAACCCTATCTAGCCCATTATACAGCTTACTGACATTTCCTCAGTTCATGGTCGGCTTTGAAGAGTGCAGACATGTTCCTGGTCCACCACAGATCGTCGTGCCGAGCTCCAAGAGGTAAGTATGGGGTGTGGGGATGCTGGGTGTGCAGTGGGTGGGTGCAGGGTTGTGGGGAGGGCAGAAGACTGCGTGAGACTATTTTTTCTTTAAAGGGATTTAAAAAGACAATGTGGGACGTTGCCACACTGGGTGGGCTCCCAGCATGGCACAAGGATGGCTGGGGCAGTGGAGCAGGCGGGGATTGGGCACCCCAGTCAGTCATATGATCAGTTGCCACGCTGGGTGGGCTCCCAGCATGGCACCCAGTACTCGGGGGTGAGGACAGTGGAGCAGGCGGGGATTGGGCACCCCGTTGGCTATTCTATGAGTTGCCATGCTGGGGTGGCACCCTAGCGTGGCATGTGGAAGGCTTTGGGGGTTATACAAGCCGATGGGGATTGGGCACCCATCGGCTATACGTGTGTGTGGGAGGCACAGCATGCATGCTTCTGTGTGTGTGTGTGTGTGTAGGGGAGCTGCGCATGAGCAGGCGATATCTTATCACTACTCACTGAAGCGTAGCTCCCCCTTTCAACTGTATGCCGCTGCATTTTGGAGCTTGTCATAGACTGCTCCAGCATGCATTGGCTTACAGGGGCCGCGCTTGCCAACACACTGACTGAACTGGAAGAGGGGGTGACACACCTCCGAAATCTCGGATGATGGCACTATGTTTCTTGCACATGTATGCAAGCAAACATAAAAATGGTACCTCACAGCCAGGAAATGTTGACTAAACTTTTATTGTGAAAAAAGGCACAAATGGTAGGTAACTTGCATTCAGTGTGCAAGGTGAAGATTCTGGCTGCTTATACAATGCTCGTCAGAAGGCAGTTTTCTTCACCTGATGTTGTAATAAATGGAGCACACAGTTAGCTGAGCAGCCTTTGTTTACACTGAAACCTGAATATAAAAAGACACCTGCACAATCTCCGGGTTTCTGTGATATCATCATAAACCTCTTGAGTTTCATCCTTTTCTTTTTAAATCTCATCTTTTATTTCATTTTTACTTACAATCGATTGTGTCCAAACAATCAGCACAATAGAATCAAGAGATAGGGTACTTACAGAAATCTCACTGGTCACAGTACACTGAATACTCATAGGAGAATTAATATGGTAATTCCAGTGTGACAAGAGTCCATTGTCCATGAAGCTAGTAGGTTCATAGAGTCTCCGACTTCAAAATACTTCACTTCTTAAGAGCTATTCAGGTAGGTCCTGGGTGCCGGACAGAGTAATAGAGGTTCAACATAAATGCAAACCACAAGTGTACTGTTATTTCTAATCCGTTCAGGCCACCCAAACCTGGGAGACTGAGGGAGGCCCCCGACCCGCCCAGACCCTCCAGTGTAGAAAACGCATGAGAGGAGAGGAAAGAGAAAGAGGGGAATGATAAGGAGGGAGGCTTTTATTACCTTACGGTACAAAGGTTGTGTCTTTAAGCATATAGTACAGAAGCCATCTGCTCCAACGTGCTCTAAATCAGTCATCTCTATTATTCAGACTATATGTAATTCTTTCCAGCTGGTAGGGTTGCCTAGTTATGGCCCACCAATCCTGCATGGTCGGGGACTTAGGGATCAAGCAGAATTTGGTGATGGCTTTTTTTGCAGCTGCTAGCAGAATAACTAAAAGGTACCGGGTGTCCTGGTCCCTAAAGCTTCAAGGGAGTATTGATGAGATAAATGTCTGTGGGGTTAATTGGAGGGGCCTATCAAAAATTTCTTGTAGTTGTGACTGCAAGGAGCCAAGAACTGGTGCCAGCTTAGGACAAGTGTAGACTACATGTAGCCTCACCACATTTACGCCAGCAGGAGGCTGAATGTCCAAGAGTGTAATGACTCGTGGCCTCAGGTGTTTTAAAATAACAGATCAGAAATTTCCATGCAAACTCCGCTATTGGTGTGAGCTAGATGTACGTGACATCTGCCGGCACACTTGTTCCCACTGCTTGTCATCTATGAGGACACCCAGCTCCGCGCCACTTCTCTCGGATATCTATAAGACTAGCCAAAATATTTGATATCATTGCCTGATAAAAGGTGGATATCAGGTGATTCTGCTTTGGGGAGGCAAATAAGGACTGCAACCCAGAGATCAAGGGCGGCCAGTGTAAGGAATTTCTCACCTCTAAGGGTTGTGCTTCATAGTAATGTCTTATTCGTAAGTATCTATAATGGTGTGTATTAGGTAGGTTACATTTTTCTTGAATCTCTTGGAATCACCACATTATCCCCCCAGTTGTAATCTGAAACAAGTACTTCAGGCCGTATCTGCTCCATTGTCGGTAGGCATGGTCCATTTTACCAGGTTGAAAGTTGGGGAGTACAGCAATTGGGCATATTAATGGTATAAAAGGGAAATGAAAATTGCCTTTTATCTGATTCCAAGCTGTCAGCCTATGCTGTAGCTTTAAAGTTAGACCCAGGCCTGCCGCCAAGGGTCCATTCCCTCGATAAAGTATGGCTAAATATTCCAAGTCAGGAATGAGAGCCTGCTCCAGCTCCTTCCAATGCGCCTAGGTGGCAGAAAGCTGCCTAGCCACTATATGGGCCAAATGGGAAGCTTGGTAGTACCGGTAGAGGTCAGGCGGGGCTAGCCCTCCCAGACCTCTTGGCTTAGTTAGAAGTTTTAGCCTGACCCTCGTATACTGGCCCACCAGATAAAACAAGAGATCGCCCTCTCCCAGTCTGAGAAGAAAGAGCATGGCAGGGTAATAGGAATATTATTAAAGAGATATAGGGCTCTAGGCAAGGTCACCATTCTAACAATATCTATTTTCCTGGTGAGGCTAAGTGGGAGTGCACTCCAGTGAGCCAAGTCCTCCCTGAGACGGGCAGTAAAGGGGACATAATTCTGCTTGTAGGCATCCCGGAGATCTCTAGTTAAGTTAATCCCTAAATATTTCATCTTTCCCAGGTCCCATTTACAAGGAAATTGCTCCTGTATATTCCGGACAGGGGAATATTGGAAGGTCAGAATCTCGGTCTTCGAGATATTTACTTTATAACCCAAGACTTATCCAAAAGCGTCTAATAATTCACTAACTTTTGGGAGAGTGGTTGATGGGTTCCAGAGGTATAAGAGAACGTTGTCCGCATAAAGTGCTATACGGTGCTCTGTACCCCCCACCTCAATCCCCTGCAGCTCCTGGGATTGCCTTACAAGTTGTGCCAAGGGTTCCATAAAATGGCAAACAACAGGGGAGATAAAGGACACCCCCTGCCTGGTACCTCTGCAGAGAGGAAACCAACCGGAGTGATGTCCCGAGATCTGAACCACGCCCTGGGGCCGAATAAATGTTTGTGATTACCTGAATTAATAGATGAGGTAGGCCAACACCCTCCATAACTGAATATAGGAATGGCCAAAGTACCCTGTCGAAGGCCTTTTCTGCATGAAGGCTGACCAGGGCCGCAGGGTAATCGCAGGTGTACATCTTACGACATATAAAAGGTCCTCTTGATGTTATCTATTGTTGTGCGCCACCAACAAACCCAGTTTGGTCTTTATGGACTATTTATGTAGCACAGCTTCTAATCTGCATGCATTATCCCCATAAATAATTTATAATCTGTATTTAAGACCGATATCGGTCGATATAACTCACAAAGCTGAGGGTTCTGCCGGGTTTGGGTATGACCGAAATGGCAGCATAGGACCAGGTGGAAGGGGTGGTCTCCCTCAAGTACCGAATTGAAGGCAATGGAGAAGGGTAGGTTAAAGTTGTTCTTTAGTTACTTTGTAGAATTCAGCACCATAACCATCAGGTCCTGGTACCTTCATGGTCTTGGCATGAGCCAGGCATTAACTAATTCCTGCATCGTAATAGGGCCCTGCTTAGGGTAATTTTAGGGAGCATAAGGGTTGCAGAAATTCTTTTATCTTCTCCGCATTACTGGGCGTTCTGGGGTATAGAGGGTCAGATAATATGCAGTGAATGTGTCTGCTATATCAATAAGTTTGTTCAATGGTCTACCATCCACCGTGTGACGTATGGTTGTAATCGCAGTTACCTTCTTCTGCCTCCTGATCTGGTAGACCAGGAGCCCAGCAGCCCTGGGTCCCACCTCGTAGTAACACTGCCGGAGGTAGGTTAGGCAATCTCCTGTCTGTTGCAATGCCAGCCTATCTGGGTCTAACTTGACCTGTCTAGCTGAGGGACACTGAACTGTCGCCTTGTTTGTGTGCAGCTTGCAGAAAATGAAGAGCTTCCTCCAGCCTGGCCTTATGTTGTTTGCGAGACTTTGCCTGTATAGAGGTGAATTTAATAAGATGTCCACTCAGAACTGTTTTTATTGTGTCCCAGAGAAAACCGGGGGAAATCTCTGGGCTAGTGTTTTCCGCAAGGATCTCAGTTAACTTGTCTGCTATATATTCCTTAAAAGGTTTGGACTTTAGGAGGAAGGGATTTAGAAACATAGAAACATAGACTTTGACGGCAGATAAGGACCGCTAGGCCCATCTAGTCTGCCCATTTCCCTACCTACAGGATAGGCCGCATATCCTAGTTAACCAACAGCCTATTTCTTCCTACCCCCCCACAAGAATTGCCTTATGTCTGTCCCATGCATTCTTGAATTCTCCCACAGTTTAGACCCCACAACCTCCTCAGGAAGGCTGTTCCATGCATCCACTACCCACTCTGTGAAATAATACAGTACTTCCTCACATTGCCCTGAACCACCCTCCTTATCTTTTAAATTGTGTCCCCTTGTTCTTGCAAGTCTCTTTTTCTGAAAGACGCTACCTCTTGGACTTTGTTGATTCACTGAGGTACTTAAAAGTTTCTATCATGTCCCCTCTCTTCTTTCCTCAAGGGTATACATATTAAGCTCCTTTAGTCTCTCCTTGCATGGCTTCTCTTGCAGACCCTGCACCATTTTAGTTGCCCCTCCTCTGGACTGCCTCTATCCTGTCTATGTCCTCGCTGGAGATGGGGTCTCCAGAATGGACACAGTACTCAGATGGGGTCTCACCAACTGTTTGTACAGAGGGATAACAACTTCCTGTTTTCTGCTGATGATGCCTCTCCTGTACATCCCAGTATACCCCCAGCCCTCCCTACTGCCTTCTCACATTGCTTGCTAACCTTAAGGTCATCTGATATGATTACCCCCAGGTCCCTTTCCTTTTTTGTTGTTGTTACTACCTCCCCACCCATTGTGTATTCTTTCCCTGGGTTCTTGTTTTCCAGGTGCATTATATTGCACTTCTTTGCATTGAATCCTAGCTGCCATACTTCTGACCATTCCTCCAACCTTGCCAAGTCCCTTTTCATCCTTTCCACGCTTCCTTATGTATCAACCCTGTTGCAGATCTTTGTGTCATCTGCAAAAAGGCATACTTTTCCTTCCAGTCCCTCTGCAATGTCACTGATGAAGACATTAAAAAAGGACTGGACTCAATACTGAACCCTGCGGTACCCCACTAGTAACCCCGCTTTCTTCAGTGTGGACTCCATTTACAATTACCTTCTGTGTCCTGTTGTCCAGCCAATGTTTTACCCAAGCTACCACCCTGGGTCCCACTCCCAGGCTGGTTAATTTGACTATTAATCTTTGGTGTGGGACTGTGTCAAATGCCTTGCTAAAGTCTAGGTAGGCCATGTCCACAGCCCCTCCCTGGTCTACTACTTTGGTCACCCAGTCAAAGAAATGTATTAGATTTGTCTGACATGACCTTCCCGCTGTGAACCAATGCTGCCTTGGGTCCTGTGCTCCACTGGCCTCTAGGTACTCAACTATTATTTCCTTCAGAAGTGACTCCATCACTTTCCCTACCACAGAGGTCAGACTGACAGGTCTGTAGTTTCCTGCCTCTGTCTTGGTCCCACTTTTGTGAAGGGGAATCACATCCGCCTTCCTCCAGTACTCGGGTACCACACCATCCTCCCATGATTTATTAAAAAGAGTAGCAAGTGGTTTCACTAGTTCCTCCTGAATTCTTTTGAATTCTGGGGTGAATTCATCAGGACCCATTGCTTTGTCCACCTTCAGTTTTAGGAGTTGTTGCAGAACCCTTTCTTCTGTGAAAGGACTGGGATCGACCCCTCATCAAGAGTGCTTCTGTTAATTGGATCAGGTACTTCCTCCTCTTTGTGAATACTGAGCAGAAATATTCGTTCAGTATTCCTGCTTTTCACTGTCCCTCTCTGCCCTTTGTTAGTTAGTTGCCACTGCGTAGTTCTTTCTGCATACCAAGTTTCCAAGTACTGGTTATAAGCGCATGGTCAGATAATGTGATGTCCCCTATTTGGGAGTCTACTACCAGGTCCAAGTGTTCTATTTGGCTGAGAAAAAGAGGTCGATTCTCGAATATGTGTGATGAACTGCTGAACAGTGTGTGTAATTCCTAGTGTGGGGGTGCGAATGATGCCAGAGATCGGTCCAGCCCACTTCAGCAATAAATCTGCCTAAAAATCTTTGCTGCAGGGTTTTCCTGGGGTATTAAGACTTGAAGAGTCCTCTCAGGGTTAGGTAGGATATTAAAATCCTGCCAGTACAATAATACGTTTTAGTAAATTGTATGATTTTAACTAGAAGCCCTTTAATCTCATTTACTGAAGAGTCTGGAGGAAAATATGTATTTGCCAAAGTAACTTCTGTCACTTCTATCTGACCTCGTAATAATTCTAACCGACCTAAAGGATCTATCCATTTAGCTTGCAACTGCCAAGGAGTACTTTGTGGGATTATTATTGCTACTCCCTTCCTTCTTCCGTCTCTAAATGAGGAACTATGTACCTCACCCCTTGAAATCCGCCCCAATTTAGCATGCTCCACTGTACTCAAATGGGTCTCCTGCAGATAAATAAGGTCTGCTTTGCACTTCTTAACTAGCGAGAGTACCCTAGTTTGCTTAACTGGAGAAGTAAGCCCATTGATATTTCAGGACAATAATCTCAAGGGGGCCTCTTCCATAATGAGTGCTGAGGTTTATAGGAGTATGGGGATAGTGCACTGCATGGATCCCAGGGAACCCCCCAGTCAGCCTCCTTCTCATTTCAATATTATGGCAAAGTAGACACAATCGAAATTCTGTAAATGTGTAGCTGTTGGTGTTAATTCTCCCAACAATAAACAGTCTCTTCAAAGTTAACAACTGGTTGCCTTTAAACTGGCAACTAACAAATGCTGACATAATGGCAAAAATAGCAACCAATCATTTAAGCAGTAAAGCATAGTAGCATGTAAACAACTTAGGGCCAACTAGGATTAACAAGTATAAGCAAGGTGGTATTTATGAACTTCCAAGATCTGGGAGCTTTCCAAGCTCCCGACAGCGGGGAATACTACTATCGATTGGGGTGTCTCAAATTGAGAAACCCCTAGGCACTTCTAATGCCTAAAGGGAATGAGGAAAGGGGTGTTGGCTAGTCACACTCTTACTAGTAGCCACCTGTAAAGTGTGTAATGTCACAGGGAGAAACGAAGTGGTGAGTAAGTTATGGGGAATTAAACTGGGCACAAGGGGCGGCCGTCCAGGTATCCCAATAGAGACTCACTATTATTTATCTGGAGACTGCACAAGTCTTTGAAGGCCAGACTGCACCCCCCCCGAACTGCATGCCAAGCAAAGCCTTGACCAAAAATCTGAATATGGGGGGGTGGAGGAGGGGGAAATGGAGGGAAAGGTGAGAGGGTAGGAAATCGGGCCAAGCATCCAACCCAGACAGCTGAAGCTAACTAGGGGGGATCCAGCCCACTCACAACCACAACATCAGTGGTGTCCAGCACAGTTAATAGACCAGATGACTGCAGAATTAATCCTATGTCAGGCGTCAGCAGGGTACCTGATGTGCCACTAGGTTATAGCATGTTCTAGAGTGGTATAAGTAGCCGGTCCAACATCCATCCCCCTGCATAATCCCGGAACCCCAAACTGGTGTTAGTCCCCTAGCATTTCAGGTAATAATCCAGGCTATAACTGGAAGAAAGAAAGGGGGAAACCACCACAACATCTAGGGCTCTGAATAGCAGCCTAATATTCTATCACATGGAGATAGGGAGGGCCAATCCAATAATGGTATTCCTTACCCTCTCCTGCTCTGCTTGCCTCTCCTCTTATGTAGAAATCAAACTGACCTATATATATATAAAACTACAAAAAAAAGGGGGGGAGAGAAAGGAAGAAGAAGTGGAACAGACAGAAGAGGAGATGTGTTAGTTCTATAGGCCAGGCAAGCATAAGCAATATTGCTAGTAAGATACAAACAATGCTGTAAGAGCAAAAGTTAGCAGACTGACTTATCTGGAAATGTTAGTAGCCAGGAGCTAGCTGAGAAGAGTAGAGAAAAAGTGCAGCAGTAGCCATCCAAATGTCCTTAGAGCATATGAGTCAGTGTCCCAGGGTTCCCAGAGATTAAATTCCTGGGATAGATACGGCAATTCCACCCTTAACACCTCTGCCAGGGCCATAAGGTATTCAGGTTACTCTGCACAACTAGGTAGACAGTCAAATGTTTCTTGTCTGCTTCTGCAGGAATCGCCGATCTTGTGGATTGCTTCTATCCCTGTTGCTTCCTAACATCGCATAGTCCGACTGCCAGACCTGCTGTGACAACTTTGCTGAAAGTGTACCTCTTGTAGAGTGACCAGCGGTTTCTGTATTTCAAACTTATATTTTTGAGGCCTCCATTGCTTCTTCGCTGAGCTGAATATAAGCTGTCCATCCGGGTGAAAACAATCAGTTTAGCTGGGTAGGGGTCCAGAAGTGCAGGCCCGCCTTTTCAAGGCCTTTAATATCGGCATATAGGCCTTACGCCTAGCCATCACCTCAGGCGCCAAATCATTTTCAAAATACAAGCGTTGGCCATTATAATTAACCTGCCCTTTTTCCAGGCTGTATGCAGAATTAACTCCTTTTCCTGGAATCTGAGGAAATGAACCAGCATAGTGCGAGGTCTGGCACCAGGAGGAGGCTTGGGACTCAGTGCGCGATGTACCCTCTCAAATTCCAGGGTCAGTTCATCCAAGATATCCAGGACTGCCGTAGCGCGCGACAAATTTATGGACCAGCGCCTCCTCCTCTGGGATCACCAAGATCCTGATATTATTGCTCAGCTCTGACTCTCAGCGACCTCAGCTTGATCCTGTAAGGCCTGCAGACTATGATTCAGCTGTGCGATGGCCAATTCTGTACTGTTGATTCTGGAGTCTGAACCTGTTGCATGTTGTTCTAATTGTTCTTGTTGCTTCTTCCACTTCCCGATGTCTGTTCTCAAGGCCGTTGTTGTTGATCTAAATTCATTGCGGAAATCACGTGGTTCCGCTAGTACCAGGGTCATCTGGTGCTGCAGTGCAGTTAGAGGGGCTGGTCGGTCTATCCGCACTCTGCCGCAAGGCTGTAGAGGCCTGTGATGCTTCACTCCCGAATCGGATAATCCGGCCATCGAGCGCCGCAGTGGCTTTTACCAGTTTTCTCCCATGCTTCGACATAATAATGCCTCTGAAACTGTAATTAACACTTTTTCTTGCTGCTTGGCAGTAAAATCGAGTTTTTTTTTGGCTATGGATGGAGCTACCTGATTTAAGCTGGCATCAGGCGCGTGACGTCACCTGAAATCCCTTGAGTTTCACTCTTGAGGTTTATGAAGTCACAGGAACTCCTTTTTTTTTTTCCAACTCAGGAGAACTCCTTCCAGCGACCACAGGCTACTCGCCTCTACTTCCCACCGTGACCACTCCCTCTCCCTGTGCCACTGAGCACTACCTCCGGGTCTGAACCCTCCGGAGGTAGGGCCACCCCACCCCATCCACCCAGGGCACTCTATCTGGAAAGGCAAAGTGCCCAGCAGACTCAGAGTGGAGAGGGGAGATAGTCCGGATTTGGGAGTATGGGCACTGAAGGCTGTGGTGCCTTCATCTATCTCTAGGTTGGAGAATTTTATTATTTTTCCTTCCCATTCCTCTGGAGCATGGCTAGCAAGGCAATGTGATGTCGGACTCACCCACCCATGGTGCTACCGTGTGCTCAATCGCGCACCCTGGCCACCACCAGAGGTTGCTCGGGAGTGAGCAGCAATCCCTCCTCCCAGGAAGAGAGGAGCAGTCCTCCAGACACTCGATCTCTTCCCCGCTGACCCCAGTGACTCTCACTCATTCCCGAATCCAGGTCGCCATGTGAGGAGAGGTACGGCTGTTCAGCGCCCCAACTCTCAGCGCCACCGGCCCAGCTCACAGGAACTCCTTGATGGATTACAGCAACCATAACAGATGGTTGCCCATCTGTTCTTCTATTTATATTACAGTAACTAGTTACTTTTAGTGATAAGTAATGTCATTACAGTTACTTATTACTTTATTTTAAAAGTAATCAATTACAATTACTAGTTACCTAGAAAAGTAATCAGATTACAGTTACTAGTTACAAATAACTAGTTACTACCCAACACTGCTGCCAAGTGAAATCAACAAGAAGCTATATAAAAGTATCGAGAAGCAGCTACTGCACTTAAATGAATCTGATTCCTTCTCCTTCTAGCCTCTTCATACATGGTTGTATATTCACAGAAATTGCATGGGTGTGCATTTATTGAAACTACAAACCTGGAATCCTTCCCCGCGATTGGCAGCTACCCATGTGAATCCTTTATGGTCCTGTATGCTCTGCTGCTGTATGAGTGTGTATGTGGTTATAAAATGGTAACCCATATCAAAAATCATAGGGAACCATGTGAATCCTCCACTTATGTGTATGAACAGCAGTTGAATAGGTGTGTGCAGGCTTATAAAATGAGGATCCACGTATGTAATTGGCTGGGACACAAGCAGATCCCACACGGTTATAAATGCCCTCCACTTGCATACGTGTGCATGTGGGTATCAAACAAGAAATCAGCACTGGGATTGCAAGGGATCCATGTTAATCCCAGATGGTTGTGTATGTCCTGCAGCTTCAAGGGTGTGCACTTGGTTGTATAAAAAGTATCCAGATCTGTAAATTGCTGGGACCCATGTGAATCCCATGCAGACATGTATAAACAGCAGCGACATGGTTAGAACATGATTATAAAATGGGATTATACACCAAGGATTGGCAGGGACCCATATGAATGTCATACAGATTTAGAAGTGGGTAGCCATCTAAGAACAAGTGACCACCGAAGATCGTGGTTCATAATAAACACAGCCATAGAGTCAAGCCATGCAAAAGCAAGAGTATCGGACTGTAGGAGAGCTGACTTTGGGAAAATGGGAGAGTGCCTCAGAAAAGCGCTATCAAATGAGCAAGAAGGAGGGGTGGAAGAACAAAGGTGAAAAATCAGAACAGCCATCGCAGAGGCAACAGGCCTTGGTGTGTCGCAAATCAACAAAACAAAATAAAGGAAAAAATACATTATGGTTCTCAAAAGAAGTGCCGGGGAAGGTTAGGGAGAAAAAGGTAGCATTCAGGAAGTATAATGAAACACAGAAGGAGCAGGACAGAGAACTGTACCAGTTAAAGCAGAAAGAAGCTGGGAAGGCAGTCAGAATAGCAAAGGCCCAAACTGAGGAAAACATGGTCAACTCAGTTAAGAAGGGGGATAAAACCTTTTATAGGTACATCAGGGAGCGAAGAAAGACCAAGGGAGGGATAGTGAGGCTTAATAAAGGGAAGGGGACAGTGGGCAGAGGGTGACAGTGAAAAATCAGGGATACTGAATGAATATTTCTGCTCAGGATTCACAAAAGAAGAGGAGGGGGAGGTACCTAAATCAAACAATAGAAGCACTCTGGATTATGGGAGGGAGTCGATACCAGCCCATTCACAGAAGAAAGGGTCCTGAAAGAACTTCTAAAACTGAAGGTGGACAAAGCAATGGAGCCTGATGGGATTCACCCCAGCATTCTACAAGAACTAAGGGGAGAACTAGTAATACCACTGACTACCCTTTTTTAACAAATCATGGGAGGATGGTGTGGTATCTGATGACTGGAGGAGAAGGGCTACACAGAGATTAAATTCCAACTTGTGACATCCTTGTTTGAGTTGGCAGTATGGTATTTGTGTGGGCTCAAGGCACAGCAAGATACAGTAATATTGAAAAATGTGTATCTGACATACTTGTGGCAGATTTGTTGCTCTGAGCTTCTGCTTCACACATAAAAACAAATGCTGTCTGTTCGGTTGCACTAATTTTCCGAGCACAGAAGGGACATGGGGGATCGAGGGATCATGCTGGGGGGCTGCTAAACTAACGAGGATTACATACATTATGGAGACAAGGGGGGATCGAGGATCATGCTGGGGGACTGCTGAGACCACGAGGGATTTACATACATTATGGGGACAAGGGGGGACCGAGGATCATGCTGGGGGCTGCTAGACTACCAGGGTTCACTACATTATGGGGACAAGGGGATCGAGGATCATGCTGGGGGTTGGGCTACGAGGGATTTACATACATTATGGGGACAAGTGGGGATCGAGAATCATGCTGTGGGGCTGCTAGACTACTAGCTTTTACATACATTATGGGGACAAGGGATCTAGGATCATGCTGGGGGCTGCTAGACTACCAGGGATTTACATACATTTTGGGGACAAGGGGATCAAGGATCATGCTGGGGGCTGGGTGACTACCAGGATTTACATACATTATGGGGACAAGGGGGATCGAGGATCATGCTGGGGACTGCTAGACCACCAGGGTTTAATATATTATGGGGACAAGGGGAATCGGGATCATGCTGGGGGCTGGGCTACCAGGGATTACCACATTATGGGGACAAGGAGGGATCGGGGATCATGCTGGGTGGCTGCTGGACTACCAGGGATTTACATACATTATGGTGACAAGGGGGATCGGGGATCATGCTGGGGGCTGGGCTGCCAGGGTTTACATACATTATGGGGACAAGGGGTATCGAGGATCATCCTGGGGGGCTGCTAGACTCCTGGGATTTACATACATTATGGGGACAAGGGGATCGAGGATCATGCAGGGGCTGTGCTACCAGGGATTTACATACATTATGGGGACAAGGGGATGGGGATCATGCTGGGGGCTGCTAGACTGCCTGGGATTTACATACATTATGGGGCTGGGGGATTGAGGATCATGCTGGGGGGCTGCTAGACTGCCAGGGATTTACATACATTATGGGGACAAGAGGGGATCAGAGATCATGCTGGGGCTGGGCTACAAGGATTAGATACCATTTTGGGGACAAGGGGTATCGAGGATCATGCTGGGGGGCTGCTAGACTACCTGGGACTTATACATTCATGGAGACAAGGGGGATCGAGGATCATGCTGGGGGCTGCTAGACTGCCAGGGATTTACATACATTAATGGGCACAAGGGGGATTGAGGATCATGCTGGGGGCTGCTAGACTGCCAGGGTTTACATACATTATGGGGACAGGGGATCGAGGATTATGCTGGGGGCTGGGTTACCAGGATTTCACACATTATGGGACAAGGAGGATTGGGGATCATGCTGGGGGGCTGGGCTACCAGGGATTTACATAATTATGGGGAAAAGGAGGATCAGGGATCTGCTGGAGGGCTGCTTGACTACCAGGGATTTACATACATTATGGGAACAAGGGGGATCGAGGATCATGCTGGGGGTTGCTAGACTACCAGGTAATTACATACATTATGGGGACAAGGGGATCGGGGATCATGCTGGAGGCTTGGCAACTAGCAGGATTTACATACATTAGTGAGGACAATGGCGGGATCGGGATCATGCTGGGGGGCGGCTTAGGACTGCCAGCGATTTACATACATTTTGGGGACAAGGGGGATCGAGGATCATGCTGGGGGACTGCTAGACCACCATGGATTTACATACATTATGGGGACAAGGGGGATCAATGATCATGCTGGGGGGCTGGGCTACCAGGGATTTACATGCATTATGGGGACAAGGGGGACTGAGGATCAGGCCGGAGGGCTGCTAGTCTGCCAGGGATTTACATAAATAATGGGGACAAGGGGGGATTGAGGATCATGCTGGGGGGCAGGGCTACCAGGGTTTTACATACATTATGGGGACAAGGGGGTTCGAGGATCATGCTGGGGGGCTGCTAGTCTACCAGGGATTTACATACATTATGGAGACCAGGGAGGGATCGAGGATCATGCTGGGGGACTGCTAGACCACCAGGGATTTACATACATTATGGGAACAAGGGGGGATAGAGGATCATGCTGGGGTGCTGGGCTACCAGGGATTTACATACATTATGGGGACAAGGGGATGGGGGCTCATGCTGGGGGCTGGGCTACCAGGGATTTACATACATTATGGTGACAAGGGGATGAGGATCATGCTGGGGGCTGCTAGACTGCCAGGGATGTACATTATGGGGACAAGGGAGGCCGAGGATCATGCTGGGGGCTGCTAGACTACCAGGGATTTACAATACATTATGGGGACAAGGGGGGATCGGGGATCGCTGGGGTGCTAGACTACCAGGGACTGCATACATTATGGGGACAAGGGGATCGGGGATCATGCTGGGGGCTGCTAGACTACCAGGGATTTACATACATTATGGGGACAAGGGGATCGAGGATCATGCTGGGGCTGCTAGACTACCAGGATTTACATACATTATGGGGACAAGGGGGATCGGGATCATGCTGGGGGCTGCTAGACTACCAGGTATTTACATACTTTATGGGGACAAGGGGGGGATCGAGGATCATGCTGGGGGGCTGCTAGACTACCAGTGATTTACATACATTATGGGGAAAAGGGGGGATCGAGGATCATGCTGGGAGGCTGGGCTACCAGGTATTTACATACATTATGGGGACAAGGAGGGATCGGGGATCATTCTGGGGGGCTGGGCTACCAGGGATTTACATACATTATGTGGAAAAGGAGGGATCAGGGATCATGCTGGAGGGCTGCTAGACTACCAGGGATTTACATACATTACGGGACAAGGGGATCGAGGATCATGCTGGGGGTTGCTAGACTACCGGGATGTACATCCATTATGGGGACAAGGGGATCGGGGATCATGCTGGGGGCTGGGCGACTACCAGGGATTTACATACATTATGAGGACAAGGGGGATCAAGGATCATGCTGGGGGCTGCTAGACTGCCAGGGATTTACATACATTATGGGGACAAGGGGGGATCGAGGATCATGCTGGGGGGCTGCTAGACTGCCAGGGATTTACATACATTATGGGGACAAGGGGGATCGAGGATCATGCTGGGGGGCTGCTAGACTGCCAGGGATTTACATACATTATGGGGACAAGGGGGATCGAGGATCATGCTGGGGGACTGCTAGACCACCAGGGTTACATACATTATGGGGACAAGGGGGATCAATGATCATGCTGGGGGGCTGGGCTACCAGGGATTTACATGCATTATGGGGACAAGGGGGATCGAGGATCAGGCCGGAGGGCTGCTAGACTGCCAGGGATTTACATACATTATGGGGACAAGGGGATCGAGGATCATGCTGGGGGACTGCTAGACTACCAGGGATTTACATACATTATGGGGACAAGGGGGATCGAGGATCATGCTGGGGCTGCTAGACTACCAGGGATTTACATACATTATGGGGACAAGGGGGATCGAGGATCATGCTGGGGCTGCTAGACTACCAGGGATTTACATACATTATGGGACAAGGGAGATCGAGGATCATGCTGGGGGCTGGGCTACCAGGATTTACATACATATGGGACAAGGGGATCGAGGATCATGCTGGGGGCTTCTATACTACTAGGGATTTACATACATTATGGGGACAAGGGGGATCGAGGATCATGCTGGGAGGCTGCTAGACTACCAGGTATTTACATACATTATGGGGACAAGGGGGATCGAGGATCATGCTGGGAGGCTGGGCGACTTCAGGATTTACATACATTATAGGGACATGGGGGATCAAGGATCATGCTGGGGGCTGCTTAACTACCAGGGATTTACATACATTATGGAGACAAGGGGGACTGAGGATCATGCTGGGGACTGCTAGACCACGAGGGATTTACATACATTATGGGACAAGGGGTCGAGGATCATGCTGGGGGGCTGCTAGACTACCAGGGATTTACGTACATTATGGGGACAAGGGGGGATCGAGGATCATGCTTGGGGGCTGGGCTACCAGGGATTTACATACATTATGGGGACAAGGGGGATCAAGGATCATGCTCTGGGGCTGCTAGACTACTAGCTATTTACATACATTATGGGGACAAGGGGGGATCGAGGATCATGCTGGGTGGCTGCTAGACTACCAGGGATTTACATACATTATGGGGACGAGGGGATCAAGGATCATGCTGGGGCTGGGCGACTACCAGGATTTACATACATTATGGGGACAAGGTGGGATCGAGGATCATGGTGGCGGGTGCTAGACTACCAGGGATTTACATACATTATGGAGACAAGGGGATCGAGGATCATGCTGGGGGACTGCTAGACCACAGGGATTTACATATATTATGGGGACAGGGGGGATAGAGATCATGCTGGGGGCTGGGCTACCAGGGATTTACATACATTATGGGGTCAAGGGGATCGGGATCATGCTGGGGGTGGGCTACCAGGATTTACATACATTATGGGGACAAGGGGATCGAGGATCATGCTTTGGGGCTACTAGACTACCAGGGATTTACATACATTATGGGGACAAGGAGGATGGGGATCATGCTGGGGGCTGCTAGGCTACCAGGGATTTGAATATATTAAGGGGACAAGGGGGATCGAGGATCATGCTGGGGGCTGCTAGACTACCAGGGATTTACATACATTATGGGGACAAGGGGGATCGAGGATCATGCTGGGGGCTGCTAGACTACCAGGGATTTACATACATTATGGGGACAAGGGGATCAATGATCATGCTGGGGCTGGGCTACCAGGTTTACATGCATTTGGGGACAAGGGGATCGAGGACTGGGCCGGAGGGCTGCTAGACTGCCAGGGATTTACATACATTATGAGGACAAGGGATCGAGGATCATGCTGGGGGACTGCTAGACTACCAGGGATTTATACATTATGGGGACAAGGGGGATTGAGGATCATGCTGGGGGCTGCTAGACTACCAGGATTAACATACATTATGGGGACAAGGGGATGGAGGATCATGCTGGGTGGCTGCTAGACTACCAGGATTTACATACATTATGGGACAAGGGAGATCGAGGATCATGCTGGGGCTGGGCTACCAGGTTTACATACATTATGGGGACAAGGGGATCGAGGATCATGCTGGGGGCTGTTCTACTAGGGATTTACATACATTATGGGGACAAGGGGGATCGAGGATCATGCTGGGAGGCTGCTAGACTACCAGGTATTTACATACATTATGGGACAAGGGGATGGGGATCATGCTGGGAGGCTGGGCTACTTCAGGAATTTCATACATTATAGGGACATGGGGATCAAGGATCATGCTGGGGGCTGCTTAACTACCAGGGATTTACATACATTATGGAGACAAGGGGATCGAGGATCATGCTGGGGACTGCTAGACTACCAGAGGATTTACATACATTATGGGGACAAGGGGGATCGAGGATCATGCTGGGGGCTGCTAGACTACCAGGGACTTACGTACATTATGGGGACAAGGGGATCGAGGATCATGCTTGGGGCTGGGCTACCAGGATTTACATACATTATGGGGACAAGGGGATCAAGGATCATGCTCTGGGGCTGCTAGACTACTAGCTATTTACATACATTATGGGGACAAGGGGGGATCGAGGATCATGCTGGGTGGCTGCTAGACTACCAGGGATTTACATACATTATGGGGACAAGGGGGATCAAGGATCATGCTGGGGGCTGGGCGACTACCAGGGATTTACATACATTATGGGGACAAGGTGGGATCGAGGATCATGGTGGGGGCTGCTAGACTACCAGGGATTTACATACATTATGGAGACAAGGGGGGGATCGAGGATCATGCTGGGGGACTGCTAGACCACCAGAGGATTTACATATATTATGGGGACAGTGGGGATGAGGATCATGCTGGGGGGCTGGGCTACCAGGGATTTCATACATTATGGGGACAAGGGGATCGGGGATCATGCTGGGGGCTGGGCTACCAGGGTTTACATACATTATGGGGACAAGGGGATCGAGGATCATGCTTTGGGGCTACTAGACTACCAGGGTTTACATACATAAGGGGACAAGGGGTCGAGGATCATGCTGGGGGCTGCTAGACTATCAGGGATTTACATACATTATGGGGACAAGGGGATCGGGGATCATGCAGGGGGCTGGGCTACCAGGATTTACATCCATTATGGGGACAAGGAGGATCGAGGATCATGCTGGGGGGCTGCTAGGCTACCAGGGATTTGAATATATTAAGGGACAAGGGGGATCGAGGATCATGTTGGGGCTGCTAGACTACCAGGATTTACATCATGATGGGGACAAGGGGATCGAGGATCATGCTGGGGGCTGCTAGACTACCAGGGATTTACACATTATGAGGACAAGGGGGATCGAGGATCTTGCTGGGGGGCTGCTAGACTACCAGGGATTTACATACATTATGAGGACAAGGGGGATCGAGGATCATGCTGGGGGACTGCTAGACTACCAGGGATTTACACACATTATGGAGACAAGGGGGATCGAGGATCATGCTGAGGGTCAGCTAGACTACCAGGGATTTACATACATTATGGGGACAAGGAGGGATCGGGGATCATGCTGGGGGGCTGCTAGACTACCAGGGATTTACATACATTATGGGGACAAGGGGATCAAGGATCATGCTGGGGGCTACTAGACTACCAGGATTTACATACAATATGGGGACAAGGAATCAAGGATCTTGCTGGGGGCTGGGCGACTACCAGGGATTTACATACATTATGGGGACAAGGGGGATCGAGATCATGCTGGGGGCTGCTAGACTACCAGGGATTTACATACATTATGGAGACAAGGGGGATCGAGGATCATGCTGGGGACTGCTAGACCACCAGGGATTTACATATATTATGGGGACAAGGGGATAGAGGATCATGCTGGGGGCTGGGCTACCAGGATTTACATACATTATGGGGACAAGGGGGTATCGGGATCATGCTGGGGGCTGGGCTACCAGGATTACATACATTATGGGGACAAGGGATCGAGGATCATGCTGGGGGCTACTAGACTACCAGGGATTTACACATTATGGGGACAAGGGTGGGTCGAGGATCATGCTGGGGGCTGCTAGACTACCAGGGATTTACATACATTATGGGACAAGGGGGATCGAGAATCATGCTGGGGGCTGCTAGGCTACCAGGGATTTGAATACATTATGGGGACAAGGGGGATCGAGGATCATGCTGGGGGCTGCTAGACTACCAGGGATTTACATACATTATGGGGACAAGGGGGATCGAGGATCATGCTGGGGGCTGCTAGACTACCAGGGATTTACATACATTATGAGGACAAGGGGATCAGGATCATGCTGGGGACTGCTAGACTACCAGGGATTTGAATACATTATGGGGACAACGGTGGATCGAGGATCATGCTGGGGGGCTGCTAGACTACCAGGGATTTACATACATTATGGGGACAAGGGGGGGATTGTGGATCATGCTGGGGGGCTGTTAGACCACCAGGGATTTACATACATTATGGGGACAAGGGTGATCGTGGATCATGCTGGGGGGCTGCTAGACTACCAGGGATTTACATACATTATGGGGACAAGGTAGGGATCGAGGATCATGCTGGGGGGCTGCTAGACTACCAGGGATTTACATACATTATGAGGACAAGGGGTCGAGGATCATGCTGGGGGACTGCTAGACTACCAGGGATTTACATACATTATGGAGACAAGGGGGATCGAGGATCATGCTGAGGGTCTGTTAGACTACCAGGGATTTACATACATTATGGGGACAAGGAGGGATTGGGGATCATGCTGGGGGGCTGCTAGACTACCAGGGATTTACATACATTACGGGGACAAGGGGGGATTGTGGATCATGATTGGGGGCTGGGCTACCAGGGATTTACATACATTATGGAGACAAGGGGGATCGAGGATCATGCTGGGGGGCTGCTAGACTACCAGGGATTTACATACATTATGGGAACAAGGGGATCGAGGATCATGCTGGGGGACTGCTAGACTACCAGGGATTTACATACATTATGGGGACAAGGGGATCGAGGATCATGCTGGGGCTGCTAGACTACCAGGATTTACATACATTATGGGACAAGGGGATCAAGGATCATGCTGGGGGCTGCTAGACTACCAGGATTTACCTACATTATGGTGACAATGGGGGATCGAGGATCATGCTGGGGGACTGCTAGACTACCAGGGATTTACATACATTATGGGGACAAGGGGGGATCAAGGATCATGCTGGGGGCTGCTAGACTACCAGGGATTTACATACATTATGGGGACAAGGGGATCGAGGATCATGCTGGGGACTGCTAGACTACCAGGGATTTACATACATTATGGGGACAAGGGGATCGAGGATCATGCTGGGGGCTGCTAGACTACCAGGATTTATACATTATGGGGACAAGGGGATCAAGGATCATGCTGGGGGCTGCTAGACTACCAGGGATTTACCTACATTATGGTGACAAGGGGATCGAGGATCATGCTGGGGGCTGGGTGACTACCAGGGATTTACATACATTATGGGAACAAGGGGGATCGAGGATCATGCCAGGGGCTGCTAGACTACAGGGATTTACATACATTATGGGGACAAGGGGATCGAGGATCATGCTGGGGGCTGCTAGACTACCAGGGATTTACATACATTATGGGGACAAGGGGATCGAGGATCAGGCTGGGGGGCTGCTAGACTACCAGGGATTTACATACATTATGGGGACAAGGGGGATCGAGGATCATGCTGGGGGACTGCTAGACTACCAGGGATTTACATACATTATGGGGACAAGGGGATCGAGGATCATGCTGGGGCTGAGTTACCAGGGATTTACATACATTATGGGGACAAGGGGATTGAGGGATCATGCTGGGGGCTGCTAAACTGCCAGGGATTTACATACATTATGGAAGGGGATCGAGGGTCATGCTGGAGGGCTGGGCTACCAGGGATTTACATACATTATGGGGACAAGGGGGATCGAGGATCATGCTGGGGGGCTGGGTTACCAGGGATTTACATACATTATGGGGACAAGGGGGATCAAGGATCATGCTGGGGGCTGCTAGACTACCAGGGATTTACATACATTATGGGGACAAGGGGGATCGAGGATCATGCTGAGGGGCTGGGCTACCAGGGATTTACATACATTATGTTTACAAGGGTATCGAGGATCATGCTGGGGGCTGGGCGACTACCAGGATTTACCTACATTATGGGGACAAGGGGGATCGAGGATCATGCTGGGGGCTGGGCTACCAGGGATTTACATACATTATGGGAACAAGGGGATCGACGATAATGCTGGGGACTGCTAGACTACCAGGATTTACATACATTATGGGGACAAGGGGATCGAGGATCATGCTGGGGACTGCTAGACTACCAGGGATTTACATACATTAGGACAAGGGGATCGAGGATCATGCTGGGGGTTGCTAGACCAGAGGATTTACATACATTATGGGACAAGGGGAGCGAGGATTATGCTGCGGGGCGCTAGACTGCCAGGGATTTGAATACATTATGGGGACAATGGGGGTCAAGGAACTTGCTGGGTGAGTGAGGGGACCACTAGACTACCAGTGGGTAACGTAGTAATTTGAAGTGTAACAAAGTTACACTTCGAAAGTTGACCTCTGCCACTGCCCCACTACTGCAAGCTTTTTGCAGGTGGTGTTTAGTGTGGTGCTACGGGTGGTGCTAAAACCTGTGTTCACCACTACACTTTTGAATATGCCACTGCACCAGCATTCATGACCCTTCCCCACAGTCCCTCCCCTGCATTCATTAACTTGCTGCATCAGCGGTATCACTCACCGACTGCACTATAAGTGCCTTTTGAATATTGCAGCCCAGCTCAATTCCAGCGCTATTCCAGGACTACAGGTTTTCACCTGGCTCAAAGTTTTGAATATCTGTCCCAGTCTGTATTATGCAGGACAGTAACTGGCCTTTTTTTCAATCTTCCATTATCTGTGACATTAGCTAAAAAACACTGCCTGAACACTGTTGTACATATTTTAAATTTACTGCAAATTGCCTATCTAAGCACTTAGGATTAAACACCATGCAGCATCTTACTCAGTAGTAGTATATAGTTTAAATTTACTGCAAAATGCCTTCTAAGTGCTGAGAAGTAAAGCATTTAATGCTACACCTTGCAGTAACTTCCTCAGTAGTAGTAAATAGTTTAAATTGACTGCAAATTGCATTGATAAGTGCTAAGAGATCAACTGTTTAATGCTATGCCATGCAGAAACGTCATCAGTACTTGACCAAGCCACATACATAATCGTGGTTCGTGGCAATCAGGCACTTCCTAATTTTAGACAATAGGAGAATGTGTTGATATTAAAGGAATAATGCATGACAAGGTGTGTGTGTCGTGCTGGGGTAACGTCACACCTTGTGTGGCTGGGTACAAGGCCTCAGGCTGAGTGTGTCCAACACCCGAGAAGTGATGTTATCCCAGCATGACACAACTCTGGAGTGCATTATTTCTATTATACAATGGCTTTGTTTATGAAGAAAAAACATGAAAAGTACATTTAAAAGTATTTTTCCTGTTTTTTTCAGTTCAAACGGTATACTTCTTCAAAAAAGTGCTAATTGACTGCACTGGCCAGTAGGTGGAGCTGCTGCTAATGGCCCTGTAGTCTGCAGCACTAAGCCTCTATGTTTGATTTGAGCATGAGGCTGCTGTCCTGTGGCAGTGACACATCATTCTTCACCCCACCCCACACCTTACAGTGGCTGGCATACAATTTAAATAGCTATTTGTGATTTGAACATGTATTACCCTCTCCCCACTGTTATCACAGTTCAGATGTTGGAGGGCAAAACGGGCAAAGAGGGGTAAGACGCCTCCCCTACAACCTGCCCCGCTGATGTGAGGATATCTGCATAGTAAGAGAAAAGGAGGTGGGGGGTTGGGAACATGTTTTTGTTAGTGATGATGTTCTCAGAAGAAAGTGAGCTGAGGACTGAGGAATGAGAGCCACGTGGTGACTTTTGAAGGTGTGGTTGCTCCTTGCTCAGTAGGTGCGCTCGAACTGTGAATGGGCTTCAGCTATAAAAGAAGAATCTCTGCAGATTTTTAGGGGCTGTGGGTATTTTTCTCGCTGGTTTCTGTTCTGGGTTTTTGTGTTGAAGGCATGGAATTGTAGTTGTGTGAACTCAACTGAGAAGCCAATCGGAACCGCAGCTTATGAACACGGCTTCCACTTTTGGTTTGGAATGATTTTTTTAAAACATTTGATACAGTCTTTGTACGCTTGGATTAGATCTGTGATGTTATGCTGGGATGACATCATGGGTCCAGTCCTAGATTGACTAATGAGAGGCCAGCATTCTTTTGCTATTGTATAATAGAATAATCCCGTCCAGGGTGGATGTTATGCTTGACAACATCCTACCTCAGGCGGTTGGGCTCAAGGCTGCAGGCCGAGGGCATCCAACTCCCGAGAAGGGATATTATCCCAGCATAACACCCACCCTGGAGGGCATTATTCCTGTTATACAATGGCTTTTTGTTATATATAGAATTAAAAATATATTTAAAGAATGTTGTTAATGTGTAAAAATATTTGTGTTTCTTAAGAGAAGATGCAAACAATGCAAATCCGAATCCATGCTATCAGCTTGGATGTTATGCCAGGATAACATCTCTGCTGTGGTGGCCAACTGACCAATCAGAAGCCAGGATTCTTTCTTGTTATTGCATAATAGTATTTACTACAACAGATATGAATATTGTTGTGCAAAAATGCAAAGGATCACAGCACTTTATTCTACACAACACACATTTGGTACCTCCACCGTTCTTGAGCAGTGCTGTATTTTTGATGTGTTGCAGAGGGCAGATTGCTATTTTTAGTAACTGCACTATAATATTATGCAAATACTGTTGAGCTTGTGGGTGAGTTCCTTTTTATGTTGGCTTGGGCGCCAGCCAACATATTGCATTAGTAGCAGATTTGGAGGCGTGGTCACTGTTGGGCAAATGCAGGGCACGCATCAGTAGATGCGTCCCTCATTCACCAATAAGCCTGCATGCGCCACACCATGACTACATAATGGTGGCGAGCACGTCTAGCAAAAGGTCCACTGCAGTGCGAGTAAAGCTCAGCATATGCAGCGGCACATCCTGATGTGCTTTCCCTGGTGAAAAAGTACATTAAACATGGCAGCACACTGCCTGCCATAATGCTGACTTCGGGGGTGCCCAGTCCTCCTGTCAGCATGCCCTGACCCAATGTATGTGCCGATGGTGACTTCACTCCCCATCGGCATAATGCACCCCCCCATTTGTTATGTGCCGAGGGTGGTGCCCAATCCCCCGGCAATTGCCTCCCTGCTTTCATTGTGTGCTGACGGGGGTGCCCAATCCCCCATCAGCTACAGCATCCCCATCCCAAAACACTTGGGTGGCACACTGGGAGCCCACCCCAGCGTGCCAAATCCTCAAAAGAAAACCATCCCGCTATGTTTTTTACCCTGTGAAAGAAAGAAAGCGGTCCCTTGGTCTCCCTGCCCCTAACACAACTCACACACCCTCTGTGCCTACCTCCCCACCCCTGTTCACCCCATATTTACCTCCAGAGTCCAGGCGATGATCTTTGGTGGACTGGGAGCACGCCTGTACTTTTCAAAGCCGACCACTTAACTGAAGAAATGACGGTAAGTCGATAATGACATAAATAGGGTTTTTCAAGTTTGGTACATATCTTGGACATGTTTTGGAATTTTGCCCAAGTTTCAATATGGTTATTAGCCCTCCTCATGAATTCAGTCACTGTCATTATATTATTCAGTCCTAAAAGGTGATTTCATGTCACTGCATGGAATCATCTTTCGACTGAGTAACAAAATAACAGTGCCATTGTTCATGGGGAGGGGCTGTCAAAAGCCTATGTTGCAAATTTGGTGAGCAAAATCTAAAATGGCTGTTTGACAAGCGTGTGTTGTGCTGTTTCCACGCATCGTAATGTTGTGAATTTGTAATATTTTCACTCCAGATTTTCAAAAATTTCCATTTTCCACACCTCTTTATGAACAGTACAGCTGTCATTTTACATTTCCTGGCCGAAATGTTTTCGCATGTCCCACAAGAATAGCGCATTCGCCAGCGAAATCAGTTTTCAGGACAGTTTGAGAAAATGACGGTGACACTGTCCATGAGCAGATGTCCTAAAATACCTATATTGAAAATGTGGTGCCTAAAGTCTTTAAATGACTGTGCTTCTGACGCAGCATTGCGTAGTTTCCACACACCCTTATAACTCTCAAATTTGCAATATTTTCATGCCAGATTTTCAACACAAGCATTTTTTCACACCTCCTTATCAACAGTACAGCTGTCATTTTTCACAGCCTGCCCAAAATGTGTTTCTGTACCTGTGGTGCACAATGGCGTGGTTGCTTTGGGAAATCAACTTTTGGGACAGATTAACAAAATCACAGCACCACTGTTCATGGGGGGAGGTCCCAAAATGTCTATGTTGAAAAAGTGGCTAAAAAACTCCCAAAAATAATTGGGTTACGGACATGTGTTGCTCAGTTTCTATACATGCTCATGACTTTACTAAATTTTCATATTTTCACTCTAGATTTTCAATGTGCCATTTTTTTACTCCTCCTCATGGACAATACAGTTGTCATTTTCCACATCCTGCCAAAAATGTGTTTTCATCCCTGTGTTGCTAAATGGCATAGTCGCTGTGCAAAACCCCCTTTCAGCTAACAAACTGATTGTGCCGCTCTTCATGAGGTGGGGTCACAAAAAGCCTATTTTGAAAATTTGGAGTGAAAATACCAACAAACGCCTACAATGTTAGGGTTTACAAGTGTAACACCCCACCCTGTAGAGACTGCCAGACATCAGGGGTGTGACTTGGGATCATTGGCTGTAATGGCTCATGCCATTCCACTCCCACCCCCACCCTGCAGCCTGTGACAGACATCGAGGTATGCCTTGGAGTGCTCGTCCCTAACATTCACCCCATTCTCCTATACTGCACCCGTCTCAGTGCATTTCCTTATGGAATAGGGTAAGTATAAGGCCCAAAGACCCCAAAGCAAACTACGACACTTGTCAATGTCTACAGGGTAGGGTTAGGCCCATTAGCCACTGCCACTGCTATTAGCAGTGTCAGTGGCTCAGTAGGTAGCACACTTGCCTCTGAGGCCGGGAGATCAGAGGGCTGTGGGTTCAATTCCCACATCTGGCACTTGGGTTAATAGCTCAGTACTGACACTGTAGTGCAGCTTGAGAGGGGTGCTGCACTTCTGAGGTGCCGTCTTTTGGATGAGACGTTAAACCAAGGTCTCATCTGCCTGGATTCATGGTAGTTCAGGTGGATGTTAAAGATCCTATGGCACGTATTGAAAAGAGAAGGGGAAATTTCCTGGTGTCCTGGGCAAATTTCCCTCATTCACTAAAAATACCACCAACAGCTTAATCTGGTTCAAGGTCAGTTGGCATTCATCTGTATCCCTCACCTGGGTCGTGCCTGAAAATAGGCAGGATTTGTCTGGTGCACTTACCCCATTAACAAAAACTAAAATAAAAATAAATAAATTCTCCTATACTGCACCCATCTCAGTGTATGTCCTGTGGAAAGGGGTAAGTATAAGGCCCAAAAGACTCAAAGCACACCACGACACTTGTCAGTGTCTACAGGGTAGGGTGAGGTAAAATGACATGAGTGTTGTAGCTGGCGTCCCAAAGGCACACCCGCCTGTCAGTCTCTGCAGGGTGGGGTGGGGTTGGCGTCAGTTCCATACTTCACTGCCATTCCTATTATGCATCTCTAACTCCTGCACTACCAGTGCCCATGCCAGTGAGACAACATTTGGTATTGACAAATGTTTGTTTATAGATAAGGATCACTTTGTGGAAATGTCATGTTGAGCCAGAACAGATTCCTTTAAACAATAAACATGGAGTTTTCCTTTAAAACCTTCATCTCTTAACATGTTGTTCTTGTAAGTGCAGATGGTGCGGACGCTCACCTTTTTATTTCCATGTTATAAATATTATCAATGCTGTAATATTAGATGGAGGTGGTTCTGCATATCTTGTAAATAAATGCTTTATTTGTGGACAGGTGTCCTGTCCCAGATTGTTCAAAGTCCGAGGGATCTGTTAAACGGCCCGGGAGTCCCTAAAGTTGTCCCGTAAAGCCTCAGGTTTCACATTTAGTGGCTACGCTATGGTCTGGGTCTGGCAGCAACACAGGAAGGGACTAGAATGGGTGGCATTAATTGGTCCACAGTCAACCCCCAAATGGTATGGTAAGCGAGTGAAAGATCAGCTCACAATTTCCTGGGATGACTGCAGCAGCACACTGTATCTAGAGATGGACAGACTGCAGTCTGACGACACCACCAGCTATTACTGTGCCAGATGTCACACAGTCAGAATCAGCGTTTGAGAGACTGTACAAAAACCTCACACGTCTTTCATTTCTTATAGTCTTTGAGTCACATAATGTACACTGATAAATCTGTCAGCTGTGATGTAAATAATATTCTGTACTGTGTGCTGGACCAGGCCTTCCTGTACTTTTAAGATATCATGGGCTTCACAAATTATCCTCCAAAGGTACAACCGGAAACCACCTGTTTGTAATGGGCTGTTCTAACCCCAGGAATCCCTCATCGATGCTTTATACAAGTATCTTCCCAGCAGAGAGTGATGCCTGGAGATAGAACCAGATGCTAATAATGGAATGCACAACTCAAGGTTCAAACTCTGCACTGTTTTCACTCCTCTAACCCTAACCTCAAATTAGTAGTCCATCTAAAAGTTTTTATTAAAACACTTTTGAAAACATTTGCCTCTTCCTGTTAACCTCAGGGTGCCTTGGTTTATGACTTCATAGTGCTCACCATGACAACAGATTGTGATGTCACAAACAGCAATTGTGTGGTTAGCAGGGGAGAGTCAGATTCATTTTGACAGACTCAGTGAAATAATCGTTGCATTATTTACAATATTTAGTAGACTAGCAGCAGCTGAAAGTAAAAACAATAACCAATAACTAGAAAACAATAAAGGCACAATATAATTGGTGTAGAGCTGGCATTTTAAAATGTTTTATTATAATAGAGAGTTACCTAATGTTCTCTAACTCAGAAGGTACTGTACTGGTTGCTGCTACCCTGCTATATTGGAGTCTTCCAGAGAAAGAAAGGTTACGGACTATTTCCATACCGCTCAACCTTTTGTCTCCGAAATGTGGAATATTGCCTGTCAAAATGTGGAACAAGTGGTCAGAATGTGGAACACTTACTCAAATCTTCACCTAAGATGCTCAGAACACTGTTAAAATGTTGCATTTCTGTTCAGAAAGTCTGTTATTAATTGAATAATATATTTTTTGCATCATTTACCCACCTCACGCACCACTGTGAGCTATATGCCAGGCTTGAGTGGCTCCCCCCCCGGAAAAACACCGCACCTTTGTCCTAGGCAGCTTCATTGACAATATCGTCAGAACTGCCACCCCTCCTGCACTCGCCATATCCCTCAAACCTGCACCCCTTCCTACCACTTAAGATCCAGGGACTCTCAGGTCCTCCTGGTTCCTAAAACACGCACTCCAAATGGGTGATTGGGCTTTGCTGCTTATGCACCCAGCTTGTAGAACTCCTCCTGAAAACACTCACCTCCCTCCCATTCCTACTTCAAACCCTCCCAATGGAGATTCCTCAAATCAGCTTCCACCTGTCTCTGCACTTAAGGAACCTCCCCAGCGCCTTTGGCCCAGACCAAACTAACTGGCTGAGTCATTCAATCCCAGCTGTGACTGACAAGGAGATGAGTCTCCTGAAATGCTCTGTATCGGCAGGCCAACTGATAGCAATCAGCTGCATTATCTGTATTGGGTCCATTCATTGCCCCACTGTTCATGGAAAGATTACTTGTACTGTTCTATTCCATGTTGTTATTGGTCTCTAGCCCACAAACTGTATTACTTGTGTTGCCTGTTACCCATACCCATCCGAGGGCATGGCTGACCCGAAATGCATATGCCTGTTGTCTAAGCCTGTACTCTGCTGTTTCTGCCTCTTGTTGTAATGTTTAAGCCTGATGCTCTTGTCTGTATCTTGTAATTCTCCGGGGTCGCACCTGAAAACAGGCACTTGGCTGTCTAGTGTGCTTACCTGTTTAACAAAAGCAAATAAATAATAAATACAATGGATTTTGCTTTAAAATGTTGGCATTGAATGTGGAACAAGTCCTCACAGTGTGGAACAGGTAGCTTTTGTGAATTAAATGAGGAACTGTTCCTCCTAATGGGACAGTTGAGAGGTATGATTTAGACTAAAGGGATTGCTACTGTTTGAATCTTACATGTATACTGCTATTTGCAGTAAAAAATTAAATACTTTAATTAGTTTAAGGTATCAGAAACCCCTTAAGGCAAATAAAAAATCTTACCCAAATGATTTTAAAAAGTTTAAACAGCAGACACCAATATTTGAACTAAGAAATGAGCTGTTCTGAGAACTCCTTCCTGGTGTGAATGGCTCCTGTCCCCAGACCTGAGGGACTCCTTGTTAATATTTGTTGGTCAGAGGTCACGTGATGCAGAGCGACCAGTGACAGCCTTTTCTGAGCTCCCACTTGCCACCCGATAAAAATCGATTTTGCCCTATCTATAGCCTGAATTGACCGAGAGTCTATCTCTCTAATTATTTTCTCTACCAGAAGCTTTCATTTTTGACGTTCCAGCGGTTCTTAATTGGAAGCAGTGAGAGTTGTTGGGCGATGGAGGCCGAGATGAAACAGGCCGGGGTTAGGCATACTCTGCCCACGACACCCGAGAAGACCGCCAAAAAAGCCAAGAACCAGAATCTGGGGCAGGCAGCCAAACAAATTTCCCGGTATCGCTGCTAATTTGCTCACAGAGGATTGTTTCTGCAGGAGCTGCTTCCTTCCGCGAAACCCTCCAGGACATATCCACCGAGGTGAAGTCCATTAGAGTGATCTCAGAGCACTCTCACGAAGTGGGAGACATGGAGGTTAGAACGTCCTCGATGGAAAGTTGGAAGGGAGAATTGATCCGGAGATAACGAGGCTTCGTCAACAGGTGCACAAACTACAACTGAAGGCGGAAGATTTGGAGGCAGAAGCAGGAGAAACAACATCTTGGTCCTCGGTCTGCCCGAATCCGAGGAGGAGGGACACCATTACTTTTATCCAAAAGCTGCTAAATAAGATTATTGGCCCTCGCCACTTAGCCAGCAATACCACACGAGAGGGCTCATCGCTCCCAAACCCAAGCCTCAGCCTGAGCCCCTCGTCCCAATAATAATAAAGTTTCTTAGCTTCCTCAAGAAACAGCATGTCTATGAAGTCCAGAGAGTTGGAGTCGATTTACTGGGACAGTGCCAAACTCCGCATCACGAGGACTTGCCTTACGAGACCCGACAAAGGAGAGCTGCATTTCACCCTATTGTGAAAAAGTTAATTGCGCAGGAATTAAATTCAGGATGAACTATCCGCTCGACTGAAGGTTTCCTTGAGGTGGCTGGTTCACTAACGAAACTCCTGAACTAGCATTGTCAGAGCTCACCTTGAAACTTCCCAGTTTGTTCAAAGGGACTGAGCTTGTTGTTGGGACTTGGATTCCATTGGGGTTTTCTTTTTTGGTTATAAACACATATAATATGGGGTGATTTCTTACCTGTTGGACGTTATTCTGACTGTGTCCTTGGGTCTTGCTGGGCAGGATCGTGGGGCGGCTGGATCATGGCCTGGCAGGCCTATGTGGGATCTGGAGGCTTGCGGCCTAACTTCGAGGGCTGAAGGTGGGGGACTCGCCTTCCAAGTTGGTGATCTCTTCCAGTCCCTTTTAGGGACGGACCGCTAGGTCCTTTAACTGGTTCCTCCGCCTACGACTTCCTATTTAAGTGAAACTTATTTGGGCGATGGATCGAATGTTTACTGGCGGGATTATTCCAGGGCCAGTTTTGCCTGCTGAGTTACTGGTATTAGTAGAGTACATTATTTAAATGCTGTTTATTTTATAATGTCTCGGTTGGCAGGAATAGCTAATAGCCTGTATTTCTTGGATGAGAGCATGTCTGGATAGGCTCTAAGCAACACGGATGGGGGTGTCTATGCGGTCTCAGGATTGTTGCGTTATGAGTTACAGGGCATGGAGATTATTTTCTCTTTGGATTCACGAGTGGTGGGGGTGGGAGTGCAGAGGGTGGACAGCCACTGGAGGATTTGCTTCACGGCTTAAATAAGGGGAGCTGGTTCACCAGGTCCAGGAACTCCTATACTGGATATTTGGTTCTTTGGAGCTGGGTTTACAGCATTAGGGGCCTTTTGATGCATAGATTAGTTTTTAGTTTTGTCTGGTTTGTTCCTGGACAGGTGTTCCTTCGGGGGGGCCCCTACTAACTCAGATCCTGGTTTTTGGTTTTAATCTCTCTATTTCATCGGGGCATGGTGTATATAGTTTTTGCGGGGTCGGAGAATATCGGGTTGGTATGGGGGGTTGGGGGTTGGGTCTAAAGATTATTTTTGGCTGTTCCTGTTAGTAAGTGTAGGTATTAGTTTCATGTTCTCAGATTCCCAGCTAAATACATTTTCTCACAATGTTATGAATATTCAGGTGTGGGGAGGGGGATGGGAGTTTTGGAAGGTGCCACTTAGTGAAGAGCAGTTGGAAGTGCCATGGGTCCTCCTTTATTTTCTCGCTTTTTCTTCCCTTTATGGTTCAATATGGCTATGAAGTTCATTAAAGTGGCTACTTGGAATGTCAGAGGTATAAGGGATGTGGTTAAAAGGACTCAGATCCTGTTAAATTGTTCCCTTCTCGATATTGACATTTTATTCTTGCAGGAAACTCGTGCTAACTTCAGAGATTAAAGGGTTGCATCGTCAGGGGTTCTCTCAGGTGTTTGTCTCTGAAGGAACTTCAGCTAGCAGGGGTGTGGCAATTTTGATAAAAAGAGGCATTCCATTTGTGGGGGAGGAATGTTTTACGGACCAAGAAGGCAGACTGGTTTTGGTTAAGGGCTTGCTCAATAACATGAAAGTGGTTCTAGGGGCAATATATGGACCAGTGGGTGGGGACCCTAATTTTTTTATGCAACTGACTGATAAGCTGAGTAGCTTCCTGCCGGCTATATTCATTTTGGGAGGAGATCGGAACGTCGCCCCAACTCAGGACTTAGACAGAACTTACAGACCTAAAAACTCCTTCTCCTTCTCAAATAGCTCTTAGTGATTTCATGAACTTAACAGGTTTATGTGACCCTGGAGGTATTGAACCCCTCCAGCCATAGTTACTCCTTCTATTCCCAAATACATCGTTCATGGTCTAGGCTAGATTACATTCTAATTAGCACCTCACTTCTGGCAAACGTTTCCCATTCAGGTATAGAGCCAATTGTTATTTCGGATCACTCCCTGGCCTGGATCAAGCTGTCTCCTGGCCCACCTGGTCAGAGGGATACTTCTTGGAAGCTTAACACTCAACTTTTGAAGGAAGACCATACAGTCTCTCATTTCAAATCTTTGATCTCGTCCTTTCTCGAAATAAATCAAGGCTCTATTGCCAGAGGAGATTTAATTTGGTGTTCTCTAAAATGTTTTATTAGAGGCAAATTTATTAAGCTGGCCTCCTGGAGGAAAAAGATGAGAGAAGTTAAGGTTTCCTCACTGTCTAACCAAATTAAGGCTGCTGAGGAGACCTTCTCTCTCTCTAATTCTCAATCAGACCTTGAGAAGTTATGCAAACTTAAGAATGAATATGAAGGTCTGATCCAAGAAAAAACGGAGTATGTCATCCTCAAAACTAAAGCGGGTTAACTCGACCAGGGGGAAAGGCCTGGCAGAATGCTTGCTCTAAGACTTAGGGAGGCCGAAAGTTCAAGATTGATCCCCGCCTTAGAGGCATCGGATGTCTCAATCAAAACCTCCCCAAGGGACATTACGCAAATTTTCGAATCCTTTTATAAAGATTTGTATGGTATGGAGCCTTTCAGATATCTCGCTCAGAGGTAGACCTTTTTTTGGATAGGATCTCCCTCCCTCGTTTGCAAGCGCATCAATGTGAATTGCTATCCTCTCCCATCACCTTGAGCGAGACAGAAGAGGCCATTAAGGGATTACCTCTGGATAAGTCCCCGGGACCTGATGGTTTTCCCCCAAACTTTACAAAACCTTCTGTAAAAATTTCCTCTCCTTTTAAACTTGTTTAATTACATATTTTCCTCAGACTCCTAGACCCTTCACTGTTGGAGGCTACAATTATTCTAATCCATAAGCCGGATATACCCCAGTTGGAACCAGCTAGTTACTGACCAATTTCACTGTTAAATTATGATATTAAAATTTTAACTAAGATTCTCTCCCAGAGAATCAAACAGGTTTGGCAGGTACTGCTGAGTCCTGAACAGGTGGGGTTCGTTCAGGGTAGGTCAGCGGCAGACCACTTGCGTTCCCTCTCCCATATCTTTCAAGAGGCACAGGAGTCCCAAGTTCCCATGGCACTAGTTGCTTTAGACGCTGAGAAAGTCTTTGATCGGGTTAATTGGGACTTCCTGTGGGCTACTCTTGCTAGAATGGGTTTCCCAGAGACTTTCATTCATTGGATCAGAGCAGGTATAGTTCACCCTCTGCCAAGATTTATTGTAATGGTGTTTTTTCGTCTCATTTTTCCCTGCATTCTGGTACCCGTCAGGGCTGTCCTTTGTCCCCCTATCTATTCAACTTGTATTTGGAACCTCTCATCCTCTGTATCAAAGCCTCACCCCAGATCACAGGATGCATTATTTCCAAGCAGGTCCTGACCCTTTCTGTCTTTGCAGATGATATTCTCTTGCATCTCTCGAACCCAGAGTCCTCATTATCGGAAGTATTACGTATTATTAATCAGTTTGGAAGTGTGTCTAACTACAGGTTAAATTTATCCAAGTCGGTGATATTCCCTCTTAACTCCCTCACGTTTCAAGCCAATTTCTCTCAGTTTGGCATGAAATGGGCCTCGACTTCTCTCAAGTATCTAGGCATATATTTAGCCCGAGATGTGGAGGTAATTAAAAAGCTCAATCTGGACGATCTGCTGGAAAGAATCCAGAAGGACCTTAGTAGATGGGATAGCCTTCCGTTATTGGTAGGGGGACGGGTCAGTATAATTAAAATGAATATATTACTCCTATTTTTATCCTCTGAACCGCCTCAATATTTGGCTCCTATAACCTATTTTCATCAGATACACTCGGCCTTATCCAACTTTATTTGGTGGGCAAACATCCCAGAAGAGCTTATCTCAAACTCAGTTTGCCTTAAAGATAGGGGTCTTCGCCTCCCCAATTCTCGGTTTTACTATTGGGCTAGCCAGCTAGTTAAACTTGGGCGTTGAGCAGTCCCCAGAACGAAGGTTACAAGCCCGTCTGGTTGAATTGGAACTCAAATTATTGAACAAATATAACCTATGTCCTCCCGTATCTTCTACTATAACTACTCTTCCTTGCCGGAGGACATTCGGAACTCAGCCATAGGTCTTTCCATTAGAATTCTCTCTCAATGCTGGAGTTTTCTTAAAATTCGTATGCTAAAGATGTGGCTCAACCTTTAACCCTCAACCCTAATATTAAAATTGGGGGGTCACTTTTATCCTCAGAATGGCTCCCTCAAATTCAGGACCAATCGGTGGAAGACTGCTACTTTCAGGGCTCTCTTCGCTCCTCTGTTAGCTTGCTAACCGAACTGAATATCCCACAGAAGTCTATATTCAAAGTCTTTCAATTGAGGCACTCTCTGGGGAAGTGTTTTGGGTTTGTTAGTGCACCTTCCCAAACCAGACCTTTTTTGGATCAGGTACAGGAGTGCGTTACCAAACCCCATGGTATAGCCAGATTATACTACTATCTTTTGGTTGCCAAATACACCAATCCATTACCTGGCTCCAAGATATGGACCTCTCTTATACCCAGCCCTCTTGTAACCTGGTATCAGATTTGGAGAGATACATATAAATACCTCACTTTGGATAGAAATAGGCTTATACAATTTTTCATTCTGAATAACATGTATTACACGCCAACAAGGTTATCTAAATTTGGCAGGTTAAAGTCTAATAGTTGTACAAGATGTGGCAAGGGCGAAGGGAATTTACTACACATTTTTTGGGCATGTGATAAGGTGGCCCCACTCTGGGACACAATTTGGGTTAATATTGACCTGATTTTGGGTCTAAGGGAGCTATTCACAGCTGAGATTTGTATACTGGGCTTATACTGATATCAGAGTTAAGGAACGAAATTCCATATAGCCCTAATCTCAATGGCAGTTAAGAGATTGGTTCTTAGACACTGGCTAGATCAATTGGATATTTCATATAATGAATGGCTCAAGGAAATTTCCCTATGTTTCAAGATGGAAAGATTAATAGCTAGTTCCCGGAATGTTAGGTCTACTTTTAACCAGAAATGGGGCAAACCGTATGCTCTGTATTTGCACTAAATCCCTTATTAACGTTACCTCTGGCAGGAATATTATTCCTTTTCTATTGTCTTATCTCCGGTTTTGGAACGTTGTTGTTGTTGGTCCCGTTGCACTTCTAACCTGCTCATATTGTTTCAGGCCTGAACTTGGGGTGACACCTTCCGGGGTGGGGTGGGGCTCTTATGGCATTTGTTCCTAGCTGTAGTTATGATAACTGGTATTTGTTTTGTCATGTCATAGCCTTGGAAGTTAATTGTATCTCATGTTTGACTATTGTATTAATTTAATAAAGAACTTGAATTTCAAAAAATATTTGTTCGGTCTGTATTGCAAACAAGGATACAAAGTACTGTAAGCCACTTCCTCAAATATAAGGTCCTCAGATATGGGCAGCGCAGGTACTGGGATCGGAGTTTGGATTCCTCAGCTGTGTTGAATACATTTTCATTTCCAAGTCCTGTTCAAATTACTTTTAAAAACACAGAAATGCCGTTTATACTAGCCCTGATATTTCTGATCCCGCAGATGTCATGTAAGTGCTATATTTATAGAGATGTCTATGTATACTGTAGAATATAGACTTTAACAGATTTTTTAATAATTTACATTACATTTCCAGATGTTCATGCTGCCATTGTACTGACTGAGACCGGAGGGGGTGTACAGAAGCCCGGAGACACGATCAAGTTGATCTGTCGGGGCTCGGGGTTCACGTTCAGTAACTACAATATGAACTGGGTGAGGCAGTGGCCTGGGTCCGGGCTGGAATGGGTTGGGAGAATCCTGAGCATAGCCGACAATGGGGCAGCAGCTTATTCTCCGTCCCTCCAGGGTCAGGTCACAATTACCAGAGATGACTCCCGAAGTGAAGCCTATTTACAAATGAACAGTCTGAAGACGGAAGACATGGCCGTGTATTACTGTACCGCAGCACAGCACAGTGACACAGAGCACATCCGAGGCTGTACAAAAACCCCACATCAGTGACAGAGGAACGATATTTAAAGGCAACTGTTATTCCTTTTCAGAAGAACCTGCACATTGCACTTAAACTAGCCCAATTTTTAGTGGAAGCTCAGCGTTGAAATGCAAAAAAAAAAAACTGAGGAACTTATACAGATAGATAAAAATGGCCCGAAATGACACTAGAGATAACCCGCCAAGCATTTTATTCATGTGTTGGTGTACATACAAATCACTCAACGTTTTCATAATTGTTCATCAGGATTTGGTTGACATGCAAAGGTCAGATGTGTTTTGCATTGATTTTGAACATATATGTATCCAGGATTGCCCTCATTCATAGTGGATAGTGATACTGACCTGCTGCTACTGAATTCTACACCGGAGGGGTACGGGTACAGTATACTGTCTGAGAGTTCATGTCCTTAACCCCTTAGTATAGTGTGAACTTGAAGAAGTACCTCCGGTGGAGTTTTCCCCTGGATCTTAAGCACTGAATATCGTTCTGTTCCCACACCGAGTCATGCGTGCACACTGCGCTTTTAGGGCCAGCCTAATTGTTAAAAACGATCTTCCTTCAGACATAGGGCCGATTCTGTTTCTGGTGCTGTTACACATGCTGGTGCTGAATAATAAAAGGATGAGGGAGCCCTGACTGCCTACTGCTCCACAAGGCACAAACATACCTCTCAACTGTCCCTGATTTTCAGGGATGTCCCTGATTTGGCCTCAACATTTTCCTCTGTCTCTTGTAAAAGTTGTGTTTTCATGACAGAACGGGGAGGGGGGATTAAAAGCACAAAATAATGACAAACATTAAAGTTGCAGACTTGTTCTTCTTCAGAAAATGCATCTTATCACAAATCCCTTTATTCTATCAGCTTTCTAAGTGAATAGTACCAGTTTTTAAGATGCGTCCCTGATTTGAGGTCTTTGTCCGTGATTTTTTTAAGCCTTGTCCCTGATTCACGAGGCAAGAAGTTGAGAGGTATGGGCACAAATATACCCCAAACAGTTTTACCACATAGACTGCATGGCATGGCATTGAGGACAGATTCCATTTCTGTTGCAGTAACAGGAGCTGCCGCTGGATGGCGCTATTAGAAATGAGGGAGCTCTGGTTGCATACCGCAGAGGAAGGCACAGATAGACTGTAAATTTGGGTGTAAATACAACTGTTTCACCCTGCCTTTCACCATCTAAACTGCATGTCATTGAAGGGCATAGGGGAGAACCAGATAGAAACATTGGGATGCCAGAACATAAAAGACAGAACATAAAAAGATGAAACAGTTTCCAAATTATTTTGCCTCTTAACACCAGTAACACCAGGGGGAGAATTAACATTAGACTGAATTAAACTGACTTATGTACTGATGGAAACCCTTACACATGAAGTACAGTAATAAAACACTGGCAAAAGAGATCAAAGTTTGACTCAAACGCTAGAAACACTTAAGGTTTATGTTTTATTGGCCACAGATACCCTAGAAATGACACAACAGATGCATGCAAATCGCTCCTCCCCCCCCCAAAAAAAAACACACAATGGCAACATATTCAATTGAATAGCACCAGCTCTATTAGTACATAGATACATAGACAGTGTCAGCAGATAAGGGCCTTTGGTCCACCCAGTCTGTCCATTTGAGCTTGTAAGTTCAGTTTATGTTTTCCTAGAAGTCTGTTGCCCCTTACCCTGACCTCCAGAATTCTTTATGTCTATCCCATGCATTCTTAAATCCCATGATTGCTTCCAGCCCCCACCACTTCCTCTGGCAGGTGTTCCACTTGTCCACCAACCATTCTGTGAAGAAATTCTTCCTCATGTTTCCTCTGAATCGTCCTCCCTCCAACTTCATCCCATGCCCTCTAGTCCTGGAACATCTTTTTCGCTTAAAAATAGTGTATTCCTGCACCCTGTTCCTCCCTGTAAGATACTTGTATGTCTCTATCATACCCCTCTCTCCCTCCTCTCCTCCAGGAGTACATGTTCAGTTCCTTCAACCTGTCTTCATAGAACTTGTGATGCAATCCATGCACCATCTTTGTTGCCCTCTTCTGAACCTTCTCTACTCTGTCTATGTCCCACGTAGGTATGGTCTCCAGAACTGTACACTGTACCCAGGTGGGGCCTCACTAGTGTCTTGTATAGCAGAATTATGACCTCCCTTTTCCTGCTGGCGATGCCCCTGCCTATACATCCCAGCATCCTATTTGCTTTACCTGCTGCCTTGTCACACTGTTTCCCTACCTTGAGGTCATCAGAGATGATAACCCTGAGATCCCTTTCCTGCTTGGTGCATGCTATATCCTCACTCCCCAACTGATATATTGTGCCAGGGTTTTTGTGCCCCATATGCATTATCTTGCACTTCCTTGCATTGAATTTCAACTGCCAAACCCTGACCATTCTTCAAGTTTCTGCAGGTCCTTCTCATTCTGTCTACATCCTCTGGTGTGTCTACTGTGTTACAGAGCTTTGTGTCATCAGCGAACAGTAAAATTCTGCCTTCTAGGTCCTGTGCAATGTCACTGATGAAGATGTTGAATAGGACTGGTCCCAGCACTGATCCCTGTGGTACCCCACTGGTCACTCTTCCCTCTGTGGAGTGACAGCCATTTATCACCACCCTCTGTGTCCTGCCACCCAGCCAGTTACCTACCCACCACACTACTGTCCTGCCCACACCCATATTCCCCAGTTTGTGTAATAGTCTTCTATGTGGCACAGTGTCAAAGGCCTTGCTGAAGTCCAGATAGGCCATGTCCACTGCCCTCCCCTGATCCACCTTCCTAGTTACCCAGTCAAAAAATTCAATGAGGTTGGTCTGACATGACCTCCCCCTGGTGAAACCATGCTGCCTTGGGTCCTGTAGTCCATTGACAACCAGATGTTCCACCAATCTCTCCTTCAGTAGTGCTTCCATGATCTTCCCCACTACTGAGGTGAGTTGGACTTGGTCTGTAGTTCCCTGCTTCCTCTTTGTTCCCACTTTTGTATAAGGGACTACATCTGCTGTCCTCCAGTCTTTGGGTACCTCCTCTGTTTCCAGTGATAGGCTAAACAGGATAGCTAGAGGTTCAGCCACCACCTCTCTTAGTTCTTTAAGGACCCTAGGTGCACCCCATCTGGCCCCATTGCTTTATCAACTCTTATTACTTCCAGTTCCTTCAGGACCCTTTCTCGTAAAAGGGACTTGTGTCCATTTCTGCACCATTCTCACCCTTGTACTCCCTTCAGACCCATTACCCTCCTCTTCCTCAGTGAAGACTGAGCAGAAATTCCTGTTCAATATGTCAGCTTTACTGTTGTCATCCTCCATGTGGTACCCATCCTCCCCTTCAGTCTCACGATCCTCCTTTGCGAGGATTTATTTAACTCTAAAAATTGATTAACGTTTGCTCATAAAAGTGCTAAATCTTTGTGAAAATGCATAGTCTTGCCTCACTGTGTTTAACAAACACAGCACTCTAGAAAATCTGTATAAATACTTTCTGTACAGTTAGTATAGTCCCAAGAAAAAACTGCTAATCAATTATTTAAAACCCTGCTTTGTCTTTCTTTTTCACTTATGTACCTGTAAAGGTTTTGTCCTCTACCCACTGATTTTGCAATGTGTTCTTCTGTCTGAACTTTGGCTTCCCTTACTGACCTCCTGCCTCCCTTTGCTTCTCCTGGTACTTCTCCCTATCCCCTTCTACCTGTGTTCTTTGTATTGCCTGAATGCAATCTTTTGCTTTCACTTTCTTTGCTACCTCTTTGGAAACCATAATGGTCTCCTCTTCTTTCCTCTTGCTAACCTGCTTAATGCATAATTCTGTTGTTCTTATAATCCCCATTTTAAATACTGCCCACTGTTCCTCAACCCTGATTCCTGTCCCATTCCCTTAATGCCTTTTCAAGTATCTCCCCATTTTCCCAAAGTCTGTCACCCTAAAATCCAGGATACATGTTTTTGTGTGGTTTGGTTCTGCTCTTTCTGTGATTTCAAACCACAATGACTGGTGGTCACTATTCCCAGGTGCTCCCCTCTGTTACCCCCATCATACTGTCCCTGTTTGTGAGCACAAGGTCCAGTATTGCCTTCTGCCGAGTTGGTTCCATGACCAGTTGCTTGAGGAAGACACCTGAAGGAGTCCAGGATAAATCTGTTCCTAGCTGATGCTGCTGCTGGGATGCTCCAGTCCACGTCTGGAATATTGAAGTCTCCAACCAGTACTACCTCACCCTTGTCTGCCATCCTTTGGATGGCTAGCATCAGTTCCCTATCTGTTTCTTCCTCCTGGGCTGGTGGTCTATAGACCACACCTGTGCAGATGGCTGTCCCCATTTTCCTTTCCAGCTTAACTCACAGTATCTCTGCCCCATTTTGTTCTTCCTGGATCTCTGTGGCCCTTATGTCATTTTTCACATACAGTGCCACTCCTCCTCCCTTCCTGCCTGCTCTGTCTCTTCTGAATATGTTGTAGCCAGGTATGGCCATCTCCCAGTCATGGTTATCATTACACCAGGTTTCAGTGATGGCCACAATGTCCAGGTCTGACTGCACCATGACAGCCTCCAGATCTTCCATCTTGTTGCTAAGGCTCCCGGTATTTGCACACATGGCTTTCCATGATTTGACCTCCCTAGACTGTTTCGCTGTTCTACTCCAGCCCCTTTCTTGGTTGTCATTTATCCCTGGTTCTCCTTGCTCTCTGCCCTTCTGCTGAATTTTGTCCCTTTTCTGTCTATCCACCTCTTGGGCACTAATCTCCATCTTTTGCACACTGCTTTGCAGAGATAGCCACTCCTTTGGTTCACTGGTTCCACTGCTAGCTGTGGGGGGTGAGCAAGTAGGTACCCTCCTTGCTGGCCTGCCACCCCCCTTTGCTAGTTTAAATGCTTGTCAATGTAGCATTTAAACTTATCATTGAGTGCTTGGATTCCCCTCCAGGATGGATGCAGGCCATCAGGCTTGAACAAACCTCCATCCCTCCAAGTAGGTCCCCAGTCACCAATGAATCCAAACCCTTCCTCACAGCTCCAGTTCTTCAACCATGAGTTAAAGTTCCTGGTGCATGCACTCCTATGCTCTCCCTTGCCTCTCGCAGGAAGTACTTCTGAGAAAGTGACAGAAGTAGCTACTTGCTTGAGACCCCTCCAATTTCTTAAACTCTTCCTGAACTTCCTTTGGCTCCCCATTTGCCAGGTCATTAGTACCTAGGTGGATAATGACATCCAGCTCACCCTCCCGTCTTGCCTTCCCAGTGATCCCCAGGATCTTCCTTCCATCCTCCATGCCGTGGCATCTGGTAGGCACCTCACCTCCCTGTCCTCCCCCTCCTGTGTTCCTAGCTGGATCCCTCTTATGATGGAGTCCCCCACCAGGATTTGCTTCCTCCTCCTCTGGGGTCCACTGCTTTCCCCGCTGAGGTCACCTCCTTTGACTAACCTCCACATCCTTTCCTTCCACTTCTCTGGGTACCTCTATTTGGTTGTCCTCGTTTGCCAGTGTGGCATATGGAGTTCTTGAGTGGAATAGGATCTGGGATGTGCCTCTCCTGACCGCTCTAACCCTCCCTGAGCCCACTGTCATCCAAGTGCTCCTCGTTCTCAGCATCCTTTGAGGCAGTTGCATTGGACTGGTGGTCTCTGGATAGGGGTGATGGTACTCCTGACCCAGTTTACTTCCGCTCTGAGTCTGGCTACCTCATCCTCGAGTCCAGAGAGATGCATGCAGATAGGGCAGCACTCAGTGTCCAGAAGATCTGCCTGAATATGGCTGCCCCACAGCCACTGCATTTGCACCCCTCCCACATTATACTGCAATTATACTGCTATTCCACTGCTTGTCTGCTACTGAAGCTCTCCTAGTTCCCTTTTATTAATTTACTGTCCTAAAATCCTGCCACTGATCCTCAGATAATTTTCTTTAAAAAAAGAAAAGAAAAGAAACCAATAAATAAATAAATGAGTCAAAACACTTGTCGTGCTGAGGGTGGGCTTCTTCCCTTATGCCCTCCTACTTCCACACCCTTACTATACCTGTGTTTAGCTCCTGTCAATCAGATTTAACAGGGCATATAATTAAGAGTTGGGGGGAGAGGAGCAATTAAAGACAGCACAGAATTACACCACCACTACGTTTTAAATGCTCAACAGCCCAAAAACAATTCTAAGAAAAGACAACAAAGAAAGTACAGTGTCACTAAAAGCCCACAATCTAAGTTTAAAAGAAAAATAGCAATTACCAGTTACTCTAAAGCACTGAATTGATTATGTTTCCTTCCTTCCCCTTCTGGCTTCTTCTGAGAATAAAACTCACTTGCTACCTCAACTCTGACTAAGCCCCACCTCCAGTTATCAGGTAGCTGAGGTCAGAGGCCAGACAATTAACACCGCTCACCCAACTACAGGGCAGTCAGACAAGCCAAGATAATTTTGCAGCAATTAAAGACAGCACAGAATTACACCACCACTATGTTTTAAATTTTCAACAGCCCAAAAACAATTCTAAGAAAAGACAACAAAGAAAGTACAGTGTCACTAAAAGCCCACAATCTAAGTTTAAAAGAAAAATAGCAATTACCAGTTACTCTAAAACACTGAACTGAATATGTTTCCTTCCTTCCCCTTCTGGCTTCTTCTGAGAATAGTCTTTAACTGTTTGTCCACTATGAACAATGTTGCATTACTTCTATGATTTTTGGCCAGTTTCAATGTAAGAATAACACAGGCACTGTACCACTGGATGAACAATTCACCACCATTACCAAGGTACAAACTGAATAATGGTATCGCATGGTAGCGCTAAAAGTTCTTGAGAAAAGTGAAATGTGTGGAGTCTGATCTGGTTCCAATACAATAACAGTGGCAATGTGCAGCTATGTGTAGAATGGCAGCATAATATACAAACAGAACATAACAGTGGTAGTGTGCAGCTGCAGCATGTGTAGAATGCCCCCAAAGTTATTGCTTGAATGACATAATATACCAACAGAACATAACAGTGGCCCTGTGTAGCTATGTGTAGAATGGCAGCATAATATACAAACAGAACATAACAGTGGTAGTGTGCAGCTGCACTATGTGTAGAATGCCCTCAAAGTTATTGTTTGAATGACATATATACAAAAAGAACATAACAGTGGTGGTGTGCAGCTACGTGTAGAATGCCCTCAATGTTATTGTCTGAATGGCATAATATACAAACAAAATGACAGTGGCAGTGTGCAGCTATGTGTAGAATGCCCCCAAAGTTATTGTCTGAATGGCATAATATACAAACTAAATGACGGTGGTGTGCAGCTATGTGTAGAATGTCCCCAAAGTTATTGTTTTAATGGCATTATATACGCAAGCAATAAGACTTGATGAGGTGTGCATTATGGCCTGATAAGAGCACACTCCAGGTGCATTATGAGGCACAAGGAGCTTACGCTGGGTGCCTTTAGCACATGGGAAGTGCTCTTATCAGGCCATAACCCACACCTCAGAGTGTCTTATTGCACTTTTAAAATGGGCCCCCATCCCCTAAACCCCTAGTAAAAAAAAGAAAAATATCTAAGAAAAAGTATGCTAAAAATGATAAAATATGGAGTGCTCAGAAAAATAGTCCATGTGGTTGTGCAGACCATATGCCTCAGCAATCAGTTTGCGTTATGCTCCTTCGGCACCCGTCACCCCACCTTCCCCCCCTTCCAACTCCCAGTCCCATGAGTTTCCTTTATTTATTTTTCATTTATTTATTTATTTATACAAGTTTAGGAATTACAACCCTTCCTTAACAGTCACTACTAATGCAAGCTGCATGGCCATGCCCCCTCATACCCCACCATTTACTCTAGCATGTCTTCTCGGTCAGCCTCCCTCATCCCCATTTCTCCCCATACCTTATTGCCCTTCTTCTCCCACCCTTCACCTCCACCACAGTACCTACCTCTCTCTCACACCTCCTTTCTTCACCCCACTGCCAGCTATCCCAGTCCCTCTGAACTGCTGGCAAGGCACTTGTGCTGCTTATCCCCCCACCCTCATAAAGTGTTGTTCTTGTTATTTTAACTTGTACCTATGTTTTGAGTTATTCTGTAAGTTCTGATTCCAAGCTGTATCATTCATTGCAATGTACCTTTGCTTTCTCCTATTGTACTTTGTTTTGCAGTCTATGACATGGAACCTTTGTGAAAGAGCTTGGGCTCAAAGGTCTTTTGAAATCACTAAATAAATTAATAAACGGTCATATGTATCATGTAGTGTCTGACTGTCTTTCTCTCTCCCAACTCTGTCTCCCAATAGACAAATACTTGTTTTATTTATTTATTTATTTATGACTTAGTTTATTTTATGTTTGTTTTGGTTTTGTTCTTGAGTTGCAGCCACCAGCCCACTTGACTGTGAGAGGCATATCTCTTAGTGCCCGGAGACAGCAGTTTCCACCGTGGCATCTGTCTCACTCTTGTCAACTCTCTGTCTCTCCCCAACACACATACACTTCATGTTTTTTGTTGTTGTTAATTTACTTCATTTTGCCTTGTGTAGTTTCCATTTTACTTACCGCCATGGGCTCAGCTGACTGTGAGCGAGTGTGTCCCTAACCAGCCACCATACAGAGCAGTTTCCGCTTCGGGCTTTTGAAATCTTAACTTCACCGGTCACTGCATTGTGCTGCATTATGGGATTTTCAGCTCATTTATTGTGAACTTTAATGGATGTGGTGGGGTTGGTGTTAGGACTGCAGAATGGAGACAGGAGATGCTGGAAAATGGACAAAGAGTACTATAAAATGGCAGGGGACATCCAGTAATCTGACTGGCTCTTGACTATGTATAAAATATGTTTTATACATGGTAAAAAAATAGTTCTGTCCAACAGTGAAGTGTCCAGAGCCATGATCAATGGGCATAAGAACCCAGGCATTTCAGTTAGTCTCCTACAACCAGAACTGATCTTCCATCGCAAACATGGCTGCTACCTTTACACTGTGAAAAACCTTCAGCCCTAAAAATAAAACTACCTTGAATAAAAAAGAAAACAAATTAACTAAATGTTGTTTCCATGATCCTCACACTCTCCTTACACACATAAATCGATTAGAAACATTAAGTACTGTTTATAGTTTTCACCACAACTGTTTCTTTGCTGAAAAGAACCCTTCCCCCTTCTTTTCCTGCTCATCGGAGAAATCTCTGATGTTTGCCCTGACAGTGAGATAATTTATTCACTGGCTGTAACAGAGCCTTTGGTGTGTGTGTGTGTGTGTGTGTGTGTGTGTGTGTGTGTGTGTGTGTATACAGTATGTTAGGAAAAACATTCTGCCAGTGGAACTGAGCAGAATTTTGAATCCATGCATTCCATGAGAAACATTCTATACCTTGAGTCTCGATGGCAGCAAAGAACAAACTTTATCCAGCAGTAATACAATGACATCATCTATGACATCATTTGCAGTGGGCGGAAGGACTGTGTTATCATAAATGCACACAAAATCTATTGTTTCTACATATTAACATGCTTTTCCCAACTGTAAAAAGTTAAAAAAAGGAGACCATTTTATAACTGTAATAAGCCACTCCAGGGTGTGCACAAAACATATTTTACTGCATGTCCAGTAGCTGAATTTACTGGGATTGTGGCCTTGTGCCTCACCATGCCCTTGGCCCTGCAGTAAAATATGTTTCATACACACCACCCCGTCATGCCTTTTTGCTTACACATAATGCAGATGGTCAGTGCATGTCATCACTGGCTCCTGGCTGCAGTTTGAATAGTGGGAGCTACAAAGATTCACTTGTTAGGGATGGCTAGCAAAAAAAAAAAAAAATTACTTAAAGGAGGTAAATCTGTAAAGTGTGTTTGCCTGGGGGAGGGATATTGATATGGTGATTTTCTGGTAGTGATACCACTCTGTCAGTGCAGCACTTGTGCTTCTGTGGGATACTAGCTACGAGCTGCATCTGGGAGCGGTGGCATGGATTGATTCCCTGTGTGCTGTGTCTTGGGTGGCACAAGTAGTGCCTATTATAAGATTATGACCTGATAAGGACATGGCTGGAAAGGGCTTCCAGCCAATCAGGACTCAGGAATTTGTTTGCACATTTTATAAAAAACAAAATAATAGTGGTGGTGTGCAGCAATGTGTAGAATAGCAGCATAATATACTGTAACCCCCCCTACAAATGGGGGTTCCCAAAAAGTCTTCCTCGAGCATGCCTAAATGCTCACTGCCAGGCTGGTGTCCTGCGTTTTAGCGGTTTAAATGTGATTACCAGAGCCTGTATAGCCTCTGTGTACTGTCTCTTTAAGAGCTGCCTGGATTGTAGCATAAGTAATCTGAGAGGGAGCTCTGTTGAAAGATGCAAATATTTGCTGAAAGTCGTTTAGAGTGATAATGATAATGTAGTTTGTCTAACCTGCCTTCTTTGCAGCAAGGACTGTTTTGTTTAACCCCACCATTTTGGCTCAGAACTGCCGAATTGGGCCATTCAGTCTGGTGGGACCTAAAATGGCACCGGACTACAGGAGCTAAATCTGTAGGAATTGTAGTTTTGGGCTTTTGATGCCTTTTTGCAACTGAAGGGGGAGAAATTGTTGTGACTGACAGATAGATCAGCCAACCGAACCTTTTGGATCTTAGGGAAATCCCAGACTGCTTGCAATTTTCAGTTAGATCTAAGTTGAAAGCTGAGGAAGAAGGAGCTCAACTGTTTTTGAGCAGCAATCCTGAGTGGATTCACATGGGAGAACTGTGAAAGGGCAGAGTTTTTGGCCTGCGTGTCTGCCTGCTGCCCCTGAGAGGGAGAGAAGAGAATTATTTTGGAATAAATCCAAGTTTGTGAGAATGAAGTAAGCCACGTATTTTTTTTTTACCAAGCTCATACCTGAAGAAGACCGAAGATTTTGATGAATGCAATCAGCCTGTCAGGATTCCCAGCTGATTTTGAATCCCTGGTTTGTGCAGAGACTTCGCGATCATGACCGGAGAGCGGTTTGCTTGGTAGTGTAGAATTTCGTTACATGTAAATGTGCCAAGTATGGAAGGTGGGTCGTGACTTGGTCCCCAACTGTGTGAACTGTGTTCTGCTTGCTGGAAGCTGTATCCAGCCCAAAACGGACTGTATCCGAATTTGTCTCCATTTGGCCTGGGCCTTGCCACACTGGCCCAGCCAGACTACCCACTGCACAGAGAAAGCCATCGACGAGAGACCTGCCTGTGGATCAGCCCCCTGTTCCACGCCTTAACAGGAATAATGCCTCGGCGAATCATGTGGGCCATGCTTCTCTTGGCACTCCAGATTAACCAGCTGCTGTCTAGATTTTCGTCAAGCCTGTGTCCAGTCTTGGGTATCGTGAGTAGTCATCAGGGTAGCTCCCTGCAACAACAGCCTAATCTAAAAGTGTGTCATCTGATTGTCTTGTTATTTTTCTTTTCATGAACTGAGCCTTCCAGCTCTGGATTACAAATAGTGTGTTGTGCATGTTGTTTTTCTTCCATCACAGGGTACCAACCAGCTGCAATGTTCCTGGCTAGCCCACCATTCTCCATCTGGGTACCCAAAGTGTGTGACTGTTTATAGACCCTGAGTGCATGCATAACTGTTTGAAGGATAGAGTCTTTAAGCAAATTAACCTGATTCGCCCTCCTTGTTCAAGTCCCTTAAATAGATCAGATCTAACTTGTTTTGCATTTACCCTGACTGTGGTTCCAGTTTGTGCAAGAGTACTGTACTGCTGTTATTTGCTGTGTATAACCTTATTTTACAGGGGTTCCCAGGGCCGAGCTAGAGGAAAGCCCTCGTGGGTAAGTACAAACAGTGTGGGTACTTGTGTGGTGTATCAGGGGTATTGTGAAAGTGATTATTGTGTATTGTTTCAGCCACTAGTGAGGAAAGAGGGGGGTTACAGTGTCCCGGAGGGCTGTGCCCAGGTTAGCTTAACCACTACCAAGCCCTGACCTCCGGGAGTAGGCACCCGTTTCAGAACTCAGGCCCCTTAACCTGCTACTAGCCAGGCAGGGGTAGTAGTCCTTGGGATAGTGCCACCTAGGGGTTACAATACAAACAGAACATAACAGTGGCAGTGTGCAGCTATGTGTAGGATATCCCCAAAGTTATTGTTTGAATGTCATAATATACAAACAGAACATAACAGTGGTGGTGTGCAGCTATGTGTATAATACCCCCAAAGTTATTGTCTGAATGGCATACTATAGAAACAGAAAAACAGTAGTGCTCGAAGGTACGACTCCTTCATCATGGAAGGGGGACATTCAAATGGGGCATTTTTATGACTAACTGCAGTGATCAGGAACTCCTGTCAACTCAGTCAACCCCGGTGGTGGATTTTTCGGGGCCTGCGTTACCTCAGAGCTGCCAGTGACCGCCAAAGAGGATTCTTCCTGACTTCAAGAAGGCAGTGAGACTGTCTTGTTATCCTACCCACTTTGGGCAGTGGGCGTGCCTGTGGACTAGGAAGTAACTGGATTTTGTTCCAGCTTTTGTTTCATGTTTTCTCGCGGTGAGAGTGACTAAGGGGTTTGAAGAACCCATTAAGACCTTACATCTGTCTTACCCTGGAAGTGCGAGTTCCTCGAGTTTTACTTGTCTCCCGGAGTAGAGAGAGATCCAGTGGGGACTGGAAATCTGGGCTTCTTTCCCCTATTACTGTGATCTTTTTGCAATTCTGAGGACTTTCTGTTTTGTATGGTTCCTATTATTTAAACTGCCAGCAGATTTGGATTTAAAGATTGGGACTTTATACTTTATCTATTTTAATTATTGTGATGTTGGTTGGTAGTGTGTGGGGTGTTTTGTTTATTTTACGTTTAATGTTAAATCTATATGGTATTAGGTTTTGCTAAATTCAGCCCTCGGAATGTACTGGAGGCCTGCCCCCACAGTCGTGCGCTATTCATCCTCCGCCCTTCACTCCCTCTGCCCCTTCATCTCCCCCCATTACATTTCTCCATCTACCAGCAATGTAGAGCACTGGGTATTATTGTGCGTCAGGGGAGGAGAGGGGCTGGGGAATGCGAACAGTGGAGGTTGAATGAGCGGGGCCATCACATTGGGGTTGTAGGGTCCAGAAGATGTCCTGGGGCAAAATGGAATCCAGATCACGGTCCTCCGTGTTTGGTTTCCATACCCAAGGGCACCACCAAATTGGGTGGGCATGTAGTTCGGGCGGCCCTGGAAGTTCATCCAACTCCAGCAGTGTTATGCAATGCCAGATCCATTAGTAACAAGACTGTAATTATTGCAGATCTTATACAGTTGGTGGATCTGGCTTGCATCACAGAACCCTAGCTGGATGAGAACTCTTGCCCCATATTAGAGGCTGTAATTCCAGCAGGTCACTCGGTGATTCACTGCTCAAGATTGGATCACAGGGGAGGAGGGCTGCAGTCTGTTTCAAGACCAAATTGGGCCTCACGAGTGTACCAGTTGAGGAGACTGAGTCATTTGAGGTTACTGTGGTAGCAGGTGTAGGTTGTAGGATTGTCGTCACCTACTGTCCAGCCGGGGATGGGAATCAGTTCCTTCAGGAAGTGGTGGACTTCATAATTGACATGGCATTTGAGTCTCCCAGGTTGATGGTCCTGGGCAACTTTAATGCCAGGGTCGATGACGAACTCTCTCAATTTGGACAACACTTCCTCCAGTTGATGACATCTCTGGGTCTTACAAGTAGTTACCACTGCTACTCATAAACATGGTCATTCCCTTGACTTAGTTTTCCTCCTGGGGATCGAGCCTCAGATCTGGGGTGGACTCAGTTGGATGGTCTGATCATTACACCATGGGGTTCAATTTTAGCATCCCCCCCTTGAAGGTCTACCCCTGTGGAGAGGGTCAAGTACCGCCCTTTATGAGATGTTAACACTAATGGCCTTACGGCAGTGCTTGACCTATCATCCATTCTGGTTGCAAACAGCGACCCAGAGGACTTCGTGGTGGCCTATAATACAGCCATTGTGGTGGCCCTGGATGTCATTGCTCCTGTTCATCTTCATCTTCTCTCCCTTCGCCCTCAGTCTCCATGGTTTGATGGGACCTTGAGGGAGATGCGGCGACAAGGACAAAGATTACAGCATTGCTGGCGGAGATCTGTCCTTGATGCCGACCGACTTAGTTTGCTGGACCATTACCAAGCCTATCAATCTGCAATCACCTGTAAGAAGGCAGAGTTCCTGTCTGGGAGAGTGCAGTTGCTCAGAACCAACCAGCTCATCTTTTCGAACTGTGGACAGGCTGTGCAACCCCGCTTGTCTACAAGTTGGGAAAGCATTTTCGCAAATAGATTGTGGTAAACTTGCTTGGTTCTTTGCAACTAAGGTGGCCGACATCAGGGCAGCTCTCCAGCCAGTACACTCAATGGGTGCTGCAGATGACCAGTGCTTGACCACTAGCCTTCAGCTTTCCTGGAGTACCTTCGACTGCCCGGAGTTCATGGATGTCATGAGGATTGTCCAGGGTGCATACCCTATGTACTGTAGTTTGAACCCAGGACCAACTTCCCTGATTTTGGGTTGTATTGATTCCATTGGTCCAGTCCTTGCATGGATTGTTTGGTGCTCCTTGGAAACAGGTGGGTGTTCTAGCTCCCTGAAGGAGGCGGTGGTAACACCCCTCCTGAAGAAAGCTTCTTTGGACCCCAACTGACATGTGAACTACAGACCAATCTTCAGTCTTCCCTCTTTAGGAAAGGTGATTAAGAAGGTAGTGGCCATACAATTGGAGAGCCATTTGACCATCCATGACATCTATGAACCCCTCCAGTCCAGTTTCCGAAAGAAGCACAGTACGGAGACAGCACTGGTTAGGGTGCACAATCCATCTGAGTTCTTCTCGATCTCTCATCACGTTTGACACTGTGGACCATGGGGTTCTGCTTGATCATCTGAGGTTCATCTGTGGCCTGTCAGGTACAATCCTCAAGTGGTTTACATCTTACCTCACGGAAGAACTCAGGCGTAGTGTCTGGGATTATTCTTCAGACCCAATCCCTCTGACTTGTGGGGTTTCTCAGGGCTCAGTGCTGTCCCCCATTTTGTTCACAGTGTATATGCTGCCCCTCGGAGACATTGTAAGGAGGTATGGGCTGAGGTTTCACTGCTATGCTGATGATACCCAGCTGTACCTTTCTTTAGCACCTGACCAGAATGGAGCTCTCTTAGTCTTTAATAACTGCTTGGCGGAAATCAGGAGTGGATGGATTCAAGATGGTTGAAGTTGAACTTGGGAAAGACTGAAGCGCTGGTTGTGGACCAAGGACACCGGATAGGGGGTTCGGGGGTAGGTTCACCTTCAGGACTACTCCTTGGGGGTTTACCATTCCCGGCCTCTGAACAGGTGCATAACCTGGGGCTAATCTTTGACGAGGGTCTGACCCTGCATTCACAGGTGTCAGCCATCATCAAGACCTCTTTTTGCCATCTGAGGAGCTTCGCCAGGATTAGGCATCTTGTTCCATCTGGCAACCTTCCTACACTGGTTCATGCCTTTGTGTCCTCCCATTTGGACTATTGCAACTCCTGGTATCTTGGGCTTTCTGGGGTGAAATCTACCATTTGCAGCTAGTCGAGAATGCAGCAGCTTGGCTTTTGACAGGAACCTCTTGGTTCTGTCATATTTCACTAGTGCTGCGCTGTCTGCACGGCTGTCAGTACAATGGTGGATCACTTTTAAAGTCAGTCTTTTGACTTATAAAGCACTACATGGACAGGGCCCTGACTACCTGAATGAGCTTTGGTTCCATACACCTCAGGCGATCACTCCGCTCAGCTAGTGAGGGGTTGCTAGGGATTCAAGAGTGTGTTTGAAATCTTCTGGGGCCCAAGCATTTATGCATGCAGCCCTTCTCTTGGAATTCTCAACCCGCCAGTTACATGAGTGTGCAACTGTGGAGGGCTTTAAACAAGCCTTAAAACTCATCTGTGGCACCAAGCATTTGGCGACTGATTGACTGTTTTATTTTAATTTTATAAGTTTGTTTAGATGTTTGTATACTAAGCTGCCACAACTTGTGCGATATGTCATTTGTTTTTAAACCTGTTCACACCTTGGTTTTGGAAAGGAACCATAAAAATAAAGTTTTATTATTATTAAAACTCTGCTGCTATTCTTGTTTGCAGAAAAAAAAGATAGCTCGTTGTCAAAGGCAAGCTGATTGTACAGAAGCCCACAGCCAACATTTGTCCCATTTGTGACCCTTTTCCATGTTTTGATTTTCTGCATGTCTGAAATATTTTGGTCTGTGCTGTTAAAACAATTGACCTGCTTCTCTTACTGGAACAGTTGTACTTTGCAAAATAAAGCTTACTGTAAGTTTTTGAAACATATACTGGCATTTAATATGTACAAGAATTATCAGGTGGTAATAATGGAAATTCCATTTCTATGCATTACAGTGGCACTGGGGGTGCCCAGTCCCCAGTGTAGAAATCCTCATTCCCTCCCCCCCCTCCACTACCATGCTTGCGTGCCTCTGGACATTGGAACTCTCAGCACTCCCATTTTTGGGGGGCATTTTTTGTGGACTTCTGTTACAGCCGTTCTGTCTAAATACTATGCTATGGCTCCACTGATATCAGATGGCAGCAAATCACAAGTCTAATCCTTAAAATATTGGTGATACTGAAGAGTGCCGTGGGCACCAATGGAGTCATAGGATAATGTCTAGTTTCCTTGGCAGGGGCTGCACACTCCTCCCTCCATCTGTTTTCCAGTTTACAGGGACTCCTGCCACCAGTCCAGCAATGATTATACCGAGGAGCGAGCTAGCAGAAGATGTGTAGGGAGGGAGGCGGAGTGCAGCAGCCAATGTTGTCCCCAAATATAAGTAATACAGCATGGCCATAAGTATGTTAAACATAAGTGTAATTCAGGTTATCAAGTCAGAAAAATTGTTGCCCAGCAGACAGTGAGAGAGAGAGAGAAGGAGGGAGGAGGAGGGAGATAGAGGGAGGCCAGTGGAAGATGTATAGGGAGTGAAGAAGTGAGTCCATCAGCCAATGTTGCCCCTAAACACAAGTAATAAAGCATGGCCACGAGCATGTTAAATATAAGTGCACTTCAGGTTGTCAAGTCAGCAACATTGTTGCCCCGCAGACAGTGAGGGAGAGAGCGAGAGAGAGAGAGATGGAGAAAGGGAGGGAGGGAGGAAAAGGGAGAAAGAGAGAGAGAGTTGAATTTTGGTAGTTTCCCCTCTCTCTCTTCCTGCCTCTTCCTGTATGATCTGCTTACTTACTCTGAACTCTCACTTCTCTCTTCACTAATTTTAAATCCATGATTTTCCTACTCTGGCTGCTCTCTTCTCTCTTTGAATCCATTCACGGATTATTGTGAATTGATCAGTTAAATTAGCAAACAATAATTAGAACAACGATTCATCAATTAGTACAGACTGCATCACTGCACTATTATGCCCAAAACCCACACTGTTTCAGAACAGAGCTATAAATGTAATATATTAACCTGGCAGTCAGTATATAGCTCTATTCTAAAGAGCACCAGTTATTTTAATTACCCCAAAACTTCTCTTTTATTATTTACAAAATGTCCCCATTCATACATAAGCCTCTTGTTTTATTTGTATTTACAGGCAAATGGAAACATTACATCCATGGAGTGGCTGCAGCATGACCTCAACCTGATGGACTCAATAGTTTAAGATGCCCTGTAATTTCTATTAAAAATTATTTATATCAATTTTGTAAAGCTTTTATGATTATTCAAGAAATGCAAATGGCACAAATTGTGGACGATGGGCTTCTGTGTAATCAGCTTGCCTTTAACAATGAACTATATATTTTTTTCTTCTTTGTTTACTTTATTAATTAGTAATTAAATTGACTTATGCACCACCAGAAACCCTTACACTTGGACCACAGTATTACACTGTCAAAATTTATCAAAGTTGGACTCAAATGCTAAAAACATAAGGGTGTTCCCTGTGATTCTGCAACCCCATCTCAAATTCATAATTTTTGCCCAGTACATGGTAATCCTCTAAGCATTTAAAATCAATATTTAAAACATAGGTTGCCATGCTTATATCTGAGTTACACAGTGAAACATAGGTCCTCTTTATGGAAAAAATCCATAAGAGGTCAGATTGTTTCATATTGTAATAGCATCATTGTTTTAGGTGTCAAGATGGGTGTAAAAGAAAACATGAAACACAGATACATCACTTGTCATAATGCTTGCTTCATTTTCTTCCAGAGGTGCAAACAATAAATAGTAAATTAACAATAAGGTGACACCCTCTTACACTAAAAGTGCCTAAAATGTGGGCAATATTTGCATATTTTTATGCATGAACCCATCAAAATCCATTTCACTTTAATAAAACCTTTTGATTGAAGTAGAATGTGGTTGTGAATGTAGCAAAAGAAAAATATAGGGCTCACCATGCTGCTTTTGGTTATATCTGCTTTTAAGTTGCAGTTTCAGTGCTAGTCAGCTCGGAACAAAACATAATTAAAAATCTCAATAAAGAATAAACCTTGCCAGAAATCTAGTCATACAATTCAAAAGTATATACAGACTAACAAGAATTACACTATAAATGAACTAGAATAACCAAAGACAGAAAGACATTTATGTAAATTGCCTTGAATTATGCCACCAGCTGGAATTGTGGGAGCAAATTTCTTTGCGACCATCCTGCACATATTTGTAACTGTACCGACATAATAAGATAAATCATTTTTCTTTTTTTTTAAATTAATCTTTTATTGTTTTCCAAGTTTTCAAGTGTACAACACAGGTACAAAAAGATACAACATACAGAGCTTTCCTCAAATGGCAATTAATAAACAGGTCAAGAAGGATGCTGCATATTTTTTGTGTAATCATCGCATAACATTCACATAAGATACAATTTACTATAACAGCAGGTATGTACAGCACTACTTTTAAGTTTTAAACAGAGAGTGACTCTTAGCTGTATTAAAGAAGGCAGTACCTGTATTAGTGAACTAGAGCGGCAGTTAGATCGGAAGCTGGGTGCAGAATTGGGGATCCTAGGCTTGGGGGGAAACAAGATCTCTGATATTAGGTTTCAGGGAGTCTCAAAAGAACTGTGTTCTGTGGCGGAGTGGGAGGGCATCCTTTTAAGGATATATAGGAGCAAAAGGGGGCCCATCTCTCTAGAAACACGGTAGTGGTACCAGCGGCAAAGTGGGACATTTTAGTAAAATTGACCAATTTCTCCATGGACATTACCCAGCCCTGAAAAGAAAGAATTTTGGTAGACCACCATTTTCTCAATAATGCTCTTTTAATCTCTACAGAGGCCTGTATCAACCACAATTTGTGTTGATATGGCAGCTTTTGGCCTTTAGGAAGGAGTCCCAGTATCCACAGGGAAGGCGACTGTGGCAGAGTGCTGTTTAAAATTCAGGAGCAACATCTTGTGATCTTCCACCAAATGGAGCAGATTGGATGGTAGTGCCAAAGAATATGGAGAAGGTCTGCGCCCTGCACTCCACATCTCCTGAAATTATCCTCTGGGATTAGCCCGATCGCTACCACCACCATGTTTGACTGTTGGTATGGTGTTCTACTGTGGAATGCTGTGTTTGCTTGTCAGACATTATGGGATCCATGTTATCCAAAAGTTCCACTTTGGACTCATCTGTCCACAGAACATTTTCCCAAAAGGCTTGTGGATCATCCAGGTGCTCTTGGCAAATGAGAGACGACATTTATGTTCTTCTTGGTTAGCAGTGGTTTCCGCCTTGCTACTCTCACATGAAGCCCATTTTGCCCAGTCTCTTTCTGATTGTGAGTCATGAACACTGACCTTAGCTGAGGCAAGAGAAGCCTGCAGTTCTTGGATGTTGTTTTAGGATCCTTTGAGACTTCCTGGATGATTTTATGCTGCGCCCTTGGAGTAATTTTGGCAGGCCGCCCACTCCTGGGAAGAATCACTACTGTTCCAAGAGTTCTCCATTTGAAGATTATGGCTCTCACTGTGGTTCGGTGGAGTCCCAGAGCCTTAGAAATAGCTTTGTAACCCTTTCCAGACTGATAGATAGCAACAACTTTTTTTTCTGATCTTTTCAGGAACTTCCTTTGATCATGGCATAATGTGCTGGTTGAATTTTTGTGCTGGCAACGTGACTCTGATGGTAAGGGTCAAAATAAGTGAGGTTTATATTGAGCAGGGCTGGCTGTAATCAAGCCTGGCTGTGTTCAACCAGCTGACTCTAATTATCCCTTTAATTGGGTTGATTTAACTAGGGGCAATTACTTTTCACACAGTGCCAGTTGGTGTTGGTTAACTTTTTTCATTAAATAAATGAAATAAGTAAAAAAAAAAGTATTTGTTCACTCAGGTTCCCTTTATCTAGTATTATATTTTGTCTAAAGACTTGAAACCATCCAGTGTGACAAATATGCAATAATAGAGAAAATCAGGAAGGGGGCAAATACTTTTTCACGCCACTGTAGCTAAATAACAGTGACCACACAACTCGCCCTACCTAGCTAAATAAACAGCGACCACAGAACTCGCCCTGCTTTGCTAAATAAACAGTGACCACATAACTTAACCTGCCTAGCTAAATAAACTAACCACACAACTTAACCTGCCTAGCTAAATAAACAGTAACCACACAACTTAACCTGCCCAGCTAAATAAACAGTAACCACACAACTCACCCTGCCTAGCTATATAAACAGTGACCACACAACTCACCCTGCCTAGCTAAATACACAGTGACCACACAACTCACACTGCCTAGCTAAATAAACAGTGACCACACAACTCACCCTGCCTAGCTAAATAAACAGTGACCACACAACTCACCCTGCCTAGCTCAATAAACAGTGACTACATAATTCGCCCTGCCTAGTTAAAATAACAGTGACCTTGATCTACTGCCTAATGGGGGGAGGAGGGAGGGGTGGGTGTCCATATGGCCTTTCACAGTTTTTAAGCTCTGGTTTCATCTGTGCTCCTCACTGTGGGGATGAAGTGGCTGGGCTCGGAATGCTTTACTTTTTCTTTTCTCTCAACTGGTCAAGCGATTGTTGCAGCACACAGACTTTTGTCAGCAGAGCAGGCTTCAAACTAGACTCTTCCTGCATAGGTTAAATCTTCTCATCCCGATCATGCATTGCTCATCTTGCTGGGTCCAACCTCTTCTCCTGTGTGCTCTTCACCTCTTCTACCCTGCTTGTGCACATGATTGGAAGGGGTGAGAGTTCTTTTAACCCAAACTCTCCAAGTAAGTACTGGCACACAAATGAGTAAAAAACAGATTCACCACTCAAATAAATCCTTCTTTTAAGTGCTTTATTCAGCAATTTTTACAGCAGTGAATCCTCAAAGGACAGAAGGACGCCCACACAAGGCCACGGCGCTTCGGGCTAAACAAATCCTGTATCGGGGGTATGGTAAAGTCCTGGTAATTGTCAGCATTGAAATACCACATGCTCATATAATATTCATGAGCTAATTCAATTAAATCACTTCATTTAATAATCCAAAATAGAAACATTATGCATTAGTATTCTATAATGGACAAGTACGAAAAGTACATGGTTTTCGTAATTTATAAACTTATATGCAAATCCTGAGGCAATTTTATCCATTTTCAAGCTAAATAGAAGTAGCATTTGTTTACCAAATTCTACCCTTTTAAAAAAAAAGAAACTGAGGAAATATAAAATTAATGCACATTTTCTCAGTATTTAACATATGCTATACACATCTGTTTACAGGTTGCAAAAAAATTGATAAAAAGCCAAACACAATAGAGGCAGGTTCAAAAAGAAAGAATGATTCTGGCTCTGACTTCCTGTGCATACTTTTGCAGCCTGAATCCTTATGACAGGGGAGCAGCAGATTTTCAGAGCTTCCTATCTTCTCTACACCAGTGTGTAAAGATAGAAGATGATAGGATTTCATACAGACTAAAGAGAACATGAAAAGAAAAGCATATTTTATTAAAAAGTCTTATTCAAAACACTCATTCAGACACCATTAGACTATATATCCATCTATTTTTTAGAGTAACCCATGAGAGACATTTGTCAACTCTAAGGGGACAAATCATTTTGACTACATAGGCATATTGCACCAACAGTAATGGATGACTCTAAAACACTACCCTACTATCTTTACTTATGCCATCAAGTAGGGTTTTATGTCCCATTCATTATTTAAACGACTTGGTTTTACACTCTTTAATGAAAAAATCCAAAAAGAATCTCTTCATAGAAGGAAGTTCTGTCTGTTACCACTTTTTGCTGGTGGTCTGACTTGTTCCAGGCCCAAAAAGTTAACATCAGTGATTTTAGAGGCATGTGCTGTGGTGACATGAGTGCCTGCCGTAGTATCCTCTCTCTGATTTTCTATGGAGTGCATAAGCTCCTAGATTCTTTACTTTAGGGGTTAAACAGTACATCCGATGTAAACTGTTTTACATGTTCACCAAAGTGCATGCACAACAAATGGTGGTGATACAGTCTTGAATTTTTACTTTTACATCGGAGCCCTGAGGGTGTTGGAAAAATTTCCCTGGGCAAAGGTACCTACAATTAATGCAGTGGTGACTTTTGTAAAAAAACAGCCGATCTTGTTGGTAACCATGTACCGCTCCCTTCCGTCTCTTCTTTTGGGAAATGTTTTAACCCACACTACCTGCCAGTTGGCTGAAACCTCTGCTGCATGAGGGTGGGGTTTCAGAAAGCAAATCATGAATGCAGGGAGGGAAGTAGGGGATTTCCAATTCAGAGGAGCAGGTTCCACTCCCACAAAAAAAAGCAGGCCATTTTCAAATGACAGCCTGGCCTAGATATTGACTAGCAAGTACTGCTAATCGTAGAAAGAAACATAGAAGTTGATGGCAGATAAGGACCGCAGGTTAAATGAAAAAATGCAGACTCTCTACCCTCAGAGTTCATAAGAATTATTTTACTTGATGAGTTTTATCACATTGTTTAAGATTCATTTGAAGCACTTGCACTTATTCTTCTGTATTGATACTTGGTAAGCGTTTTGGAACCCATGTTCCTTCCTCAGACCAAAATTTTCAAGGTACAATTAAAGATAGGACCACAGGGACCATCCAGTCTGCCATTTTGTTCTACCTTGAAAGTGCATAGGTCTGTACTCTGTCAATGGCCTATCTATTCATACTCATCTGTATTGCTCCTTATGCCTATCCCATGCCTGTTTGAAACCCTGCACTGTATTCATATCCACCACTTACTGAGGTAGGCTGTTCCATGCATCCACCACCCATTCTGTGAAAATAACTTCCACATTACCCTTAATTGGCCTCTGTCTAATCTCATGCTGTGTCGTCTTGTCCTGCTATTTTTCTTATATTGAAACATGTTAGACTTTCACCTTGTTAAAGCCCTTAAGATGCTTCCGATCATAGCACCTCTCTCCCTCCTTTGCTATAGGGTATACATATTGAGCTAAGTTAATCTGTCCTCATATGTTTCCTGATGCAGTCCCTGCACCATTCTGGTTGCCCTTCTCTGGACTGCCTCCATTTTGTTAATATCCGTGTGCAGGTGCAGTCTCCAATACTGCACGCAGTACTCCAGATGGGGCCTAATCAGTGTCTCATAAAGAGGTATTATTACCTCCCTCTTAGGACTTGTGATACACCAACTAATACACCCCATCATCCCTCTAGCCATACCTATTGCTTTTGTGGTCTGCTTGGATGACTTCAGGTCATCTGTGATAATGATGCCCAAGTCTCTTTCTTCCCTTGTGATTGCCAGCAACTTCCCTCCCAACCTATAGGTGGCTTCAGGGTTTCTCTTCCCTATGTGCATGATCTTGCACATCTTTGCGTTAAACCCCAGTTGCTACTCTTCTGACCATTTTGCCAGTTTATCCAGATCTCTTCTCATTCTGCCCACCCCATCTGGATCATCTACTCTGTTGCAGATCTTGGTGTCATCTGCTAACAGACAAACCTTACCCTGCAGTCCATCTGCAATGTCACTGATGAAGATATTGAAGAGGACTGGCCCCAGGACTGATCCCTGAGGTACCCCACTTGTGACTTGCATCTCTTCTGACTGTATACCATTTACTACCACTCTCTGTGTTCTGCCTGCCAACCAGTTTGCCACCCAGTTGACCAACTTCTGATCCACCTCGAGCCTACCCAGCTTATTTATCAATCTTCTATGTGGAACAGTATCGAAAAGCTTTGCTGAAGTCAAGGTAGATGACATCAACTGCACCCCCCTTGATCCACCTCCCTAGTTACCCAGTCAAAGAAATCTATGAGATTAGTTTGACAGGACCTTCCTGTTGTAAACCCATGCTGTCCTGGATCCTGTGCTTCTATGGATTCCAGGTGTTGCACTATCCTTTCCTTAAGGAGTGCCTCCATAATCTTCCCCATTACTGAGGTAAGACTGACTGGTCAGTAGTTACTGCCTCCTCCCTGCTACCAATCTTGTGGAGCGGGATCACATAAACCCTTCTCCAGTCCTCTGGGAACTCTCCTGTGCCCAGAGACTCACTAAGCAGTTTTAATAATGGCTCTGCTAGTTCCACCGTTAGCTCGTTTATACCCTGGGATGTATCCCACCAGGTTCTATTGCCTTGTCCACCCTGAGCTTAGTGAACTCTTATAGGACCCTTTCTTTTGTGAAGGGACTTATGCACACCTCCCTCCCCCCTGTGTCCATGGTGCTGAGCTGTGGGCCCTGCCCTACCTTCTCAGTAAATACTGAGCAGTAGAATCTATTTAGGATAGATGCTTTTCTTTGGTCCTCCTCCACACACTCCTCCTTGTCCCCTTTGATCTTATCAATACCCCCTCTTGATGTTCTCCTTTCACTAATGTATCTATAGAAAGTTGTGTCCCCTTCTTTTAGTGTTCGTGCTAGTGTTTCCTCTGTTTGGGCCTTTGCCTGCCTTACTGCCTTCCTTGCTTCCCTAAGGGAAGTTTGGTATGCCTCCCTATCTTCATCTAGCTGCGTTTCCTTATATTTCCTGAAGGCCAACCTTTTGGCTCTGATCTTTTCTGCTACTGTTTTTGAGAACCAAAATGGATTCCTCCATATTTTGCTCTTGTTTTTCTCCCTAACACAATAGTATGTTGCTTCAAGTATTGCATTCTTAATGCTTGCCCACTTTGCCTGTACCCCCTCACCTGTATTTTTCTTGCCAACACTAAGCTTAACTCTGTTGGCCATCATAGCAAAGTCAGCTTCTCTGAAGTCCCATAGTTTTGCCTTGGGATGGGATGATCTAGCTCTAGTGACCAAACTGAACCATACCATGTGATGGTCACTGGCCCCAGATGACCTTCTACCTGAAGCTCCGTGATCCTTTCCCTATTAGTCAGTACTATTTATTTTATTTATTTATTTATTTGTTAACCGGGTGGGTGCACTGATCCCAGGGACCATTTTCAGGCACAACCGGGCCAATCAAATGGCATATCCATTGCAAAAACAGTTGCTCTACAATCATAGTTGAGAAGTAGTAACAACAAGTAAACAATACAGAAATGGCAATACAGCAGAAATATGATGTACATACATAGGACAAGTGGTCAAAGCCTCCTAGGACATTGGCCATACATGGTGCCGACATCCAGATATTATAGGTTCTTGCAACATTTAGAGGAAAATCAGAAACTATTTTTGCTTACTGTAAAGTCAGGACATGTAGCATTTTTTCATTTTTTTTCAGAACACAATTGCCCAAATCAGGACTGCTCTGCAAAAATCAGGACAGGTGGGAACCCTAAGTCCAGCCCAGTGATTGATAAAGGCCGATGTGACTCCCATACAGATGTACATCTCTTGCAGCCCAACTAGTGTGCAATGAACTTTAAAATGGGAAATCCAGACTCAGGATTGGCAGGGGCCCATGTGAATACCATACAGTTCTGTGTGCCCTACAGTGTCATTGGTGTGCATGTGAATATAAGGGCTGAATCTAGCCTGGGATTGGAAGGGACCTGTATGAATCCCATACAGCTGTGTGCTCCCAGCAGTTGCAAGGGTGTGCTCACCATGCTAACATGGGAATCCATACTTGGGATTGGCAGGGACCCGTGTGAATCCCAGATGGTTGCGTATTCCAAGCAGCTGCACGGGTGTCCTCACCATTATACAGTAAAACTGGAATCCTTCCAAGTGATTGCCAGGAAGCCATGTGAATCACATACAGGTGCGTACACCCTGCAGCTGCATGGGTGTGCTCACCGTTATACAGTAAAACTGGAATGCTTCAAGTGATTGCCAGGAAGCTATGAGAATCACATACAGTGCGTGCGCCCTGCAGCTGCAGGTGTGCTCACCGTTATACAGTAAAACTGGAATCCTTCAAATGATTGCCAGGAAGCCATGTGAGTCACATACAGGTGTGTACGCCCTGCAGCTGTACAGGTGTGCTCACCATTATACAATAAAACTGGAATCCTTCAAGTGATTGCCAGGAAGCCATGTGAATCACATACAGGTGTGTGCGCCCTGCAGCTCCATGGGTGTGCACACCGTTATACAGTAAAACTGGAATGCTTCAAGTGATTGCCAGGAAGCCATGAGAATCACATACAGGTGCGTACGCCCTGCAGCTGCACGGGTGTCCTCACTGTTATACAGTAAAACTGGAATCCTTCAAGTGATTGTCAGGAAGCCATGTGAATCACATACAGGTGCATCGCCCTGCAGCTGCAGGGTGTGCTCACCGTTATACAGTAAAACTGGAATCCTTCAAGCGATTGCCAGGAAGCCATGTGAGTCACATACAGGTGTATCGCCCTGCAGCTGTACAGGTGTGCTCACCATTATACAGTAAAACTGGAATCCTTCAAGTGATTGCCAGAAAGCCATGTGAATCACATACAGATGCGCACACCCCTGCAGCTGTACGGGTGTGCTCACCGTTATACAGTAAAACTGGAATCCTTCAAGTGATTGCCAGGAAGCCATGTGAATCACATACAGGTGTGTACGCCCTGCAGCTCAACGGTTGTGCTCACCGTTATACAGTAAAACTGGAATCCTCCAAGTGATTGCCAGGAAGCCTTGTGAATCACATACAGGTGCATACGCCCTGCAGCTGCATGGGTGTGCACACCATTATACAGTAAAACTGGAATCCTCAAGTGATTGCCAGAAAGCCATGTGAATCACATACAGGTGCGTACGCCCTGCAGCTGCATGGGTGTGCACAACGTTATACAGTAAAACTGGAATCATTCCAAGTGATTGCCAGGAACCCATGTGAATCACATACAGGTGCATACACCCTGCAGCTCCATGGATGTGCACACCGTTATACAGTAAAACTGGAATCTTCAAGTGATTGCCAGGAAGCCATGTGAATCACACACAGGTGCGTACGCCCTGCAGCTGTACAGGTGTGCTCACCGTTATACAGTAAAACTGGAATCCTTCAAGTGATTGCCAGGAAGCCATGTGAATCACATACAGGTGCGTACGCCCTGCAGCTGTACAGGTGTGCTCACCGTTATTCAGTAAAACTGGAATCCTTCAAGTGATTGCCAGGAACCCATATGAATCACACACAGGTGCATACGCCCTGCAGCTCCATGAGTGTGCACACCGTTATACAGTAAATCTGGAATCCTTTAAGTGATTGCCAGGAAGCCATGTGAATCACACACAGGTGCATACACCCTGCAGCTGTACAGGTGTGCTCACCGTTGTACAGTAAAACTGGAATCCTTCAAGTGATTGCCAGGAAGCCATGTGAATCACATACAGGTGCGTACGCCCTGCAGCTCCATGGGTGTGCACACCATTATACAGTAAAACTGGAATCCTTCAAGTGATTTCCAGGAACCCATGTGAATCACATACAGGTGCGTATGCCCTGCAGCTGCTTGGGTGTGCAGGTGATTATTATGAAATTCAGACCCTAAAATGGCAGGGACCCATGTCAGTTCCACATGGCTGTATATGAACAGCAGTTGTGTGTGTTTTTACAGGAATAAATATCTGGATCCAGCCCTCTGAATGGCAGGGACCCATGTCAGTTCCACATGGATGTATATGAACGGAAGTTGTGTTTGTTTTTACGGGAATAAATATCTGGATCCAGCCCCCTGAATGGCAGGTACCCATGTGAATCCTACATGGCTGTGTGTGCCTTGCAATTGCATGGGTGTGCACTTGGTTATTAAAAGGTTTTCTATCATTGGGATTGGCAGGACCCCGTGGGAGTCCTACATGGCGGAGTATTCACAGAAGTTACATGAGTGTGCACTTACTGTAATTATAAAACAGGAATCAATCCCCATGATTGGCAGGAACCCATGTACATCCCATATGGTCCTGTATGCCCTGCAGTTACGTGGGTGTGCAAGAGGTTATTATACTGTATGGGAATAAAGACCTAGAAATGTCAGGGAACAATGGAAATCCCACACTGATATGAATGAACAGCAGGTGCATGGGTGAGCACATGCTTATAAAATGAGAATCCACATCTGTGATTGGCGGGCATATATAAATCCCACATTGTTGTGCATGCCCTCCATTTGCATATGTGTGCACATGGGTAACAAATAGGATATCAGCGATGAGATTTCAGGGATCCATGTGAATACCAAATGGTAGTGTGTGCTCTGCACCCTTTATGGGTGTGTACTTGGTTGTGGATGCACCACTGTTCGTCGACAGCAAAGCTGCTGACATCCCAGCAGTGGCACAATGCCAACATGTGGTATTGTGCCACCAGAAACAAAGTGTTTTGAGGGGATCTGCCCCGCAGCCTGCAATTATATATTATCAACTCCAGGTCGGATTTGTTTCGGGGAAAGGGCAGAACACCGAGATGCCACATCGGTGAAACCCAGACCATTACAGTGACTTTCGTTGTAAAGGTCTTTTTCAGGTTTCGCTGTCGTGGTGTCGCTGTGCCGTGGGCCACCGCTTGGTTGTACAATGGGAATCCAGACCTGGACACAGCTGGGATGCTGGTGAATTCTGAATGAATGTGTATAAACAGCATTAGATAGAAACACAGAAACAGGGAAAGTGACGGCAGATAAAGACCACTTGGCCCACCTAGTCTGCCTATTTGCCCTACCACAGTGATACCACAGACCTTGCCTGAATGCCTGCTTTATCCCACCTTCCTATTCACCAGGGTTCCCTTATGCTTATCGCATGCATTTTAGAATTCTGTTACAATTTTTGTCCCCCCACCACCACCTCTACTGGGAGGCTGTTCCATGCATCTACCTCCCTTTCAGTGAAGAATTACTTTCTTATGCTTCCCCTGAATCTACCCACCTCTATCATGACCCCTTGTTCTTTGAACAACTTTTTCTCATAGATTCTTAGACATGTGTTGGCAGAAAAGGACCTTCATGGTCCATCGAGTCTGCCCATTCTCCCCCTCTGCTTGCCCCTCCTTCCAAGATTCACGCCTCCTCCCCTTGACAATCCCTTTTGTTTGCCACGGCCTTCTTGAAACCCTGTACTGTACTGGCCCTCATCACTTCCTCAGGTGGTCCATTCCAGGGCTCAGCCACTCTCTCCATGAAGTAATACTTACTAACGTTTCCCCAAAACCTTCCCCCTCGAGTCTCAATCCATGCCCCTTAGTTCTTAATCTACCCACCCTGCAAATAAGCTCTCCCCCACTTTATTGATCCCCTTCACATACTTGAATGTTTTGATCTTGCTCCCTCTCTCCCTTCTTGTCTCCAGAGGATACAAATCCAGCTCCTTCAACCTCTCCTCATATATCTTCCCGCTTAGCCCATGCACCATTTTAGTGGCCCTTCTCTGCACCCTTTCCATGCCATCTATGTCTTTTCATGGATGGGGCCTCCAGAACTGTACCCCATACTCCAGGTGTGGCCTCAGCGTGGAACTGTAGAGTGACATCAGCACCTCTTCTGCTGGTTATTCCTCCCTATGCATGCCAGCATCCTGTTAGCTTTACCCACTGCCTTGCTGCACCGGGTCCCCACCCTAAGGTCATTAGTGATTACAACTCCTAGATCCTCCACCTGCCTGGCTGCAGGCATTATCCCCACCCCCGTGTGTATGCGGTATTGGATTTCTCCTCCCCAATGCATTTCCTGGCACTGAACTTTAGCTACCATGTTTCCGACCACTCTTCCAGCAATTTTAGATCCTTCTTCATTGCCTCCACCCCTCTCCCCCAGGTGTCCACCCTGTTGTTGAGTTTTGTATCATCCGCGAAAAGGCAGACCTTCCCCTGAAGCCCCTCTGCTATGTCTGTTTATATACATGCAAATTGTTGTTCTTTGTTGTATCTAAGCCTAAAACCTTTGAAAATAGGCACTGCATAAAGGGTTTTATGTAAAATAAATAAAATAAATAAATAAATGTCCTCAGTGATAAATAATGGTGAGAAAAACTCTGTAGATTATATATGGCTGGATTGTACCTAAATATAATGTTTCTCAAAATTTTCCTGGATTCATCATCAGCTCTTTAACAATATGTGCAATATGCTGTTCAGACGAAACAAACTACCAGGAATACTCGGAGGCTAAAGACATAGCACATGTCTCAGAAAAATTCCCAGTCTGGCCAGTGGAGAAAATTACAATACCAAGTGTAATAACAGCACACTGAGGAAAGGGCATACCACAAGGAATGGCTGGCACTGTATCTTGAATCCTATGGGCTGCAAGACCACAGGCAGCATGGTTTGGGGGGATGTCAGGCAAGATTAATCTGATTTGATCTACTGTTTCACTAAGGAAATACATCAGGGGAGGGCAATGGACACGGCCTCTGTGGACGTTAGCAAGGCCTTCGACACTGTGCCATGCAAGAGACTGATAAAGAAATTGAGCTGCCTAGGGATCGTATCCACAGTGGTGAATTCGGTAAGAAACTGGTTAAAGGATCGGTGGGAGATGGTGATGCTTGACAACACTCGTGCTAATGATGGGTGACCAGCGGGGTGCCACTGGGCTCAGTACTGGCAGCAGTACACGTTAGTGCCATCATAAGTGACGCTGCAGAAGAAATGGAAGGGAAGGTATGCCTTTTTGCAGAATATACCAAAAACCTGCACTGAGGTGTACACTCACGGGGAGGGGTAACAAGAATGCACTGGGATCTCTGGAAACTTGAGAAGTGGTCAAGAGCATGGCAGTTGGGGCTTTATGCCAAAAAATGCAAAAACATGTACGTAGCACATAGGAACCAGGATTGGAGCATATGATGGAGGAGGTTCTGACAGTTACTAAGAAGGAAAGGAGCCTTGGGGTTGTCATAGCAGGGGTGTAGCCAGGGATTTCAGATCTGCACACCAACTGGACTCACTGTTACCCACCCCTTTATTAGGGTGAGCTTACCCCCACCCGGTGTAGCCAGACAATATACAAATTAAATGTACACCAAATGTGCTCATTTGGCACAATAAATACAGCTTTTGTTTCTCATGACAATGGTTGTTGCCGTGCATTGGTAAATAAAAATGCCATGCATTGCTCCCTAAGACACCCACATACCAACCCCGAGCCTGTAAAGTTGTATTGTCCTTGGGATGAAAAGAGAGTATTAATGACCAGTCCTTCTAGTTTCAACTCCTATGAATAAAATTACAGAAAGGTTCAGTATTTTCTTTGTTAGTTTTTATGGAAAAAGGAAGCAGTTCAGAGCCTTTTCCTCCCTTAAATAAAATGTACACCATGGAGTGCTTGAGTATGCCTGCTTACACCCATGCCTCAAAGTGGCATGACATTTTGACAAAGCAGTTAGTAGGGCCAGTGGAAATTGGTGGTGCAGAGGGAGTGGTATCTACAGCAGGAGGTGGGGGTGGCTTTGCAACTGTACCACCTGCTGGTGAGACCCCACTTGAGTACTGTGTCTAGTTTTGGAGGACACCCCTCAGAAAGGACATAGGGTGGAGGCAGTCTAGCAGAGGCAACTAAAATGGTTCAGGGGTTGCGTGAGGAGCCCTGAGGAGAGACTGAGTGACCTAAACATGTACACCCTCAAAGAGAGAGAGGCGAGACAGGACATGATAGAAACCTACAAGTACCTCACAGGGGTGAGCAGGGTGCTGCAGGAGAGTCTCTTTCAAATGAGAAGAGCACCAGGACCAGACCCATTGCTGCAAACACACTGCTCCACTTCTTGAGTTACCACCCTAGGAAACCTGTAGTCCATCCTGTAAAGACAATACAGATGAAGCCGCTTAATAGGGACGGCTCTGTGACGATAATGTCGTCCCTATTAAGCGATCGTCGATTAACAGGTGCCCTATGTAATCAGCAAACATTTGAGTCAGAGATCGAAATTCAGTTAACTACTTTTATTTTTAGTGTATTTCCGTGCATTCATTTTTTTTTTCTATGCAAGTGCTCAAAAATGACAAAATTAAGGTAAATTCACTTCAGTTGACATTCACTTCGATAAAAAACGTCTGTGATCGAACTTTGTTTTGAGTCAGTGCTGATCCTATTTGAATGCGACTCTCAACAGCGGACAGTGCTCCCAGGATGCTATGTCACCATTTCACATGCACCATGTCATAAGCAATCTACAGTGATCAATAGCATCCTTGTTAGAAATGGGATCGGGTACTGGATCTTCTGCCTCAGAGTCGTGTTCTACTTCCTGTGTTCCTGTGTCCAGTCTCAGATGTTTGACTGCTTCACAGATTTCGCCATCTGTTGTTTCCCCCTCAGTTTCAACATCGATGTCAATGTCCACCAAAGTAGAGAACTCATCTGCAGTCATGTAAGCTGGTGGCTGAACATCATACAGCGGATCCTCTGCTGCCGTTTGATGTGTTTCGCCCACCTGTTCCGCGACACTACTCAGAAACCCTGCCTTCCTAAAACAGTGCAGGAGTGTGGTTTGAGAGACAGATTGCCAAGCTTTGGCAGCCATGTAGATGGCACCCAGGATACTGACGGCTTTAGCGATTGCGGATGCAGTCAGTTCTCCTCCTTGGTCGATCACATCCACGATTCGTGCGTGGCGTCAGTGCCGATAGTGACCTTTAAATTTCTGATCACACCCATATCCATGGGTTGGATCAAACTGGTGGTGTTGGAGGCAAAAAAAATTTAATGTGTGGGTACATCCCCACAACATCAGTAGGGTGTCTGGGAGCAGTTGTCCAGGAACAGTAGGACATAGCGCCATTTGCACTTTAGCTCACGCTCCCACATGCCCAGCCAATCTTTGAAGATCCACCCTGTCATCCAAGCATTTCAAGAAGCATAGTAAGCTTCCAGCAGTGTAGCAAGATCTCTGGGAAACAGTGGGTCTTTTACTTTTTCCAGTGACAAGCAAGGTGCGCTTATCTGTCCCATCCATATTGGCGCACACCAGTAGAGAGACTCTGTCCCGATTTTCCCGCCAAACAGTTCTGTCTCTCTGAGAACATGACCATGATCCGGATATCTCCTGAAGTACAGTCCTGTCTCGTCAGCGTTGTACACACACCTGGGGGCTGTAATCTTTCAGAAGGGCGAAGCACAGCTGAGATCAATCTGATGCTGCACCTGTGTCAGCGTCTGATTTTCGCCATGCTCTTTTTTGTAAACAATTGAGTTCCTCTGTTTCCACCTTGCTAGCCACCCGTCGGTAGCATCGAAACCGTCATGTCTGAGCTGTGTGGCAAGCTCCTTCGCCTTTTTTTTTAACAGAGGGCCGGACAATCTGGCACCACGACAGACAGCACCGCTAAACCACAAAAGGAGGGCTTCTTCCACTTCACCGTCCTTGCCCTCGCATTTGCGTTTCCTTGCTGGGTTAGCATTTGACTGCCACTCTGCCGTGATTGCCTCTCTGTTTTGGCTTATGCGACCAACTTGGCTTTTAGAAATGCCAAACTCTTTATACCAGAAGCAAGAAGACTTAGGGATCTGCAAAGCTTCAATTACTTTTACTCGCTCCATGATGTGTACTCTACTTGCTTGGAAGCCATGATGACAAGATCAATACAGCACAAGGATGTCTGAAATTTATTGTAAACATCCCAATTAAGTGGCCCATGTGTCCCTTATAACCGGATTAGAACATAATGGAAGTCAATTAGGAAAAAATCGGTTACTGGGGAAACGTCCCTATTAAACGAACGTCCCCATTAACTGCATCCCTATTAAGTGGATTGTACTGTACCTGTGGATTAGACACTACTGTTTGGGTGCAGAAACATTTAAGCTAATCAAATGATGGAACATTTCAGAAGGAGAGGTTACACTGAAGGAAGTCTCCAGGATGCCCTCATGAGGGTATTAGCCATGGCTAGAGAACAGCTATTAATTTCAGAATCTGACAAAAATATACTCAACAGGATAACACACCAGTCACATTCATTACTGAACATAATATTTTGCTGGGTTACCTGGGTAAAAGTGGCAACCTTTTACATAGGTCTTGGCCACTACTCACAATGGATCAAAACACTAGAGGCATGTTGTCAGAAAAAGTTAGGGGCTCCTTTTCTAACAGTTTTAATTTTTTTCCCCTCTAAGTTTTTATCCTCCGTGGCCAGGACAGGCTGGGTTCCCCACTACTCTGCCTTCCCCAACCATCTACTGACCTGCACCTCCCCAGGACTTACCTGTGGACTGAACACCCCCACAGCTCCCCCCATGATGGGGTCGGGGGGGCCATCCTCTCCCCATCGAAGCACACAAGTCCAGCTCCTGGTCCCAGTGTCCTGGTGATTTAGTGGTCAGGGATCAGCATGCAGGCATCATGTTCTCTTGTCCGCCAGCATTTACCTTCATTTTCTGCCCTTCCTCAAGCTGAGTGCACTCATGAATATGTGTGTGTATGTGGAGACACGCACATGTTGTGGAGTCCTGCAGCAGCTCCTGTCTCTAGACCCATCCCCCCACGCCCCGACCTCCACCTGGTGGCAGTCATTTGACAGAGTATGCAGTCCTTCCTCCCAGGAGAGCAGTCCTTCATACACTCAATTCTCAGCCCCCCTTAATCCAGTCAACCCCTGGAAAATCAAGCTTGTACCAAACATGGGTGCGCTGGTGTGGAGCAAGGTGTAGTGTCCAGTGTCACGAACCCTCAGCACCACTAGGTCAGCCTTAATGCTTGCCATTTCAAGGACCCACTAACTTCCAGCTAATTTATTATTGTGGCAAAGAATGGATTATCCACATGGTTGCCCCAACATGCCTTGTTTTTAAGTGCCGATTTTTTCAGTGTGCAGGGTGTCAGCGTGGCTCAGTTGGTAGCACATTCGCCTCTGAACCAGAAGGTTGTGGGTTCTCCTCCCACACCGGGATTAGACTTGTACCTAAAAATCACTGGCATCCGAGTGCAGTATTGGGGGGTGCTGTACTGCTGGGGTGTGCCGTCCTTTGGATGAGACGTTAAACGGAGGTCCCTTCTGCCCATCCTGGTGTTGTCCTAGTGAGTGTCCAAGTGGAAGTAAAAGAACCCAGGGCACTTTTCACAAAGAGCAGGGAACATTCCCGGTGTCCTGGCCAACATTTCCCTTCCCATAAAATGGTTCATGCAATTATCCAGGCTGTGTGTGGGTGATGATGTGCGATATGGCTGCCACCACACATTCAGTCACTTCACTACCAGTCTAGCATTGCTAGTAAAGCACTTTGGAATACTGTGTATGAAAAGTGCTATATAAATACTGATTCTTCTTCTTCTTCTTCTATGCACCTCGTGGTAAATCCTTTAAAAAAGGTGAAACAACTGTAGAAATTAAAACTTTCATCAAATGTGCTACCAGTTTTATCTATTTTTATGATTCTCTTGTAGTATATACTACGTAAATCACACAGTTAGAAAATGAAAAGAAAGGATCCCGGAACATTCAGTACAAGAGACATCCTGCACATGAACAGAAAGAGTGCTGTAGCACTTTGAAGAGATACATGAGGTTAATTGTCTGAGTTCCATTATGTGGGATCAGAGCATGTGCCCCCCCTCCCACCTCCCAGAGTTTCATTATGTGGGACCAGAACATACATACACACACACACGCACGCACACACACCTCCCCCCAGAGGGGGAGACAGGCTAAATGTATTATTAAAGAAAGAAACTGCAGATTGTACAACTAGTGGAATCAATAAAGTTGTAGATTTTGTTCTTAAAATAGTGATAATGTGCTCTCTTCAGAGTTCATTGGTATCATAAATTAAGTGTTACTCTTCTATCCTCAGTATGTCTTTCAGGTACGCATCTGTTCAGTGAACAACCAACGTTGAGGATTTCTGTTCTGATAAGCCATCCATCGATTTGTTGCTTCAAACATCAATTGAACTACTTTGGATCGTATATATGGAAACATTAGCTTATATATGAGATGGTGCTGAACTGCCTGCATTTCTGTAACTTAGGCAAATGTAGTCCTGTTGTTCATTGGTTAGCTATGGGTCCATCAAGGTTCTAGGTAATGTCCTATTCTTGTAGTCGTACCAGTGTGTATTCAGGGTATAAGTTATCCCCTGTTGCCTTTCAATAATAGTTCACATTTCCTGGAACTGCATAGCACTCTTTCTCAAACTAACTGTTTTGTATAATATGTCTGCTGTCAAATATTTATTCATCAATAGCAACAAAACCCGTTACCAGTGACATTCATTGGTTATCTGTAGATCGTATTCATTGCCCTACACATTTATTTGTGGCATTATTTATGCAGTTGTTTGCTTATAGATTCAGCTCTAGTGGTCAGCATTACTGTGCATTGAAATATGTCTATAATAGACCATAAGTAGTTACAAAGTCATTTGTAATCTTTTTATTTTTACCCAATAAAATTATAATCATTTTGCTTTTTAACCTTGTTCTGTTTTTCCCATCAGGAGATGTTTTCTTTCTCCCTGCCGTAGTAGACCCATGTGCGAATTGTTGACTGCCACACAAAAAAATATTATTGTTTGCTAGTACTAAAGTTTCAAAATTGTTAAATGATAAATTAACGATGCTAGTCATTAAATAAGTCATATTTAGATGTAGAACGTAGAACAGAAAACAAATGGTCCAGGATAATTGCAAAATCATCCTTTTGAAATGTCCAAGACCAAGATATGTCACAACTGTGTGAAATCCACCTCTGGGTCTAGGATACCCTTGACATGGGCATCAACGATTGAGCACTTTTTAAAATGGCGGCTCAATCATGGTGCATATCGATGGGGCTACCCGTAGGAAGAGGCGACCATGAGGAGGTTCTCGCATATAATGAGCGGATGTTGCTATATGTATACGCATAAGTGGTGGGGGATGCAAGCATGGCGAAAGGGAGGGAAGGTTTATCTGGCATGGTTGGAGTGAGACTGTGGAGCTGGCCCTGTAGCGTGGTGGGTGGGCGGTAGCCTAGAGCCACGAGGGTCCCTGGTTCAGATCCGGGCACTCCTACAGTTTTGTGTGCTTGGCCCCCAATTTTTTTTATAAGAAACTGCATCCCACTGGAGATGAGAATCCTTTAGTAGAGGAGCGTGGTGAGTGAAGCCCCCCCAAGGGTGGGCTTCGGGGGGCACAGCCCCCCACATAACAACATAAAATCTAAGTCCCCGGCACCCTTTTGCTGTGCACCGGGGGCTGTATATTGCCAAAATTGATTTTCAGTGATGTACACTCACCCTAACAGTGATTGCCTTTATGCGATTGCCATTATCACATGGAACCCAGTCTAGTAAGGACTTTGTAGGACAAGAACATGTATGTATAGGAGAAAGTATGGGGTGCAGCATGTTACAAGAATTTAATACACACCCGCATTATTGGATGGTACATAAACCCAAAGGGTGAAACCAGAGGGATTTATGGTAGCCATCCAACAATAAGTGTGTATTAAATCAAGTATGCTACTACCCCATATTTCTATATAATTTAAGTGGTTGTGTTTTTTCGGTGACTTCCATCTGCCCCTCGTATGCTCTGTGGTGCAGAAATAAAAGTTTTATTGATTTATTTTGATCAGGCGGTGAGCACCTGACCAGTGGTGCTATCACCTGCTCACTGCCCCGAACTGGGGTGAAGTTAGAGGAGGAGGAGGCAAGAGATGCTGACTGGAGACAGGCAGTGGGAGGGATGACTTGGGGGCCCTGCTGCTCTCGATGCTCCTGTCTCGTCCAGCCTGACAGAGAGTGTAAGACTGGGTATGTGGCTTCCCTTGTGGATACCGATGACAAGGGACCAAAGCAATTTTTAAAATTAAAAAATATGGGGAACCTTGGCACACAGTAGATATCCAGACAACTGGCTCTTCTCAGGTACTGCCGACAGTCTGCCACAAAGAGCTGTGTATTAAAAAATGCTGTAATACACATACATGTATACGACATTTAATACATGTTTTTTCAATGGGAAAAATGCAACCCATTAATTATATAATGCAATGCCAGGGTATGGGTACTTCATGATCACAGTTCTTGATGAATAAATTAAACACAAGTCATTTTAATCTGATGTTTCTTTCTTTCAGTTTTTTTTTACATTGTCTTGCATGTGCACAAGCAAAATTTTGTGGCAGTTGGAGATGGTAGTAGGAGAAATGCAGAGGTGTGTCAGTTTTTGTGAATGCAGGGCATACTTTAGAAGGTGCATCCTTCATTCCCTAATTAGCAAGCATGCTAGCCATAACACAACTTTTATGCAGTGCCACCAACTTGAAACAAACTTGCGCTGCAATCAGAGCCTAGCTCATCATGCAGTAGCACAGATAACATGCCTCTCCTTTGTGCCTTTCTTGGTGAAACATTCTAATCAACATGGCGGTGGCAGCAGGACAGCAAACCTTGTAACCTCTCTGCCTTGACACCCCACCAGTCCCTGCCTGAATGGTGGGAGGAGGTGCTTTCCTCGTCTGCCTCCTCCACATCCTGCTGTGTCCAGGCTGTAAAGTTTCTCCCAGCCATGCGGAGCAGGTCACAGCCTAAGCTCCATATGGGCTGGGAGTATTAAGTGCCGAAGACACTTGTACTTTAAGCGTGATCCCAATCACGCTGGTGGACCCCCCGTCTGGCAACGTTGGGGTTCTTAATGACCACCCCCAAACATCCTTTAATATGGTACACTGGGAGCCCACCCCAGTATGCCAAACCCTGCTGTTGTGTTTCTGACACCGAGATGCTCACTCCAGGTGTCAGATGCGCCCCCCCATCATATCTTCCAACCTCGGGGTACCCAATCCCCTGGTTGGCATTGATCCCCCCAGTAGTGTGGCGCACTGGGAGCCCTCCCTTCTATGCTGACATCCCGGTTTCCCTGTGAAAAAAAAAAAACGGAATCACGTGTTTTTTTTTCAATTTAACCTGAAAAACAAGACGGTCCTCGTCATTGCCACTGGCCCCCCCAACCCACACCCTCCCTCTGCACACCCTCCTCCTCACATACCCTCTCACCTATACTTACCTGCAGAACTCAGGAGCAGCGATCTTCAGTGGACCGAGAGCACGTCTGCACTCTTCAAACGCCGACCACAAACTGAAGAAATGATGTTAAGTCCTATAATGGCAATCAGTGTGGGGGGGAGGGGTTCAATTTAGCTGGCTATCTCAGCCATTTTTGGGAGTTTTGGTCCCAAATTTTCAACATGGGGTTCTTGAGACCTCACCTCATGAACACAGTCACTGTCATTTCATTATTCACTCCAGAAAGGTCATTTCATGGTCACTGCATGGAATCACCTTTTGGGACCAATTAATGAAATGACTGTGCCACTGTTCAAGAGATTGTCTGACAAAAGCCTATGTTGCAAATTTGGTTAAAAATAGCTATTACGAGCATGTGTTGCGTAGTTTCACACAAGCTTGTAACTTTGGTAATTGTTCATATTTTCACTCTAGATTTTCAACATTGTCATTTTTTACATCTCCTTATGAACGGTATAGCTGTCATTTTTACATCCTGCCTGAAATGTGTTTTGCACATGTGGCGCTACAATGGCTGGTCACTGTTGAAAATCAATGTTCGTGACACATTAACAAAATCACAGTATCACTGTTCATGTACAGCAGTCCCAAAATGCCTATGTTGAAAATTTGGTTAAAAAATCCCAACATAATTAGCTACGGGCATGCATTGTGCAGTTTGGCATTGACAAATGCTTGTTTACTTCCCTTGCCTCCATTCAAAGAAGAGACATATGACTAACTTCCTGAGTCGAATGGCTCCCCATTTTCCTCGTTGCAAGAATCCTTAGGAAAGCAGAAGGAATTATTCATCTCGAATCATACAATAAATGTTTAGCTTATATGACCTGCCACCTATTATGCATGCTACTGAGAACTACTATGAACTTGGTGTAGCCATATGTCATTGAAGAGTTCAGTCCCCCCTGCTAGATATCTCAGGATCCCAATGTTTCACCCTCCCACTAATGAGGAAATATTCTTTATATCATCAGGCTATAAACATATTAACTATATATATAAACATTATGAGTTGTTTAAAATAAATTAAGAAAAAAAGAAACCTTACATTCTACGCAGTTTAAAATGTGTTATATTGTTACAGGATAGTTTAAAGCTGGTGCAATCCAGCCAGCAAAATTGTGTATCAAATGTTGCTCTCTGTACTCAGCAGACTGGTGGAATCTGGCACTAAAAACGTAAAGTTTGATGAATGATAAAATATCTCTAAACTTTGCTGATTTATAGGACGGTATAATTTTTATCCAATGTGCTTTTGCACTATGTTGTTGAATGCCAACTCTTAATATTATGAAAAGCACTCTTCCAGTTTAATTCTGCTGGTCACTATGTCTCCTCAATCTGACCAGTCGCCAACACAACAGGGAACTGACTTTTTGTACTCTTAGTGCAGATGACATCACCAGACTAAAAGGCACATTTTGGAATTAAAATTGTAAAATAGAGTTTTAAACTGTTTGACTATCCCACTGTATAAAGGAACATAACATTCATAGAAAGACAAATGTAGACCTCTCTTCTGTGGGGAAAGAAACGTGTATAATAAAAGTGTCTGATAATATCTGGACTGTCTCTTAAAAGGGCTTAAAGCTATGGCGACTTATTAAATAAATATACATCCACAATATTTTCTTCCTTCTCAAGCTAGTAAAAAAATCTGAAAAAAGAGTAAGGAAAAAGTTCAAGCAGTGTCACTGATTCTTAGACTTTCAGTCTCTCTCCCAGCTCTGCATCATTCACAAGTTCCAGTACTACCCATATAACCCTGCTGTTTCATAGCTCCACAGCTGTGTGTCTCCGTGTGTACCTGGCTCTGTGGCTTCTGTAACCCCGCATTTCCACTCCTGCACAACTCCGGTCAGTAATACATCATGGACCCTGGCTTTGGCTCCAACCCTGGCTCACCAGCTCACCCACTTCGACTCTCTGTCCAGTTCTCCATCCCCAACTCCCCAGATTTCAACATGCCAGCTACTGCATCTCCTTTCTTGTCAATATCAAAGGGTAGGCATGTCGCTGAAGAAGTGTGTGCAGAAATGTACGTGCGCTCTAAGGAGAAGTGGACAAACTTAGAATTCAGCACATTAAACTGCAGTGCCTGACTTAGATAGCGCCCGAAACAATATGACCTGACATGACTGTAAGTAGTTATTTATGTTATGGCGGCTTCTTTCCCTTTCTCTCCCCCAGTTCCCTCTCTTCTTATAATGCCTTGCCTATCCCTTCCCTTCTTTTGTACATGCTTCTGTATAACAAGTGGTTTTAATTAGGTACTTCAGAATGATTATTTTAATAATTGTATAGCAATGTGGAATGCATTCTTCCTGGGTAAGTGCCTCTGACAATGGGGGAGGATTGTAATTAAGCACTTTATACAGTAAGTAGCTAGTGGGATCTTAGATAGCATGTCCCTGAGTAAAACCATTATGGTTGAACCACTGGGACAGGATGTTCCATGTTTTCTGTAGTCATTGTTAATGGACTCACCCCAAAAATATGTTTTGCAGTGTCTTTCTTGCCTTTTTTCACTCCATCAGTGTTGGTATATCCTGTTCCTGGAAGTGACATATTTGGACCTTAGCCTGATGTCGTCAGTGCACTACATTTCAGGCACCCACAAACAATAAGATTGTCCATATTAGATAATTTTTCTTGTGCATCACCATGTACACAGTATATGCGAGTTGACGAGTGTGCCCAAAGCTGCATATCGGTAAAATCAGCAGACCACTTAAGACTCAAATAGAAGATCACCTTAGGGATATCAAGAATGTGTATTTGGACAGCCCTGTAGTAGAACATTTTTGTCTGCAATACAATAGCGGCTATTGTAATGTGCAAATTATTGGGATTAGAACGGGTTAGAATGGAGATAAGGGGAGGAGACAGACTGAATAGGCTGTTACAAAGAGAATGTTTTTAGATCTTCTCCATAAAAGCACTGATGCCGGGAGGTTGGAATCTAGAGTGGGACCTGAAACCTCATCTATGAAGAAAATGGGGTAAACTAGATACATCTCATGAGTCCTAGAAAACAATATGGCAGTATAAATGTATTAATTTTATTTATTTATTAACACAACCTTTGAGCTACAAGCTCATTCAGAAAGGTTCCACGTCAGGAATGAAAAAAACATAATCACAAACAACAACTGATACAACTAGGAGAAAACAGTATGGAAAGATTACCTAGAATTGGCAATGTTGCAGATCTTGAACTTAAACCGGCATTAACTCAGACTTATTAAGGAAGGTAAAGAGCAAGAAACACATGGTAGACCAGGACAGGGAGAGAGGAAGGATAGGGGGAGAAGTTACAGTGAGAGACTGCGGTAACCTCAGGCTCAGGTCACCTTGTCAGGAGGGGGTAGTGGAGGGTAAGGGGGATGAGATGTTAGGTTGGGAATAGGTAGTAGGGTGGGCTGTAGACACAGTGAACAGAGTGGGGAGGGAGCAGATGAGGGGAGAAGGGGGAGTAGGGGGATGGAAAGTGAGTAAATACCAACAACTTAACAAAGACATTTCACAGTATTTGTAGATTTGTTTATAGATTGCCTTATAGTACACATCATTGTACTTTATATCAAGTTTCAGGGTTTCTACTGCATAATTTGAGTTCCATTTACTCTCTTTGTTGTTAAACGGATAATGTATTGAGACAAAAAATTATCTCTCCCTTGTATTACCCGATATCTGTAAGGGAAGCTCCAAGAAACTTGAGATCACATTTTCTTTCTTGCTTAAATTTGAAAGTCACTAAAGCTAAAATGGGTGCTCAAGCTTTTTCTATCCAAGCACCGAAATACAGGAATGATCTTCCAATTGAATTGAGAATTTTGAGTAGTCATAATTTATTCAAAAAGAAATTAAAGCATCATTTATTGAGTAGCTTGCAATGTCACTGCTATTTTAAATAATTTATATTATATAGTTTGTCTAATATGTCATGTATTTGTATTTCTGTATTAAGTGAATATAAAAGTTATCTTTTTGTATAACATCTTGTGACAGTTTTACAGTCTCGGTTCGCATATGAAAAGGGCCTTGGTTCATATGTTAACCCGGTTAACAAAAGAAAGAAATAAAAAAAATACCAACTGATTTTTTCCCTCTAACAGTTATTTTATTTTTTGAAATTAAATCAACTTTATTGTTTTAAAGAGTATAACAATTATCAATAAAACATTAATACGGAACACTGAACAAGGAAACCCAACTCCCCAGCCCCCCTCCCCTGAAGAGTGTGTATCTCCTTCCAGCAATGATATGTTCCAAAGATTGAAACAATAGCAGGGAACCTTGTGTTACAGTAATCCAAGATGGGAAACCAGAGAGCATCACAGGGAGTTATTTCAGGTAAAGGACAAAATGTTTGCCCCATTTCTAGTTGAAAAGGGGCAAACAGTGTTGAGAACTAGCAATCAGGTGCTCAGTCTGGAGAGAAAAGGAGAGCTCATGTAACCACTCACAGTATGAGATAGAGGACTGGTCCAACCAGTGTTTGAGAACCAGTTTTCAACAGCCAGGGAGATGAGGGCCATATGGCATCTCCTCTTCTTGACTGGTATCAGGGAATAATCACCGAAGATACATACTTCAGGGGAAAAGAGACCCTCTAGCCCTAGCAGTGGGTCAATTTGTTTTTGAATATGTCCCCATAAGGGAAAGACCGTGTCACAAGACCAAAAAAATGTGCAACAGGGTTCCATCTGCTTTGCCACATCTGGTGCAGTTAGGAGAGGGGAGGCGACCTATCTCAACGAGTTTGACCGGAGTATAGTACTTATTATTTAAAATATGATAGTGAATGAGCCTTAGCTGGTCCTGGGTGAAATAGGTGTAAAGGTGTTTCAAAGGCATGGCCAATTTAAAGTGAAGTCATGCATCAGATTTTCCCTTGTCTTGGAACCAGCCAGGAGAGGAATGAGAGGTATTAAGCAAAACAAGTATAAGCCAGAGATGCGATGGGGTTTGATGGCAAGGACAATGGGTCTGAGTAAGGAGATCACAGCATGCAGAAGGTACTAGGAAGGTCCAAACTGAGTCATCATTAGATGGTGTCACTGGTACATTTTGAAGATGCTTGTTGGACATAGATAAGATTTCACCAATAATTCGGTGAGGTAAGAGAGAGAACTGGGAATAGCGATCTAACACTCCGAGTTCCTGTGGTATAGGATGCCAACCAGTAGTGAATGTACCCCCAATCTTAATATTTAAATTAAACAGGATAGGTTGTGAGAACTCTTTAACTGGAGATGACCTCAGGAAGGTGCAGGTTTGTGAAGATGTTGATGGAAACATCAATTGGAGACAAGCTTAGTGAAGTCAGAAGGGAGTTCCAAGGCGAAAAAGAATAGCTGCTGGATAGAGATTGTGAGCTGAAATCAGATGGGATTCTATCTGTAGCCAGATAGGAGTATAGGTGTCCTCAGGTAGAGCCTGGGAAGTAGAGAACCACTTACCACATTTAAAGGTGGCTGGCCCAGTAATAGAATAAGAAGTTGGGTAGCCTAAGTCCCCCTAATTCCTTAGGGAGACCCAATTTGAGATATGATTGTGTGGGGCTCTAACAGTTATTTTAACTTGACCTCCGCCCTCCCCCATGACCTCCGGGACCCACTACACATTTCATTGTAAAATAGAGCAAAATAGAAAGAATGAAAGAAGTGCCCTTGAAAATAACACTGTGGTTTAACTTACTTTTCTAAGATAACTTCATATTATACTTTTCATAAAGCTTGAATACATGTTTAAGTTAATTTGACCTCTGCCCATCCCCATCACCTCAGGGACCCACTGACTTATCGATTGAACAGCTGAAGAAATAAAATATGAGGAATTAAATAAGGACCTCACACTTAATACTGGAGTTGATTTTTACTTTATTTCTATCTGATTTAATTTTAAGTTAGAAGTTTCATAAATGTCGACCCCTCCCCACGACCTCTCTAAACCTGTTGTTGTTAGAATTACTTTATGACTTTGCTTTATTATCACCTCTGTTACTATATTGCTGACAGTTAAGGAATTACTATTTGATGTCATTTGCAATGTTATTAAACCCATTTAGTGGTCTTTTGTTTTATTTTTCACTCTTACAACCAGAGTATTAGGAGGAGTGCAGGACTTCCTGCTATCACAGAGATATAAAGCAATTCACTGGTGTAGAAATTGTGTTCACCACTCACAACTCATCATCTGATGACTACTATCCTTTTCTATTTCTCTTCTAACAGTTTTGACACAAGAAAATGTGGCTTATGAAAGTTTTTATAATTCGTTTTAGGCATCATACATGATTTGTGTGTTTTATAATTATAATGTGTGAATTGTGCAGTACCCAGAGTCTCAGGAAATGAAGCGTTACAAATAAAGTTTCTATCTATTTACATTGGTTGATGTGTTTCTTAATTTGATCATGGTGTTCATGTGTGAGATGAGTTTATGAATAATCTATACAAGATATATATCTGAATGTTAAATAATTAAACAACAAATATATTTGTTGTAGCACAACTTGCTGTCATTATTTGCAATGAACATCTTGTTACTATGTTGAATGTTGGATATTTTTGTATTTAAGTTTATACTTTAGGCAAAGCTGAATGTTAATCACAGATGTCATGTCATTGTGATATCACTGTTAAATTGTGTATAAAAGGCTGGGGTCATCTCCAGGATGCCGATGCCAGACAAAGCTCGAACAGAATGAAGCCACAGGGCAACCTGGTCACGGTTTATAGTGGCTGTCTATTTGGTATGAGCAACCTTGCAATTGTCATAATTTTTGAAAAATAAAAGAATTCTTGAGCAGAGCACTTATCTAATTTGGACTCTGCTTTCTCACCTCTCCTCCAGTGTGCACATATCGAGCTCCTTTAGCCTCTCTAGCAGGGCTTTTGATGCAGACACTGCATCATTTTGCAGACCTCTTCTGGACTACCTCCACCAGTCTATGTCTTTCATAGGTATGTTTTCAGAACTGGACAGAGTATTCAAGGTGGGGTCTTACCAGTGATCTATAAAAGGCAACACCACCTCCCTCTTCCTGCTGGTGATGCCCCTAACTCTGCACTTGGCATCACTCCTGGCTGTCTTGTCAAATTACTTAGCCACCTTTACGTCATCTGATAAAATTATCCCCAGGTCTCTTTCCTGTTTAGTCATTATATGTAACACACTGGCATTGTTTTACTCTGTCCCTGGGTTTCTATGTCTCAAGTTCCTTATTTTGCACTTTTGCTTGCATTAAAACTCATCTGCAATACCCTGACCACTTTTCCAGGGAGTGGAATGGGAGGAATTGAAGAAAGCAATGATAGAAGCAGCAGAAAACTCAGTATGAAGTTATCAAAGGGAAAAAGGGCAAGGGGTCCAGTGTGGTTCACAGCCAATGTAAATATGGTGGGAAGAATCAAAAGGCGAGCATTCTTAAAGTATAAAAGAAGCCAATGAGAGGAGGATCGGGAGAAGTACCTGGAGGCAACAAGAGTAGCCATCAGGAAGGTGAAGAAGGCAAAGGTGGAGGTGGAACTCGGGCTGCAAAATTGAGTGAAGCAAGGGGAAAAGGCATTCTTCAGGCACATCCAGAGGAAATATACCATTAAAATGGAAATTATGAGATTGAAGGCGGAGAAAGGATGGGAGAAGAGGGAAGAAGAAAAAAACGAACATACTGACCAAATATTTTTGTTCTGTATTTCCTAGGGATGGGTCCATGCCAGGATGTGTGGTTAAGAGGGGAAGGGAGGAGGGCAAGGGCACAAATAGCGTTGTCAAAATAATGGAGGAAAGAATTATGGATAAGTTTAAAGGGTTGAAAGCAGGCAAATCTATGGGACTTAATGGCTTACACCAGAGGATCCTGAAAGAGGTAGAAGAAGTGATAGATGGGCCACTTGCAGACATTTTCAACTACTCACAGACCAAGGGGGTGGTCCCTAGGGATTGAGTACAGTGGATGTGGTCCCACTACATAAGCAAGGAAAGAAGAAAGAGGCAGGGAACTATAGTCCAGTTAGCTTTATGTCTATTATGGGGCAAACTGTAAAGTCTCTATTAAGGGAGGAACTGCTGGACACTATGGATGGAAATGGACTAAAAGATCCCAGACAATACTGGTTCCTCAAAGAGAAGGTCTTGTAGATAAACCTTTTTTGACTTTGTCTACTAGGTAACCAGGGAAGCAGACAGGGGACAGTCAGTAGACATGGTATACTTGGATTTCAGCAAGGTCTTTGGCTCAGTCTACCACAGAAGGCTGGTCAGAAAGATAAGGAACTTAGGAGTAGGGGAAAATGTCAACTTCAGCGCAGATAGGCTGAAGGCAGGAACACCAATAGTAGTGTTAATGGGGGGGGCAGAGTAAAGACAAGTAACAAGCAGAGTATTTCAAGGTTCAGTGCTGGGCTCAGTCCTTTTCAGTGTAATTATTCGTGTCACAGAGGATGACATAAAGTGCAAGATCTGCCTCTTTGCAAATGAGACAAAGATCTGTGCAATGGCTGACACGGAGGAAGGGATAAGGGGATGCAGGGAGGATCTGGGCAGCTTGGAGAGCCAGACAGATGTTTGGCAGCTGGACTGCAACACTGAAAAAGGAAAGTGATGCATACTGGGAAGAGGAACCCAGGACTGAAGTCTGAAATGGGGAAGTGGTGCTGGAAAGCACTGTGGAGGGAAAGGAATTGTGGTTATGATATCGGAGAGCTAAACCAGCAGCACATTGTAATAAAGCTGCAGGCAAGGCAGTCAAGGTGCTGAGTTGCATTCAGTATAGAGGGTATAATCAGTAGAAGGTGTGGGTGATCCACCCATCGTACAGGTCACTGGAGTGACCACACCTGGAATACTGTGTAAGGTACTGGAGTCTACATCTGAGGAGCGACCCCACCTGGAATACTGTGTAAGGTACTGGAGTCTACATCTGAGGAGTGAGCACACCTGGAATACTGTGCAAGGTACAGGAGTCTACATCTGAGGAGTGAGCACACCTGGAATACTGCGCATGGTACTGGAGTCTACATCAGAGGAGTGAGCACACCTGGAATACTGTGCAAGGTACTGGAGTCTACATCTGAGGTGAGCACACCTGGAATTCTGTGCAAGGTACTGGAGTCTACATCTGAGGTAGGCACACCTGGAATTCTGTGCAAGGTACTAGGTTTACATCTAAGGCGTGAGTACACCTGGAATAATATCAAGGTACTGGAGTCCACATCTGAGTAGTGACTGTGAAAACATTGCAGCAATACAGTGCAGGGCAACTAAGATGGGGGGAGGGGTCCAGACATACAAGAAGCTGCAGAACTTGAACATTTACACCCTTAAGAAAAAAAGGAAACAGAGCGTGATGGAGGCCTACAAGTAACTGCATGGGATTAATAAGAAGAATACCAAGGACCTTTTCTCCATGAGCTCAAATACAAGGACAAAAGTGAAGTCACTGAAACATACAGGGAAGAATTCAAAAGGGGTGTCCATAAGCACTTTTTCACAGAGAGAGTAGTGAATAAGTGGAACAAGCTGATTTTTGTGCTACAGGCCAGATCAGTGAGCATCTGAACACAGGGATGAGTCAGGCATATGGGGTAAGACAGAAGTTTGGGGCAGAAACAAAAGGGAGGAACAACCACTAGAGCGAGTGCAGAACAATTAGGCAAGGAGGACAGAGTGGACTGGCTGACAGGCCTTTTTTGCCTTCCTTGTCTATGTATCTATGTTTGTAGGTATCACTGCACTTGCACAGTAAAACGACAAGGCTGTAACGTGCTGAGGCAGTGCTGTATGAGGCGCAGGTGTTTCTTAGCTCCTGAAGAGCCATTCACAGGCAGTGCCACATCCTCTCCTGTGGACCAATGAGAAGCAGTTCCACTGGGGTGGCGATGGTGCAGAAGCTGCCTGCAATGGTGACTGATGTGGAACAAACACAAGAGAGATGCTATGAAATAAACTACATATATCTCCCAGCGCCACTGAGCCAGTTATCTCTGCTTAGATTTTAATGTATTTCATTTCCTTTTAGTATAATCTTTCCTTGTGTGCTTTATATTCAAGTAAGGCCATAATCTGTGGTTAGTGGGTGCCTCTTGGATATTATATTTCCGAGTACTTACTATTTATTTACAGATCCATTTATACTGAAATGTATTCTGTTTTTCTACCAGATAATTAGGATAATAATGCAACACTTCTTGATTGCCTGTGTTTTGTAATTTTAAAAGACTATCAGAATGGAAACTACTGAGATATAAACACTAGCCTACAAGTTGGCACAGTAAAATAAAAAGCAGGCGCACACAACGTATGGGTGGGTGCAGCAATATTTTATAGTGTATGGTGGAACATTGTTATTGTCTAAAATTCATCATTTTCTAAAAGCTGTTATGCTGTACTAGAGACGTCACTTCTATTGTTATGCTGCAGTAGCTACGTATGCACGGCAGCACAACAGACAAGAACTGTCCTTCACACTGTGTAGCAGCGCCTGTTTCTGTAAAATCCTCAGCATGTCAGTCACCGCCTACAGTTCAATAAATACTTACTGACCGCAAGATATTTCTGAATGCTTCCTAGTGCCTGCCACTAGTAAATTCTGCTCCATGTGCTCCTATTTGGACGTTTGATTTAATGATCCCCCCCCACAGGGCACAGGTCATTGTGAAAGGACGTAGCAAAGGTCACACTGGATCGATTTATTGTGCATTTATAGTGATCTGAGAACTGAACTCATTACACTGTTGGTATTTTGCAGCACTGTTTCTTTAAGTGGGAGCACTTATAATGTGAACTTCTAGAGGAGTCTCTCACCCTTTAAGAAAGCTCAGAAAAGTATGAAACGCATTAGGGACTGGTTTTCCTACAAGTTTGTGGAGCAAGTGGTGGAGTTCTTTGTACCACACCTTACTCCTGTAGAAGAAGATATCTTTTAAAAGGACCAATAAAGGCTATAGTTTATACTGGAATTCTGGTCCAGACAGCATTCTTCCATTTGGAGCAGACGGTGAGTAAAGGGCTTAAATAAACTATAGGACTGTGACTAGAAGGTGTTGGCTTCCCTGCAATGTTGACACAATTCCTGATTCCAGAGACTCTGTCAAGTTCCCTTCGACCCTTGGATTCATGTCATCTGGCCAGAGGGATTATCCCTCTTCAAGGCTCCTCACACCATCAGTGACTTCTCCCATCAAGGTTTCAGTCCTTTTGTTCCCTTGTGGCACTGCCCCATCCTTCTCTCTAATGAAGACTAAACAGAAATACTTGTTAGGTTCAGTACCTCAGCTTGCTTCTCACTAACCTGTCGAACCACCCTCCTTTTTTAATTGGACTGTATCCTCCTTGGTGTTCCTTTCCTCCCTTATATATTAGAAAAAGGCCCTCTCCCCTGTGTCTACCCCTTGTGTTAGCTGCACTTCCCTGGTAGCCTTTGCCACCCTAATGACTCAGCTCACTTCCCTTGACTTGGCAGAGCAGTCAATCCTATCCTCTTCCTTCTGATTGTTTGTACTTCTAGAAGACTGCCCTCCTGCCTCTACAGCTCTTGCCTCCTCCTTGTTGAACCAGCTGGGCTTTTTGGTCTTAGTTTTCTTACTTTTGATTTTCTCACACTCTCTAGTGGCCTCCGTCAGTCTCTCCTTTATTACTGCCCATTTCTGTTCCACTTTCATCTCCTTTCTGATTCCATCAAGATGCTCTACAAAAATTTCTCCCATGATTCCAAAGTCAGCCCTCATAATGTCCAAGACCCTTGTCCTGCTCCTGACCATCCCACTGCCCATGTCCAGGTGGAACCAGACCATATGGTGATACTTACCTGCAAGTGGCATTTCCACTTTCACATCCTGAATATGCTCTCAGTTGGACAAGAACAGGTCCAGTACAGCACTCTCTCTAGTGGGTTCCATGACACCTTGGGACAGAAATGCAACCTAAAATGTGTCCAGCACTACTTGCTGCCTGATGTAGGAGTCAGCTCGGATTTTCCTGTCCACTCTAGGCAGATTGAAATCTCACAGAAACATAGAATTTGACAGCAGATTAGAACCATTTGGCCCACCTAGTCTGCCCATTTTCCTACCTAACAGATAAGCTGCAGATCCTAGTCAACCAACAGCTTACTTCCTCCTACTCCCAACTAGGACTGCCTTATGTCTGCCCCATGCATTCTTGAATTCCCCCACTGTTCTTGACTCCACGACCTCCTCAGGGAGGCTGTTCCATGCATCCACAACCCTCTCCGTGAAAAAATATTTCCTCACATTACCTCTGAGCCATCCCCCTCTATCTACAAATTGTGCCCCCTTGTTCTTGCACACCTCTTTTTCTGAAAGATACTACCCTCTTGGACTTTGTTGATTCCCTTGAGGTACTTGAAAGTTTCTATCATATCCCCTCTCTCCCTTCTTTCCTCAAGGGTATACATATTAAGTTCTTTTAGTCTTTCTTTGTATGTCTTCTGGTGCAGACCCTGCACCATTTGGTTGCCCTCCTCTGGACAGCCTCCACTCTGTCTATGTCTTTGCGAGATGGTGTCTCCAGAACTGCACAGAGTACTCAGATGGGGTCTTACTGTACAGACAGTACAGAGGGATAACAACTTCCTGTTTTCTACAGTTGATGCCTCTCCTATGCATCCCAGCATACCCCAGCCTTCCTTACCGCCTTCTCCATTTGCTTGCCCACCCTTTAGGTCATCTAATATAATTATACCCAAGTCCCTATCCATTTTATTGTTGTCAGTATCTCACCCCCATTGTGTACTCTTCCCTGGGTTTTGTTTCCCCAGGCACATTACCTTGCACTTCTTTGCATTGAATCTGAGCTACCATCCATTTGACCATTCCTCCAACCTTGCCAAGTCCCTGTTCATCCTTTCCTCCATCTTGTGTATCAACCTTGTTGCAGATCTTTGTGTCATCTGCAAAGAGACATAATTTCCTTCAGTTCCTCTGTAATGTCACTTATAAAGATATTAACAAGCATTTGTCAATGCCGAATGTTTGCTTGCTGGCATTGGCAGTGGTAGTGTAAGTTACAGAGCTGCGTAATAGGAAAGGCAGTGAAGTACTGAACCGAAGCCAACATCACCACCACCCTGCTGAGAGTGACAGGCATTGGGGTGTGCATTTGGGTCGTCAGGCATAACGGCTACGCCATTTCACCACACCCCACCCTGCAGACACTGACAAGGGTCACAGTGTTCCTTGGGGTCTTTGGCCCTTATGTGCACCCCATTTCATTAGGAAATACGGTGAGATGGGTGCGATATAGGAGAATGGGGTGAACTTTGGGGCCGAACAGTCCAAGGCATACTTTGATGCCTCTCACTGGCTGCAGGGTGTGGAACGGTATGAGCATTACAGGCAAGAATCCCAAGTCACACCCCTGATGCCTGTCATTCTCTACAGGGTTGGGCGTTATGGTTGGAAACCTTAATACCTCAGGCATTCATTGGTATTTTCACTCCAAATTTTCAACATGTTTGTTTTGTGACCCCACCTCATGAACAGGGGGAATATCAGTTTGTTAGCCAAAAGCTGCTTTTGCACAGTGATTACGGCATTTAGCACCACAGGTGCAAAAACATTCGAACAGGATGTAAAAATTACAGCTGTACTGTTCATGGGGAGGTGTAAAAAATGGCAATGTTGCAAATCTGCAGTAAAAATATAAAAAAAAAATGTGAAGTCACAAGTGTACATAGAAACTGTGCAACGCACACCCGTAATATAATTAGGTTGCGGATTTTTTACAGCAGATTGTCAACTCAGGCATTTTGGTGCCTCCGATCATGAACAGTGTCACTGTGATTTTCTTTATCTGTGCCGAACAATGATTTCCCACAGCGACCATGCATCTCTGCGCTGAAAGTGTGAAAACACACTTCAGCCATGTTGTGAAAAATGACAGCTGTACTGTTCATAAGGAAGTGTGGAAAAATGCCACTGGTGAAAATCTGGACTGAAAATATTACAAAGTCATGAACTTACTAGGGTGCGTGGAAACTGCACAATGCTCACTCGTAACACAGTCATTTTATGGACTTTTGTCACCAAATTTTCAACATAGCCATTTTAAGACCTCTGCTCATGAACAGTGTAACTGTGATTTTCTTAATCTGTCCTAAACATTGCTTTTGCACACCAACAGCACCATTGATCGCTACATGTGCGAAAACACATTTTGGGCGACATATGAAAAATGGCAGCTGTACTGTTCATAAGGAAGTGTAATAAAATGGCAATGTTGAAAATCTGGAGTGAAAATATTAAATTCGCGAACTTACGAGCATGCATAAGAAATGCATAGCAGCGCTTAGTAAAACAGTCATTTTAAGAATTTTTCACCAAATTTTCAACATGGGGTTTTTGGAACCCCTTCTCATGAATGATGTCACTGTCATGGCGTTATGCAGGCCCGAAGGGTGATTTCGCGCAGTGACCGCAAAATCACCCTTCGAGCCTGAGTAACGCCATAACAGTGACATCATTCATGAGAAGGTGTCCCAAAAACCCCATGTTGAAAATTTGGTGCAAAAATTCCAAAAAATGCCTGAGATATGCAATAAAGTTGAAAAACTCCTATCTTGACCATTATACAGCTTACCGGCATTTCCTCAGTTCGCAGTCGGCTTTGAAGAGTGTAGACGTGTTCCCGGTCCACGGAAGATCGTCGCACTGAGCTCCGGAGGTAAGTATGGGGTGAGGGGGGTGTGGGGAGGCAGGGTGTGCAGTGGGTGGGTGCGGGTTGTGGGAGGGGAGGCTGGGAGAAGCGCCGTGGGACCATTTTTATTTTGCAGGTAAAAAAAAAAAAGACAACGTGGGACATTTGCCGTGCTGGGGTGGGCTCCCAGTGTGGCACAAGGATGGCTGGGGGGGCCGTGGAGCTGACGGGGGATTGGGCACCCCTGTCGGCCATATGATCAGTTGCCACGCTGGGGTGGGCTCCCAGCGTGGCACCCAGTACTCGGTGGGGACAGTGGAGCCAACAGGGGATTGGGCACCCGTCATCTGTCCTATGAGTTGCCACGCTGGGGTGGGCACCCATCGTGGCATGTGGAAAAACTTTGAGGGCAGCACAAGCGGTGGGGAATGGGCACAGCCGTCGGCTATACTGTGTGTGCGGTGGGAGGGCAGGCATGCATGCTGCTTTCTGTGTGTGTGTGGTGTGGGAGTTGCGATGAGCAGGCGATATCTTATCGCTGCTCATTGAAGCATAGCTCCTTCTTTAACTGTATGCCACTGCATTTTGGAGCTTGTCATAGACAGCTCCAGCATGCATTGGCTTACAGGGGCCGCGCCTGCCAACACACTGACTGAATTGGAGGAGGAGGTGACACACCTCCAAAATCTCCGATGATGGCACTATGTTTCTTGCACATGCGTGCAAGCAAACATAAAAAGGACTGGTCCCAGTACTGAACCCTGCAGTACCCCACTAGCAACCTTCCTTTCTTCACTGTGGACTCTGTTTACTACTACCCTTTGTGTCCTGTTGTTCAGCCAATTTTTTATCCAGGCTACCACCTTGGGACCCACTCCAAGGCTAGCTAACTTGTATTAATCTCATATTTCTACTACCTCCCCTTACTGGCCATTTCCATGCTTTGAGATTCTTTTACCATGTCCAGCTCTGTTTCCGGAAAGATGGCCTGTAGACCACCCCCATCCTTAGTTTCTTCTTTGAAGTGAATTGTACCCAGCCCCACAATACTTCAGTCTCATCCTCCATCTCTTCCTCTCTGGTACAAGTTATTGGCTCTATGATGCCAGTTCGACAACACTTTTGTCAACCGGCATCACATCGACAGGATTTATGTTGACCGCAAGTAGCGATTGACATAAATCACAATTGTTTTCTCGGTTAATTTTTTCAAGGAGGGCTTCACCCCCTCAAACCCCCCATGCAGGGGGCTCTGCCCCCCCACAACCCCCATACTTTAGATTCTCAACTCTGAGTCGGAGTTGATTTGGTGAGGGGGTGCAGGGCCAGAGGACAGTGTGCCCCTGTGTCAGGCGCACCAACACAATGACCTGTTGGCAAACTGTCAATTTTGTCCACAGGTATGTAGTTCGTTGTGCTGATGTCACTGACCATGGCACATACCCAAGTTATCCCTTCCTTCATATACAGGGCCACTCTTCCCCCATACCTCTATCCTTTCTATACAGTTTGTACTGGGGAACTGCAAAGTCTCAATCATGGTTTTGTATGGCCCAGGTCTCTGTGATGGCTGCTATGTCCACCTCTTCCTCTGACATCAATGACTGCAACTCTGCCTTCTTGTTTCCCAGGCTTTTGCCATTCACAGACACCACCCTTCATTGTGACTCTGGACCTCCCTTAATCCTGATCTGCCCCATCACCCCCTGCTCCCTCAGTTGCCCCCCACCTCTACCCTTCTCATCTAACTACTCCCCATGCTCTCCTTGTTGGGAGGTAAGCCTATTGGCCTCCTTTACCAGACGACTGAAGGACGCTGTGCACCCTGCTGCCTCTTTCCTGTCAGTTTAAACTGATGTTGTTTCACATGCTTTCAGCAGCCTTGTACCCTTCCTGCTCAGGTGGAACCTGTCTGGTCCTTGTTATCCCAGGTTCCACCTCATCCACCAATGAGCCTGTATCTGTTAAATTCCTCTATTCTTACCTTCCTTGCCATACTAGCCCTTGGAACCGGAAGAAATTCCAAGAAGGCTACCATCCTCCCTGCCTCTCTGCACATTTTCCACACTTCCCTGGACCTCTCTTCCACCTCCATCACCTCACATACTACAAGGTAATTTGTCCACAGGTGCACAATCAAGAGAGGTTTCCCTCTCCCCCCAACCCACTGACTACTACCAGAGATCCCACTATTCTGCCTGTCATCCCTGGCACCCATTCTACCCTCCAACAGCTTCTTTGTCTCTCTCCCATCTTACCCCCTTCACTACTGAACCCACCTATTTCCCCTTTCCCCTCTTGTATTCCTCCCATCCCCCTACTCCAGCTCTCCCCATCCAATCTGCCTAAGCTTTTCTCCCCTGGCATGCCTCCTGCCTTACCCTTTTGCTCAACCCTGTCATCTACCTTTCCCTTCTAACACCCCACCCACCTGCCTATAACTTTCTTTGTGTGATGTGTGGCCACAATGCTTTTATTAAACACTGAATACTGAACCTACGATTAGGTAAAGAAACAAATACCTCAGGTAATTGGTTAGCATAAATATATCAATATTATAGATTTTAAATGTTACTATGTAGAATAACATCACCTAAAGATGTTTAAGCCTCAGTAGATTTGAAATGACTATGCTGTGATTACTTGTGTGATGTATATAAAATGCACATGGGTACTTGTGTAAAATGTGTGAGTATAGTACAGACACTATTGGATAACAGTAGAGAATGAGGGGCACGTGGAGAAATGATGATGGCTGTACATTATCTGTTGCTTGTATTGAGAGTATGATATGTAACATGAAATGAAATATATGCTCTCCTTTACTGGTGTAGTTAGAGATGTATTTTTAATATTGGTTAACTATAATGGCTCCATGGCATACGAGTACTGGCATTTTGCTGCGGACTTTACTGCACTGGCGAAGTGGCGAATGCAGGAACCACGACCTGGATTGTGCATCCTCGGACAACAAGGGCAATGGGCAGGAGGTGGTACGAGAGAGCACCTGACAATAGAGCACCTAAGTAGACATAGGTGGCTGCAATAAAGGGTGCAGTGTGGGTAATGCAGTCCTCCATGGTGCCCAGGAGGGGCATCCCAAACTGTGATCGGCCAGCAACTAGTGCATGGCGTGGGCAATTCAGGAAACCATGCTGCCAAGGTGGAGTGTATCCTGGACTGGGACTGGCCAGCCAGCAATCTGGTGCTGTATAACAGGTGGGCAAACAGTGATGCAGCATTGGCACAGGACCCTAAAGTGTAGCTGTCATGCCCCATCAGTATGTCGACAGTCCCTGGGACAAGAAACTCCTGGTACACAATGGCCATCTGTACTGCAAGGAGCACACATGCTGTGCCAAGACATATTGAAAGTGCACTGAGTACTAGGTTGGGCGGTGAAAGGCGTGGGCACATACAATGGCACAGGAGGTGGTCACTGCACTCGGGACACACAACCACATCCCAGATCATGCCAGCATCACAGTGAGGACGGTTCAGGGAAATAAAGAGCGGGCCCTCCAGCGATGGAGACATCACAGCAGGTGGTGGTCGCCTGCTGCAGCTCGCTGCCAGAGTCTGTTGGTGGTAGGATGCCCCAACTGGACTACCTAAAGAGGTCAGTACAGTGGGCCAGGAGAGAAGCAAGCAAGGTGCCCAGACTGCCAACTACACTAGCTGAACTCGTAGTGACCAAGTAATATCATGTCATCCAGAAGGGTGAGCAGTTCTTGCTTTGGGACTCAGTAGTTGGGCAGAACAGGTTGCTGCTATTTGCCACAAAATAAAACCTGCAGTACATGGAATGGTGCACCGACTGGTATGCCGATGGATCTTCAAGTGCTGTCCTCCATAGTTCCGGCAACTACACCATCATGGGTGAAATACAGCACTGAAACCGACAATGTTCATACTGCTGGCCATCCACCGACTGTTGCATAGGTGGTAGTCCTCAGGATGTTGCTGGAGTTGCACCCTGGTCCGAAGCCCTGGTCAGTGATGGTGGACTATGGCTGGCAGCCTACAAAGCCTTCAGTCAGTCTTCCCACAGGTGGTGCTCTGGGGCTGCTTATTCCATCTATGCCACACTGTCTGGGGCAAGGTGCAGCAGTTGCCAGAGGTACAATGGACCTACACAGTGGATTAGAACTTTGCTATGAATATCTGTCTCCTGCCAGCCTTGGGATTTGTGCCACCTGGAGACAGTGACCAGGTTTGAGGGCTTCTGACTTTGGACTTTTCTCTGAATAGGATGAGCTCCTCGCTCCCCTACTGGATTACTTTGAGGACAGTTGGCTTGGCTGACAAATCTGAAGTGGTGTCTGTCAGATGCTCACATTTCCATTGGCATTTTGGAACTGCTTCAATGCTGCCCGGTGTGGCCTGCCGAGGACCATCACCTTGGTGGAGGGCTGGCATACAGGGTTTAATTTCCTGCTGGGGGTGGCCAACCACAGTATCTGGACCATCACTGGCAGCCTCCATTCAGAGCAGCAACTCAACAAGATCAAGATCCATCAATTCTTGTCAGGGACAGCAGTAGCTGTGTCACAGAGGTGCTACAAGGACCGCAGTCAGCACATCATGGAGCTGGTGGGCCTGTATGACACACTCACAGTGCAGGATTATCTGTAGGGTATCGCTGTGAAATTCCACCTGCAGATGTAGACCCCTGATGTTTGCTGCCAGCAGGTTCATTACTTCTGTTGTGAGCCCCATGCCTATGTATGGTGTCCCTTCGGCTATAGGAGCACCTTTCATTTCTCTCCTAACTCTGCACCTATGGTGTGCCCAAGTAAAGCTTTACATTACAGCATCATTGTGTCATGCATGCTTTGTCCTGTTGGTGTATGTATGTGCATCTGGTGGGGTGCCCAGCATGGTTTCTGACACACACCACCATGGCCATCAGACCCATCCTGAGCTCCTGGCGGTGTATGGCATTGGACAGGAGATCCCCCTCTGGCTAGCTTCCCACACTCCACCTGACCACCCCCCATGCCACATGTCACATATGGCCATGCACCAGTGGTCCATCACCCCTGCCACATCTGAGCCAGGTAGTTGGAGTAGCTGTTGTGGTGTTCCAGCAAATAAGTCCAGTAATGGTATATGAAGCGCTACAGTCCCTGGTGGTCAAGTGGCCCCTCCCCGACCTGGCATATAGTGATCCTGGTTCCACCCTGCAACCCCCTCCATGTGGAGTGGGCCACTGGCACAGCCCACCTCACTCCTCCATGGTCAGTGGCTCACTGAGCTGACAGTGAATGAGCGCGGTCATGCACCTTGTCACTGTTAACTCAGTGGGCCACCAACCGTGGTGGAGGGAGGTGGGCTATGCCAGTGGCCTGCTCCTCATGGGGGGTTTGTTAGGTGGTACTGGAGATCAGTACCTGCTGAGCTGAAGGCAGGGCCACTAGACCACAAGGGACTGTGGCACTTCATGGACTATTATTGGACGTACTTGTTGGAACACCAGAACAGAGCTCTGCCTACCTGACTCGGGACAGGACAGACCACCAGTGCACAGCCATATATGACATACGCTGGGAATTGTGGTTCGGGCGGTGTTAGCCGGGGGTCTCTCCTGCCCACAGCCATACACTGCCGGGTGCTCAGGATGGGTCTCACGGCCATTGGGAGGGAGGTTACATACCTCTGGTCAGATGTTGGAGTGCCCAATGTACTGTCATGCTATGGGGTGTGTGTCAGGTGGGGGGATTGTGGCCAGCAGGTCTGTGTGTCTTTACATATGTTTTGTTCAGCCCTTTCATAGATACATAGATACATAGACAGTGTCGGAAGATAAGGGCCTATGGCCCACCCAGTCTGCCCATTTGAGCTTGTAAGTTCAGTTTGTTTTCCTAGAAGTCTGTTGCCCCTTACCCCTGACCTCCAGAATTCCTTTATGTCTATCCCATGCATTCTTAAATCCCGTGATTGTTTCAGCCCCCACCACTTCCTCTGGCAGGGTGTTCCACTTGTCCACCACCCGTTCTGTGAAGAAATTCTTTCTCATGTTTCCTCTGAATCGTCCTCCCTCCAACTTCATGCCATGCCCTCTAGTCCTGGAACATCTTTTTCTCTTAAAAATAGTGTTTTCCTGCACCCTGTTCCTCCCTGTAAGATACTTGTCTCTATCATATCCCCTCTCTCCCTCCTCTCCTCCAGGGATTACATGTTCAGTTCCTTCAACCTGTCTTCATAGGACTTGTGATGCAATCCATGCACCATCTTTGTTGCCCTCCTCTGAACCTTCTCTACCCTGTCTATATCCTTACGTAGGTATGGTCTTCAGAACTGTACACTGTACTCCAGGTGGGGCCTCACTAGTGTCTTGCATACCGGAATTATGACCTCCCTTTTCCTGCTGGTGATGCCCCTGACTATACATCCCAGCATCCTATTTGCTTTACCTGCTGCCTTGTCACACTGTTTCCCTACCATGAGGTCATCAGAGATGATAACCCCAAGATCCCTTTCCTGCTTGGTGCATGCTATATCCTCACCCCCCAACTGATATTTTGTGCCAGGGTTTTGTGCCCCATATGCATTATCTTGCACTTCTTTGCATTGAATTTCAACTGCCAAACCCCTGACCATTCTTCAAGTTTATGCAGGTCGCTTCTCATTCTGTCTACACCCTCTGGTGTGTCTACTGTGTTACAGAGCTTTGTGTCATCAGCGAACAGTGAAATTCTGCCTTCTAGGTCTTGTGCAATGTCACTGATGAAGATATTGAATAGGACGGTCCCAGCACTGATCCCTGTGGTACCCACTGGTCACTCTTCCCTCTGTGGAGTGACAGCCATTTACCACCGCCCTCTGTGTCCTGCCACCCAGCCAGTTACCTACCCACCACACTACTGTCCTGCCCACACCATATTCCCAGTTTGTGTAATAGTCTTCTATAGGCACAGTGTCAAGGCCTTGCTGAAGTCCAGATAGGCCATGTCCACTGCCCCCCTGATCCACCTCCCTAGTCACCCAGTCAAAAATTCAACAAGGTTGGTCTGACATGACCTCCCCCTGGTGAAACCATGCTGCCTTGGGTCCTGTAGTCCATTGACAACCAGATGTTCCACCAATCTCTCCTTCAGTAGTGCTTCTATGATCTTCCCCACTACCGAGGTGAGGCTGACTGGTCTGTAGTTCCCCGCTTCCTCTTTGTTCCCACTTTGTATAAAGGGACTACATCTGCTGTCCTCCAGTCTTTGGGTACCTCCCTGTTTCAGTGATCGGCTAAACAGGATAGCCAGAGGTTCAGCCACCACTTCTCTTAGTTCTTTAAGGACCCTGGGGTGCACCCATCTGGCCCCATTGCTTTATCAACTCTTATTACTTCCAGTTCCTTCAGGACCCTTTCTCGGTAAAGGGACTTGTGTCCATTTCTGCACCATTCTCACCCCTTGTACTCCCTTCAGACCCATTACTCTCCTCTTCTCAGTAAAGACTGAGCAGAAATACCTGTTCAATATGTCAGCTTTACTGTTGTCATCCTCCACGCTGCCCCCATCCTCCCCTTCAGTCTCACTATCCCTCCCTTTGTCTTTCTTTTCACTTATGTACCTGTAAAGGTTTTGTCCCTCTACCCACTGATTTTGCAATGTGCTCTTCTGTCTGAGCTTTGGCTTCCCTTACTGACCTCCCTGCCTCCCTTTGCTTCTCCTGGTACTTCTCCCTATCCCCTTCTGCCTGTATCTTTTTGTATTGTCTGAATGCAATCTTTTTGGCTTTCACTTTCTTCGCTACCTCTTTGGAAAATCATAATGGTCTCCTCTTTCTTTTCCTCTTGCTATCCTGCTTAATGCATAATTCTGTTGTTCTTGTAATCCCCATTTTAAATACTGCCCACTGTTCCTCAACCCTGATTCCTGTCCCATTCCCTTAATGCCTCTTTCAAGTATCTCCCCATTTTCCCCAAAGTCTGCCCCCTAAAATCCAGGATACGTGTTTTTGTGTGGTTTGGTTCTGCTCTTTCTGTGATTTCAAACCACAGTGACTGGTGGTCACTGTTTCCCAGGTGCTCCCCCCCACATTACCCCATCACACTGTCCCTGTTTGTGAGCACAAGGTCCAGTATTGCCTTCTGCCGAGTTGGTTCCATGACCAGTTGCTTGAGGAAGGCACCCTGAAGGGAGTCCAGGATAAATCTGCTCCTAGTTGATGCTGCTGCTGGGATGCTCCAGTCCACGTCTGGAATATTGAAGTCTCCAACCAGTACTACCTCACAATTGTCTGCCATTCTTTGGATGGCTAGCATCAGCTCCCTATCTGTTTCTTCCTCCTGAGCTGGTGGTCTATAGACAACACCTGTGCGGATGGCTGTCCCCATTTTCCTTTCCAGCTTAACCCACAGTATCTCTCCCCCATTTTGTTCCTCTTGGATCTCTGTGGCCCTTATGTCATTTTTCACATACAGTGCCACTCCTCCTCCCTTCCTGCCTGCTCTGTCTCTTCTGAATATGTTGTAGCCAGGTATGGCCATCTCCCAGTCGTGGTTGTCATTACACCAGGTTTCAGTGATGGCCACAATGTCCAGGTCTGACTGCACCATGACAGCCTCCAGATCTTCCATCTTGTTGCTAAGGCTCCTGGCATTTGCACACATGGCTTTCCATGATTTGACCTCCTAGACTGTTTCACTGTTCTACTCCAGCCCCTTCCTTGGTTGTCATTTATCCCGGTTCTCCTTGCTGTCTGCCCTTCTGCTGAATTTTGCCCTTTTCTGCTTATCCACCTCTTGGGCACTAATCTCCATCTTTTGCACACTGCTTTGCAGAGATAGCCACTCCTCTGGTTCACTGGTTCCACTGCTAGCTTGGGGGGTGAGCAAGTAGGTACCCTCCTTGCTGACCTGCCACCCCCCTTTGCTAGTTTAAATGCTTGTCAATGTAGCATTTAAACTTATCATTGAGTGCTTGGATTCCCTCCAGGATGGATGCAGGCCATCAGGCTTGAATAAACCTCCATCCCTCCAGGTGGGTCCCCAGTCTCCAATGAATCCAAACCCTTCCTCACAGCACCAGTTCTTCAACCATGAGTTAAAGTTCTTGTACCAGGGCAGGCGACTTATCAGCATTGGTGCCTCAACATTGTTGCTGCCCCTGCTGGTTTCCTTTATTGTGTCCTGCTGCGGTGTGTGCACATCGTCTATCGGGTGCTCCTCACACTGTTCATCTGCTTGCTGTTTGTGCATCCTGTGGGTGAGCTGTTCTGATCCACTTTGCTTTGTACTGTCGGCAGGATGCCGGTACTGTAATTGCTGGCAATGATTTCACTGTCACACTGGCATGGAAGATCCAACTATAAATAATAAACGAATAATTTAAGAACACAATAGGATTTTTAGGCTAGAGCAAAAACCTACAGTTTGAGTCTGACACAGATGTAAAATGCATGGAGAACATTTAGTGATTATATGTATCTAGTTGTGGAATGCAGATACCGTTCATGAGAAAGCCCACGTTTGGGCGAACTGTTGGACATGGCCTGGGGAAATTTGATTAACAAAAATAAAGAAAGGATATTGAAATTTGAATATTGAGATAGTGTGGCTGGTGTTCATTAATTTGCTGTAAACCATTTGACACAAGCATTTTAACAGGATGGTTCAGTGCTTTTCAGCTGCAGACTGTTATTAACAGAAAGAGACTGTGAACAGGAAATTGCAGAGTAGTGACAAAAGCAACAGATAGAGAATTATTCTGTTATTAGAAATACGTTTTGTACATTAAAGCCAACTCATTTGAATGAGGCATGCAATGAAATAGTAGATAATTAGAATTAGCTGTACGGAAGCAGGTAACAATGAAACAGCAGTTAAAAAAGTATAACATACCAAATGGGAGTTTCGACAATAAGCAAAAATAGTTTCTTTCACAGATTAAAGGATTTTCTACAGAGCTAAAGGCAGAGTATTTATTTAGCACTAATACCCACATAGTATAAAGATGGTACAGCAAAGCTTTAAATATAAGTTTATTAAGATAACATTTAGGTAGCACGCACTGGCAGTCAAACGAGCAGCAAGAGAGCTGCAAGGTGAGTAGGATACACTGCAGCCAGTCTGAGCACAGGTAGAAACAATATACTGCTGAGGTAACGGGCCAACCGGTAACTAAGTCTGATAACATTAGGATATTTAATAAGCATTTATAACTGCAATTACAGATATTGTGAAAAAGCCACAAGAAGAATAAAGTGAAAACAGAACTGTGCAATGAACTGATGACCGTATTACACATTTGGTTAGTCCCATCAAAAGTGCATGATATCTGTAAAATGTATGTAATTATGAAAATATACTTAGAAAAGTATTTTTTAATTTTTAACAGTATATGGTTAGGGCTTATTATGAATAGAAAGCATGGCTTTCAAAATCTTGTTAATAGGACAGTTCAAGGCCAAAAGAGTTGTACTATCGTTCTGGCGTCACGCATCGATAGTACAAGTTTTTTGAACTTTCTATCACCTGATTGGCTGATTCAAGCGGGGATTCAAAAACACAGAAGAAAATGGCGTTGTCACTTAGCGAGCGGTCAGGCAATCAGTTTATAAGTACTATACAGTTTGGATATGGACTATATATGACCTATAATCTGCTCTGTGTTTCCAAACTGCTTTCTTTTTATTTTATTTACTGCTGCAGTTTACGGGTTTTGGAGCAGAGTGGGACTGTCGCGAGGAGTCGGGCAAACCGGTAACTTCTGGGGTAGGACTGCATCGAGCACTGGGCTCTTCAGGTACGGCAGTGGAGAAAGAGAAGGAAAAAAAAAAATGGAAATGTAAACATTAGGTATGAACCTTGTTAAATTTTCAGCAACCAAATACTATATGAAATAGTGGATGGTTAACCATCGACAACTGGTGTTGTAGTTTATCTTAGGTACGGTATCAAGAAACCTCTCGCTCGTTCTCGAGGTTTCTATGATACCATCAACTCCCTCAATGGAAACACAGCCTTGTTGTGGATGGTCAACCATCCACTATTTTATATATGTCAAACACACTAAGTTACAGTGCTTAAGTAAAGCAGTGAAAACACTCAGACTTCTTACTGTCCATAGGCCAAACTCCGTTTTTATGTTGCTTGCACGCATGTGCAAGAAACATAGTGCCATCATCGGAGATTTCGGAGGTGTGTCACCTCCTTCTCCAATTCAGTCAGTGAGCTGGCAGGCACGGCACCTGTAAGCCAATGCATTTTGGAGCTGTCTATGACACGCTCCAAAATGCAGTAGCCTCTGATTGAAAGGGGCTACGCTTCCAGTGAGCAGAGATAAAGCCCACTGAAGCGTAGGCTCCCCCACATGCAGTGCGCGCCCCGCACCCACTCGGCAAGTGCAGTCACAGGGTACAATCCCTCACGGCTGAGCTTTCGCGCCTCCAGTTGTAGGTGCCATGCTGGGAGCCCACCCAGCGTGGCAATGAGTCCTTTGGCTGACGGGGTGCCCAATCCCCATCGGCTGAACACCCCCAACATCCTTGTGCAATGCTGGGAGCCCACCCCAGCGTGGCAAACGGTCCCACGCTCTTTTTTTTTAAAACCTGAAAAACGAAAACGGTCCCGCGGAGCATCTCCCGACCCCCCTCCCACAACCTGCACCCACCCACTCGGCGCGACGATCTTCGGTGGACCGGGAACACATCTGCACTCTTCAAAGCCGACCGCAGAACTGAGGAAATGCTGTATAATGGCCTAGATAGGGGGGTTTCAACTTTGTTGCATATCTTAGGCATTTTAGGGATTTTTGCACCAAATTTTCAACATGGGGTTTTTGGGACCCCTTCTCATGAATGATGTCACTGTCATGGCATTATTCGGGTCCGAAGGGTGATTTCGCACAGTGACTGCACAGTGACTGTGAAATCACCCTTCAGGCCTGAATACCGCCATGACAGTGACATCATTCATGAGAAGGGGTCCCAAAACCTATGTTGAAATTTGGTGTAAAATTAAAAAATGACTGTTTTATGACGCAGCTGCGGTTCCTACGCAGGCTCGTAAGTTCGCAAATGGCACAGTCGTAAAGCGTAAATCAATGTACGGGACAAAGTAAGAAAATCACAGTGACACTGTTCATGAGCAGAGGTCTTAAAATGGCAATGTTGGAAATTTGGTGAAAACATTCCTAAAAATGACTGTTTTACGAGCGTACGTTGCGCAGTTCCTACGCAGGCTCGTAAGTTCGCAAATTTTCAATATTTTCACTCCAGATTTTCAACATTGCCATTTTACCACACCTCCTTATGAGCAGTACAGCTGTCATTTTTCACATCCTGCCCAAAACGTGTTTCCACCCATGTAGCGCAGACAATGGCGCAGTCGGTGTGCAAACTCAATGTATGGGACACATTAATAAAATCACAGTGACACTGTTCATGAGCAGAGGTCTTAAAATGGCTATGTTGAAAACGTGGTGAAAAAATTCCTAAAAATGACTGTTTTACGAGCGTGCATTGCGCAGTTCTTACGCACGCTCATAAGTTCGCAAATTTTCAATATTTACACTCCAATGACTTCCAAATACCTAAACAGCACATAGAAGCAAGCAACATTCGGCATTGACAAATGCTTGTTTTTTCTTGACTCTCTAGCTTACACCCAGTTCCTCTGGCTCTGTTTCCTTGTTATTACTTTGTCCTTTTATTTGCAGACCATACCAAAGGTTTAAATGTCACTTGTGTTGTTTTGTTGTTTTTCATTCCTTCGTTTTTATGGCTTCCATTACTTTTTACATGGACATCCTGGGCTTGTCCCTCAGAAGAAATCTTTTAAGATGAAACACTGGGGCTGAACAATTAAACAGTATTCCATCAAGATCATTTCATGCAGTGGCCTTTTTTGGTCTAGGGTGGCCCTATCTGTAACAGTGTCCAGGATTCCACAAAAGAGGGGTAGCTCCACTTAAGGCATTTACAGGACAGTGGGTGATTACCCCCAGGAACTTTGAAATTAGGAAGTATTTCTTCACAGAAAGTGTGGTGGATGCCTGTAAAAGCCTACCAGCAGAGGTGGGGGGGGGGCAAAAACAGTGGTGGAGTTCAAGAATGTATGGGAGAGGCAGGAGGGATTCTTAGGGGAAAGGAAGTGGGGGGCAAACTGGTAGGAGATCAAGTAGGGTCTGTGGGGTTATACCATGGGTAGGGGTAAATGAGCAGACTGGGTGGGCCAAGCAGTCCTCATCTGCTGACGTATTCTGTGTGTGTATGTTTCAATATCTACAAGTGCAGTGCCCAGTTTATGAAACACTAAACTGGTTTTGATGTCACTAGCAGAGGATTAAAAAGTCATGTGTAGACAATCTGTACAAGCAGCCAATGACTATGGAGCAAAGATCAGTTAATTTTGCAGGAATAATCAAAATGTGGGAAAGAACTGCAGTCTATAGCCAAACTTTTCAGGTGTTGCATCAACATATGATATTGCTTTAAGTTTTTCTAGTGGTTTACGTTTCAGAGGAACATGGACATATGTAACAGAATCCATCAGGACACAAAGTGTAAAGTACAATAAGTGAGCTAAAACTGTCACCATGCAGAAACGGATTATTATATGTTTGTAATTTAGAATGCTCTCTTTATGCTTTTTTTGCTGCATTAAATGCCATAACAGGTTTCATTCATAGATTCATAGAAGTGTGATGGCAGAAAAGGACCGATAGGTCCACCTTGTTTGCCCATTTGTCTAGCTACCTGCTAGGACATGTCCCCTCCCCCAAAAAAACACTCCCCTGTGGTTGTTCCATGCCTTTTTGAAGCATTCCAATGCTGCTACTTAGGAGTCTATTCCACTTATCCACCACCCTCTCTGTGAAATAGTACTTCCTAATGTTACCCTTGAACTGCCCCCCCCATGCCCATGTAACCCATGCTCCCTCATCCTCTGATTCCCCTTCAGCTGGAAGATGCATTCCACTGGCACCTGGTTTATACCCTTAAGGTACTTGAAGGTCTCATTCATGTTCCCCTCTCCCTCCTCTGTTTCAGTGGCTACGTGTTCAATTCTCCCTCCTCTGTTTCAGTGGCTACGTGTTCAATTCTCCCTCCTCTGTTTCAGTGGCTACATGTTCAATTCTCTCAGCCTTTGCTCATAGGACAGGTGGCTGAGCCCCTTCACCATCTTCGTTGCCAGCCTCCCCACATCCGTTCTGAGGTATGGCCTCCAGAACTGGACTCTGTACTCCAAATGTGGTCTAACTAGATGGGTGTACAAGGGTACTGTGACCTCCCTTTTTCTACTGATAATCCCCTTTCCAGCCCAGCATTCTGCTGCCCCTAGCCACTGCTCTCTCTCGCAGTGCCTTTCCACCTTTCTGTCCCTTAATATAGTGATGCCTAGGTCCCTTTCCTGTTCTGTTACCTCCAGGTCTCTGTCCTCCATACAGTACCCTGCCCTCTGGTTCTTGTAACCAAGATGCATAATTTTACACTTGTCGGTATTGAAAGAAAGCTGCCACCTCTTGGACCATGCCTCAAGCCTCCCCAAATCTCTCCGCATTCTCTCTACCCCTTCCAGAGTGTCCACCTTAATGCAGATTTTAATATCATCTGCAAACAGACTCACACCCCCCTCAAGGTCCTCCATGATGTCCCCTACAAATAGATTGAACAGTAGGGGCCCAAACACTGACCCTGAAAGACCCCACTTGTGACCATTCCCTCTCCAGATGCCACCGCATTTATAATGACCATCTGCCTCCTGTCCCCCAGCCAGTTCCCCACCCATTGAACCACTTCTACCCAAGCCTCAGGCATGATAGCTTATAAAGCAGTCTCTTGTGTGGCGCAGAGTCAAATGCCTTCTTGAGATCCAGAGAAGCAACATCTACTACCTTCCCCGATCCAGTTCCTTGGTGACTGCATCAAAAAAATTAACAAATTTGTTTGACAGGATCTGCCCCTGGTAAAGCCATGTTGCCTTGGATTCAACAGGCCACTCACCTCTAGGTAATTGGTGATCCTGATTTTCATTGGTTTCTCCATGAGCTTGCCTACCACCGATGTCAAGCTCACGGGCGTGTAATTTCCCACCTCCTCCCTCCCTCCACCTTATGCGGTGGGACCACATTTGTCTGCCTCTAGTCTTCCAGTAGTACTCCAGACTCCAGGGACCTACTGAAGAATGCAGTCAATGGTGCCACCAGTATATCTTTTAGTTCCTTCAGCACCCTTGGATGTACCCCATCCAGCTCCATCGCCTTGTCCCCCTTCATGCAGCCTAGTTCTCCAAAATCTCCTCCACCCGGAATGGACTTGTATCCACTTCTCCCTCCCCTGCCTTAGCTTCTTCTGTCCTGCTGTTTACCCCTTCCTCTTCCCTAGTGAACACTGAGCAAAAATATTTGTTTAGTAGTTCCGCCTTCTCTCTGTCCCCTTGAATCAACTCACCCTCGTTAGTTTTTAACCCGAGTATTCCCTGTCTAGTCTTCCTCCTTTCCCTGACATACCTAAAAAAGTTAAGTCCCCTTTTCTGACCTCTCTAACTATGCGCTCCTTTGTCTGTGCCTTCGCCCTCCTTACTTCCACTCCAGTTTCTCTCTGGCTCACCTGGTATCTTTCCCAGTCCATGTCCGCCTGTGTTACTCTGAACTTCTTAAAGGCCTTACTCTTTGCCCTGACCTGTTCTGCTACAACCCTAGTGAACCCCAGGGGTTTCCTCCTTCTATTTTGATTGATCGCTTGGCACATAAGTCAGCGGTCTCCACGATAGCTTCTTTATCCTCTCCCACATTTCCTCAACATCCGTCAATTCCTACACCCCCTCTAGAGCCCTCTCCACTACTTCCCCCTTTTTCCTGAAATCTGCCCTCTTAAAATCCAGCACTCTCAACCTAGACCAGTGAACCACTGCAGTGTTCCTTATTCTGAACCAGACTGTGTTATGGTCACTCGTACCAAGGTGGTCACCCACCGATACATCTCCTACCCTATCCTCATTTGTCAGGACCAGATCAAGAGTAGCTTCTGCCGTGGTAGGCTCCCTGACCAGTTAACTCAAGACGGCCATTTGCGGGGAGTCCAATATTTCCCTGCTACTGGCTGATGCTGCCAATACAGTGTCCCAGCATCAGCCTGTAAAGAAGGATTTTTTTTATGATTTACACCTTCCTTAATGTCATAATAAATAGCACAGAAGACAGGAGTTGTGAATGACAATGCTGTAATTCAGAAAGAAAGTAGGACTGCCTGGTACAGTCCACCTTGGCAGTGTAAGCATAAATGTGACCTCAGATTAATGGTTTTATTAGAATCTGATGTCACAAGGATGGCACTATGGGGTTGGATGTAAAAGGTTACTTACCATGTATTATAATCGAAGTACATGTCATTTACTCAATGTGCACAGAGTGGGTCTTGAATCCCACATCAACTGTTTACAGTATTAGTAAGGTGTTTCATACTGTATACTTATTTAATAGATGTAGGCAAAAAAACCCTGTTTATTTCACTGGTGTTAAATAAATGGTGATTCAAACATTTATTTAACACCTAATGTCAATCAACCACCATTTATTTAACACCCTGCTATCAGTCAAACCCTCTCCTGCGAACTATACTTCCACCTTTCTCAGTAGCCCACTGTGCAGATCTCCCATTCTGCTTTTCACATCAGCTAATCACATCAACAAACGGCACATTTCTTAACAAACAGCGTATACTACAGTATTTTTCAATACTTAAAAAAAAAAACATTTTATTTCACATTCCTTTCAGCCTTCCATCTCATTGCTTTGTCTTGCTCTTTTCCCCCCACTACAGTCCCGCTTTTCATGTTTCCACCCCATTGCTCTTTATCTCCACTCCAATCCAACTCTGCTCGATTCCTCCACCAAAGCCTAAGATAATTATGTCCTATTACATTAAATCATTCTTCACCCACCAGCAACATAGGAAACTCATGGTCACCCAGTTACCTCAAATAAAAAACAATGTTCTCTGTTCCGTCACAGAACGTCTTCAGTCCCTCACAGGCTTGCTTCTTCCGTCTTCCTGCCTGCTGCTTTCCATCAAATAGAACTGGCTCCCACTCCACAAACCACAACTGAACACTAAAGCCATAATGGCAAAATGAAACGAATACTTTAGTGCCAGAGGAAAAAACAGCCCAAAACACACAGAGACAACACTGGCTCTCCCCACCTCTCGCTAAGCGAGAAACAGAGCCGCCATTTTTTCAAAACTCTCCGGCCCACCCACCTACAAAAAATTAACCAATAAAAACATTGCCCTCAGTGAACCATCCTCCAGTCCTGAGGTACACTCCTATGTGCAACTAGCACCCCATATACTGCAGGTCCAGGGAGGCACTAGACAGGTCTGACAAGGGCCCTTCCAGGATCTCTGCCAGCTCCTTCAGTACCCTGGGGTGAATGCCATCTGGCCCTGCGCCTTGTCCACCCTCAATGCTCTCAAGCCATTCAGTTCCCTGCCTCTGTGATTTTCCCATCTGTCACCTCCCGGTGCCTGACATCATCTCCTGCTTGGTATCTCCCTCCTGTCTTCTTAGTAAACACTGAGAAGTATTAATTGAGCATGTCTGACTGCTCTGCCCCATTTCCACCCACCCTCATCCCTCTCAATCCTTACTATGTGGTTCTTGCAACTCCTTTCCCTGATGTACCTGAAAAGTCCTTCTCTCCTTCCTGATGCCCTGCACCAGCCTGAGCTCTTTAGACACCTTGGCTGTCCTTACTGTCTTTATCCTCCTTTGATTCCTTCAGGTAATTCTGTCTGTCCTCCCCTTCCCTGTTTTTGAACCTCTAAAGGCGTCTCTTTTCTTCTTTACTTTTCCATGACCCTTGCTCATCCAGCTAGGTTTCTTGGCCTAGCTCTGTAACTCTGGACCAAGATGCATATTTTGGTTGCGTCTTCAATCCAGTTTTATTACCCCCATCTTTGGTTAGTGCCCATATTAGTTTGGATTCTGGCCAGATACCCTTAACTATCTCCCTATTCTCCCAAAGTCAGCCTTCCTGAAATCCAGTACCCTTGTACCTGTTTCAACCTCCTCCTTACTCATACTCAACGTGAACCACACTGGTGGTGATAGCTTCCTGCCAGTGGTTCTTCCACCCCAGCTCCCTTCACAAACTCCCATTAGCCTGCAGTAGGTCTGGGGTGTTCCCCTAACCTGGTTGGGTCGCTGACCATTTGCAGTATGAAGCTATCCTGGAACACGTCCAGAAGCACCTGCTCCCTATGTGGTGGCTGGGGTACTCCAGTTCACTCCTGGCAGGTTGAAATCCCCAACAGTCACTGTACTATCCTTCCTGAGAGTCCTTCTGATCTGTTCCACTAGTTCTCTGTCTACCTCGTCCGTCTGAGAGGGTGGTCTGTACACTACTCCCATCCTGAGAGTCCTATTCTTTCAATCCTGGATTTGCATACATAACGACTCTGTTCTACTCTCCTCACCCTCTTCACGAACACATTTCAGCCCTTCTCTCACATGCAGTGTCACCCCCTTTCCCATTTACTCTATCCCTTTAGAATATCCTATACCCTGGTACTACCTGGTCCCAGTCCTGGTACTGGTTGGCCCATGTTTCAGTGATTGCCACCATGTCCACTTCCGCTTCTGCCATGAGTGCCTATAGCTCTGCTGTTTTGTTCCCCAGGCTCAAAGCACTCAAAGAGACCACCTTCCACCCTTTTTTCTTCTTCCCCCTTCCTCCCCTTGCTCTCTCCTCCTATCATCCCCTGTAGTACTCCTCTTTTTCCTCTTCCTCCCCTTGCTCTCTCCTCCTATCATCCCCTGTAGTACTCCCCCTTTTCCCCCTTCCTCCCCTTGCTGTCTCCTCCTCTCATCCCTGTAGTACTCCCCTTTCCCCTTCCTCCTTGCTCTCTCCTCCTATCATCCCCTGTAGTACTCCCCCTTTTCCCCTTCCTCCCTTGCTCTCTCCTCCTATCATCCTGTAGTACTCCCCTTTCCCCTTCCTCCCTTGCTCTCTCCTCCTATCATCCCTGTACTCCCTCTTTTCCTCTTCCTCCCTTTGCTCTCTCCTCCTATCATCCCCTGTAGTACTCCCCTTCTTCCCCTTCCTCCTTGCTCTCTCCTCCTATCATCCCTGTAGTACTCCCCCTTTTCCCCTTCCTCCTTGCTCTCTCCCTATCATCCCCTGGTACTCCCCTTTTCCCCTTCCTCCTTGCTCTCTCCTCCTATCATCCCTGTAGTACTCCCCTTTCCCCCTTCCTCCCTTGCTCTCTCCTCCTATCATCCTGTAGTACTCCCCTTTTCCCCTTCCTCCCTTGCTCTCTCCTCCTATCATCCCTGTAGTACTCCCCCTTTCCCCCTTCCTCCCTTGCTCTCTCCTCCTATCATCCCTGTAGTACTCCCCTTCTTCCCCGTTCCTCCTTGCTCTCTCCTCCTATCATCCCTGTAGTACTCCCCTTCTTCCCCTTCCTCCCTTGCTCTCTCCTCCTATCATCCCGTGGTACTCCCCTTTTCCCCCTTCCTCCCTTGCTCTCTCCTCCTATCATCCCCTGTAGTACTCCCCCTTTTCCCCTTCCTCCCTTGCTCTCTCCTCCTATCATCCCTGTAGTACTCCCCTTTTCCCTTCCTCCCTTGCTCTCTCCTCCTATCATCCCTGTAGTACTCCCCTTCTTCCCTTCCTCCCTTGCTCTCTCCTCCTATCATCCCTGTACTCCCCCTCTTCCCCTTCCTCCTTGCTCTCTCTCCTATCATCCCTGTAGTACTCCCCTTTTCCCTTCCTCCCTTGCTCTCTCCTCCTATCATCCCCTGTAGTACTCCCCTTCTTCCCCTTCCTCCTTTGCTCTCTCCTCTATCATCCCCTGTAGTACTCCCCTTCTTCCCCTTCTTCCCTTGCTCTCTCCTCCTATCATCCCCTGTAGTACTCCCCCTTTTTCCCTTGCTTCTGTTATGGAGGGATAGGCTCATTCAGCTTTCCTTCCTGTGGTTTCTGCCTGCCTCCTGTCCACTTGCCACCCCCCATTCCTAGTTTAAATGCTTTTCCTTTGCTAAGTAATCCCCCATCTTCTGCTTCAACACCTTTCTGCCCTCCTCACTTAGGTGAAGCCTATCCTTAGCATAGAAGTCCCTGTCTTTCCCGGTCCCTCCCCACTCCCCCACCAGCCCATACCCTTTGAATTAACAACAGGTTCTTAGCCATATGTTAAATTTCCCTATCCTCAGTTTCCTTGCAGTGCTTGCTCTGGGCACTGGAAGTATTTTGGGGAAAGCTACTGATTATTCTGCCTCCTCACATATTGGTCCCAGCTCCTCAAACCTCATCTAAACTACATCTATTGTATTTTCTGCCAGATCATTTGTCCCCAAATGCAGAACTGTATGAGGTTTCTCCCTACCCCTCCTAGCATGCTTCAGGACAGACTGACCCACCCTTTCCGCTGTAATTCCTGGCATGGCCTCCATCCACATCCGACTAAGTCTATCCCTCTTGCCTCCCCGTCTGACTCCTTTTAGTATTGAGTCTCCCAGCACTAGGGTTCCACCCTCCTTTCCATGTGCCACCCTCCCTGGTTCCCCTTCATCCCAACCTCTTCCTCCAGACACCTCCCCCTCCTCCAGCTCAATCATTCACCCTTCTGCCACTGCTGTATCATCCTCAGTTGTACTCCTATCCGTTCCATGTCCCACTGGTCCATCTTCAGTTACTCCTCCAAGTGCACCTCCTATCCCATCCTCCAGTCCTGGCAGTACTGTGAAACAATTTTTTTTTATTTGTACTTTTTGGTATTTTCAATTTTTCTCCCCTTCCTTCCTGGGGCCAGGCCCCTTCTGCCCCTCCCTAGACTTGCATTACTGCTCCAACCACCTGTACTGCCCATCAGACCTCCACCCGGTGGAAGCAGGACTACAGCAGAGCGGGCATACACCCCTATGGAGAGGAGAGCCATGGCTCAATCCCGTTCCAACCCTCCCCCCCAACCTGGCTCCCTGTTGACCCGAGGTGATTCCCGAACCCGGGTCACCAGCATAGCGCAAGGTAAGGCACCAATGCCTCAACCCTGAGCACCATCAGACCAGCTCGAAATTATTTTTTGATGACCCTTTACTCTCACCGACTACCTCCTTCCTATATAGCCACCCCTCTACTACTACATCTATGCCAGTTATCCCCCTTCCCCCCTTCATACCTCTCCTAGTCTACTTTCACTTATTCTTTGACCCAGGTCCCCCGTCTCCATGCCACTTGACCAGAGTCCTCCTGTCTCAGTTCCCCCTCCACCACCCTTTTCCCACTCCTCCCCCCATCTGTTCAACTTGTCTTCCCTCCTCAGCTCCTTTCCCACTTACTCCAGCTGTTGAGTTGTTATCCACTGCAGCTGGCTGTACCCTCCTTAGCTCCTCCTGTAGACCTCTGATCTCATTCTTAAGCTACATTATTTGTCAGTGCACCAAACATCCCCCACCCTCTACAGAATTCTAAGAAAGAATGGCAATGTGCAGTTGCTGCAGCCTACCACCCTACCCATCTCTCCATTCACCCACCAGCACCCCCCCATATGAAGGATGTCCATCACTCTCCTAGTGACTCCCCGGCCTCCTTCTCCATTTTCAGGCATGTTCCACCAGTTCACCAATATGTTACCCCTTGTAATACAATCTTAAATGCAATGACTTTCTAAATACCTTATCTCCTTGTACAAAACACTTGAGAACAATGACTACCTGTAAGTCACACTTTTGCACTACTTTAATCTGCAGCTCACCTTAGAGTACCCCAGTCCCACAGCAGTCACCTCTAATTGCCCCAGCAACAACAGTGCCTATATTTACAATACTTTAGGTTCCATTACACGTTCAATGTCCCAGCCATACAGTCTTGAGACCTCTCCACCACAGGGTAAATTCAACATGTAAATGCAGTATTGTATTTCACTGAAGATAAGCTTGCCCCCCTAGTCTCTCCAATCCATTCCTCATTGGTTTAGTCTCTGCCCTGCTTTCCTTTTAGCCCTCCATGCTCTGTCCTGAAATTATCCTCCATTGTGCTCGGATATACCAAGCCGCTTCAACAATTAGGTTGTCACAGTGAGGCACAGCAACACACTATATCGAAAGTCAAAATTTTGCCTTTTGACATTGTGGTTTTTTTTTGGGGGGAGGCTTTGTCCCCCGTCATCCCTCTACTTTTATATACAAACTCCGAGTCAGAGTTTGTTCGTGGGGGGAATGGGAAAATAGCAGAATTTCACATTTGAAGTCCATTACAGCAACCACATTGAATTTGTCGATGTAATGGACTTCATTGGGCTGGCAATATAGCCTAGAGGTTGACTGGTAGTATAGCCTAGAGGTAGAGGAATGAGGTGTGAACAAGCTTGATACATCCATCAGACCAGACCTGAGTCTGATTCTCACAACCTCCATTTGTATACTGTGTGACTCTGAGCAAGTCACTTAACTGCCCAGTGCTCCCAGGTTGCCCCTAAAAAACAGGTACTTGTTCCTAGTGGGCCTTACCTAGTTACCAAAGACTTAAAAAAAAAAAATTATAAACATTTTGTTGGTCCGTCAGCATACACTTGTGCTCCACCTTCAACCTGTGTTGTCCAATCCTCTGTCACTCCTCTAGTACTTAACAGGTTGTGGGTGTGGGAGAAAAACTTGTGGCTGCTTCTGTCACTGTCTCTCTCCTGAGCCGTGCTACAGCTGTGCTTTACGGGTGCTTTGGGTAGCACTTGTGACCCAGCTGCTCTAGTTCTGTTTCCATGCTGGAAGAGGGAGTCCCAAGTTAAGGGACCAAGTCAACAACTCCGAGCGCTGCTCCTTCCTCCCACTGGTGGAAAATAGTTGTGCATGCCTTGCAGTTGAATAGGAGTGCATATGAATATAAGAGTTGAATCCAGTCCTCAGGAATGGAAGGGACCTATGTGAATCCAATAGTTGTATGTGCTATGCAGTTTTGGGCGTGCATGTTTTTTTTTTATTTTTTTATTAATTATTCAGAAACAACCTTTGAGCAGAAGCTCTTTTGCAAAGGTTTCACATCAGAGAATAAAAAAAAAACAAATAGTTGAAAATACATAATATACAGCACATGATAATAAACAAACAGTTCACTGAGGTGCAGCAATAACAATATAGGGAGATAGTTAAGGTGATATTGATCCTTGGCAGTGAGGAGAGTAGATGGGTTCAAGGAGAACCAGGGACAGGTGGGAGGAGAGGTGTAGACGTGAGGGGAAAGGTTAGCAGTCTAGTAGAAAACTTTGTTAAAAAAGAAAGTGGGGGGTGGGATGTGAAACATTGGGGAAGGTAGGAGAAAGCATGAGGGTAGGTGGCAACAGAAAGGGGTAGGGGCCAATGGTGATGGGTGATTACAGGAAGTTAGAGGGAGGGAGAAGAGGGGATATGAGATGTGGTCTGCGAGGAGGAAAGGGGAAAGTTTGCAGTCTGATAGAAAGACTTTGTCAGAACAGAAACATGGGGTAGGAAGTGAAAACAGTAAGGAAGGCTGGAGAAATCCTGAGGGTAGGTAAAAACAGAAGGGAAGGGGGCCAAAAGTGATGGGTGATTACAAGAAGTTAAGGGGAGAAAGGAGGGAGAGGAAGGGGTCTGTAAGGTATGAGGTGTGGTCTGCGAGGACAGGTAAGTTGGGGGAACTGTGGTGGATGTGCAGGTGGAGGTAAGATTGAGGGGTGGATGATATAGGCTGCTTAGAGTGAAATTTGAGGGGTGGATGATGTAGGCAAGTGCAGAGACATCTCTGAGGAGTGTTCTTGGGGCAAGAGCCAACATAGGTGCCACTAGGACATTCGCAAGCGTTCCTGGAGAGGAGTTGTTTTTTAAGTTCAGACTTAAAGGCTAGCAAGCTTGTAGTTCCTTGTGAGACTTCCAGGCACTCATTGAGCCATAGAGGGGATCTATACATGAAGGCCTGCTGCCCATGTGCGGTTCTGCGGAAAGGGACAGCAAGGACACCCAGCGCCTTACTCCTGGTTCTGTACTTTGAGTCGGCTTGGTAGATGAGGTCAGAGATGCAGAGGGAGTAGAGCCCAGAAGCACCTTCTTGCCGAGTAGGCATGTTTGAAATTTTATTATATGCTCCAGTGACAGCCAGTTCACCAGAGAGCAGGTGTGGATGAGTCAGTCAGCACCAGTGGCAAGTCTACACGCCTTGTTTAGTGCTATTGCCTCCTGTTGCAGAGCAGTATTTGTGACTGATCCATAAGCCACCAGCCCATAGTCAATGGTGGATAAGATCAAGCTAGTGACAGAGAGATGGAAGGCATTTGGAATGAGGTTTTTCCCATGTTTATATAAGACTCCAAGCTTGGAGTTAACAGCTTTGACCACCATGTCTATATGCTGAACATAAGATAGAGTATTGTCAGTGGTGACACCCAGGTACTTAAATGAGTCAATCTGTTTGAGCAGTACATTGGCTTTGTTTTTGATGGATAGGACAGGGAATCTCTTCTTTAGCTGTGTGCTGGATAAGAGCAGTGTTTTAGTTTTTTATAATTGATGAGTAGCTTATGTGCACTGAACCAATCCTTAATTTTATGGAAGGAGATCTGGAGTTCCTGTTCAAGATGTTCAATGTAGGGGTTACTACTGAGGAGAACAGCGTCATCTGCATACAGGATGATTTTGCTGTTACAAGCCTTGGGAAGATCATTCAAAAACAAGCTAAATAGGAGGGGTTCCAGAATTGATCCTTGGGGGACACCTATGAACACCTCTTTGGATCTCGATATGACTTTGTCAATTTTGACTTTTTGGGATCTGTGGGCAGGTAGTCCTTGAACCAGTCCACAGCATTTGGGGCCATTCCAGTGTTTTTTAGTTGATCCAAGAGGAGGGGGTGATTGACTGTGTCAAACACCTTTGTTAAGTCAATAAAGACTGACCCAGTTAATTTGCTTTCATCAAGTGCTTGGTGCACAGAGTTGGTGTAATCAACCAGAGTGGTGGCCATTCTGTTATTCTTTCGGAAGCCATGTTGCTGGGGACATTGCAGTTGGCACTTATGTAGGTAGTCAGTTATTTGGTCCGCCACAATCCTTTCCAGTGATTTAGATAGTGGGGAGAGGATTGATATGGGCCTACAGTTAGCAATGTTGGATCTATCCCCACTCTTATAAACAGGATTTACCAGAGCTTGTTTCCAAACTGTAGGGAATTTAGCTAGTGTGAGTGATTTATTAAAAAGTTTCATAATAGGAACTATGAGTTCATTGAGGGCAAGTGCTACCAGCTTCATATCGACACCATCGCTTCCCATCCTAGTCTTGTCCAACGCTTTCAGTACGTAGGACCTTGAGACTTTGGTGGACACCTGTTTGAAGTAGAAATTAGGGTGGTTTTCCATTGTTGGCTCGCTACGAAGTTGGACTCTCTCTCTCTCTTCAGATAGTCGGATATGTATGTGTATATAAAAGTTGAATCCAGCCCCTGTATTGGAAGGGACCTGTGTGAATCCCATACAGCTGTGTGTGCCCTGCAGTTTCATGGGTGTCCATGTGAATATAAAAGTTGAATCCAGCCCCGGGAATGGAAGGGACCTATGTGAATCCCATACGGTTGTGTGTGCCCTGCAGCTTTGTTGGTGTACATGTGAATATAAAAGCTGCATCCAGCCCTGGGAATGGAAGGGACCTATGTGTATCACATACAGTTGTGTGTACCCTGCAGTTTCATGGGTGTACATATGAATATAAATATTGAATCCAGCCCCGGGAATAGAAGGGACCTATCATAATCCCATACAGCTGTGTGTGCCCTGCAGTTTCATGAGTGTGCATGTGAATATAAAAGTTGAATTCAGTGCCAGGAATGGAAGGCACCTATGTGAATCCCATACAGTTGTGTGTGCCCTGCCATTTCATGGGTGTCCATGTGAATATGAAAGTTGAATCCAGCCCCGGGAATAGAAGGGACCTATTGTAATCCCATACAGCTGTGTGTGCCCTGCAGTTTCATAAGGTGTACATGTGACTATAAAAGTTGAATCCAGCCCCGGGAATGGAAGGGACCTATGTGAATCCCATACAGCTGTGTGTGCCCTGCAGTTTCATGAGTGTGCATATGAATATAAAAGTTGTATCCAGCCCCGGGAATGGAACTATGTGAATCCCATACAGTTGTGTGTGTGCCCTGCAGTTTCATGAGTGTGCATGTGAATATAAAAGTTGAATCCAGTGCCAGGAAAGGAACTATGTGAATCCCACACAGCTGTATGCGCCCTGCAGTTTCATGAGAGTGCATGTGAATATAAACATTGAATCCAGACCTGGGAATGGAACTATGGGAATCCCATACTGCTGTGTGTTCCCTGCAGTTTTATGAGTGTGCATGTGAATATAAAAGTTGAATCCAGCCCTGGGAATGGAACTATGTGAATCCCATGCAGTTGTGTGTGCCCTGCAGTTTCATGGGAGTGCATGTGAATATAAAAGTTGAATCCAGCCCTGGGAATGGAACTATGGAATCCTATACAGCTGTGTGTGCCCTGCAGTTTCATGAGAGTCCATGTGAATATAAAAGTTGAATCCAGCCCTGGGAATGGAACTATGTGAATCCCATGCAGTTGTGTGTGCCTGGCAGTTTCATGAGAGTGCATGTGAATATAAAAGTTGAATCCAGCCCCGGGAATGGAACTTTGTGAATCCCATACAGTTGTGTGTGCCCTGCAGTGTCATGGGTGTGCATGTGAATATAAAAGTTGAATCCAGTCCCGGGAATGGAACTATGTGACTCCCATACAGTTGTGTGTGCCCTGCAGTGTCATGGATGTGCATGTGAATATAATAGTTGATTCCAGTCCTGGGATTAGTAGTAAAAACTTTGTTTTTAGACTGGAAATAAAATGACAATTCAGTCGGCTCGATGGTGCTGAGGGTTGAGGCGCTGGACACCACACCTTCATGATGCCGGCGACCCGGGTTCAGTGATGAACTGGGGTTGCTGGAGGTCGGCCGGGGAGGAGAGGGATTGTGCGCCCGATGGCTGCTCTCCCTCTCCCGGGAGGGTCACCAGCTAGCCCTGCCACATTACTGCCATCTCCTGGGTGAACTTTGGTACTGGCAGTGTGGTTGGGGAAAGCAGAGAATGAAAGGGAGGGGCTGATGTCGGCCGAGGGCCCAGAGCAGAGACATGCCTCAGCGCGCCTCTGCCTCACTGGCCCTCCTCGAGTGCCGACGTCAGCAGGGGAGGGCACAGAACAAGGAAAAATCCTGCCCTGGATCCAGGCGATGAACCGCCAGCACCATGTTCAAAGGGAGGAACCAGAGGGCAGACTCTGCTGTACGCGTGCTCCCTTGATGATCAGGGGGTGGTTTGGGGAGTGCCTCCTTTGCCCTGCCCGGAGGGTAATCCAGAAGCCCTGAAGGTGTTTGGAGCATACCGCACTCTAGGAGCAGACTCCTCGGTCCCCACTGGGGACGTTCCTGAGAGGTGCAGTGGGGAGTTCTGAGAGAGGGATCAAAGGCAGAAGCGCTAGGAGGATTAAGAATAAAAAATGACAACTCACTTCAATCACCATTAGGACAAGTCCTATTTACAAGGTGTTCCTGTAGTAAAAGATCTTAAATATACAATGTAGGCAAATGAAGCAACACTCACCCATGTAGTAAGGACACCAATGAATATTTACAGTTCAAAACAGAATGTAGATTGTTTACCCATTTGTGATATACAGTTTAGCTTAGCTGGCAGTTCTAAACTTCTTAAATGTACTGTTATGTCAATATTAATTTACAAACTCAAGGGCTGATAGTCTTTACTAGACAAGCAAACATTCACTCAGTGTAAAACATCTGAGTCATTCATAGTTAATCAAAACATGTGCATCTTAAAGTCAGTTCTTGTTTCAAGTTGGTGCTCAGTTTTTTAAAATTACATTTACATATTTCAACTGAACACTTAGTTCATTCCAGACCTACTTTTTGGGATTAGAAGGGACATACGTCCATCCCATACAGTTGTGTGTGCTCGGCAGTGGCATGGGTGTACATCTGAATATAAAAGTTGAATCCAGCACTGGGAATGGAAAGGACCTATGTGAATCCCATACAGTTGTGTATGCACTGCAGTTTCATGGGTGTGCATGTGAATATAAAAGTTCAAACCAGCCCTGGAATGGAAGGGACCTATGTGAATCCCATACAGTTGTGTGTGCCCATTAGTTTCGAGGGTGTACATGTGAATATAAACATTGAATCCAGTGCCGGAAATGGAAGTAACCTGTGTGAATCCTGTACAGTTCTGTGTACCCTGCAGTGTTGTGGGTGTGCAACTGAATATAAACATTGAATCCAGCCCTGGGAATGGAAGAGACCTATGTCAATGTGTGGAGTTGGGAAGGGGCCTTAGACAAGTAGCACACATGGTAACTTTCTTGGAAGTGCTACTTGTCTATGGGATTGATGAGGCTAGGGTATTCTGCACCTTGGGATTCAACGACTGGTTGAAAAATTGGTGCAGAGCTCGGGGATTTGGCTTCATTGGAGACTGGGGCTCCACCTGGAGGGATGCAGGCCTATACAGGCGTGATGGTCTGCATCTATCCAGGAGGGGAACCAGGATCCTAGGTGATAGGTTTAAATGCTTCATTGGCAAGCATTTAAACTAGCCAAGGGGGGAGGCACTGAAAAGGAGAAGGGAAATCCTAGTCCCCCTCACACAAATCAGGATACTTAGTGAGGTAAACACCAAGATAGAGCAGTCAATAGGGAGAAGGGCAGGGGTAAATGGAGAAAGGACAGGGATGGGGCAAAAAGAAATAAAGCCATAAAAAATGGAGGGTAATGAGTACCAATACCCGTAGTCTAGGCAAAAAGCTCCCTGAAATGGTGGTCTTGATGAAAGAGGGATGCCTGGATATCATGGCAGTCTCAGAAACATGGTACACAGAGAACCATGACTGGGATGTCAACATACCAGGGTACACAATCTACAGGAGGGCAGGGAGGGAAGAAGAGAAGGAGGAGTATCTCTCTATGTAAGGGAAGGGATCAAAACAACAGAACTAAAGGGTAAACCGGGAGGAGAGGAGACACTGTGGGTCACCCTGGAGACTGGAAATGGCACCACAGTCTGCACAGGGGTTGTATACAGACCCCCATCTCAGGGGAAGGAAATGGACAAGGAAATGATAGAAGGCATCCTTAGGATGGCAGAGAAAGGGGAGATATTGCTGATGGGGGACCTGAATATGCCAGATGTTAACTGGAGCACCTTTGCTGCAACCACATTCAAGAGCAGGGCCATTCTCGATGCCCAACAGGGGGCATGCCTCAGCTAGTTTTGGAACCCACTTGGGAAGGAGCAATCATAGACCTGATACTCTCAAATGGGGATGGAGATAGGATCTCCGATCTTGAAGTGGGTAGCCATCTGGGAACAAGCGACCTCCAAACAGTGTGGTTCATGATAAACTTAGCTGTAGAGTCAAGCCAAACAAAAGTGAAGGTATTGGACTTCAGGAGAGCTGATTTTGTCAAAATGGGAGAGTGCCTCAAAAAATCACTAGCAAACAGGCAAGAAGGTGGGGTGGAGCAACTATGGGGAAACATCAAAACCACCATCACAGAGGCAGCAAGCCTTTGTGTGAAGCAAATAAACAAATCAAAATGAAATAAAAAAACACTATTGTTCTCAAAAGAAGTGGCGGGGAAAGTAAGGGAGAAAAAGATAGCATTCAGCAAATACAAAAAAACACAGAAGGAGCAGTACAGAGAACTGTACCAGTTAAAGCAGAAGGAAGTGGGGAAGGCAGTCAGAATAGCAAAGGCCCAAACCGAGGAAAAGATAGCCAGCTCGGTTAAGAACGGGGATAAAAGAGAGCACATGATGCATATGAGAGACGTGCAGCTCTTGGGCCGAGCTCCTGCTCCAACTCCCATAAACAGCTTTAAAAACAGTTATTTAGCCTTGATCTCTGCCTGTCTACTTGTGGAGTGTGCTCCTAAAGTGCCTGGTGCGACCGAAAGCAGTTTGAAGCGCGGCATCAGAAAATAATTCTTAAGCGTCTGCCTCTGGAATTGGGGCCCACCAGCAATATGGAGGTTGAGATGTGCCAGGCTTTACCCAGACACACGCCCCCACAGACCCCTGAGAAAGGGCCAAAACGAGCAAAGGGTCAGTTGGGGAGCTCATCGAAATCCACTGCCTCTAATGGAACTCAAAAAACGCTGACCCCGCTCTCGGAGCAAAAGTTTATGGAAGAATTACAGCCATTCAAGGAGGTGCTGCAAGAGATCACTGGAGAAATCAGATCACTCAGAGGGAAACTCTCTGATACAAACCGGGCCATCTTGGACGTTGCAGCCCGCGCTACTTTCCTGGAAAGTTGGAAAGACAGGATGGAACCTGAGATAACCAATATGAAGCAGCAACTACATAAAATTGAAGCTAAACTGGAGGATCTGGCCGAACTGTGTTTCTGCACTTCTGGCACAGAATACCATGGTTGCTGTGGAAAATCAGTGCTTAGGACATATTAACAAAATTATAGTGACACTGTTCATAAGCACAGGTCGTAAAATGCCTGTGCTGAAAATCTGGCGATGACAGTCCATAAAATGACTGTGTTATATGCATGCGTTGCAGACTTTCCACATATGCTTGGAAGTGCACACATTTTTAATATTCCCACTTCACATTTTCAACATTGACATTCCTTCACATCTCCCAATGGAGGGCACAGCTGCCATTCTTCACATTCTGCCCAATCTGACTTTTCGTACATGTGGCACAGAATGGCACTGTCGCTCTTGGAAGTCAATGTTTGGGACACATTGACAAAATCACACTGCCACTCTTCATGAGCAGAGGTCCCAAATGCTTTTATCAGGTGGGGTCACAAAAAGCCCATGTTGAACATTTGTGCTGTATATAACAACAAATGCCCAAGGCGTTAGGGTTTCTAACCATCACGCCCTACCATGTATAGTTGGACAGCCATCAGGCTGTGCCTTTGGACTATTGACTCTCCTATGCATGCCATCCCACCCCCAGCCACTGACAGCCATCAAGGTGTACCTTGGACTCTTTGGCTCCACACTTCACCCCGTTCTCCTATGCTGCACCCATTTCAGCATATGTTTGTGTGGAATGGGGTCACTGTACAGCCAAACACCCTAAGGCACACCTCAACACGTGTCACTGTCTGCAGAATAAGGTAAGGTGACATGGCATGACCGTCATGGGAGATAGAAACATAGAAACATAGAATTTGACAGCAGATAAGGACCGCTTGGCCCACCCAGTCTGCCCATTTCCCTACCTACTGGATAAGCTGCAGATCCTAGTTAACCAGCAGCCTACTTCTTCCTGCCCCCACCCCCTAGAATTGCCTTATGACTGTCCCATGCATGCTTGAATTCCAGCACTAATTTTGACTCCACAACCTCCTCCGGAAGGCCGTACCATGCATCCACAACCCCTCTCTGTGAAAAAATACTTCCTTAAATTACCTCTGAGCTGCCCCTCCTCTGTCTTCAAATTGTGCCCTCTTGTTCTTGCACACCTCTTTTTTTGGAAGATGCTGCCCTCTTGGACTTTGTTGATTCCCTTGAGGTACTTGAACATTTCTATCATGTCCCCCCTCTCCCTCCTTTCCTCGAGGCTATACATATTAAGCTCCTTTCGTCTCTCTTCATATGGCTTCTGGTGCAGAGCCTGCACCATTTTAGTTGCCCTCCTCTGGACAGCTTCCATCCTGTCTATGTCTTTGCGGAGATTGGGTCATCAGAACTGCACACAGTACTCCAGATGGGGTCTCACCAGCTGTCTGTACAGAGGGATAATAACTTCCTGTTTTCTACTGGTGATGCCTCTCCCTATGCATCCCAGTATCCCCACAGCCCTCCTTGCTGCCCTCTCACATTGCTTGCCCACCTTTAGGTCATCTGATATGACTACCCACAGGTCCCTTTCCATTTTTGTTGTTGTTAGTATCTCACCCCCCATTGTGTACTCTTCCCCTGGGTTTTTGTTTCCCAGGTGCATTACCTTACACTTCTTAGCATTGAATCTAAGCTGCCATACATTTGACCATTCTTCTAACCTTGCCAAGTCCCTTCTCATCCTTTCCACCCCACCTTGTGCATCAACTCTGTTGCAGATCTTTGTGTCATCTGCAAAGAGACATACTTTTTCTTCAGTCCTTCTGCAATGTCGCTATAAAGACATTGAAGAGGACTAGTCCTACTCTGAACCCTCGGTACCCCACTAGTAACCCTCCTTTCTTCTGAGTGGACTCCATTTACTATTACTCTCTGTGTCTTATTCTCCAGCCAATTCTTTACCCAGGCTGTCATCTTGGGACCCACTCCCAGGCTGACTAACTTGTATATTAATCTTTTGTGTGGGGACTGTGTCAAATGCCTTGATGAAGTCTAGGTAGGCCATGTCCACAGCCCCTCCCTGATCTACTACTTTGGTCACCCAGTCAAAGAAATCTATCAGATTCATCTGGCATGACCATCCCACTGTGAATCCATGCTGCCTAGGGTCCTGTGCCCCTCTGGCCTCTAGATACCCACTCGATGACCCACACACTTACCCCAATGCCTCTCCATCTCTACAAGATGGAGGTGGGGTTGGCATGAACTTCCATACTTCGCTGCCATTCCTATTGTGTATTGGTCTAACTCCTGAATTTCAAATGCTAATACCAGCAAGCAGACATTCAACATTGACAAATGCTGTTTTTGTACTACTATGGAAATACCTCTCTCTCTCTCTCTCTCTCTCTCTCTCTCTCTCTCCCTCTGTCTCTCTCTCCCCCCCCCCATCATGTTGCAAGGGGGCTGAGAGAGAGAAACAGAGAGAAGTTAAATGCATTCCTTTCTGAATGGACCTGGCGTGTACAGTAGAGATTAGCTTAGTGTTCCCTTCTCTATTAGGTCAGTGATGCAGACTTAACAAATGAATAGCAGTTGACGATTTCACACTTTATGGTAACAAATGTTGTTTTTTTCCCCCTGTGTGTTTTTTTTACAATGACATGACAGACGGCTGCAAATAACAGCTTTGTTACATCACAGTTACCTGACTCAATTACAGTAAATGACCAGACTACCATAGCAGTCTAGCTATTCCTCTACTTGCAGACTTCTACACTTAGTGCTCCACATTAGGGTACATGCTAAATAATGACCTAGAACCAAACTGGGATTCACTTGATAAATGTATTTATTTAAATCTAGGATTACAATTACCTTTGAACCAAGGCTCTTTTACAAAGGTTCCATGTCAGGAGAGTACACACATGTTCAACAAGGGCATACATTAAAGAGAGCATACAACCATATCCATTAGTCCAGATATGGCATCATGGTAAATAGGATACATGAATAACACATACAAAGAATCATTTCAGAAACCTAGAAAAATCTGGGAGGAAGGGCGAGAGGATAGGTGGCAGCGGAAGAGACTAAAAGACAAAAAGATAGACTTAAGTGTAAAAACCAGAACCCTGCCATTCTTAAAGTTTATATTTGGAAATTGTTTAACCAGAAAAGGCACACCAAACCAGAACTTGCTTCCAGATACAACCTGACACCACAAGGAAGTTAAGTGACTTGCTCAGGGTCACACAGTATGCAAGAAGGAGCTAATGGGATTCAGACCAACCTCTCCAGGTTTGCAGCTCACTGCCCTTAACCACTGTGCTATACTGCCTCCTACTTCATTTGGATCTTCAAGAGGCCATTGTGAGAACTCTGCAAGCAACCCATGTTAGGCATGCTTTATATTATTTAATTTTCTTTCTACTACCATGCCATGGTTTTCTAATTTTGTTAGACAAAAAAAGAGTCAAGACATGAAAACAGCAATGATGTCATTTTTTGCATTACTCTAAAATGCAGTAGGTTACCTGCAGTTTACCAGTGGCAGAAACAGTCCAATAGCTTTAGCAGCTCTTTGTATGTTCATGCATACACACATTGTGTATTCACAATAATGAGGCTGGGAAACATATAAGTCACAATATAGTCTGACAATGACATGTTGCTAATTGTCTTACTTAACTCTACTGTCACTGTGTCCTGTGCAAAGACATGTCTGTCCCACTAACGTTGCACCTCTCCATACTGTCCTTGTATACCTCCTTCAATACATTGTTCCATAGATATAAAATACATTAATCCAAACCATTACAGTATATGGCAGCACTTCTGTGACTGTCGTGTCTTCCTGACTTACTAATGCTATTCAAGTTTTGCACTAGGCTAAGACAGAGAGACCCTCTGCTGTGTTTCGACTGCAGAGCTCAAGAGATCCAACAGGAGATAGAAACACTGTAGCTATAGACTGTCTGTCTGATAACATGTTATAAAACATACAAAGTATCACTTTCTGCTGCTTTTCAATGCTGCAAAGTGCTCTATAGCAATAACAAGTCTACAGATAAGACACATTAAAGTACAGCACTGGTCTCAAACCATATTTACAAACTTAGAAATCCAAAAAGAGAAAAGGTAAGCCGCTACCTTAATTTGCAGGGCTGCTCAGCCACAAAAAAGAGCTTCAGCTTCAGTGCTTTTTATTAATAAATACTACTGCCAACTATGTTACTGGTCAGCAAATTCATGGGTGGCCAAATGGTGGGGGAGAAACCCATAAAAAAACTTTCCATCGCACTTTAAATAATGCAAATATCATTTATTTTCTACAACTTAACTACAAATTGCAAAACAGTGCTTACACCAATTCAATCTAATACAAAAGTGCTGTCTCCTACTATACTTATGCCATGCCTCAGTCCAGGGCATCTAGTCACTAGCCAAACTACTATCCCCTGCACTTCACTGCTGCAGCTTCCTGAGGGGATGCCATTCCATATCCCTTCATTCTTCAATACTCAAAGGGTGTGTGCAACATAATTAGAAAATCCTAAAATTTAAAAACTGCCTTAATCACTTAGATGCAGCTAAATTTATCAACAAAGTGGCCATTACAGCTTATGTTCCATTTATGTGTAAAACATTTCTATTGCAAATAAATTTAAACATTGCTCAAAGTTCTAAAATCAACTGTTCACATTAAATGTATTCACAGCATATGCAATTCAAGAACCTATACCTAGCTATATATAGTATATGACAGCATTGTTATACACTTTAGGTTCGCAATGTGTATATAAAAATATACTGTATATGTGTAACAAGATGTCTCATTCAATATAGCCTCTTACAAACATGCAGTACCATGCCATATCAATCCATTTAAATAAGCAGCTATTTTAATTCTATTGCTTCTAATTCTACAACAAATCCTTAACTCCAAATTCACAGTATCATTGTATAAGTGCCACTCAATTCCATTTAATTTACTAATGTCCACCACTGAATGAGCTTGCCCATAACAGAGTCAGACTGTGATCATTATTGATGCTGTTTACTCACGAAAACAAGTCACATGCAAATCTTATCCAATTCATTTGCAGCCCATAATTAAGGCTTCAAATTCATATTTATCAATCTTGACAGTGAAAGAAAAAAAACTCAGAACAAGGACAGCCAGAAGTAATACAGGATGAGAATAAAGTGATTTGATCCAATATTTAGTATTTCTTGCATTTTAGATGTTATGCTTCAGTTCTAAATTAAAGTGTATGTGAATGATTGAAAAGAAAAAACAAAAATTATTTTTTCCCCAATTGTTTAACCAGAAGAGACACACTAAGCTGAAAGCTTGTTTACAGATGTGACCTGATAGCACAGGGAAGTTAAATGAATTGCTCAAGGTCACACAGTATGCAAGTGGGGGGGGGGGTGTAATTCAAACCCAGGTCTCCAGATTTGCAGCTCAGAGCCTTAAACCACTGTGCTATATTGCCTCCAATGTAAACTATTTATTTGTATATTTGGCAATTTAGCTAATTGTCCAGCAATTTTAGCATAATCGACCACTATGCACTGAATAGTAACAGAGCCACACTACAACCTAGCAACTTTGTGCTTTTATGACAGATCGATAAATGTAAATTTGAAGCCTTAATTATGGGCTGAAAATGACTTGAATAACATTGCATGTGATTCATTTCAGTGAGTAAATACTGTCAGAACGAAAAGTAGTTCGACTGTGTCATGGGCGAGCCCATTCCCTGATCAATATTAGTAAATTAAATTAAGTGGCACTTACACTACTACACTTTGCACTTGGACCTTTAGTATTTCTTTTAGAAATAGAAACAATACAATTAACATAACTGCTTATTTAAATAAATTGATATGGCATGATACTGCATTTTTCCTAAGAGTGCTATACTGCATGGAGGTCTTCTAACAAATATATATTTCATATACACATTAATGTACCTAAAGTGTATAACAATGTAATCATACATACAGCATAGCATAGGTTCTTGAACTGCATATGCTGTGAAAACATTTAATGTAAACAGTCTATTCTTTTAGAAGTTGGAGCAATGTTTAATTTAATTTACAATATAAATGTTTAACATGGTTTTACCAAGTAAATACCACCAATAATGACTGCAGTCTGACTCCGTTATTCACACTTCACATGCAGGTATTGAAGGGAATGGGTTGACAGCTGATCTCTTACAATACCTGCACACTGAAGCAGACTTAGACAGGCTAGGTGATCTGTTTCTGCTGACACTTTCATAGGTTTGTATGTTCACCTTATACTGCAATAAATAAGTCTATATGATATAAATACATTTTTAACATTATTATCTTTATCATACCTATGCATTTCTATGCTTTCTATGGCAAGTCCTAATCTGCACACCCTTCCCTTTTTCCCCTCATAAGTACCCTTCCCACCATCTGCCCCCTCAGTTGTTACTATCTCCCAGCACCTATGAACACCTGAAACTGTCTGCCATGACTGTTACAGCCCATGACACAAAGGCACACACCCCAACACCTCTCACTCTCTGCAAGTTGGGGGTGGCAGTTGGCATTACTACAATACCTCACTACCATCCCTATTATGCATCTGTCACTCCCGCACTACCAATTCCAATATCAGCAAGCAAACATTCGGCATTGACAAATGCTTGTTAATGTCTTTATAAGTGACATTGCAGAGGGATTGGAAGGAAAAGTATGTCTCCTTGCAGATGACACAGAAATCTGCAACAGGGTTGATACACAAGGGGTGGAAAGGATAAGAAGGGACTTGGCAAGGTTGGAAGAATGGTCAAATGTATAGCAGCTTAGATTCAATGCAAAGAAGTACAAAGTAATGCACCTGGGAAACAAAAACCCAGGGGAACAGTACACAATAGGGGGTGAGATACTGATAACAACAAAATGGAAAGGGACCTGGGGGTAGTTATATCAGATGACATAAAGGTGGGCAAGCAATGTGAGAATGCAGTTAGGAGGGCTGGGGGGATACTTGGATGCATAGGGAGAGGCATCACCAGTAGAAAACAGGAAGTTATTATCCCTCTGTACAGACAGTTGGTGAGACCATATCTGGAGTAATGCATGCAGTTCTGGAGACCCCATCTCTGCAAAGACATAGACAGGGTGGAGGCAGGATTCCAGAGGAGGGCAACCAAAATGGTGCAGGGTCTGCATCAGAAGACATATGAAGAAAGACTAAAGGAGCTTAATATGTATAGCCTTGAGGAAAGAAGGGGGGGAGGCATGATAGAAACTTTCAAGTACCTCAAGGGAATCAATGAAATCCAAGAGGGTAGCATCTTTCAGAAAAAGAGAGGTGCAATTACAAGGGGGCACAGTTTGAAAATAGAGGGGGGAAGGCTCAGAGGTAATGTGAGGAGGTTTTTTTCATGGAGAGGGTTGTAGATGCATGGCACAGCCTTCCTGAGGAGGTCATGGAGTCAAAAACTGTGGGGAATTCAAGACTGCATGGGACAGACATAAGGCAATTCCAGTTGGGAGTAGGAGGAAGTAGGCTATTGGTTAACTAGGATCTGCAGCTTATCCATTAGGTAGGGAAATGGGCAGACTGGGTGGGCCAAGCAATCCTTATCTGCCATCAAATTCTATGTTTCTAATATCAAATTCAAATTCTACATCAAGGATAAGGTTGCAAAGGAGAGGGCGCATTTTAGGGGAAGCGGTCATAGTTGTTTTCAGCTGAGAGGTGTTGCAGCAGCTTGCTTTTGAAAGGTCCAAGCAGGGTAGCAGAAGTGATGTCACCATGTAGAGCACTGATACAACAGGTGCTCTGTAGGCAAATGATCTTTGCCCCTGAGAGGTACGGCAATGTGGCACCTGAAAAAGCTGCTGTTGCATGCCACATGTTAGGTGTGGCCTTTACTGGGGTCTTAAGAAGCTTTGCACTCCCAATGGAAGCAGACCAAGGGAAATTTTCTTAGCCATCAGACAAGTATGGTTCTTAACATGTCCATTTAGTTGCAGACAGTTAGTTTGGACTTAAAGGTTGCATGTATGGGTGAGGCGCGGGGCCCCAGAAATAAGTTGACATACTTTATTAAGTGCAATGGAAATACATCGTAGAGCTGTATCTGTGGCCAAACCATAGACAACCAAGCCATAGTCTATGATGGAAATAACTGAGCTCTGTATGGTTAGATTCAGGGCTTCAGGGGTCAGGCAGTTCTTTTGCCCATATAGCATACCAATGCATAAATTCGCTGCTTTGGCTATGTTGTCAATGTGCACCTCCTATGATAATGTGCTGTCAATTGTGATGCAAAGGTATTTAAAATGCAGAACCTGTTCAAGAACCATTCCAAGGTGATTACTTACTGTCAGTGGTCGGTGCATATGCTTATTTCGGGAGCTACTGAAGAGCATAACCTTAGTTCTGTTATAGTTAAAGATCAGTTTGTGATTACTAAACCAGCTATCAACACTAGCAAAGCTATGTTGGAGATTGATTTCAAGGAGGATCGGGTCAGTGTTGCTTGAGAAAAGTACGTCATTGTCTGCATAAAGTAGAATGCATTCATGGCAGGAATTTGGAAGATCATGTAAAAACAGATTGAAAAAGAGACGGCCCAATATTGACCCTTGTGGCACTCCAGAGCATACTGGTTTAGAGTCGGAAAGGGCTCCTGAAATTTTAAATTGTTGAGTACAATTACCCAGATAACATGTGAACCAGGAAGTGGAGTCCTGGAAGAGTCCTATTTTGGACAGCTGCCGAAGGAGTAGGCAATGTTGCACTGTGTCAAACACTTTTGTTAAATCAATAAAGGCAGTGCCCATGGGTTTGCCCTGGTTCATGGATTTATGTATGTACACCGTGAAGTCCAATAGGGCATTAGTAGTGATGTTTCCCCTTCTAATCCCATGTTGTTGGGCACATTGGATTTCATAGTTCTCAAGGTACTCAACCAATTGGTCTGTGACAATGCATTCTAGGGCATTTGGAGATGGGGGGTGGATATTGGTCAGCAAGTCATGTGAAGTATCCTATTGCTATTTTTGTGGACCGGGGTAACAATGGCAGTTTTCCATTTATTAGGAACTAGGCTAATCTGAATGATAAATTAAAGAGCACAGTTAGTGGTACAATGAGGGCATCAAGGGTTAGGACAAGAAGCTTGAGGCCAAGAGAGTCCCTGCTATGTCTGGTGTTGACGATAGCCCTTAAGATATATTTTCTGGCATCTACAGGAGAGACCTCTTTGAAATAGAAAGGCGGGTGATTAGTAGTTGGGTGTTGGAGCTTAGAGTTGTATGTGCTGTCGTCTGAGTCGAAAATGTCGGGGGGGGGAGGACAGAGCTGAGGTCTGAGAATGCATCATTAAACATGTTAGCAATTTGGTTTGGTCTGTTATGGTAGTACCATCAGAGTGAAGGACAGTAGGCGCAGGTTGGGGTTCCTTCCAGTGACGTCCTTTATATTATCCCCAAAACATTTGCCATCTCTCCAGGTGATTGTAAGCATGCTCCTGTAATAGTTATTTTTCTCTGTGCAGATAGAACGCATGCAGTAATTTCATGCTCGTTTGTAGTTTAGAATATCTGCTTGTTTTCGGGTGGCTCGCACACGGTGCCATAGCAGGTCCCTGGATTTCATGCAAGCAATTAGGTCGGCAGAGAGCCATGGATTGCAAGGACCCTTGATTGTTTGTTTCTTTAGTGGTGCAGAAATATCGCAAGCAGTGTTAAAGGTGCTAATAAAATATTCTAGCGCTGAGCCAACATCCTTAGCAGTCGTGATTGGTGTCCAGTCTTGGTCTCTGAGGTGAGATTTCAGAGGTTCCAGGTGGTCACATGCTAGGATCCTGCTGTTGATTGTCTTTGGGGGGGGGCTTATGAAATTTACTAGACCAGATGCATAAACGTGGGGAATGATCACTGAGTGAGTCAGGAAGTACCATTATGTTAGAGATATGATTTGGGTGAATGGTTAGTACCTGCTCCAGGAGGGTGCTGGTTCCTGTCTTGTAATCAGCCCTGGTCGGGGAATCGACCATCTGGGTAAGGTTAGCAGCTGAGATGGCATCCTTATTGCACTCAGCACTGGAGGTGAGCCAACTGATATTGAAGTCACTCAAGAGCATTGTCTCTGATCTGGATGGGAGGTGCCCGGCAAAGTCCAAGACATTAAAGAGCCCAGTAGATTGCTCTTTTGGGGGATGTAAACAGTTGCTATGGTTAGGGCTTTGTTGTGGGCACCAAGCATTCAATTTATGGCAAGTATTTGAGTGCAGGTTTCTTCCACGGGAGCTGGCAGCGCACAGCCCCTTAGCAAGTCCTTGACATAGATTGAACAGCTGCCCCCTTTTTCAGAGGTCCACTCCAGCCTAAACATTGAGTAGCCAGGGAGGGCAAAAGCTGTGTCAGGAACTTTTGGAAAAAAACATGTTTCCATTATAGAGAGGATGGCAGGGTTATGTTGAGACCCAAAGGCTTGTAAGGCATCATAGTTTAAGACCCAAACTGGTCACCCTCCCTCAGTCTGTGAATTAAAAAAGCATTTGTAGTCTTTGGAAATACAGTGTAACTTTGTGTTATTGTGATACCTTATTTATATATATTTATTGACTGTTTGTGATATGTATGAATGTCACCATCACAAATGAGTTTATACTCAATGGTCTTAACCTTAAATAAAAACAACAGCAACAATATTTGGCAAGGAGATTGCAGATATTGAGGGAGGCAAGAGTGAGTGATCCTTGTTTTTTGGAGGCAGAAGGGGTTTCTAGTGTGACTGGTCCTGGGTTAGGGTGGATGTTTCCAGAGATTAATAGCAGCATAGGATGAGCTTCAGTACGTAAAGCTGTAATTGTCTGAGGTAGGTGGTTTTTCTGCACCTCAGGGTACAGCACAGGTTCAGTTTGTGTTGTCTCAGAGTGAGAGGGGTTAGTAGTGAAAGTGGGGTGAGAGGGGGGGAAGTAAGTTAATAGAGTGCCCAACAGGTGTGGCTGGCTGCAGGGTGTGGTAGTTTGCACTTGAGTGGACAGACTCTTGGGCATTGGTTAATGTTCCAGTAGTGTGGTACATTGTGTTGAAAGAGGGGTAGGTGGGTTGAAAGGGGTAACAGGCCCCAGTTAGGCCAGTTTGCTTAAGTGTGGTTAGTAGGAGCATTAAATGCAGTAACTGGAAAGCAGAATCCATACCTGGGCTGTGAGTTGAGAGAAAGAGGGGGGGATAATAGCTTTGGGCACTTGCGTTTAGGCTGCAGACCCTCTAGTGGCAGGATTATATATTTTGCAAATGGAGAAATGGACACTTCATTAATATTGGTCATGTGACAACCCCTACCTTTAAAAGAAAGTGCCCAGAGGACTGGCCTGGTGGTGCTGAGGGTTGAGGCAATAGACACCACACCTGGCACCACACCGGCAACCCATGTTTGGGAACGGGCACGGGCCGCCTGGGGATCAGCAGGGGAGGGGAAGGATCGAGCATCCAGAGGACTGCTCTCCTTCTCTGAGGAGGGGGGGACATGCAGCACTAGTGCCTGGTTGCCCCCTGGCAGAGTCTGTGGAGCAAAGCGCCATGCGAGAGCATGGGGGGAGCTGAGTGCAGACGTTCTGAGGGGAGCACGCACAGAAACATGCGGGCTCCTCCTCAGCCTGCGTCATTGCACGCAATCAGCTCCATGGGAGTAATCTCAGAAAAATGCCAGCTCCCCACGTATGAGCTGCTCCTAGTGCCTGTCCCCTCTGGCCATGACAGCTCTGCCTATGGTGGCCCCACTCAGGGGGGCTTCCCCGAGTATGAGGGGCAGGCTACTTGGAGACAGATGAGCCTGTTCACGGGGCTAGGGGAGTCTGGCCCCAAGAACAAGAAAATATATAAAAAAAAATTAGAAAAAGAAAGTGCCCAGATAGGGCGTGTGGGGGCTGGGTGGGGAGACAGTGCAATGTGCCAGTGGGGATTTGGCGGCTGAAGGGAGCATGGGCGGTGCCTGCAGAGCGGCCGTCTACACCACAGAAGAGTTCTGAGAAGAGCTGGATCTCTGGGCTGGTGAGTAGAGCCCGTTCAGAGCCTCCACTAAAGGAAGAGAGAGAAAGAGAGTAGCAGACAGTTTAGTACTTGGGAAGGTGGGCGGGGTGGCAGCAGAAGTAGAAAGGACAAAGGAGCAGCAGGGGAAGGGGCAAGCACTTAGGCAGGCAGAACTAAAAACAATAGGGTGCCAAGAGCAGCAACTATAGGGCAGTTACTTAGAGTAGGTGTGAAATTGTAGGATGAAGGCTGCTCCCATCACTGAACCAGGAATAGCTGTGCCTTTTGGAAAGGTAACGAGGGAGAGATGGGGGAAGGTGCCAAAGGCAGCAGTAGGTGAGAGACAGAAGCTGAGACAGTTACTGTGTGGAAGCCGAGGGAGGCTCCAGAGGGAGCAAGTAAAAGAAGGATTAGGGAAGGCACCAAAGGCAGAGGGAGGTGGAGAGGCAAAGGCTGCAGGCAGCTGCCACTGGGGAGCCAGGAGTGGCTCCTGGGAGAGCTAGTGAGAGAAGAAGCAGGGCATGGAAAAAATTAAAACAGAAGCACAGGCACCAAGGGTGGCAGATTAAGGCAGGCTAAGAAAAACAGTTTATCACAGTAGCAAAACAGCAGTAAATACATTCAAATACAATGTAAAAGTGGCAATAACATAACAAAAAATACATTCAGCAAATTTCAAATCAGCAAAAGAGAAGATTCATATATAGTAGCCAATCAGTGCAGAGCCACGAGGGCTCTGGCCAATCAGAAGGCAGGAGGGAAAAGGCGCTGGAATCCGCTTGGCAGAAAGATTCACCTCACCTTGCTTCTGTATTCGGCAGCTGAACGGAGCACTGGTAGCGGCTGCAGATGGGTCATCCACACTGCAGAAGAGTTCTGAGAAGAGCTGGATCATTGGGCTGGCAAGGAAAGCCTGTTTGGGGCCTCCACTAAAGGAAGAGAGAGAGAAGCAGACAGTTTAGTACTTGGGAAGCTGAGTGGGGGGCAGCAGAGATAGAAAGAACAAAAGAGCAGCAAGGGAAGGGGCAGGGACTTAGGTGGGGCAGAAATAAAAATAGGGCACTGAGAGCAGCAATTATAGGACACTTACTTAGAGTAGGTGCAAAATTGCAGGACGAAAGCTGCTCACATCACTGAGTCAGGAATAGCTGTGCCTTTTGGAAAGGTAATGGGGAGAGATGGGAGAAGGCACCAAAGGCGGTGTAGGTGAAGTGCAGAAGCTGAGGCAATTGCCGTGTGGGAGCTGAGTGCGGCTCCTGGGGGAACAAGTAAAAGAAGGAGTAGGGAAGGTTAACGTTTGGTCTATTATCTATATTTATCTTATCATTATTCAAAAAATAAATATTTCCAGTCCCAAAAAAACTATCCAGATCTGTACATTTACTATTAAACATATTAGCTGTTCTTTGTGGACAAGATATTAATTCGTCCCCTAATTTCATAGTTGGCTCGGGGTCACAAATTGGATTCATTAGATTATTAACAGTATTCCAAAATTTCCTATTATCTGTTAGACCATTAGTTTGTTTTTGTATAAAAAAATTCCTTTTCGGCCAAATTGATTTGGGTTTTACATCTATTTCAAAGACACCAATATGTTTGATAAGTAATAGACGATCTGTTCTTTTTTATATTTTTTCCAGGCCCTGTGACGTTCCCTCATTAATTTTAACAAAGATGAAGTAAGCCGGTTACTCTTTTTACCTGTACTCCTTTTAACATAAAGGGGCAAACTGATCTAATACAGCGGTGAATTCAGCTATAAAAAAATCCAACGCATAATTAACATCAGGAACAGAGTTCTTAAATGTCCAATCTATACTATTCAGCCTATCACAAAAACTTTCTAAATTGAAATCTACATAATTTCTAGCTATTTTTATGTTGGCTTTAGAACAAGCAACATCTTGTGGTAGTAGCCAATTTCAGAGGTGTGTCAGTGTGGCGGCGAATGCAGGGGATGCTTCAGTGGGTGCGTTCCTCAGCCGCCAACCAGTGTGCTGCTGATGGCAGCGGTTTCAGAGAGAGCCGCAGAGCTGAAATGAATCTGCTGCTGCAATCAGAGGCAGGCTTGTTACTGCAGCGGCAGATGACATGCCTCCATTGCGTGCCTTTCCTGGTGAAACATTTCAATAAATATGGCAGCTCCTGCCGTCTGCCACACAATCCCCAGGAAGCCAACATCAGGGTGCTCAGTCCCCGTGTTGGCATGTCTCCTCCCACATTATGTGGCACACTGTAACATGGAGGCTTTTGCAGCATCCCTCACAGTCCTGAAAAAGCCAACATCGGGGTGCTCAATTCCCGTGTCGGCATCCCTTCTCTTAGTGTGTCTTTCCTGTTAGTGTGTCTTTCCAGGTTAAACAAGTTTCCCCTTTCCTTTCTGACACTGGGATGCCCACTCCAGGTGTTGGATGCTCCCCCCAGTCAGTGCACCTTGCTCACATCGGGGTGCCCAGTACCCGTGTTGGCATCCCCCACAAGAATTGTGGCACATTGGGAGCCCACCCCGGTGTTTTTTTTCTGTGTAACCTGTAAATAAAGAAAACCTTCCCTCACAGTCCTTTTTTCTCCCTGCAATTAAAAAAATGGTCCACTGTTGTCTCCCTCGTCCCCCTCCTCCACCCCTCCTGCAAACCCACCTCCCTGTACCACCCTCACCCATACTTACCCTCCAGAGGTCGGGAACTGCAATCTTTTCTGAACTGGGACACTTCTGCACTCTTCAAAGACGAACTGCAGCAAACTGAAGAAATGATGGTAAGCTTTATAATGGGAATCAAAGGGGAGGTTTCAACTTAGGTTGATATCTTAGCCATTTTTTTGCATTTTGGCCCCAAATTTTCAATATGGGGTTCTTGGGACCCGTCTCATGAACATATCACTGCCATTTAGTTTCTTGGTCCAAAAGGGTGATTTGCGGTCGCTTACGGAATCACATTTTGAGACTGAATAACAAAATGTCAGTGCCACTGTTCATGAGGGAGGTCCCAAAGCCCATGTTGCAAATTTGCGAAAAAATTCCAAAAATAATCAAGTATGAGTGTGCGTGCACAGTTTCACATGATGCATGTAATCACCAATTTTTTATATTTTTCTCCAGATTTTCAACAGTGCCATTTTTCCACCTCCTCATGAACAGTATAGCTGTCATTTTTCACATCCTACCTGAAACCTGTTTTCACACCTGTGGCACAGAATGGCATAGTCACTGTGGGAAATCCACTTTCAGGACAAATTAACAAACTCACAGAGCCACTGTTCATGAGAAGAGGTTCATAAATGCCCATGTTAAAAATTTGGTGGAAAAATTCCCCAAAATGATTGCATTACAAGCATGCATTGTACAGTTTCTACGCACATTCACAACTGCGCCAGTTTTTCATATTTTCAACACTGACGTTTTTTCACCCCACCTCATGAACAGTACTGCTGTCATTTTTCACATCCTGCAGAAATGTGTTTTCACATCTGTGGTGCCAAATGGCACAGCTGCTGTGCAAAACCACCTTTTGGGATTGAGTAACAAAATGATAGTTCCACTATTCATGAGGTGGGGTCACAAAACTGCCATTTTGAAAATTTAGAGTGAAAATACCAACAAACAGCTGGGGCGTTACTGTTTGCAACCACAATGCCCTACTCTGTAGAGACTGACAGGTGTTGGGGGTGTGACTTGGGATTGTTAGCCATAATGCTCACACCACTCCACCCCCATCCTGTAGCCAGTGACAAGCATTAAGGTGTGCCTTGGGGTCTTCAGCCCCAACATTCACCCCATTCTCCTATACCACTCCCATGTCTGCATATTTCCTTATGGAACGGGGTGCGTATAAGGACAAAAGACCCCAAGGCACACCACAACACCTGTCAGTGTCTGCAGTAGGAGTGGGAAAAAGTTGCAAATTCGCTTACTTCTGTGAAATTTTGGAAATTTCACAGAAATTGCGGAACTTTCGCCATTGGTGAAACTGGGGTTTTCTGCAGATTTTCACCAAGTTCTGCTGACTTTTTTGTGAACTGCAGAAAAATGTATAGACACTAGGGAATTTATTCTATTCACAGTTTAATGAACTGTCAGTGAATGAGTGCCTGCTTGTACAACCATGCGGTCATTCACTGACAATTCAGTGGGCCACTGGCAGTGGAGGAGAGAGGAGTGCTGCACTGGTGGACCGCTCAAGGCAAGGTGGGGAGGGGAGTGGGGTGGTGTCAGATGAACTGTCAGGGTGGTGGTTGGGGGGGGGGTCCAATAAACACCAGGGTATTGGGATTATTTTTCACAAGGGATCTGGGATGGGGAGGTCCACTAGACACCAGGGAATGCTGGGACTAGAGGGGGATGAGTTGATGGACTGCCAGCTGTTTTTTTGTGGATTAAGAAATCCAGGTTATTTAGGGAGGTCCACTAGACATCAGGGAAATAAAATGTTTTAGGGACCATGATTGGTGGGTGGGGGGGCCTCTAGAAACCATGAGGTTCCAAGGAAGGGATTAGAGTTATTTACTGGGACCCCTGATCAGTAGGGGGTGGATTAATGAATTAAATTGCAGTTAAAAAAGCCTCAGAAATTACCACTGGCAGTAATCCTTTCTGCAGAATTTTTTCCTGCAGTTTGATAAATTAACCCGCATTTTTTAATATTTTTTCCACAGTTTTAAGGCAGAACTTCCGTGAAAGTTTCGAAAATGATTTCCAAACTTTCACGGAAATGAAATTCGCACTTTGGCCGAAATTCCACTGACAGAAATTTTTTTTGCACATCCATAGTCTGCAGAGTAGGGTGAGGTGAAATGGCATGAGTGTTATGGCTGATGAAACAAAGGCACAGCCCCAATGCTTGTCAGTCTCTGCAGGGTGGTGGTGGGGTTGGCATCAGTTCAGTACTTCACTGCCATTCTTATTATGCATCTCTCTAACTCCTGCACTACCAATGCCAATGCCAGCAAGCCAACATTTGGCATTAACAAATACTTGCTATAAAAGGTTTTGGTTTCTTGGAACAAGCATGTTTCCATAAACAAAAGGTGGGGTGATGATCACTCATTGAGTCTGCTATTCCACCACATTTTAAAATGTGATTAGGCTTGTTAGTCAGAACCCAATCAAACACTGCAGGCGTATGTGAGTTAACATTTAATCTTGTGGGTCGTGTAATAAGTTGTTGTAAGCCTAAAGGAGCTAGAATACCAGTTAGCTTAGCAATTTCTGAACCCGCCCAACTTAAATTAAAATCTCCCAAAATTAAAATTTCCCCAAAAGCTAAAGAATTCAAATTATCCACAAATTCCATAAGTCCTTCCTTTCTCTTTTTTGGTGGTAAATAGGTACAACAAATAGTTAAGTTGTTCATTGAGCCCAATAAAACTTGAACTGTCTGATGTTCACCACAGCTTGAACTTAATTTGGTTTAACTTGGTGTTATTAGACAAAATAGGCTAAATTCCCATTAAACTGTCTTTCACTCATAGTGGGACCGACCCAAGGATGGGTCTATTTTCTAAGTTCATTTCCCAATAAGTACTCATCCAACCTTTATTTGAAACTGACTACTATAGATGCCTCAAGAATATGATCACAGGTAACATTTCCTTTTAGGATGCAAATTTCAGTGGCCACAAGATGTTCCCTCATATAGAACGTAGCACCACCCCCCTTTCTGCTTATTCTATCCCTCCTTATACTTTTATATCCACTAACATATACTTCAGCATCTGTAACTCCGGAATGTAACCAGGTTTCAGTTCTGGCTAAAATATCTGGGCAGTAAGCTGTGGTCCAAGCCTGAATTTCCTGGAACTTTGAAGGTAGACTTTGTGCATTAAAGTGCGTTATCCTTCCGCCAATTGTATTGCTGTTAGAATAGCCAATATCAGCCAGGTCATTTCCATCAGGCCCAGGGTTCACCTCGATGTCACCAGCAAGTGTCAACATTAGCAACCCACAAACCGAGACCCTTACAAAAGGCTGCAATTTAAAATCCAGAGACCCTTGTTTTGGAACTCTGTTGCTTTGGTTACAGTTGAAAAGGAGGTTTTTTTTCTTCAGTTTGCTTACCAATAAATTGATACTCAACTTCATCCTTTTTGTCCCACTGGATTGGCACTACATGCAACATCTCTTAACTCTGTTCTCCAGAATTATTCTGAATTGTTTGCTTTCCTTCAGCAATTGTCAGAGTGATAAAAGAGAGGCACACAGAAAACCAGCAGCATTTATTTTACAGTTATTGAAGTTTAATAATGGTATGATATTCACAGAGGACACTTTTTTCCCCTGAGCAGAAGTTGTGAACATAGTGCTTCAAAAAATGGTTCTGCTGCTCCAAGATGCCGGGGTGATGGCACGCACACTGAGGACAGATGTGCTTCAGCGGAGGAAAAGCCTGACAGCTGCTGGAGAGAAACTATTCAGAAAGCAAATTCTTTTACTATGGAAGAACCTGGCCTTCCCTGACAGAGGAAAGCTACTAGTCACATAGATGTTGATTGTATTCCCCGTGTTTTTTTCTTCTCCAAAACAACTGTACTATCACATGTATAATCAGGTTTGTGATCACATACAGCCCTATATATTCAAAGGTAAGCAAGAGTCTAACCCACTTAATGCCTTTGTAACCCCCCTGCAAATGGGGGTTCCCAAAAGTCTTCCAGGAGCTTGCCTGAATGCTCCAAATCTGGGCGGTGTTCGGCGTCTGAGCTGCTTAAATGTGGTTGCAAGTGAGTGTTATTTGAGCCTCCATGTACTGTCTCTTTAAGAGCGGTCTGCTTGCAGACTTAATTAGTTTGTATGGGGGAAACTGTGTATTTAATGCTTGAATCTCCTCGAGCTGCAGAGTAATTGCTCCATTTTTCGGTGGCTGAAGGTGCAAAGGGAGCCCATCTGAAAGCTGTAACTATTTGACTGTGATCATTTAAAGCATTAGCAAAATTGTAGTTTGTTTAACCTGCCTTTATTGCAGCTGGGATTCTGTGTGTATACCCCTCCATTCTGGACCTAAACTGCTGTGCTGTGCTAGTTGGGTTAAGGGAGCCTTAAAATAGAGCCTGTGGATGAATCAGAACTTGGACTCTTAATTTGAGCCAGCCACAAGGGGGTCGTATGGGCAGTGACTCTGAGAAATGTAGTTTTGACCTTGGTGCCTTTTACTACCAACAGAGGGAGTCTTATTGTGAGTGACAGCTGAACCAGCCAACATAATAGTGTGGAGCTAAAGGAAATGCCCTGCTGTGACTGTAAAGATCAGATCAGTTGTGGCAGTGAAGAAAGAAGGAGCTGTGTGCTTCTGCAGTGTATAGTTTTGTGCGGGAAGCGCATGTGAGGCCCTGCGTTTCGGTCTGCAGCCTTTGTGAGTGCCAGTTGGGACTGAATCTGAGCATACCTCTCAACCTCCTGCCTCATAAATCAGGGACAAGGCTTAAAAAAATCAGGGACAAAGGACCAAAATCAGGGACACATCTTCAAAATTAGAGATATCCACCCAGAAAGCTGGTAGAATATGGGGCTTAGTGTAAAATGCATTTTCTAAAAAAGAACAAGTCTGTAACTTTAATGCTTGACATTGTTTTGTGCTTAAAGTCCTCACTGTTTAGCCACAAAAACACAAATTTTAGGAGTGACAGAGTAACATTTTGAGGCATAATCAGGGACGTCCCCGAAAATCAGGGACACTTGAGAGGTATGAATCTGAGTTGTGAGGAGAAAGAAGCGCCAGAAGTGTGGAAACCAGGCTCACCCTGTAGAAGACTGGAGAAATTGCTGAATTGCACTCGGTCTGTCAGGAACTGAAGCTGCTGTGTGTTCTCTAGGATATCTTGCAGTAATTGCGGTCGGGATTGAGGGACAGCCTGCCTGATATAGTACTTTCCTTTCACATATAAATGTGCGTAGTGCTTGTGGAGAATCGCTATTTCAAATCCCCTGTACAGTGAATTGTGTGAGGAAGCTGGAAGTAAACCCCAGCTTAATTCGGACTACATCCATTTGCTATCAACTGCAGTGGGGTCCAGTCACAAAGACCTTATCCTCATGCCCTGTTCTTCTGGCAATCCAGAGGGACATTCTGTATCTGATCCTCAGCTTGGGTGTTGTGAGTACAAATCAGGGTATTCCCCTGCAGCTTGTTTTTCAATCACAAGTGTATCATCTAATTCTTGTTGTTTCACTGTTTTTTTTGGACTGAGTCCTCTGGCTCTGGATTACAATTGGGTGTTGTGCATATATTTTCTTCTACAGGGCCCTATCCATCTGCACTTGCCGGCCAACCCGGGCAACAGACCTGGCTAGCCCCCAACCTGGGTACCCAGAGTGTGATTTTCAGACCCTGTATGTGTGCACAGTACTGTGATTTAATGCCACTAATTAACCTGATTTCCCCCTCCCGTGTTACTGTCCCCTAAATAAACCAGATTTGTTGTTGTTATACTATATACTGTCTGTGGTGTTGGTTCTTATGGAAACAGTATTGTGTTTTGCTGTGTATATTGTTTAACCTTACTTTACAGGGGGTCTTCAGAGACATGCTGCAGAATCAGTCTCGAGGGGAAGTAGTATTTATATGAGTGAGCAGTGTGTATACATGGGGTATTGAGGCTGTAACTCCGGTGTACTCTGTGAGCCACTACAGGGAATAAAAGGGGGTCTCGGTGTCCCAGAGGGCTGTGACCAAGCTAGTCTAATCACTACAAACACTGACCTCTGGGTGGAGGCACCTGCCATAGGAACTAGGCCCCTCAACCTGTCCGTAGTCAAACGGACCGGGGTAGTAGCCCTTGGGATAGCACCAACTATGGGTTGCACCTGCACTAGCATGGGTTAGCGCTGGCACTCAAGGCAGTGCTACATCCTACACAGCTCTGCCCAAACCCAGCAGCACAATCATGCTAACTGTAATACTGCACCTATGCACATGAGGGAGTCCTGCATGCGTAACAATGCAGCAGTATGTTCAAATTGTTTCTGTGGTGCTAAACATCCTCCAGAGTGTCCCTATTCACTGACACCAAAAAACCTGCCCTATTGCAGTGCAACAGCCATGTCGACTCACCCCAAAGGCAGGGCAGGGCAGCTGTACTGCAAATATCCAAGTTTGTGTTCAGTGGACTCCCCTTCCCCCGATCACCACTGCAGTGCATGAAATACAGCTTCTAGGTTAAAGTATCCTGCTTTTTCTGGTATTTCCTTGAGGGTTTTTGCAGAACAGGGTACAGACTGAGAGGTTCAGGCTTGCAGCTGCAGAAGGTTGTACAAACAGATGCCGGACCAATCAGAAAGCAGGATAGAGACATTTAAGCCTTCCTTCCTACTTTGTCCTTGGCAGTGTATTTCTCCTTTTTAATGAGCAGAGGATAATGGTAGGAGCTCTGATTTGCTGTGCTGCCGCATTTGCCAAGCAAGCTAAGGTAACCTGATTTTTTGTTATTTCCTTAAGGACTTGCATGGCAGGGGACAGACTGGGAAGATTAGGACTTGACACTGCAGAAGACAAAATTAACAAACAGAGAACCAATCAGAAGGTACCTTGATGTCCTGATAGAGGTATAAATTCCCATTCACCCAACGTATCCCACATGTTCATGTCCCAGACAGTGACTGGAACAGCAAAGGAGTGGAAAAGGTTGGCATCTGATGCATTGTCAGGCATCAGCAGAAAGAATCCGGGAAGCAGAGACCCCTGCTGATCGACTAAGATAAGGCCCCTATTCACTCCTGTTGTTGCATTCAATGCTGGGATAGACAGAAGGCAAAATGTAGGACTAATCCGAGAACAGGAGTCCGGAACACCGTATCTGAGGGGATTTAAACCAGGTATCGGGGAACACAGGTAGCAACAGACAACAAAAGGGAAAGTCCGGAACACCATATCTGAGGGGATTTAAACCAGGTATCGGGGAACACAGGTAGCAACAGACAACAAAAGGGAACGTCCGGAACACCATATCTGAGGAGATTTAAACCAGGTATCGGGGAACACAGGTAGCAACAGACAACAAAAGGAAAGTCCGGAACACCATATCTGAGGGATTTAAACCAGGTATCGAGAGAACACAGGTAGCAACAGACAACAAAAGGGAAAGTCAGAACACCATATCTGAGGGGATTTAAACCAGGTATCGGGGAACACAGGTAGCAACAGACAACAAAAGGAAAGTCCGGAACACCATATCTGAGGGGATTTAAACCAGGTATCGGGGAACACAGGTAGCAACAGACAACAAAAGGAAAGTCCGGAACACCATATCAGGGGTAAGGGTCATAAAATGCCCAGGTGTATAGGTAGTTTAAAAGCTGAGAATGCTGGGAATGGTGCAGTGCAGTGGCTGTAAGAAAGCAGTTTTCAGAGAGACCTTCTAGAGACTGTGGTGCTGCCCCATCTGCACACACCTCTCTGAGTTGAATGAAGAGGTCACTCAACTCCAGGGTGAGCTGAGTAGGATTTGTGGGACCTCTTCCCCTACAAAGGGGCCACCAGGTCTGACACTGTTACCCTAGAGCAGGGTTTCTCAAATGGTGAGGCCAGCCTTCCTAGGGAGGCCCCAACCTGTTCAAGGGGAGGCTCAAGCAAGTCTGAAAAAGTACTGTATTTAAATTTTGAGTTTTATGTATTTTGTGTGAAGAGATGAATAAACTGAAAGAGGATACAAGGGCAATTTATGTATTTATTTATATATTGGTGACCAGGAAAGTTACACTGAGCTAAAGCTTAATACAGGTGCACTCGAGGAAGGGCAGCAAGTGAACACATTTCCAAAGGTAACTGCAAAGCAGTCAAGCAATACAAAATGATCAATAGTGCAAACAAATAGGAACCATGAACAAATAGTGAGAGGCAACAATTGACCAATGAGGCTTGTAGCAGAACAGCCCAGTATAACAGCCCATATGCAAGGCTTTAGCAGGGAGGTACTAGGAGCAAGAGCAGGAGAAGGCAAAAGGTTCCCTGAGGAGTTGCTTAAGAGCAGAATAAGAGTGGGGAGAGGTGGAGGTGGGTAGGAAGGTTATTCCGGATAGAAGGGAAACAGAATGAGAAAGCAGTCTGACCATACACAGTAGGTATTGCAACAAGGGATAACAATAGTTTGAGAATCAAAATAGCAGAGCTAATAGGTGGGGGTTCAATAAGCGAATAAAGTGAGAACCAACTATTCAAAGGGGTTTCACTTTATTCCTGATGAACTGTGCAAAGTATGCTGTTTTTCTATGGGGAGGCCCAAGTTTATTTCAATATTTGGGGGAGGCTCAAGATCTTTTCCATGGCTTGGGGGAGGCTCACTATGACAAAGACTGAGAACTGTTGCCCTAGAGGATGCCTGGGAGAAGGAATGACTGAACTACGCTGACCTCTGGAAGGGTGATGGTGGTGGGTCAGAGGCACATTTCTCATTTGGGATCACTACCCAATTCCTACACCACTCTGGTGAGGTTGGACTACCAGGAGGAAGCACCCATGGTAGTGGCCACTGAGGATATGGTTGTCTTCTAGAGCGGAGAGCCCAAAGAGGGAGGCAGAGAAGTTTAGAGAAGGAGGCAGCAACTTCTGGTGTGGGACTTGACTGTGAGGTGGATAGATGTGGGAATAGGAATGGGGGAGAGGCAGTTTAGGTGCCTATGATGTGCCATGGCCCAGAGGGATGGGAAGTGGTTCCAGAGGATTGCTAATCCTGAAGGATGGAAGGCAGAGCTGGATCTCATTATCCACTTGGGAACTAATGACCTGGTTAGTAACAGGGCTGGGATAGTGCAGGAGGATTTTATGGGGCTTGGGAGGGGTCATAGACAGGTAGCACGATCAGTGGCTTTCACAGAGGTGCTGCCTGTCTATGTCAGGGGGAGAAGAGGGGTTGCAGAACCAAGACCTTCATATCATGGTTGAAGGAATGGTGCTGAAAAGAGGGTCATAGACAGGTAGAACAATCAGTGGCTTTCACAGAGATGCTACCTGTCTATGCCAGGGAGGAGAGGGATCGCAGAACCAAGACCTTCATCTCAAGGTTGAAGGAATGGTGCTGAGAGGAGGGCTCTGCTACATTGGGGACGGGGGATCCACCTGGATGGATAAAGGCTTTACAAGGGTGATGGCCTGCTTTCATGCAGGAGGGGAACTGCAGTCCTCAGTGGACAGTTTAGATGTTACTTTGATCAATATTTAAACTAGCTGAGGGGAGTGGCAGAAGAAATTGGGGATAGTACCTGCCCCCCACATGCTGAAGTAGAAATTAGGGAGAACCTGAGGGGAATGGAATCCAATAGGATGGAAATTAATGAAGAAAGCAGGGTGGTAGAAATTAAAGGGGGATGGGAATAAATGCATTACACAGAGAGGAAAGGGGCCAAAAAGGAAAGAAGGGAGTACCAAGTAGAGTAGAAACAAAATCTGGAAGACCATGAATAAGAATGCTAGAAGTCTAGAAAATAAGGTTCTGGATCTAAGGGTCACAATGGCAGAGGCTGACCTGGATATTGAGGCCATTACAGAGTTATGGTGCACTGAAAATCATGACTGGGAAATGGTCATACCAGGTTACACAATGTTCAGGAGAAGAGGGCAGGACAGAAAGGAGGGGGTGTGGTGCTTTCTGTGAGGGAACACATAAAAGAAACAGAAACACAGCAAATACAGACAGGAGCAGAGGTACCATTGTTTAGGGTATTATTAATCAGTTTAGATACCAGGAAATAACTTGCACACAAAAATCACCAAAATATTGCCAGCTTCTGGGGGCCTAGGAAACCCCAGACCCTACATATTTCTGGGGGCCTAGATAGTCCCTAGACACCCCTTCTATTTCTTTACATCATCCCCTGTCAGGAAAAACAAAAGTTGCCACTTATACATAAATCCATCATGTGAGGTGCCCCTTCTCTCTCCCCAGTCCCAATATCCCTACTGTCTAGCTCCACCCTGTCATTTCTTGGTCAGCTCCATCTTTAAAATAAAGTCCCCAGTCTCTCTCTCATTGCTGGTGGCAGCTCCCACTAACAACAGGAGGACTCAGTTGTTTTGTTCACCAGCTCTTCTGCTGCCTGTAGAATGGTCTCTTTGAGTTTACCAGGTAAAGTGTTCTATAAGACTTCCAGAAGTGAGGTCTTATTAGAACCTCAAGAGTCTGGGAGGGTTCTGACTCAAATACAAGGGTAAAGCCTTGGAAAATGCTTTTGCATAAAGGGACATGACCCAGTACTACTGTGCATAGAACAATGCGCAATTGCAACTGAAGAATTTACAGCACAAGGTATTCCGTCTGAAGAGACTAGATAAGCAGTAGCATAGGTAGGTAAACAGCACTGAGGTTATTCTTTACACCTCATTCTGGGAAGGGAGAAAATTGTCTGGTGACAGTGATTTTCTCCATGTGTAGCTGCCATGGGATGTGAATGTGTGATCTCTTAGCTTGCACATGCTAGGGCATATGTAACTGTTTTCACTATGAGAAGCCGAAGTGATTGACAGTTCCTTTTGTCATTGAACAGAGCAGAGGAGACGTCTTCTTGGGCAACCAAAATGGTGACCTCCTGCCATGTATGTTAGTGCTTCTGTCTAGTCTGAGACAAAACTTGATTGCCCCTGTTAGAAACTGAAGTGATACTGTACATTTCCTTTTGCAGTCATACAGAACAGGGGAGAAGACATCCCATGCCTCTTTTATACAGGATCCATAAGACTCGCTGCAGGCAGACAGCACTTCAGTAGCAGTAACCCTTCTAGAAAATGCATGGCACCCATTTTTTTGCCTACAACCCTTCTCTGTCACATGCTTTGTAGAGAAATCCCATCCTCCTGCTCACAGGTTCCACTGCTAGCTGTGGGGGTTGGGCAATTATGTACCCTCCTTTGCTGGCCTGCCACCCCCCTTGGCTAGTTTAAATGCTTGTCCATGTAGCTTTTAAACTTATCATTGAGTGCTTGGATTCCCCTCCAGGATAGATGCAGGCCATCAGGCTTGAACAAGCCCACATTCCTCAGGTGGGTCCCCAGGCACCAATGAATCCAAACCCTTCCTCACAGCACCAGTTCTTCAACCATGAGTTAAAGTTCCTGGTGTGTGTGCCCCTTCACTCTTCCATGCCTCTCACAGGTAGTACTTCCAAGAAGGTGACAGAAGTACTTACTTGCTTGAGACCCCACCCCAGTTTCCAAAACTATTCCAGAACTTCCTTAGGCTTCCCGTTTGCCAGGTCATTAGTACCTAGGTGGATTATGACATCCAGCTCACCTTCCTGTCTTGCCTGCCTGGCAATCCCCAGGATCTTCCTCCCATCCCTCCATGCCATGGCACCTGGTACGCACAATTATCTCACTGTCCTCCCCCTCCTGTGTTCCTAGTGGATCCCTCTTGTGACAGAGTCCCCCACCAGGATTCACTTCCCCTACTCTGGGGTCTACTCTCTCCCACTGAGGTCACCTCCTTGGTTGACCTCCACACCCGTCCTTTTCACTTCTCTGGGTTCTTCTGTTTGGTTATACCCATTTGCCAGTGCTGCATATGAATATTTATGTAAGGCACATGAGTATTTATGTAAGACACCTTAGTATTTATGTAAGGCACAAGAGTATTTATGTAAGGTACATTAGTAATTATGTAAGGCATATGAGTATTTATGTAAGGCACATGAGTATTTATGTAAGGCATGTGAGTATTTGTGAGTATTTATATAATTTTTTTTCTATTGTATAATTGTGAAACTCCATTTGAATCCCTCATAGTCGTGTATTGCCTGAAGTTGCATCCTTGCACATCAGATTATAAACTGTAGCCATCCCCCTGATTGGGAGACACCTTTTGTGAATTCCAGATGGTTGTGAAAGACCTTCATTTGAATGACTGTGTACCTAATTATAAAATTGGTGTCCAGCCCTGTGATTGATCAGGGCCCACGTGACTCCCATACCGTGTGTATTTACATGTCCTGCAGCTGCATTAGTGGGCAATGGATTATTAAAGGGAAATCCTGACTCAGCACTGGCAGGGACTGATGTGATTACCACACAGCTGTGTGTGCCCTGCAATTTCATGGGTGTCCATGTGAATGTAAAAGTTGAATCCTGACCTGGGAATGGAAGCGACCTACTGAAACCTATATTGTTGTGTGTGCCCTGCAGTTTCATGGGTGTGCATGTGTGTATAAAAGTTGAGTCCAAACCTGGGAATGGAAGGGACCTGTGTGAATCCCACACAGTTGTGTGTGCGTGGCAGTTCAATCGGTGTGCATGCACATATAAAAGCTGAATCCATCCTTGGGAATGGAAGGGACCTATGTGACTCCCATACAGCTGTGTGTGCCCTGCAGTTTCATGAGTGTGCATGTGAATATAAAAGTTGAATCCAGCCCTGGGAATGGAACTATGTGAATCCCATACAGTTGTGTGTGCCCTGCAGTTTCATGGGTGTGCATGTGAATATAAAAGTTGAATCCAGCTCTGGGAATGGAACTATGTGAATCCCATACAGTTGTGTGTGCCCCGCAGTTTCATGGGTGTGCATGTGAATGTAAAAGTTGAATCCAGCCCCGGGATTGGAAGCGACCTACTGAAACCCATATTGTTGTGTGTGCCCTGCAGTTTCATGGGTGTGCATGTGAATATAAAAGTTGAATCCAGCCCTGGGAATGGACCTATGTGAATCCCATGCAGTTGTGTGTGCCTCGCAGTTTCATGAGTGTGCATGTGAATATAAAAGTTGAATCCAGCCCCGGGAATGGAACTATGTGAATCCCATACAGTTGTGTGTGCCCCGCAGTTTCATGGGTGTGCATGTGAATGTAAAAGTTGAATCCAGCCCGGGATTGGAAGCGACCTACTGAAACCCATATTGTTGTGTGTGCCCTGCAGTTTCATGGGTGTGCATGTGTGTATAAAAGTTGAATCCAGACCTGGGAATGGAAGGGACCTGTGTGAATCCCACACAGTTGTGTGTGCGCGGCAGTTGAATGGGTGTGCATGTGAATGTAAAAGTTGAATCCAGCCCCGGGATTGGAAGCGACCTACTAAAACCCATATTGTTGTATGTGCCCTGCAGTTTCATGGGTGTGCATGTGTATATAAAAGTTGAATCCAGCCCCGGGAATGGAACTATGTGAATCCCATACAGTTGTGTGTGCCCTGCAGTTTCATGGGTGTGCATGTGAATGTAAAAGTTGAATCCAGTCCGAGTTGGAAGCAACCTACTGAAACCATATTGTTGTGTGTGCCCTGCAGTTTCATGGGTGTGCATGTGTGTATAAAAGTTGAATTCAGACCTGGAATGGAAGGACCATGTGAATCCACACAGTTGTGTGTATGGACAGTTGAATGGGTGTGCATGCACATATAAAAGTTGAATCCATCCTTGGGATTGGAAGCGACCTAGTGAAACCCATATTGTTGTGTGTGCCCTGCAGTTTCATGGGTGTGCATGTGTATATAAAAGTTGAATCCATCCTTGGGAATGGAAGGGACCTGTGTGAATCCCATACAGTTGTGGGTATCTGGCAGTTGCTTGGGTGCACTCACTATTGTAAAATGGGAATCCATACCCTCGACAGGCAGGCAGGTACAGTACCCACGTGAATCCTACATGGCTAAGTATTTCCAGCAGATGCACGAGTATACACATCATTATACAGTAAATCTGGAATTCTTCTCCATAATTGGCAGGAATCCATATGAATCACATATAGGTGTGTATGCCCTGTAGCTGCAAATGTGTGTGTAGCTTGTAGCTGGGTGTGTGATTATTATGGGATTCTAGACCCTAAAATGGCAGGGGCATGACAGCTCCACATGAATGCATATGAACAGTAGTTGTATGTGTTTTCACAGGAACAGATATCTGGATCAAACCCTGGGATTGGAAGGGACCCATGTGAATCTCACATGGCTATGTATGTCCTTCAATTGCATGGGTGCTCACTTGGTTATTAAAAGGTTATCCAGAAATGGTACTGGCCAGACACCACATGAATCCTATATGGTTGAGAATGCCCAGTAGCTGCATGCGTGTGCACATGATTATACAGTAAAACTGGAATCCTTCCCTGTGATTGGCAGAAACCCATGTGAATCACATACAGGTATGTATGCCCTGCAACTGCATGGGTTTGTGCAGGTGATTATTATGGGATTTCAGACCCTGACATCACAGAGATGCATTTCAATCATACATAGATGTGTATGAACGGCTGTTTTATGCGTTTTCACAGGAATAAATATCGGAATCTAGTCCTGGGATTGGCAGGGACCATCTGAATCTCACATGGCTGTGTATGCCCTGCAATTGCGTGGGTGTGCACTTAATTATTGAAAGTTTATCCAGCATTGGGGTTGGCAGGACCCAATGTGAAGCCTACATGTTTGTGTATTCCCAGAAGTTGCATGGGTGTGCATATGCTGTAATTACAAAGCTGGAATCAGTCCCTATGATTGGCAGGGACCCAAATGAATTCCACATGGTTCTGTATGCCCTGCCATTGCATGGGTGTGCAAGTGGTTATAAAATGGAAATCCAGATCTAGCAAAGGCAGGGAACCACACAAATCCCACACTAATGTGTATGAACAGCAGTTGCATGGGTGCACACAGGCTTAGAAAATGGGGATCCTCACCTGTAATTGGCTGGGATGCATTCAAATATCATATGGTTGTACATGCCTTCCACTTACATATGTGTGCATGTAGGTATCAAATAGGAAATCAGCACTGGAATTGTGGGGGGATCCATGTGAATCCCAAGTGGCTGTGCATGCCCTGCAGCTACAGTACATGAGTGTGCACTTGGCTGTACAATGCGAGTCCAGACCTAGAATGGTTAGGATTCATATGAATCCCATACAGATGTGTATAAACAGCAGAAGCATGAACACAATAATAAAATGGGATTATACACCCAGGACTGGCAGGGATCCATATCAATCTCAAACAGATGTGTACAAATTGCAGAAGCATGGGCCTGCACATTATAAAATGGGAATCTACACCCAGGACTGGCCGGGACCCTTGTGAAGCTGTACTAGTTTCCTTTCATAGTTTCAGATGTTGCACCAAAAAGTAGCATGTTGCCCTGGGAGTGTCCTTTGCATTATCTGGGAGCTCAGAGTCCATCCAGTGCATGACCCTGTACTACCTCTCACTCCTTCCCTTCATGTCCCATCATTTCTGTCCTGTGGGGTCACACAACTCCCACCATGGCATTGCATTGAGCTATATGGCCTGGTGCAATTCTTCCTCTTATCTAATATGTATTCTGACTAATGAACTTCTCCCAGTTCTTTTCAGTGCCTTAGTTCCCTTTCTGTTGAATTACAGATGGTGTAACAGCTCATCAAAAGGCCCAACTCCTTCAGGATTAGAGACAAGTTCACATCCCCAGGGACTGTTTTTTTTTCTTTTCCTGTTACCTTCAAGGGGGCAGTATAGAGCAGTGGTTTAAGGGTCTGAGTTGCAAACCTGCAGACCTGGATTTGAATCCCAGTCCCCACTTGCATTATTGTGTGACCCTGAGCAAGTCACTTAACTTTCTTATAGTCTCAGGTCACACCTGGAATCAAGCTTCGGCTTAGTGTGCCTTTCCTGGTTAAACCATTTATCGGCTATGTGTGTTTTCCCCTGATGTGATGTAATTTCCTGTGCCTGTGATTTAGAAAATTGATGTCTGCAGCTATAAAGGGAGGAGCAACTAAATAGGTTATAATTCTGGCCCTAAAAGTGTTATGGTTTCCGTCAATAGCTTATGTAAAGCAGATTTCCATTGGTAACAATATTGATAAATTTAATCCTACATGGATGTTTCCCTTTAAATAGTAATTCCCTTAAAGTGACAGTAAAATGTTCTAAATGCAAGTGCAGGGACAGTAGCTTAAATTAATAACACATGGTGGCACTGATAAAGGGATAAATGCCTGTTGCTGACAGTTAAGTTATTCAACATTAACAAAATAATTCATAGTCCTAAATTAATTATACATGCTCTGATTCCAGTCTGAATTCAAAACCGGCTTCAAAAACATCCCATTAGCTTAAAGTTGGAAAGGAGAAAAAAACAAGAATGTTAGCAAAAGCTAGATTTCAATAGTGGAAGCATTTTCAAGTTATTTTCAAATAACTATCAACTCCAGACTTGGGCTTCTATACCTCCACAAACATTGCCTCCCCCAGATGGCCATTCATCTAGCCACAGTGTGCTTCACAATGAGCACAACCATGGAGATAAGCCATACAAAAACAAGGATACTGGAGTTTAGAAGGGCTGACTTTGGCAAAATGGGTGAATACCTGAAGAATGCACTAGCAAATGGCCAAAAAGGAGGGGTGGAAAAACAATGGAGAAAAATCAAAACTGCCATCATAGAGGCAACAAGCCTTTGTGTGAAACAAATAAAGAAAACAAAGCGGAGTAAAAACCACTATGGTTCTCAAAAGAGGTGGCAGGGAAGGTTAAGGAGAAAAAGGCTGCATTCAAAAGTATAAAGAATCACAGAAGGAGCACAACAGGGAACTGTACAAATTAAAGCAGAAAGAAGTGGGGAAGGCAGTCAGACTAGCAAAGGCCCAAACCGAGGAAAAAATAGCCAACTCAGTAAAGAAGGGGGATAAAACCTTTTATACGTACATTAGGGAGCATAGAAAGGTTAAGGGAGGATAGTGAAGATTAATAAAGGAGAGGGAGGTGGTCAGAGGAGATGGTGAAAAGGCAGAGATACTGAATGAATACTTTGCTCAGTATTCACAAAAGAAGATGAGGAGGAGTTACCTAAACCAGACAATAGAAGCACTCTGGGTAGGGGTTGACACCAGTCCATTCACAGAAGAAAGAGTCCTGAAAGAACTCCTAAAACTCAAGATGGACAAAGCAATGGGGCCTGATGGGATTCACCGAGAATCCTAAAAAGAACTAAGGAGGACCTAGTGACACCACTTACACACGCTTTTAACAAATCATGGCAGGATGGGGCGGTACCTGAGGACTGGAGGAGGCAGATGTGATTCCCTTCATGAAAGTGGGAGCAAGGCAGAAGCAGGAAACTACAGACCTGTAAGTTTGACCTCAGTGGTAGGAAAATGATGGAATCTCTTCTGAAAGAAAGAATTGTTGAGTACCTAGAGGCCAGCGGGCTGGGACCCAAAGCAGCATGGATTTACAGCAGGAAGGTCATGTCAGATGAATCTAATTGATTTCTTTGACTGGGTGACCAAAGTAATAGACCAGGGAGGGGCTGTGGATATGGCCTACCTAGACTTTAGCAAGGCATTTGACACAGTCCCACACAAAAGATTAATAATCAAGTTAGCCAGCCTGGGAGTGGGTCCCAGGGTGATAGCCTGGGTAGCAAACTGGCCGCACAACAGAACACAGAAGGTAATAGTGAATGGAACACATTCCGAAGAAAGGGGGGTTACTAGTGGAGTACCTCAGCGCTCAGTACTGGGTCCAGTCCTCTTTAACATCTTTATAGGTGACATTGCAGAGGGTCTGGAGGGAAAAGTATGCCTCTTTGCAGATGACAGAAAGATCTGTAACAGAGTTGATACACAAGAGGGGGTAGAAAAGATGAGAGGGGACTTGGCAAGGTTGGAGGAATGGTCAGAATATGACAACTTAGATTCAATGCAAAGAAATGCAAAGTAATGCACCTGAGAAACAAAAACCCAGGAGAAGAGTACACTATAGCAGTGGAGGTACTAACAACAACAAAAATGGAAAGGGACCTGAGGATAGTCATATCAGATGACCTAAAGGTGGGTAAGCAATGTGAAAAGTCGGTAAGGAGAGCCAGGGGGATACTGGGATGCATAGGAAGGGGCATCACAAGTAGAACAAGCATTTGTCAATGCCGAACGTTCACCTGCAGGTATTTGCAGTGGTGTTTGGCATGTATGGTGCTTTACCCTAATGCTCTGTGTGATTGCTGGTATTTGCACAATAAATGGTCAGCATGACCTTTTTGTTACCCCCATTGTGCGCTATATAGGCGGAAACATGTTTTGGGCAGGATGTGAAAATGACAGCTGTACTGCTCATAAGGAAGTGTGGTAAAATGGCAATGTTGAAAATCTGGAGTGGAAATATTGAAAATTCGAAACCTAGGAGCCGGCATGGAACCGTGCAATGCAGCCGTAAGAAACAGTCATTGTTAGGAATTTTTTCACCAAATTGTCAACATTGGCATTTTAAAACCTCTGCTAATGAACAGTGTCACAGTGATTGTCTTACTGTGTGACATACATTGATTTTGCACACCGACTGCGCCATTGTGCACTACATGGGCAGAAACACGTTTTAGGCAGGATGTGAAAAATGCTAGCTGTACTGCTCATAAGGAGGTGTGGTAAAATGGTAATGTTGAAAATCTGGAGTGAAAATATTGAAAATTCGCAAACTTACGAGCGTTCGTGGGAACTGTGCAACGCACACTCGTAAAACAGTCATTTTTAGGAATTTTTTCACCAAATTTTCAATATTACCATTTTAAAACCTCTGCTAATGAACAGTGTCCCTGTGATTTTCTTATTGTGTCCCATACATTGATTTCACACACCGACTGCGCCATTGTGCACTACATGGTGGAAAGACATTTTGGGCAGGATGTGAAAAATGACAGCTGTACTGCTCATAAGGAGGTGTGGTACAATGGCAATGTTGAAAATCTGGAGTGAAAATATTGGAAATTCACAAACTTACGAGCATGCGTAGGAACTGCGCAACGCATGCTCGTAAAACAGTTATTTATAGGAATTCTTTCACCACATTTTCACCATAGCTATTTTAAGATCTCTGCTCATGAACAGTGACACTGTGACTTTCTTAATGTGTCTCATACACTGAGTTCGCACACCGACTGTGCCATTGTGCGCTACATGGGCGGAAACACGTTTTGGGCAAGATGTGAAAAATGACAGCTGCAGTGCTCATAAGGAGGTGTGGTAAAATGGCAATGTTGAAAGTCTGGAGTGAAAATATTGAAATTTTGCAAACTTCTGACGTGCGTGAGAACTGCTAGCGCGAACTCGTAAACAGTCATTTTAGAATTTTTCACCAAATTTTCAACACAGCCATTTTAAGACCTCTGCTCATGATCAGTGTCACTGTGATTTTCTTAATGTGTCCCATACATTGAGTTCGTACACCGACTGCGCCATTGTGCGCTACATGGGCAGAAACACGTTTTGGTCAGGATGTGAAAAATGACAGCTATACTGCTCATGAGGAGGTGTGGTAAAATGGCAGTGTTGAAAATCTGGAGTGAAAATATTGAAAATTCGCGAACTTACGAGCCTGCGTAGGAACTGCACAACGCATGCTCGTAAAAGTCATTTTTTGGAATTTTTGCACCAAATTTTCAACAAGGGGTTTTTGGGGCCCCTTCTCATGAATGATGTCACTGTCATGGTGATTTAGTGCAGTGACTGCGCAGCACCTGCGAAATCACCCTTCAGGCCCGAATAACGCCATGACAGTGACATCACTCATGAGAAGGGGTCCCAAAAATCCCATGTTGAAAATTTGGTGCACAAATTCCAAAAAATTACTGAGATATGCAATAATGTTGAAAAACCCCTATCTAGCCCATTATACAGCTTACCAGAATTTCCTCAGTTTGCCGTCACCTTTGAAGAGTGCAGAGCGTGCTCCGGTTCACCGAAGATCGTCGGCGCGAGTCTGGAGGTTAGTATGGGGTGGGGGTTGTGGGGAAGCTGAGTCTCGCAGTGGGTGGGTGCGGGTTGTGGGAGGGGCTGGGAGGCGTGCCGTGGGACCGTTTTATTTACAGGTTTTAAGAAAAAAGCGGACTACGTGGGACATTTCCACGCTGGGGTGGGCTCCCAGTGTGGCAGAAGATGGCTGGGGGCAAGGAGCTGACAGGATTGGGCACCCCGTCAGCAAAATGCGTGGGGGCCGAGGCCGGCGGGGTGGGCACCCGTCGGCTAAAGAGCGTTTGCCGCAGCTGGGGTGGGCTCCCAGTGTGGCAGCAGAATAACGGGGGGCGTGGAGCCGACAGGGATTGGGCACCAATCCCAGCATGGCACCTAAGCTTTGGGAAGGCATATGCGTGCGCGGAGGAACGTGGCGTGATGGGGGATGGCGTCATGGCAGCGCTCAGTATGGCAGCGGTGCTTTCCTTTGAAGCAGAGGAACACTGCTGTCATATAGAGCTCCTGCACCCATTGGTGCAGGACCGCCATGCCTGCTCAAGGGAGCAGTGCATTGGATGAGAGGCACACCTCCAAGTGTGCCATTCTCCCAAAACGTTCCTTGCGCATACCCATAATGACGTAAAAGAGAATGTTTATCCTCTATACAGACAGTTGGTGAGACTCCATCTGGAGTACTGTGTCAGTTTTGGAGACCTCATCTACACAAGGACATAGACAGGATGGAAGCAGTCCAGAGGAGGGCAACTAAAATGGTGCAGGGTCTGCAGCAGAAACCATATGAAGAGAGACTGAGAGAGCTTAATATGTATACCCTTGATGAAAAGGAGGGACGGGGGACATGATAGAAATGTTCAAGTACATCAAGGGAATCAACAAAGTCCAGGAGGGTAGCATCTTTCAGAAAAAGAGATGTGTAAGAACAAGGGGCACAATTTAAAGATAGAGGGGGGACGGCTCAGGGGTAATGTGAGGAAATTTTTTTCACGGAGAGAGTGGTGGATACATGGAACAGCCTTCCTGAGAAGGTCGTTGGGTCTAAAACAGTGGGGGAATTCAAACATGCATGGGACAGACACAAGGCAATTATAGTGGGGGGTTGCAGGAAGTAGGCTGTTGGTTAACTAGAATCTGCAGCTTATCCAGTAAGTAGGGAAATGAGCAGACTGGGTGGGCCAAGTGGTCCTTATCTGCCGTCGAAGTCTATCTTTCTATGTTTCTATGACCTCTTCTGTCTTCTACCTGGTAGATTACAGCATTGTCATCTATGGCACTGCTGACCCCACTGTCTTGCAACACATCAAAGTCGCCCTCAACATAGTGTGCAGACTGGTCACTGGCTGTGACAGATGGACACACTCCTGGGCTCTGTACAAGTCTGTCGAATAGTTGCCATTTGACACTCATCTTAGGTACCATATGTGCCTCCACGGCCAGAGTCTGCTCAGTCTCATCTGACCCACCCGCTGGTCAGAATCTCCCGTAGTACTACTGGGAACTCCTACTAGTCCCCGCTGTCAGACCTCCCTTGGCCAAAGAGTCTTTTATACAGAGCCCCCATTTGGCTCAAAGGCCTTAGCCCCTCTGTCTCCCTGGAGCCTAGGATCACCTTCAAGACTAGTCTCACTAGCTCTTTGCTAGAATCCTCAGCCTGTGACTGTCTCTAACCCTCTCCTTCCTCCTACTTCCCCTACATGATGGGGCTTTGTAGTATAACTCCACCTCATAAATAATTATGATATATTACTGACATAAATGTGTAACATGTATTAACTAGGTATTATGGATACCGCTGGGTCCTCCTCACCCTAAGACAACTGTTTCTGTTCCCGTTCCCCCAACTATGTGTTTTTTGTATGTCTTTCTTTCTTCTGAACATTGTATTTGATAATATTGTATCCATAATTCCATTCCAGGTTTTCTCAAACCTGAACACTGTATTGCTTAATACTGTATGTAAGTCCTTCATTGTTCTCGGACATGGCGCCTTTGTAAATGAGTCTGTGACTCGTTTTAATTCCAAATGTTGTTAAATAAATAAATAAAAGAAATAAGGTAACTGTTCAATCCTTTCACTGAGTCCTGGCATGTAGAATGCCAAAAACTGTATTATCCATAAAGCCTCTCTCCTATGAGTCAGATTATCAAAACATCCACCTCTTTTACCCAAATGTATCTTTTGTATCCCACAAAATGGAAGAAAACAGGTTCCCATGGTCCTACTGCAAGTTAGCATGGGCAGATAAAGCATGGTTTAATTTTATTTTCTTTCTTTCTTTCTTTCTTTCTTTCTTTCTTGGATTACAATACCTTTGAGCCAGAGGCTCTTTTATAGAGGTTCCATGTCAGGAAGTAGACATAACAGTTTACAGAACAAGTATACATAGCAGTTTACAAATCAATCAGACAGAGACATTCAATAATAGTATTAAGTACACTGGATCATTGATGAAGTAGCAATTTACATAATAGTAGGCAGTCATGAAGCAGCCAGAGGTTGACTTTGTTAATGATGGGGGTGAGTAAAAGATGGGGTATGGTAGGTGCTGAAGAGGCATGGGGTTGCTCATTGATGCAGTCAAGCAGCTTTGAGCAGAGGAGGGACCTGGACATTGCTCCGATCACACTTAGAAATGGAATGTAAGTGCTCCTAAATTCTCACCTTGAAGGGCTGAGATGTTGTCCCCACAATAAAAGGGCCCACAGCTACAAACTGCCAAATACACAATGTTGTAAGTAACGCAATTAATGAAACTTCTTATCTAATAACTTTTATTAGCATTAACTGTAGCCAAGACCCCAGTCAGGCCTCTGTTAGCTGTGATCATAGTGACCACGTAACCATGGACCTATTCAGGCCCTCTGTCAGCTGCCCCAATGAGCAGCATATAGCCATGGCCACAATCAGGCTCTCTATCAGACTCTACAATGGGCAGTATGTAGCCATGGATTCCAAGCAGGCCCTCTGTCAGCTGTGACCATGGGGGCGACATAGTCATGGATGTATTCAGACCCTCTATCAGCTAATGCAATGGATACTACATAGCCATGTACCTAATAAGGCCCTCTGCCAACTGCCACCATGGGCACTGCATACCCATGAACCTAATCAGGCCCTCTGTCAGCTGCAACCATGGGTACCACATAGCAATGGACCTAATCAGGCCTTCTGTCAGCAACCACCAGGGGCACTACATAACCAATGAGGTCCTCTGTGAGCCTTCACAATGTGCATGATCTTGCCATGGCCCCAATCAGTTCTGATATCTTAAGCAACCCTAGGTGGCTTTTTTTTAACCTCTGCTTTTGGAATCTCTCTTGTTGGTTGAGTAGTCATAATAACATACTATTTGCCAGCAGATTAGGCCTTACGGTCTATCGAGTCTGCTCGAACCTTAGATCCTTAGTTGGGTGCCGAGACCCTCCCATCCCTTGTGCTCCAGAAATCCCTATCATCCATCCCCACCCCCCTGGGACAGGCCATCATCTGATACATCCACTTTCTGTGTCTGTCCCACCCTCTCTTGAACCCTCCACTGTGGATCTCTGAACCAGCTCACCAGGCAGTGCATTCCAAGGGTCCACCACCCTCTCAGTGAAAAACCTCCTCCTCTTTTCCCCTCACCCTTCCACCTTCCAACTTCAAACCATGCCCTCTGGTGATACCTCCTGCTTTAGTCTAAAGATCCTCCATGTTTACCCTATTTATTCCCTTGAGGTCTTGAAGACCTCAATCATGTCCCCCTGCTCTCCTCTCCTCCAATGAAAACAGGCAGAGCTCCTCAAGTCTGTCCTCATATGTCAAATCCCCTAGCCCTCGTATCATCTTTGTTGCCCTCCTCTGTACCCTCTCCAGGAGCTGTATGTCCCTCTTCAAGTGTGGTCTCCAGTACTGTACACAGTACTCAAGGTGTGGTCTAACCAGTCCATTGTACAGCGGCAGAATCACTTCCTTGCTCCTAGAGGTGATCCCCCTTACGATGCATCCCAACATCCTGTTTGCCTTGCTAGCTGATCTCCTGCACCGCTCAGAGTTATTCATACATGCATCCACCATGACCCCTAGGTATTTTTCCCCTATTGAGGCCTCCAGCGCCTCCCCTCCCAGGGTGTACCTGTGTTTAGGGCTTCCCCGACCAAGATGCAACACCTTGCACTTGGTGATATTGAAATTTAATTTCCATGTGTGAGCCCATCTTTCCAGGATGTCCAGGTCCCCTTGCAGGGCCAACCTCCCCTCTTCTCCCTCAACTACTGCTCCCATCTTGGAGTCATCCGCGAAGAGACTCATTTCACACCCTATACCCTCCCTGATGTCCAATATGTATGCATTAAACGGAATTGGTCCCAGGACCGAGCCCTGTGGTACCCCACTACCAACCTCTCTAGGGTTCGAGAGTTCCCCACAGACCACTACTCTCTGAGTGCGTCCAGCTAGCCAGTTTTCAATCCATCTGACCATCAAAGGGCCTACTCCTAACCCCATCAGTTTCTCCACCAGACCATTGTAGAGGACAGAGTCAAACATTGCTGAAGTCCAAGAATAATACATCCACAGGCTTACCCCTGTCCAGTTCTGATGTTACCCATTCATAGAACTCCACAAGGTTGGTTTGACATGATCTACCTGGCACAACCCATGTTGCCGACTATCCAGACCTCCCACCTCCTCCAAGTACACCCCCAATCGTTCCTTTAGTATACTCTCCATTAATTTTCCCACCACCGAGGTCAAACTGATGGGTCTATAGTTACCTGGTACTTCCCTCGACCCCCCTTTATGGATTGGTACCACATGTGCCTCTCACCAATCCCTAGGTACCCTCCCTGTCTCAAGTGACCTGCTGAAAAGCTCCGCCAGGGGTGCAGCCAGTATGTCCGCCAATTCCCATAGTACTCTCAGATGAATGCCATCCGGCCCAGGAGATTTGTCTTTCTTTAGGGCCTTGAGGGCTAACCACACCCTTTTGGCGGAGATAGCATCATCCGTCCCCTCCACCTTACTGGCCTTTTTATCCTTACCCAGATGTGACACCCCTGGGGTACCTCTCCCTCCCTCTTGCTCCATTTCTGTTGCTCCCCTGATCCCACTTACTGGCGCTTCTATCCCTTTCGTGCCTTGCTTTGTAAATATCCCATCCCCCTCCCTAGTGAACACAGAGGCAAAGTACTCGTTAAATACCTCTGCCTGGTCCCTCGCCTCTTCCACCCACCCTCCTTCTGATCTCAATCTGCTGAGATGGCCCTTAGTTTTTCTCCGCTCCCCCATGTACCGGAAGAACCCCTTTTGCCCTCTATGTATCCCCTGTGCCAGCCCCTGCTCTTTACTGGATTTTGCTCCCCTCACCATACAGGTGACTTTTCTAGATGCAAGCTGGTACATTTCTTATCCCTATCCCTCTTGTTGTTTTATATTTTTGTAGGCCCTTCTTTTCTCTGACTGCTATCTGTACCTCACTGGACCACCAGCATGGTTTATGTGACCTTGTTCCCTTACGTTTCAACTTAGCGCAGATCCTGACTGCCTCATGAAGTCCCGTTTTATGACCTCCCATCTCCTTTCCACACTTGCCATTGAGGTAATCCCCTTCAAGTGATTCTTGAGAATATTTCCCATGCCCATAAAGTCTGCACCCCTGAAGTCCACTGCCAGTGTCCTAGATCCCCCCTCCCCATGCTTATTTGAAACCAGACAGTATTGTGGTCGCTCCCAGTCAGGGGGTCCTGTACAACCATGTCCCTTACCAGATCCCCATCTTCCAGAACCACATCCGGGACATGCCCCTCCCTTGTGGGATCCATCACATGCTGTGTTAAGAACACATCCTGGAAGCCATCCAGCTGCCTCTGCTCCTTGGTCACCTTAGAGGACATGGTTCCCCAGTTTGTACCTGACATATTAAGGTCCCCCATCAACACCACTCCTTCCCCTTTTGGTCCACACTGGGCAATGATGTTGTCCAGCAAGCCATCCTCTAGAACATCACTCATCCCGGGGGGCCTATATGCTACACCCTTAGTCCCTTAACTCCATAGTGTCTTATGGCACTAATACATCTGTAAGCCCCCTCTATGTAAGGGGTTTACTTTCATCATTAGGGTCCCACTTTTGTGCCTTTCCTCCAGTTTAAGGGTTTGTAGTTTTTTGGGGAAGGCACATTCGAACTTTACTGGAGACTGCCACTAGGGCAGGCTCCTTTAACTTAAAAGCTGGGAGCTCGGGTAGCCTGGGGGAGATAGGAGGCTGGCTGGAGATGACAGGCAGGCAGGAAGGAGCTCATTGTGGTCCTGGTTTGGGGCTGTATTCCAGGGGACCCTCCAGTGAGTCCAAGGTAGTGCCGGGAACAAGGCAATGTGGCACCAGTAACTTGTAACTTGAGGTGCGGGGGAAGAGTATTAGTTAGCCAGCCAGTGTTGTGTGGGGCAGATGGGCCTCCAGGGAGACAGGGGTGGTGAGAGTGCCCTAGGAGGTAGCTTGGTGGAGTTCTGGGCACGTGGGAAGTAGGCCTGGACCACCAGGATTGGAGGTTTCATGGCAGAATTCCTCCAGGGGAGGGGTGGTGGCAGCTTCCATCCTGGCTTCTGGTGTGGCAGGGTTGTCCAGGCTTGTTAAAGTAGGTGTCTATGGGGCCTGCTTGGAGGAGCAGGCTTTGGGACTCCAATCATAAACTGGTGGGCAGCAGGTAGTTTTGGGACAGACCTTGGGAAACCTTTGAACCTGGTAGCTTAAAGCAAGCACAGGATGAAAGGTGTGTGTGGACACAGACCAAAAGTAATTTGAAGGCCCCCCTATTCTATATGTGGACAGGAAACCAGGTGTGACTTTAGCCATGATTTAAGGGGATTCCGGCATCCGTGAGGTTTTGGAATGAATGGCCAGGGAAGGAAAAGTCCTGCGTCCCTTGGCACGGGACCAGATGGGGGAAACAACTTGATTCTCCGATGGGTGGGAGACTGACCAGGGGAATATGGTAAAGACAAGTAAAATCAGTGATACACTTACCAGTGCCAGAGGGTAGGTTGGGCTCTATGGTCCAATGAATGTCCGATGGAGCCCTTGGGTAATAGCAAGTTCTGAGGTTTCTTCAGCTGCTTGGAGCAGAATGCTACCTAGTAGGTTTGTTCTCTCAATGCCTCACTGATATTGTAAATAGTCAGTACTCCATGGAGCAGGATGGCTGATATGTTTTAAACAAGCAATGAGAACCCCTGGGTCCTGGCAGAAATCACTGGGACTGCAGTTGTAATAAATTGCTTTGTTGCTTATTCCTGAGTGCATGAGAGTGGTTTTAAGGATTACTAGATAGATGAATTTCAGAGAACTTAATGAATTTCTAAACAGATTTCTTTGGGGGAGTTTAAAGTTTGCAGCCCCGATGAAGACAGTGCTTCCTGGGCTGGGATGCTGGTGTGAGACTCCTAAGAAGAAAGAAGAAAAATAGGTTTCCAGTTCCATCTGGCAGTATCCAGAGGAGTGGCGAGGGGTAGCAGTTTCCATTGTGCTGCAGTAGGACCTGGGCCATGGTAAGACAACATCATTTTATTCTCCATGGTAGTTTAATGTTCTGGTCTTGGTCTCATTGAGTAGCCCTTCCCTTCCCTTCTTGTACCATCAGGACCCCACAAACAAATGGGAAGGTGAGGTGGCTACATATCTCTATCCATTTCTAAGCCTATGCCAAAATACTGTTTGATGTCTTGTGGTACCTAATGTTCGCTGACCAGGTATCTTAACTCCCTGGGGTCTAGCTGAACCACTTTCCTCTTCCAAGCATGCTTTGATATCACTCTTATATCTGGCAGAACATCCACTCCCTATCCGTCTGCATTCTGTAAGTGCTTGATGCCGCAGCCAGTGGTAAAACAATTCTGCTGACTGCGAACGAATGAATGAAAAATAACTTTTTATATAGGAAGTACAAAATGTAAAAAATACATCTTGACATTTCATGTTGTAAGGGCTTTAGCCCTATTTACAAGACAGTCCTGTGAAAGTTGTTACAACATAATAAAATCTCTCATAGAATGGTACTATAGTGTATGGTGGAACGCTGTTCCACATGGAAATCCATGCCTGAAACAGCGTTGTTGTGCTGCACTCAGTGTGTCAGGATGCTGTTGTGCTGCACCAAGTACTTCACCAGTGCAGCACAACAACATCGAACGTGGGCACGCATGCGTAATTGACCAGCCACGGTGGTGGGGAAGTAAGTGGCACGATGGAAATGCTGCCTGAGAAAGGCATTTTTTTATTGGAGACCAGTTTGGGGGATAAAGGAGTGCCGCCCATGATTGTCCATACACTATAAAAGATTGTGTATGAGCAACCATGCGAGTCTATATTAGTATATAGAGGATTGTGTATAAGCAATCATACGCAACAAGGCAGCTGAACAATCTCGAGGTTTCCGTGGTAACGGACCTCTCGACCTTTGCTCTTGAGGGCTCCGGTTACCATGGAAACCTCTGGATCATACAACTGACTTGTTGTGTATGATTGCTTATGCACAATCCTCTATATACTAATATAGACTCACAACATTAAATACACATTCATAAATTAACAATGACATTCTGTAAACATAGCAGCTTTCAAGTTTGATTTGAGTTATGCAATAGACAGCATAGTTCACATACTGTGTGGTAATACGTTTCAGTATTGAGATGCCTGAAAATTCAAACTTTTTTCCTCAAACTTAGTTCTGGCTAATATTGGTATAACCTTATTTTGTGATACAGCTCTAGTAGATTTTCGTTCTTTCTTAACTTATTTAGTAATGTAACTGAAATGTAACGTGTGGGATGTTTTACCAGGTATTTATGCACAAAATTTAACCAGACTACTCGATTCCTATCCTCTAAAGTATGCCAATCCAACTCTTTGGACATGTCACAATGGAGTGTATTAAAACTACAACCCAATATGAATCTAGCCAATTGATTATATACCTTGTCCAGTTTTGACAAAATCTGTTTATTTGCAATTTTATAAATGATACTACTATATTCCAAAGCTGGCAATATCAACTGTTCAACCAATCCCTTTCTCGTTTTTAATTTAAATTTTTTTGAGGTCCATCTTAAGGCCCCTAATTTTTTATTAGTATTTCTCAATACCTGTGTGACATGTTTAGAGAATTTTAAGTTGTTATAAAAAGTAATTCTCAAGTATCGATACTCTACCTTCTCAAGCTTGGAATTATTGGAAGTAAATATTTCCAACTGTTTTTCATCTCCTGCCTCAAACTGCAGCACTTTGGTTTTGTTAGTATTTGCCGAAAGCTCCGACCTGGTGAACCATCCCCCGACACTGTCAAAATCTTGTAATTTTTGCCTGAGTTCATCCTGTGTTTCAGCTGATGTAATTATAGCCATATCATCAGCATATAATCTTAAACTCGAATTTTTCTCTTCAGGTGGAAGACTATTATTAAATACCAGAAATAGTAAAGGACCTGAGGTACTTTGCGGTATATGTGCTTTCTGAAGGACAAAACTCCATTTACTGCTACTCTCTGAGTACGGTCCTTTAGACAAGACTGTGCATCAGCTTCCCCTGGCACAAAATGAAAATATTAACTGACATTATTTTTAGTGGACATCTACAGTAGTATTTGTCCCTGCACAGGGAACAGCAGCTCTACTCCTCTGTCACTGTTTTATCACTGATTGTGGCACCAAGTATTTGGGAAATAGATGGGAAGGGGTGCTATTTGTCAGTTTGTTTTCAAATCAGCCAGTGAGAGGGATGCAGTGCTGCAAGATACCAAGGAGTTATCAGATATGGCAAAGGCTAAGGACCAGAGTACCAGCTCTGAGAGTGGTGTATCCACACAGGTAAGTATCATGACATGTTCTGCAAAGTGAAAATAAAATGCCTCATTTGTTTTTCTGAATGATATTCATTATTTTACACAGACATACAGTGGCATCTAAAAGTTGACTACCTTGAGGTACCACTGAGACACTCAGGTTACAATCTGCATTGACTGTAATGTAATTGTGCCTCAGTACACCTCATTACAGATTATCTTTTGTCCAACTACCACTGTATGCGCGCGGACACACACACACACACACACACATATACACACTCACACACATATATAGATTAAGGTACCAGTTTGCTGAAAGAATCTGTGGCTTCTAAAACATAGAACAAAGCAATATATTTGGTATTTGGAAGAAATGGTAGGGGATCTAGCAATGTCATAATCATACCTCTCAACCATTTGTCACTGAAGTGAGAGACATGGGCATTCACAATGATGGACAATGATGGACATAGGACCTCATAATGAAGGACACGTCTTCAAACATGGAGAGAAAATCTCAGAACACTGTGGAAACCATTGTGTTTACCTGTACAACATTTATTTTTTTTAATTTAGCATTTTAGGATACTGTAAATCTCTACTTTATAGTCTAAATTTACTGCACATTATCTGAGTGGGCAGCATTCCATGAGAGAGGCAAGGCAAGGCAAGGCAAATTGTATTTGGATAGCGCTCACTCCTGGAGGCTCTGGGTGCTTCACATTAAAACAAACAGTAAAACCACAGAAGTAACATATCACAAAAAACTACATAAATACAATAAAATTAAAACTGCAGCATAATAAGGCAGCACTTGTCAAACTACTTCACTCGGGAAGGCCAGAGCAAAGAGATGAGCCTTGAGACCCTTCTTGAAGTTCTGTACCGATGGAGCCTCCCTAAATGATATAGGAAGGGTGTTCCATAGGACTGAACTGGTGACACTAAAGGCCCTGTCACTGGAAGTTCTCAATTTGGATGACAGCCAACACCTGAGCTTCCAGTGTCAGTTTGTCATCAAGGATAATGCCAAGATCTCACAGCTTAGAGGAGGCCAACAGTAGTGCAGAACCAAGGTGATGACCCAGCATCCGAGCACTGTTGGCATTCCCATGACCTGGCTCAACCACTAGTATCTCCGTCTTGTCCAGTTTCAGTCACAACCAGCTGGAGGACATTCAGTCTTTGATCTCTGCCAAGCAATTATTTAGCACTCCAACGGTGGCTGATGTTTTAGGGGAAAAGGAAAGAAACATCAGGGGATCATCTGCATAGCAGTGAAATCCCACACTGTAGTACCTAATGAGTTCACCCAGGGCAGCATATATACTGCAAATAACATGGGTGACAAGATTGACCCTGGAGGCACTCCATAAGGCAAGGGCTGCAGGGTGGAGGAGAAATTCCCCATAACCACCCCTTGCTTCCTGCCCAAGAGAAAGGACTCAAACCAGTGGATGACAGTGCTAGCGAGTCCACGATACTCTCTGAGGTGATCAAGCAGCACCATGTGATCCACAATGTCAAAAGCTGAGGAGAGATCCAGGAGAACAAGAATTGACCATTCTCTCCTATCCCTTGCCCTGAGGAGATCATTATGCACCCTGATGCTGTTTCAGTACAATGCTTGGCCCTGAAACCTGACTGGAATAGCTCATGATGTCAAAAGTCACGAGGTGTTTACAAGCTGCTGTGCCAATTTCTCAACAACCTTACCCCAAAAGGGAAGGTTGAAGATTGAGCAGTAATTAGCTAGAACATCAGGGTCAAGAGATGGTTTCTTTAGAGGGTCTCTCAGACCTCTTTCAAGGTATCCACCTGACTATTCCTGCGAATACCAGGCCAATGGAATCAACACATCTCATCAGAAAATGCATCGGAGCTGGGTCCAGTTCACAATATGTGTGCTTCAGCCCAGAGATAACCTCAATGACCTCAGCCACCTTCACTGGATTAAACTCCTCCCAGACATAAGGAGTGCATTGATTCCCCCTAGATTGACCACTGTGGACTACATTAGGGTCCACTGAAGGGATCCCCTGACAAACAGAGGACACCTTATCAGAGAAGAATGAAGCAAACTCCTCAAATAATGAGACTGAAAAAGCTTTTCTTGGCTGCAGGCAGACTGGATGTAGAAGTCTGTCTACAGTCCAAAAAAGCTGAGCAGGTCTGTTCTTCCCTGCAGCAATCTCCAGTATAATGCAGTGGGCTAAGGCTCTGAGCTGCAGATCTGGAGACCTGGGTTTGAATCCCATAGCCATCTAGGTGCATACTGTGTGATTCTGAGCAAGTCACTGAACTTCCTTGTGCTCCCAGATCGCATCAGGAAACAAGCTTCAGCTTAGTGTGCTACTCCTGGTTAAACAATGTTAATTTCCCTTTCCATTTTCCCTTACCCTGCCTAGGAAGGAACTCTGCCTTCCTATGGGTGCTTACCCCCTGGTACTCAGAATAGTGAGGGCACAGAACTAGTTAATCCTCATCCATTCAGGTCCTCCACCAGCAATGCTCCATCCTCTGACCCTTGATCTTCATCACCTTGAGATCTCCATCGAACCAGGATGATCTCAAATGAGAGAATCTGGGTCATACAAGGACTGGTGTGATGGTATCAAGCGCGCAGTAAACCGCCCTATTATAGGTGGCAACTGCCTCGCTCATGCCAGCGGCACATGTAGCGACTACACTAGATAGGTAATCTGCCACCAATAGTCCCTCTGGGGACAAGCCCCTTAATGGGTGGTAACTGACCATCTCCACAGGGGAAGGACCATCAGGGGCGCTCCTAATGAGAACTCCACTGTGTAATGATCAGCCCACATGACCTGATCAATCTTGAGGCTGGTTACCTCAAGCCCCAGAGAGAATACCAGATCCAAAGTGTGGCTGTGGTGGTGGGTCGCAGAAGTAATGACTTGTGACAGGCCCAGTGATGACATTAACTGGAGGAGGTCAAGCCCAAATTGCGAGGATATGTTATTGACCCAGGCATTGAAGTCCCCCAGAACTAAGCATCTGGGAGACTCCAACACCTCACTGCTGATGAAGTCTGCTACCTCCTGCAGGAATTCTCCCCCAGCCCTGTGGGATAGTAAATGAGAAGAATCCTGCAGCCTGCACCTGGACCCCCACATACCGCCACACATTCAAAGCACCTGGTAGTCCTCACTGGGTGCAGGTGAAGTTCAGATCAGATCTAAAACAGATGGACACCCCACCCCTGCATTCCCACCTCAGGTAGTTATCACAGAGCACCCAGTGGGGATGGCTGCCTCCAAAACAGGCCCAGCATCATCGCCCAGCCAAGTCTCTGTGATGCAAGCCAGATCGAAAGAGGAAATTAAGTCCACCATAATTGTGGTCTTGTTTTGTATCGATCTGGCTTTGCGTAACACCATCCGGAGGGGACTGGAAGTTGCTGCAGCCCCTCTGGCTGCCTGCCCACTCTCTCTGGTAGGAACCCTGGGGACAGAAACCAATCAGTGAAAGTAAATGAAAACAGCGGAGCAGAAAAGAAGCCAGCAAAAGTCCATGTCCAGATAGCCAAACTAGGGCTTAGACAACACGCAAACTCAGATGGAACAAAGTATGCTCAGAATGCCAGCTTCCAGTGCTAATGTTGGCAGTTACCAGTTACAGCACCAGTTTGTCCTTGAGATCTGCCCAAGAGCTAAGCCAAGAAGTTTCCCACTCCTCTCATGGGTGGGAGCAAGATCAAGAAGAGCCAAAAATTCTCACCAGATCTGTGGACAAGATGCCGCTCTCACCTGGCTTGTAGATAAAAATAGGCTGCAAGAGCCAGGCAGACGACAAACCAGTGTGCCAGCCTAGGCTAAAGTTCTATTCCAGAAGTCCCATAAAACACTTTCCAATTCTCTGACAGCCCCAGAAAGTCCCAGGAAGAAGATTTAGGTCTCAGGAGGGCCTTTCCTCTGTCACCCAATGCTAGTACAGTTGACTCTGGGACTAAATGAAACAGCCGCAGACAGCAACGTTATCCTGAGGGGCAGCAAAGCTCTCACCTTTGCACTACTTTGGTTACCCCTGCCACCTACCACTGTCCCTCTAGCCAACTCAGTTGGCCCTAGACAATCCTGGTCACTTCTCTTCAGAGGAAAACAGACCGATGAAGTCTCTGGCTTCCTCCAAACTCAGGACAGCTACTAGAACCTCTGAAAAAGAAACCAGCCACACGTCTCCTGTGATGCACCTTCAGGTCCGTGCAGACCATTTAGCAGCACCGTAACCACTAGATGGTAAGGAAGCTCTCGCAGTCCGCTTCAAAATTGCTAGAAATTCACAGCACAGAGCATTTCAATTTCCCTAATTAAAAATAAATGCTATGCTCCAACTCTACCTCATTGCTTCAGACCTGCTTAACACTAAGTGCCAATGCTAAGCTGACTAAAATAAGATAACAAGTTAACAACAAAAGTTAGCTCAAAAACTTAGCTTGATTCTCCCTAAAAGTGCTTTGGAGACATAAACAGGAGCTCATTCAGAGCTGCTGCTGACAGCAGCCCAGCATGGCTGCCAACTTGCCTCATGTCTCCCTGCTTGCAAGTGCCTGCTAAGACTCATCCTTGTTGCTCCTAGCTCCTGCCCCAGTGCTCCCTAACTTGACTAAATGTCCCAGCAAACAATGCTGAGATGTCTTTTCAGTATGTCCTTGTATTCATGACTGTATGTAAATACTGTTCTATGTGCAATGTTATTGATTTTAATATTATTTAATTTAGCCTGTATTGTTCCCTGCTCCCCTCTCCCGGGTCATACTTGGAAATAAGCCTTGGCTCAGTGTGCCTTTCCTGGTCACTGAGATTTTTAAATAAAATAAAATAAATACATTTTGAGGGGTAAAATGAGAGACGCACCTCCTAATCAGGGACACTTGAGAGAAATGGCCATAACGGTGGTCAGTTTGTAATTCAGGGTCACCCCTCGGAGCTGACAGTAGGCAGCACAACCGCAGATGACATACAGATTGAGCATTCTCAATCCCCCTCCCCAATCTACAACAGTGCCTTCTTCTGCCTGGGCTTACCATGTAACTGTAAATGACATGTACCTTAAATGTTGGTGTGGCTTACACTTATACAGTACGTGCCGTTATGTATCTTACACTTGTATACAACGTATCATAAACCTGTAATTCCATGTACTATGAGTTGTCCTATACCTGTAATTGTATGTAATATTGTTTATCTTACACCTGTACTTGTATGTAATATCATTTATCTTACAGATGTTCTTGCATAATTTATTATACACTAACGATGCTGTTGTTACTTTGTTATTGTGTAACTACCTGTGATTTGGTCACCTCTGAAAAGGGCTTCTGAGCTCAAAGGTTTTCTGAATACAGTAAGCTAAATTCTTACTTCTATCAGACTTTTATTGTTTTTCACTACTCTTTCTCCCTTGTCTCCTCAGACTATGTTCCTTCTTATTCTCATCATCTTTCCCATACTATTTACCCTGATGTCCTACTTCTATCAGACTTTTACTGTTTTTCACTACTCTGTCTACCTTGTCTCCTCACACTATGTTCCTTCTTATTCTCACCATCTTTCCCATACTATTTACCCTGACATCCATCCCTTCTACTTCCCTTCCTACTATGCCCAAGTCCATTTTTATGTATCCTCTCCCCTCTTCACTCTACCTGGTGACTGGACACTTCAATCCTTTAATCTCCCTCTATCCACTTAGCATCTATTCATGCCATATTGCCTTCACATAGCTAGTCTTCTAGTTATACCCCCTCCCCTGTATCTCATAAGACCTCCCTTCCTCAGAGATGTATATCGCTCCCCTCTAAATTGCTTACTGTTTTACTACTTCTCTCAGCAAGGAACACTGAACCTAACCCTGGGCCTTCCCTACTTTCCCCCGTTGTCCTTCCAAAAGGATTAAAGGTACTCCATCTCAACATCAGGAGCCTTCTCCCAAAGGTAGACCTGCTCCAGCCTCTTATAATTAGCCTAAAATCCAATGTGTTGATCATCACTGAGTCCTGACTTTCCTCCAAAATTCCTGACTCCTCTGTCTCCATCCCTGGTTACTCCCTCTTTCATCGGGACTGGACATCAGGGGCGGGGGCTAGCCATTTACATTGCATCATCGATCCAATAAACCCTCTCCCTCTTCATTTCCTCCCCCGCTGCCTATGATCTTCTACTACTCAAGCTTTCCTTCCACTACTCCCTTCCAATTTTTGTTGGTAGTATCTATTGCTGCCTAAGTCTCCCATCTTCCGATATCTAAGATCCTATCTGTCTCCTCAATACCCACTTGTCAGCTGGAGAACTCCTCATACTTGTGGATTTCAACGTAAATTAGCTTTCCAGTACTGAATCCAAATTCGACAACCTCATCTCCTCTCAGAATATCACACAACTGATCTCAGACCCAACTCATTTAAACCATAAAACAGGTAAGCACTGCCTTATAGGCTTAGTTCAGGAGTCCTGCCTGATGCACTCAATGACCATCACATGGTCTACTGCATGTGCAAAATTCATCACCCTAAAGCACCACCAAACATCTTCTTCTGCTCATTGAGGTCATTAGATTTGTCCTCCCTTCATGAGGATCTCGTTGGCATTGACTGGTCTCCAATGGCAAATGATTCCGCTGTTGACTCAGCCCTGGCAAACTTCAAAACCAGGTTTTTGACTGTCTGGGAACATCATGCCCCTATCAGGAAAACTAGGGTCTGAGGTTCTCACCTCCTCTAAGTAACAGCTGAACTAATTGCAATCTTAGACCTGGTTCTCTCAAATGGAGATGAAGAGAGGATCACAGATGTAGAAGTGGGTAGCCATCTGGGAACTAGCGACCATCGAACAGTATGGTTCACAATAAACACAGCAATAGAGTCAAGTCATACAAAGGCAAAAGTACTGGACTTTAGGAGGGCTGACTTTGCCAAAATGGGTGAGTGCCTAAGGAATGCACTAGCAAATGGGCAGGAAGGAGGGGTGGAAGAACAATGAGAAATAATAAAAACTGCCTTCACAGAGGCAACAAGCCTTTGTGTGAAGCAAATTAACAAAACAAAATGATGTAAGAAACCACTATGGTTCTCAAAGGAAGTAGCAGTGAAGGTTCAAGAGAAACAGAAAGCATTCAGGAAGTACAAGGAATCACGGAAGGAGCAGGACAGGGAACTGTATCAGTTAAAGCGAAGGAAGCTGGGAAGGCAGTCAGAACAGCAAAGGCCCAAACCGAGGAAAAGATAGCCAACTCAGTTAAGAAGGGGATAAAACCTTTATAGGTACATCAGGAGCGAAGGAAGACCAAGGGAGGGCTAGTGAGGCTTAATAAAGAGGAGGAGGGTGGGCAGAGGGAGACTGTGAAAAGGCAGAGATACTAAACAAATATTTTTGCTCAGTATTTACAAAGGAAGTGGGAGGTACCTAAAACAAACAGTAGAAACACTCTGGATACAGAAGTTGATACCAGCCCATTTACAGAAGAAAGGGTTCTGAAAGAACTCTTAAAACTGAAGGTGGACAAAGCAATGGAGCCTGATGGGATTCATCCCAGAATTCTAAAAGAACTAAGGGTAGAACTAGTGACACCACTGACTACCCTCTTTAACAAATCATGGAAGGATGGGGTGGTACCCGAGGACTGGAGAAGGGCAGATGTGATTCCCCTTCACAAAAGTGGGAGCAAAGCAGAAGCAGAAAACTACAGACCTGTTAGTTTAACTTCAGTGGTAGGGAAAATGATGGAATCACTTCTGAAGGAAAGAATTGTTGAGTATCCAGAGGCCAGAGGGGCTCAGGACCCAAGGCAGCATGAATTCACAGCGGGAAGGTCATGCCAGACAAATCTGATAGATTTCTTTGACTGGGTGACCAAAGTAGTAGATCAGGGAGGGGCTGTGGACATGGCCTACCTAGACTTTAGCAAGGCATTTGACACAGTCCCACACAAAAGATTAATATACAAGTTAGCCAGCCTGGGAGTGGGTCCCAAGATGACAGCCTGGGTAAAGAATTGGCTGGAGAATAGGACACAGAGAGTAATAGTAAATAGAGTCCACTCTGAAGAAAGGAGGGTTACTAGTGGGGTACCGCAGGGTTCAGTATTAGGACCGGTCCTCTTCAATGTCTTTATAAGCGACATTGCAGAGGGACTGGAAGGAAAAGTTTGTCTCTTTGCAGATGACACAAAGATCTGCAACAGAGTTGATGCACAAGGTGGGGTAGAAAGGATGAGAAGGGACTTGGCAAGGTTAGAGGAATGGTCAAATGTATGGCAGCTTAGATTCAATGCTAAGAAGTGCAAGGTAATGCACCTGGGAAATAAAAACCCAGGGGAAAAGTACACAATGCAAGGTGAGATACTAACAACAACAAAAATGGAAAGGGACCTGGAGGTAGTCCTATCAAATGACCTAAAGGTGGGCAAGCAATGTGAGAGGGCAGCATGGAGGGCTGGGGGATACTGGGATGCATAGGGAGAGGCATCATCAGTAGAAAACAGGAAGTTATTATCCCTGTGTACAGACAGTTGGTGAGATCCCATCCGGAGTACTGCGTGCAGTTCTGGAGACCCAATCTCTGCAAGGAAATAGACAGGATGGAGGCTGTCCAGAGGAAGGCAACTAAAATGGTGCAGGGTCTGCACCGGAAGACATATGAAGAGAGACTTAAGGAGCTGAATATGTATAGCCTCGAGGAAAGGAGGGAGAGGGGGGACATGATAGAAACTTTCAAGTATGTCAAGGGAATCAACAAAGTCCAAGAGGGTAGCATCTTTCCAAAAAAGAGGTGTGCAAGAACAAGGGGGCACAATTTGAAGATAGAAGGGGGGGCTCAGAGGTAATTTAAGGAAGTATTTTTTCACAGAGAGGGTTGTGGATGCATGGAATGGCCTTCCGGAGGAGGTTGTGGAGTCAAAAACAGTGGTGGAATTCAAGCATGCATGGGACAGTCATAAGGCAATTTTAGGGGGTGGGGGTAGGAAGAAGTAGGCTGCTGGTTAACTAGGATCTGCAGCTTATCCATTAGGTAAGGAAATGAGCAGACTGGGTGGGCCAAGTGGTCCTTATCTGCCGTCAAAATCTATGTTTCTATGTCAGCTTGCACGTGACCAAGTGTGGCAGACATACAAGGCCTCAGGCATTCCTGGTGACTTGCACATATATTGTTCTGTCCAAAATACCTGCATAAGAGCCATCAGATTTGCCAAATTAGAATATTTCTCCTCCACCTTCCAGCAGAATCTTAACAACCCATCCAAATTCTAGAAGGTAGTTCATGCCCTATTCTCCTCCTCCTCCTCCCCCACCCAATCCCTTCCACCAGTCCTAAAGAAAAGTGACTGTCTTATTTCAGAACCTTCCTCTATAGCTATCAAATTCAACACCTTCTTCACTATCTGGGCTTTTTCCCATCTGGCTTCTTTACCTCCTATAGTTTACACTCCATCAGCTCCTTCCACATCCCCTCCCCCACCCCATCTCTCCTTCTCATCTGTCTCCACCACTGACACCCTGAAAGCCCTTCTGGCCCTTAATCCCCAAAAGGGAAAAAGCCAGGATGGGCTTGACCTTAAGCTCCTACATCTCTCTGCCCATGCCATTGCGTTCCCACTCACCTACCTTCTAAATCTCCTAACTGTCCACTGTCCCTAATGCCTGGAAGCTTGTGACTGCCGTACCTCTTCCCAAGTGTGGTAATTCAACTAATCCTGATAAATACCATCCAATAGCCTTACACCCAATCCTTGCTAAACTCCATGGTCATGGCTGAACTTTTTCCTTTCCTTGACTCCTCTTCCTTCTTCACCCCTTTCCAGTCTAGTTTCTGGAAAGCTCACTCCACCACAACTTCTTTGCTCTGGCTCATTGTCTTCACTCTCCCGGGCATGGATCAGGGCCACATCACCTCTGCCATCTTTGTTGATTTGGCCAAATCCTTTGATACTGTTGCATGCACTCTGCTCCTCATCAAGCTTGAATCAGCTGGTTTCTCTGAGTCTGCAACTGGGTGGTTTCATTCCTATCTGATGGGTAGGCCCCAACTTGTTAAAGTAGGCAACTCAATCTCCCCTCCCCTCCCATTTAATACTGGTGTCTCTCAAGGCTTGGTACTTTGGACAAATCTCTTCTCTATAGTTCTGAATGACTTACCTTCTGCCTGCTTAACAGCTGATATTCACATGTATGTGGATGATACTGTTTTGTATACTTCAGGTACTTCCCCATCTAATGTAGCGTCCCACCTTCAACTGGCTTTCAATAATATCCAGTGTTGGTTTCATAAAAAACAACTACCCTTCAATACTAATAAGACAGTCTGTATGACTTGTGGTTCTAGGCAAAGGCTCACCAGACTTGCAGCCACTCCTACTTTCCACACTATTGATGGATCCCTATTAGATTATGTCTCCACCTTTAAATACCTCTGGCTCTGGCTCAAGAAGAAACTTGACTTCTTTGCACATGTAGATGTTATCCACAAAAAGCTTTGCCCCAAACCAGGTGATTTGTACAGACACTGTGGCTGTACCCTCCCGAGGGCCCACTGTGAGACTGTGCAAAAGATGATCCTCCCGATCTTTGACTTTGGAGATGTGGTTTACAGTGCTGCTCCCGAGATAACCCTCACCAAACTGGACACCCTTTTCAATTACTTAACACATCAGAACAGTCAGATCTGTACTATCAGAAACCTTCTAGCTCAGATTCCATTTAAATGAAAATGGTATTTCCTAACAGTAATTGTGTCTGCTTGGATGACAAATTGATGTATTCCAGAAAGTATGCTAGAAAACTGCCATTCAAGAGATCTCCATAACTGAAATTACAGGATTTCTTTTGAGCTTCAAAATGTTGATTAACCAAACACTTACATGTATCTTTTGTATTATGGGATATATTTTAGGGATCAAAGTCATGGGGGTTGTGCTGCTGTGTACCTTTCTCTTTTTCTCCCTCTCTTCTCTTGTCTCTCCTTCTTCTTTCCACCCCCTCTCTCTACCTTCCACTTCCCTCTCCCTTTCTCCCTCCCTCCCCCTTCCTCCCCATTGGAGCCGACCTTAGCTGGTATGAACTGTGCAACCACACTGAGCCACAAGAAACAAGCATTTGTCAATGCTGAATGTTTGCTTGCTGGTATTGGCATTGGTACTGGATGAGTTAGAGAGATACATAATAGGAATGGCAGTGGAGTACTGAACTAATGCCGACCCTCACCACCACCCTGCAGAGACTAACATGCATTGGGGTGTGCCTTTAGGTCGTCGGCCATAATGCTTATGCCAATCCACCTCAACCCACCCAGCAGACACTGACAGGTGTCATGGTGTGCCATGGGGTCTTCAGCCCTTATGCTCACTCCATTCCATAAGGAAATAAGCTGAGATGGGCGCAGTATAGGAGAATGAGGCGAATTTTAGGGCTGAAGGCAGAAGGCACACCTTGATGCCTGTCAGTGGCTGCAGGGTGGAGGTGGGGATGGAATGGCATCATCATTATGGTCTATGGCCCCCGATGCTTGTCAATCTCTATAGGGTGGGGCATTATGGTCGGAAATCCTAATGCCCTGGACGTTTGTTGGTATTTTTGCTCCAAATTTCCAACATGGGCTTTTTGGGAACCCACCTCATGAACAGTGGCACTATCATTTCATTACTCAATCCCAAACTGTGATTTTGCACAGCGAATGCAGCATTCAGCGCAACAGGTGCAAAAATACATTTTGGTAAGGATATGAAAAATGACATATGTACTCTTCATGGGGAGGTGTGAAAAAATGTCAATGTTAAAAATCTGGAGTGAAAACATGAAAAAGTGACAACGTTACAAGCATGTGTAGAAATTATGAAACGCATGCTCATAACACAGTCATTTTCTGAAATTTTTTCACCAAATTCTCAACATGGTCTTTTTGGGATCTCCCCTCATGAGCAGTGGCACTGTGATTTCATTACTGTGTCCCAAAACTGGATTTTGCACAGTGACTGTGACATTCTGTGTCACAAGTGTGAAAACACATTTTAGGTAGGAAGCAAAAAATGACAGCTATACTGTTCATAAGGAGGTGTGAAAAATGACAATGTTGAAAATCTGGAGTGAAAAATATTAAAAATTGGTGAAGTTACAAGTGTGCTTACAAACTGCACAACACACACTCGTAATGCAGTCATTTTTTGGAGTTTTTTTTTACCAAACTTGCAACATGGACTATTTGTGACTCCACCTCATGAACAATAGCACTGTCATTTCGTTAATCGGTCTCAAAAGGTGATTCCCTGCAGTGACCACAAAATCAACTTTTGGGACGGAGAAATGAAATGATAGTGTGAGAGTTCACGAGGTGGGGTACCAAGAACCCCATGTTGAAAATTTGAGACCAAAGCTCCAAAAATAGGCTGAGATATCAACCTAAATTTAACCCCCCCATTCACTGCCATTATAGGGCTTACTGTCATTTCTTCAGTTCCCAGTTGGTCTTTGAAGAGTGCAGACATGTTACTGGTCCACAGAAGATCATTGCTCCCAACCTCTGCAGGTATCAGGTGAGAGGTAGTGTGGAGAGATGGGGTGTGCAGAGGGAGGGTGCGGGTTGGGGAAGGGGGGACTAGGGAGATGATGAGGGACCATTTTCTTTTTTACAGGTAAAAAAAACAGACCTCCGGAGACAGTTTGCTTTATTACAGGGGAAAACAATTTAGGTACACCTGGTAGGCTCCCAGTGTGCCACAGTAATGGGGTGGAGGGGGGACACATGCCAATGTGGGGATTGGGCACTCTGATGTCGGCTTTTCGGAGAGTGTGAGTGTGTGTGTGTGGGGGTGATGGTGTGTGTGTGATGGGGGGCAGCAGCTTATTTATTTATTGCAATGTTTCACCAAGTTCATATCTTAACCATGCACATTACTGTGCACTGTAATGTAGCTGGGTTCTCCACACTGTGTGCCTGGTTGCAGGGGTGGGGAAGGGGGAAGCTGCTGCTGCAATCAGGGATGATGAAACTGTCCCTGATTGAGTGGCAGATTTCTTTCAAGTCCGGTGCTCGCTCTGAAACTGCCATCATCGGCAGCTTCCCTGTTGATTGGCTGCCGAGGGATACGCTCCTGAAACCATTCACTGGATTGGCCAAACACTGCCACACCTCTGCAAGGCTCTCCTCTCCTCAAAATATTTCTTATGCGCTGCGTGCACAAGCAAACATAATAGGGAGTTCCTGCCACACTGTGCAGAGTCACTTCTGACCACAAGATGGAGTAAGAGCTCCACAGAACAAGCCAGCTGTTAGTGAAACAGAGAGGGAACCGAGGTCAGAAAATGAGAACAGAATTTCTAAACTGCTGTTTGCTAACCTGCACAACAGCAGGCTGTATTCATTCTGAGTAACTGGAACTTCCCTGTGCTGGCTTTCTACTACCCCGAACTGCCAACCTGCACAGTTCAACTAAACTGAATAATGTTAGACAGAGCTGTTTTACTATAACTTGTACAGTTTTTCACAGGCTGCAATGTTACTTACAGTACTTAAATATTCAACATGTATATTTTATTCTGTCCTTAGCATCACCAAGCTGTAACTGTAGGGACTTGGTCACTACTGAGATATACAATTCTGTTTTATACCGCACAGCTGACAAGTGACTATGTGTAGGGACACCATGGGGAAGACCTCCAAAACAGCCTCCTGCCCAGGTATAATTCTGAAGTTACTCACTCTGTTTTAACCCCCAACCTAGACAGTGATACCGGAGCATTAAGGACCCCCTCTGCACTAAAAAATGTTTTAGATCCAATACGGCACTTATGTGGACGTCATCACAGAGACGCCTCCACCACACACTGAACTACACCTGTAATAAGCACCACAGAACGACAGCCACAAAACCATACATTAGTGTTCTCTACTCTCTGTTCTGTTACACTGTTCTGTTCTTTTTTTATTGTTAGTTAGGGGGCCCTACCACCAACACCCCTCATTTCTGCAGTTGGCAGCAAGCTGTTTTCTGACAAGTATGTTTCTTTTTTGGGGGGGGGGGCTCTGCCCCCTACATCCCCTGTTTCTACATTCAGAAGCTGTGTTCTTTCCAGTATATATTTTTTTAATTCTTTTTTTACTTGGGGCTGTTTCATCAGTCAACTGCCAACAAGTAAATAATAGAAAACTTCTGTTTGGTATTTTTCATGGAAAACTGTTTTGTGTATTGAGAAGTGTAAAAAATGCCAAACACAAGTTTTCCATTACTTTACTTGTTTTCCGTATATATATAGCACTGCACTGGGGAACTGTACCACTTACATTGTGCAGTGAGTGTGTGGTGATAGCTGCACTTGTACAGTGCTGTAGTTCCCCACGCCGATGTCTGAGCGCATGAGGGGTCCTTAATCCTCCAGTATCACCACCCAGACCACACATGCCCCCATTCTAGCAGCTTGCCCATGTCTGATTCCCCCGAGGTGGTTGCTGTTTTTAATTACTTCTTCAGCTCATATCTTCTAATATTTTGACAAGGAAATTTGGGACAATCTGGGAGACTGTCTTTCATGATATGTGGCATCATGAAACATAAGGATAAAAACTCAGAATAGTGAAACAAGGAACTGCATTTATAGCTTAATTTGGATTTAGTTTCTTAGAATATTATGATGTTGTGCCCTAAAATTGTGGTTTGTAGACCCTTCTCTATGTGGGCTGAACCATGTCCACGTAGGATGGATGTGGTGGAACAGATCAATTGCTTTCCATCTCTACAGAGTATGGACCTTTCTCTGTTTTTGTAGTTACAGAAGAAAGGCACCAGTGGACCATGAAAACAAGCATAACCTTTTGTAAAAATGAACACGTTTATTCAGTGTTCAAAACTGAAAGGCTGAGCCCCAGCATTTCAGTCACCCACGGGACCTTCCTAAAAATGGACACTCTAAACAGTCCAGATCACTTCAGTGTGTAATGTATTGCTTGTTTTATATGGGTGTAGCTAGATATAACCAAAACTAACAGCACCATCTTGTTGGCTTATTAAAGTGCACGAACTAGATAGGGATAGAATAAGGACATTTATGCATAAAAAGCCAAAGTGCTCTAAAACTGTACTGTGACAAAAAAATGAATATCCTATGAAAACCCCTAATACTTATGGCAAATACTTTCAGTGGAGGCAATGAAAAACTCTTCAAGCAGAAGCACATTAAAAACTTTCACTTTTTTTTATAAAATATTTTTTTTTGCTGAAATATGATGAACTGTGATTCGTTGCCTGTTTTCTCCTCAATGGTGCCTTTGTGCATTTGTCAGTGGTGCCTTTGAGTATTTAAAGGATATCAACAAGGTACCATTGCAGGACCTCTTCAGGAATAGCAGCTGTAGTAGGACAAGAGGGCATGACATGCCATGGGGAGGGGTAGGTTTCAGAGTAATAGTAGAAAGTTATTTTTTTACTGAAAGAGTAGTGGTCTCATGGAATGGACTGTCTCAGTGGGTGGTATAGGCAAAGACAGTAGAGCAGTTTAAAACAGCATGGGACAGACATGCCAGTAAGTTAACAAGTGATTCCAAGTAGGGGGTAGGAACAAAAAAAAACACGGGCAGACTAGATGGACCTGGTGGTCCCCATTTGTCAGCACAGTCTATGTATCTGTGAATCTACAGTATGTTCTGTTCCTATCTTTGCTTTTTTAATACTAACTAACTAACTAACTAACTAACTAACTAACTAACAAACAATGCAGATCTTTTATTCAGATGGTTTAACTTTTTTAGGCTCATTAAAATCATGCCACCATGCTATCCCTGTGACTGCACATATGAAACTACCTGCACGCTGACAGCTCTTGTCCATGCAGCTATCACTAAACACAATCCTCTGCGAGGGCAGGCAGAGAGAGTTTCACAGTGCGAAGTGTCCTGAGCGCACTTGAAACTGTTGAATCAGTCTGTGAAGTTGTTTGCTCTGTGTAATAAATATAACAAAATAATTTTTAAAGACGGTACCAATATTTTAATAGAAACCTTTTATTGAGACAGTGGGTTTCTTGTCTACTAGAATGCACACCTGCTCAGAATGAAGTAGAGATGGCTGCAGTACTGTTCGTGTAGTTTAGATTTACTAAATATATTTACCCAAACTAGATTTATGACATTTACTCTTTTTTCATCATACTACTGCTTATTTGTATTTTTTATGCTCACCACAAAGATAGTGGATGTTGTGTGTGTGTGTGTGTGGGGGGGAGACTGTGAATCATTTAGTATTCAGATCATGCATGGCTACATTTCATCCATCAGATGTTGTTGAATTAAAGAAACAAATACTAATGATGTATTTCAGTCAATGAGCTGCTACAGCTATAGACTGTTTTATGCTTATTCAAGTATCAGGGTCATGATATAGTGTTCTCTTGGTTCAAGTCCCACCCCTTACTCACTGTTTACATGTGTTTTGACTGTTCTTAGAAGCAGATTTATACTACCCAGTGATTCACATTTTGTGTCGTACTGTGTATACTAACAACAACAACTACAAAATATGTGAGCTACATAGACTGAGCACGGCATTCCTTATGGGTCTGTATGTTGAAATTGTTTCTTGCAGTGATATAGCTGGTATATATGAATATCTTCCAAACAGAAGGAAAAACTTCCTGAGTGCACTTCATAGCCATATGAATACTCTATATTTTTTAATATTGGTGTTTCCAGTCAAATACTTTACACTTTGCTGCACTGCATGTTAAATACTGTCAGTTACAGTCAGCCAATCCATTTTCATTCTTCTAAAACTTGCAGCTATTTTGGTTCACAACTTGATAAGCAGATTTGCAAATTGTTTGTGTGGTCAACTACCCCTTGGACTTGGATGTATTTGAGTAATGTGGTACTTGTTCTAACCTGAAAACTTAATAAACATTTTTATGGGAGAATAAAACATGCTGTGTGTGAATGCATGACCCCGGTCTACAGAACATCTGATAATTATGCCCTAACTGGAACTGGACATTTTTGTGAGGCTAGGGAAAGGGTGTTACAGTGGTCCCCTGATAAATGCTTGTATTTCATCATTAACCACTTACGATAAGTAAGTTCACTGTGAAAACTCAGCATTAAAATAATGATAAAAACTGTAAGAGCAGAGAAAAGTCAGTGTCAGTAACATAAATAAATACATAAATAAATAAATAACTGAATAGCAGTAATAATGAACAAGCGTGTGTTTTCTGTGTACCCAGCCCCTCAACCATAGACCTTGTGATGCCAGTGTAAATGCATGAGGTTATTAAATGCCCAGTACTGCTAACTAGAATAACTGATTGTTGCAGTTGGCAATGTCTACCCCACATGACAGATGGGCCTCTGCATAGTTTTTATTTATTTAATTGTAATTCGGAAAATAACCTTTGAGCAGGGCTCTTTTACAAAAATGTCATATCATGAAACAGAATACAAAAAGACACGCATTGTACAGATACAGTTAAAAGGTGCAATACAAGTGAATTCACAAAGAAAATGACAAGTTTTTACACAGGCAGTTGCATGGGGTGCAGCTGATTCAGTTTGGATAAAAATATACAGTACCCTCTTAGATTCACAGAAGGAGTTAAGAGGTGAGATACTAAATGGGCAACAAAGGGGTCAGCAAATTGGGGGAGAGATGGGATAGGTGCTAGGGTTGCATCCATAATGGTTGGCCTTGTCAAATAGAGAGTGAAATCATGGGGGAGGATAGGTGAGGCAACTCAGGTTGGAGAAAGGGCTGAAGGGAGTCAATGAGAGTAGAAAGGCCAGAGGGAGGTGGGGAGGTAGGGGTATGGGGTGAGGAGAGAAAGATAGGGGAGTAACAGCAGGTGGGGGGACTGGGAAGGGACACCTGATTAGATGGCTATCTGGGAGAGGACAATACAGTGAAAGGGTGGTCAAGAAGAGGGACATCAGGTGCCCCACAGACACTCACATGTATTCCTGGAGGCTAAGTGAAATTTCAATTTAAATTTGAAGGCATAGAGACTGGAGGTATTGTACAGGATCTCAATATCTCATTGAGCTAGAGGGGGGCTCTATGGGAGAAAGATTGTTGGCCTAGTGACGTTCTTTGAAGGGCACAGAGAGAGCATTCTGCATTCTTCCTCTAGTCTTGTAGATAATGTTACTGAAGCATAATCATTTCTTGATATATAGACTTATTGTTTTGATTGTCCTTATTGTATAAGTATGTTCACTATATCACATACTGACACTTATCAAGCCGCAGTGTTACTTTCCATTTTCCCAATATCATAAATGGTATTTTATTGTTACAATCATCTTGATAGTCTATTGATATGCATATCATAGTAACACACATGTAATGCTTTACTTTTGAAATATGGAAAATATTGTTGATCATGATTTTTTGGGTAATTGACTCAGTTCTCAGCATATGCAACAACTAAATTTGTATTACCAATGTTCATGATTATGTGACTTGTGTTTAGCAGTTCAGATCCCTCCACTTCAATAGCCCAAGTCACAGCACAGGTGAAAATAATCATTGTAAGGTACTATATTTTTAAATAATATTGAATTAATAGTGACAGAAAAAGAAAGAGCTAATGAGTGTGCGTGTGAAGGAGACAGAGATATATGAGAGGGGGTGCAGAGGTTGGCTGCCTGTAAAAGCAGATTGACTCATGCAGTCAGGTCAGAAGCTCAGGCCATAGTGTCTCTGAATAGCCTTTGTCCATATCACATATATTCTCCTAGTTTTGTTTACAGAACATAAAGGCTAATTCATATATTTAATGGCAAATAATGACCACTTGGACAACCAAGTCTGCCCATTTGTTGCTGCATCCACCAACCTTTCAGTGAAGAGGAACTGCCTGAAATCCCTCTGCAATTTTCCCCTTCCATATACATTTACCACCAGCACACAAACTGGGTTATGGTCCATGCAAACCACATTATTTCTATTTCAGTACTATTCAATTCCCGTATATAATATTAATTCCTGCCCATTGCTGGATGTTGTCCCTGAAGACCTGATGGTGGTTATTGACTTCTCGTTGTTTGACGATTTGTGCTCTGATCCTGAGCAGCAAGTGGTGGCCTATAATGAGGCCATCTCGGCTGCTCTTGATCAGATTGCACCAACTGTTCACCCCTTCTGTGCCGCCCCTGTTGCCTCTTGGTTTGATGGGGCGCTGATAGGGTTGCAGAGGTTGGGGCGTAGGTTGGAGCGTCGTTGGAAGAAGACTGCCTCTGAGGCCGACCATCTTATTTTGCTAGAGCATTATAAGCTCTACCAAACAGAAATTTCCCATAAGAAGGCAGAATTCCTGTCCAGGGAAATTTCTGTCGCTCTGAATCGACCGGCTCAGCTCTTCAGAACTGTCGACAGACTGTGCAACCCAGTCTGTCAGCAGATCTGTCGAGTTTTTATGCAGATTGACTGCAAGGAGATCGCTAGATTCTTTGTGAATAAGGTGGAAGACATTCGGAGGCAGTGTCCCCGACCCCACTCTAAGGTTGTTGCAGTCGATCAATATTTTGTCACGGAGCCTGGAGTTTCCTGGAGTTCCTTTAATCTACCGGATTTCGTAGACACTACGAGGATTGTCCGTGAGATGCGCCCAACATGCTGTAGTTTGGATCCGGGTCCTACTTCCCTGATCATGGGATGTAGTGAGTCTATTAGCCCGGTCCTTGCTCGGATTATCCGGTGCTCTTTAGAGACGAGAGTTTTCTTTAGCTCTCTGAAGGAAGGGGTGGTGACTCCCCTCCTGGAGAAAGCTTCCTTAGACCCGGATGACCTAGCAAACTACTGCCCGATCTCTAACCTCCCTTTTGTGGGGAAGGTTATTGAAAAAGTTGTGGTGGCTCAATTTGATAACCATTTGACCATCCATAGTTTATACGAACCTCTCCAGTCTGATTTTCGTAAGAGGCATAGCACTGAGACTGCTCTGGTTTGGGTGCTCAATGATCTCCTGATGGCGAGAGATTGGAGACACTGCTCTATTTTGGTTCTCCTTGATCTGTCATCAGCTTTTGATACTGTGGATCATGGGGTTTTGCTCAAACATCTGAGGTCCATTTGTGGACTTTCAGGTGTGGTCCTTAGATGGTTTTCATCTTACCTCGAGGGAGAATGCAGAGTGATCTAGGATTACATTCCTCCGGGCTTTCTCTGCCTTAGGGATACTGCAGGGTTCGTGCTTTCCCCCATGTTATTCACAGTATACATGCTACCCCTCGGAGACATTGTAAGATGGTATGTGCTGAGGTTTCACTGCTATGCTGATGATACCCAGCTCTACCTGTCTTTTGCACCTGACCAGGTTAGTGCTGTCTCAGTGCTGAATAACTGCCTTGCAGATATCCAAGACTGGATGAATACCAGCGGTTTAAAGTTGAATCCGGGAAAGACTGAGGTTATGGTGGTGGACCCCGGTCGCAGGGTTGAGGGTTTAGGGGGGGGTCCCTCTGGATTAATTCTAGGGGGGACCAGATCCTCACCTCTGAGCGGGTGCGTAACTCTGGTGTGGAGCTTGACACTGGTCTGATCCTCCATTATCAGGTGTCTGCAGTTGTCAAGACTGCATTTTTCATCTTAGAACATCTCCTTGAGATTAGGCACCTGGTTCCACCCAGTGATTTGCGGTTTTGGTCCACGCCTTCGTGACATTTCGATGTGATTACTGTAACTCCCTGTACTCAGGGCTTGCTGGGGTTGATATCTGCCGCTTGCAGCTAGTGCAGAATGCAGCAGACATGTTTGTTGACTGGGGCTTCAAGAAGATCTCATATTACCCCAGTGCTGCGCACTCTGCACTGGCTGCCAATACAGTGGCGGATCACCTTTAAAGTGGGTCTTTGACCTACAAAGTCCTACACGGGCTTGGTCCTGACTACTTGAAAGAGTTTCTGGTGCCCTACACCCCTTTGAGACAGCTTCGCTCAGCTGACGAGGGGTTGCTGGAGATTCCGAGGGTAAATTTGAAGTCCTCTGGAGCCCGTGCCTTTGGTTTCGCAACTCCTTCCCTCTGGAATTCTCTGTCCCATCAGGTCTGAGAGATTACAATGGTGGACAGTTTTAAAAGGGCCTTAAAGTCCTTTCTATGGGATAAGGCTTTCCCTGTTATACCATAATTGGCTTTTTGTCTGTTATATTTGTTGTTCTGTTTTATTGTATTCATTGATGCTGGTGTTGTTATGCTTTTTATGTTTGCTTGCACGCATGTGCAAGAAACATAGTGCCATCATCGGAGATTTCGGAGGTGTGTCACCTCCTCCTCCAATTCAGGCAGCGAGCTGGCAGGCGCGGCCCCTGTAAGCCAATGCATTTTGGAGCTGTCTATGACACGCTTCAAAATGCAGTGGCATACAGTTGAAAGGGGGAGCTACGCTTGAGTGAGCAGTGATAAGAAGCTGCTCACGCACAGCTCCCCCCGCCGCAGACGCGGCGAGCCCTCGCACGCAGCGGTAGCCGACGGGTGCTCAATCCCCGCCGGGCGCACTGCATCGCCTCCTCCCCTTCCCAGTTTGTGCCACGCTGGGAGCCCACCCCAGCGTGGTAATCAATGATTTTGCCGACAGGGGTGCCTAATCCCCATCGGTCTGAACGCCCCAAGGTCCTTGTGCCACGCTGGGAGCCCACCCCAGAGTGGCAAACGTACTCAATAGGTTTTTTACTGACGGGTGCCAGTCCCCATCGGCTGAACACCTCCAAAACATTGTGCCACGCTGGGAGCCCACCCCAGCGCAGCAAGCGTCCCGCGACGCTTTTTTTTTTTTTCCTGTAAAACAAAAACTGTCTCATGGCGTGTCTCCCGAGCCCCTCCACATCCCGCACCCACCCACTGTGCACCCAGCCTTCCACACCCCTCACCCCATACTTACCTCCGGACTCCGGCGCGACGATCTTCGGTGGACCGGGAACACGTCTGCACTCTTCAAAGCCGACCGCGAACTGAGGAAATGCCGGTAAGCTGTATAATGGGCTAGATAGGAGGGGTTCAACTTTATTGCATATCTCAGGCATTTTTGGGAATTTTTGCACCAAATTTTCAACATGGGGTTTTTGGGACCCCTTCTCATGAATGATGTCACTGTCATGGCGTTATTCGGGCTCAAAGGGTGATTTCGCGCAGTGACTGTGCAGTGACTGCGAAATCACCCTTCGGGACTGAATACCACCATGACAGTGACATCATTCATGAGAAGGGCCCAAACCCCCATGCTGAAAATTTTGCAAAATTCTAAAAATGACTGTTTGACGTGGCGACGTTGCTAGTTCCTACACAGGCTCGTAAGTTCGCGAAATTTCAATATTTTCACCCAGATTTTCAACATTGCCATTTCACCACACCATCTTATGAGTAGTATAGCTGTCATTTTCACATCTCACCCAAAATGTGTTTCGTCCTTGTAGCGCCAGAATGGCGAGTTGGTGTCTTGAAATCAATGTATGGGACAAATTAAGAAAATCACAGTGACACTGTTCATGAGCAGAGGTCTTGAAATGGCTATGTTGAAAATTTGGTGAAAAAATTCCTAAAAATGACTGTTTTACAAGCGTGCATTGCGCAGTTCCTACGGACGCTCATAGGTTTGCGAATTTTCAATATTTCCACTCCAGATTTTCAACATTGCCATTTTTCCACACCTTCTTATGAGTAGTACAGCTGTCATTTTTCACATCTCACCCAAAACGTGTTTCTGCCCATGTAGCGCACAATGGCGCAGTCATGCGAACTCAGTGTATGGGACACATTAAGGAAATCACAGTGTCACTGTTCATGAGCAGAGATCTTAAAATGGCAATGTTGAAAATTTGGTGACAGAATTCCTAAAAATGACTGTTTTACGAGTGTGCGTTGCACAGTTCCCACGCACGGTCGTAGGTTTGCGAATTTTCAATATTTCCACTCCAGATTTCCAACATTGCCATTTTTCCACACCTCCTTATGAGCAGTACAGCTGTCATTTTTCACATCCTGCCCAAAACGTGTTTCCGCCCATGTAGCGCACAATGGCGCAGTCGTTGTGCAAACTCAATGTATGGGACACATTAACAAAACCACAGTGACACTGTTCATGAGCAGAGGTCTTAAAATGGCTATGTTGAAAACTTGGTGGAAAATGCCTAGAAATGACTTTTCTGACGTGCGTTGCACAGTTCCTATGCATGCTCGTAAGTTTGCAAATTTAATATTTTCACTCTAGATTTTCAACATGTCCATTTTATTAAACTTCCTTATGAACAATACAGCTGCAATTTTTCATATGTCACCCAAAATGTGTTATCGCACATGTAGCGCACAATGGTGCTGTTGGTGTGCGAAAGCAATGTTTAGGACAGATTAAGAAAATCACAGTTACACTGTTCATGAGCAGAGGTCTTAAAATGGCTATGTTGAAAATTTGGTGACAAAAGTCCATAAAATGACTGTGTTACGAGTGAGCATTGTGCAGTTTCCACGCATCCTCGTTAGTTCATGACTTTGTAACATTTTCAGTCCAGATTTTCACTAGTGGCATTTTTCAACACTTCCTTATGAACAGTACAGCTGCCATTTTTCACAACATGGCGAAGTGTGTTTCACACTTTCAGTGCAGAGATGCGTGGTCGCTGTGGGAAATCATTGTTCGGCACAGATAAAGAAAATCACAGTGACACTGTTCATGATCGGAGGCACCAAAATGCCTGAGTTGACAATCTGCTATAAAATATCCCCAACCTACTTATATAATGGGTGTCGTTGCACAGTTTCTATGTGCTGTGACTTCACCATTTTTTTAAATATTTTTACTACACATTTGCAACATAGCCATTTTTACACCTCCCCATGAAAGAGTACAGCTGTCATTTTTTACAGCCTGTTCGGAATATTTTTGCACCTGTGGTGCTAAATCCCATAGTCACTGTGCATAAGCAGCTTTCGGCTACCAAACTGATATTCCCCCTGTTCATGAGGTGGGGTCACAAAACAAACATGTTGAAAATTTGGAGTTAAAATACCAACGAATGCCTGAGGTATTAGGCTTTTCAACTAAATCGCCCAACCCTATAGAGAATGACAGGAATCAGGGGTGTGACTTGGGATTCTTGCCTGTGATGCTCATACCATTCCACACCCTGCAGTCACTGAGAGGCATCGAGGTATGCCTTGGACTCTTAGGCCCCAAACTTCACCCCATTCTCCTATATTGCACCCATCTCACCATATTTCCTAATGAAATGGGGTGCGCAGAAGGGCCAAAGACCCCAAGGAACACGTGACACTTGTCAGTCTCTGCAGAGTGGGGTGTGGTGAAATGGCGTGGCCGTTATGCCTGTCGACCCAAATGCACACCCCAATGCCTGTCACTCTCTGCAGGGTGGTGGTGGGGTTGGCTTCAGTTCAATACTTCACTGCCATTCCTATTACGCAGCTCTGTAACTTCTACACTACCACTGCCAATGCCAGTAAGCAAACATTCGGCATTGACAAATGCTTGTTGTACAGCACCTTGAAAATTTGAAAGGCGCTTAACTAAATAAATTTTATTATTATTATTATTAAGTTGTGAAAGATACAGTTTTTGCTTTGTATAGTGAAAGAGGGTAACTCTCCCCACCCTTTTTTCACAACATAGAAATCCATGCTAAGTTGCAACCGTATGATTACTGTGGTGTCCATGTTTTACTCTTTTAACAAGGTATTTCCCCCAAATAGTCCAGCTGGGATGCAATATCATGTTTTTAATACTGACCTGCTTTTAACCATTTTTACATTGTATAGAACATCCCAAATGAAATGCCAGTTGCATTTTCAGCAGCGTCCAGCTTTGCAATTAATTTTTTCCCAGGAAAGTGCAGAATAGACAAACAGTTGAGAGTGTGCTCTGCTGTACTGTGATCCTGATTTAATACATGTGTACTATATATTTGCCCAGGACTGGCCATATGAGACTGGAACAAAACTAACCCAAAGGCTCTTTTAAGAGCCACCAGCGACACACTAGAAAGGGTTGCATATCATTATGCTTTTGTGCTGTTTTATGCATTGTTGTAACATGTCACTGCTAGTGCAATGTTGACCAGTAATTTAATAGAGTGAAGCAATTATATGATGAACACGTAAGTTGAGTTTCATAATTATTGTGTATGCAGAAGTCTTTATTTGTCAGTAGTCAGCTGGTTATTTTGTGTGCAGTTCAGCAAATTAAATTATGGGTATACAAATAATGGAATAGGAAGAGTCTTGACTGGATTACTGGAAGAGCAAACAGGGCAATGTCGAGGTGTTCTGTGTTATTTGGCCCCACAATCCTCCCTCAACATTTTGATATTTGTATTTTAGGAAATAAATCATGATTTGGGTGTGTAGGTCTTTGCAGCATTGGGGCTTCAGCTAAAGATATGAGTCCATGTCTTGGTTCTTATGTTGGTAGTCCGTATGTTGGATTGTTGTTGACAGAACTGCAACGCCGCTTTTCCATCGGTCTGGAGGTGTGGGGGGGGGGGAGCCGATACCTGTGAGCTGGAGGGGCAGGGACTGCATCTCCTTTAAATTGCTGCGCCACGCACAAGCGCGAGTGTGTGAGTGGCGTGAGCGCCACTCGGAACTGAAAATGTTCCAGCTGATGAAGAATGAAAAAGGGAAGGTTTTCCTTTTGTGTGCTTCAAAATAGTGTAAGAGACTAATAGTTTGTATCCTACTATTTAAATTATTACTGATGTAGGGAATAGCCTAGCTGGAGAACATTATTGCGAAGCAGTTCGTCCTGCTTTTTAGTGTTAATTAATTGTATTCATTTTGTTATTTGAGTAGGCTAGGCAGACTTTTTAGGTATTATTTAACTGTGTCTGATTAATTTTGATAGTTAATTACTGTATTTGTAGCTTAGGATGTGTAGGGGTTATATGGGAGGATTTAAGGGGGCCAGGATTACCTATGGATGCTCACTGCTACATGATTTGCGTCCTTTTATCCCCCTCCCAGTGTCAGACACTACTGCTAGACGCTGTTGGGAAGTGGGGATTGGAAAGAGTTGTGTTGATTGTGGACAGTGGGGCAACCCATGTATTTTGGGCGATGGTAGGATACAGGTTGCTAGGTTCAGAAGGCACCCTGGGTTACGACGGGTATCTGGGAGAGGCCAGATGTGGTTGGTGCCCATCTCAAGGGAGTCCACCAGACCGAGTGGTCAGGTAACCCGAGACGCTGCGCCACCCTCCAATCCCCTGACAACAGTGCTTTGCAATGCCAGATCGATTAGAAGTAGGATGGCAATTATTGCTGCCTTGATTTCTTTGGTCAATCTGGCTTGCATCATGGAGACCTGGGTGGGAGACGATGTGGGCCCTATTTTTGAGGCCACAGTCCCTCCTGGGTATACCGTGGTGCACTGCCCCAGAGTGGAATGCAGGGGTGGTGGTGTAGCTATCGGTTTTAGATCCAGCCTGACCTTCACCGTGCACCCAGTGAGAACTCCAGGCTCATTTGAATGTGTAGCTATTCATGGAGGACTTGGCGCAGGCTGCAGGATCTTCCTCATCTATCGCCTTTCTGGGCCGATGGGGAATTTTCTGCAGGAGATTGCTGAATTAGTCGCCGACGAAACAGTGGGATCTCCCAGATGTGCTTTTCTGAGGGATTTCAATGTTTGAGTTGAAGATGGGAATCAAAGATGTAGTTACGATTTTTTGCAGATCATGTCCTCCTTAGGATTGATGCAAGCTGTTACTGCAGCAACTCATCAGGATGGCCACATGTTGGACCTGGTGTTCTCACTGGGGCTTGAGATTAGTGATCTCAGGATTGATTGAGTACTTTGGTCCGATCATTGCATGGTGCAGTTCATGCTCGGGGCTCCTGCCAAAAGCTCTTCCCCTGCTGAGATAATTAGCTGTCACCCTTTATGGGGTTTGACCCATGAGGGTTTTTTTGGCAGCAGCTAAATTGTCTAGTGTGGGTGCTGCACACATCGGAGGTGTTGGTGCTGGGGTTGACACCTGTAATAGGGTGTTATCTGACACCATCAACTACCTCGTACCTGTCCATGTACAACCCAGAACTTCATACCTCAGGTCCCCATGATTTGACGGGGATCTCAGGGAGATGAAGAAGATGGGTCAGAGATTAGAGTGCTGCTGGAGAAGGTCCTTCCTGGAGGCAGACAAACTGGTTCTGCGTATGCATTATAGTGCATACCAGGAGGCAATCAACTGTAAGAAGGCAGCGTTCCTGTCCAGGGAGATTGCTGCCGGGAAAAAATGACCAGCTTTACTCTTCCAGGATGTAGACAGGCTTCTCCACCACGCTTGTCTGCAGCCTGGGAGAGTTTTTTCTAGTATAGAATGTAAGGAGTTTGCTCGTTTTTTTCTCGGACAGGGTGTCCTTGATCCGGCGGGTGGCTTCTTCAGCCAGCAATGTTATAGCTGACAGTGGTCACCTTATGTGTTCTGAGTGCACTCCACCTAGTTGGGGGGAGTTTAGACCAGTGGAGGTTACTGAGGTCATTGAGGTGGCAGTCAACTTGAAGCATACCTTTTGTGAACTGGACCCGGTGCCAACGCGTTTCTTGATGAGATGTGCTGACTCTGTTGGCCCGGTGTTTGCCTTGATTGTCCGGTGTTCCATATCTGAGGGGGTCTTTCCAGATGCCTTGAAGGAGGCTCTGGTGAGACCCCTCTTAAAGAAATCATCTTTGGACCTGGAGATCAAGGCAAATTACTGCCCTATATCCAACCTTCCATTTTTGGTGAAGGTGGTAGCACTTCAGTTGGAAGAGCACCTCGTGACTCACAAGTTGTACGAACCCTTCCAGTCGGCATTTCAGGCTAGACATAGCACAGAAGCTGTGCTTGTTTGGGTACAGAATGATCTCCTCTGGGCAAGAGATCAGTGGGACAGGACAATTCTTGTTCTCCTTGATCTTTCTTCAGTATTTGACACTGTGGACCATTGTGTGTTGCTTGTCCACCTTAGGGAGTTGTGTGAACTCACCGGTACTGTCATCAACTGGTTTGAGTCCTTTTTTACCAACAGGAGGCAACGGGTTATAATGGGGAATTCTTCATCTACACCCAGTCTCCTATTCTGTGGAGTCCCTCAAGGATCGGTACTGGCCCCAATGTTGTTCGCAGTGTACATGCTGCCCCTGGGAGGGATCATTAGGAAGTATGATCTGGGTTTTCATTATTATGCCAGTGATACTCAGCTATATCTGTCCTTTGCCTCAGAAACATCCAACACAGTGGATGTGCTAAATATCTGTCTGACTGAGATTAATGACTGCATGGCCTCCAGCTGGTTGCAACTGAACCTTGACAAAATGAAGGTATTGGTAGTGGAGTCGAACAGAGTTCGTGATAGGATGGCCTATGACTCAGAAACTGGACTTGTTCTTGGAGCTGTGTCATTGAAGGCCTCCTCTTGGGTAAGAAATCTTGGAGTGATTCTGGACAGGAACTTAACCATGGAGGCTCAAATATCTTCCACGGTTCGTACCTGTTTTTTCCATCTCAGAAATATTGCCAGGATTAAGCCCCTTGTTCCGCCTCTGGACCTCCCTACCTTGATACATGCCTTAGTCACATCTAGGCTTGACTACTGTAATGTGCTCTATCTCGGGGTCACAGGGGGGTCTCTCCGCAGACTGCAGCTGGTGAAAAATGCAGCTGCCCGGTTATTGACTGGGCAGCAAAAATGTTGCCATATTACACCGGTGTTGTGCGAATTGCACTGCCTGCCAATCAGGTGGAGAATCCTCTTTAAGGTGGGTCTTCTCACCTATAAGGCCCTACACAGGCAGGGCCCTGGTTATCTGTCAGACCTTCTGACACTTGCCCTCTCTACCCGCCCTCTTTGATCTTCTAGTGGTGGCTTCCTGACCATTCCCAGAATGAGGTTTAAATCAGCTGGTGATAGAGCCTTTAGTGTTGCGGCTCCCGTTCTGTGGAACTCATTGCCAACTCAGGTCAGGGAAGCCCCCACTGTGGATATTTTTAAGGTCCACTTGAAGATATGCCTTTTTTTCCCAAGCTTTTGATATATAAATTAGAAACTATAGAATCTGAGATTTTATAGGAGTTATTTATTCTTAATTTTGTATAAAATTTTGTGATGTCTTGTGTTCTTGCTTTTAAATGCTGTTTATAAAAATCTGTATGGCGCCCAGAGTCTCTGGGATTGGGCGTCTTTTAAATAAATTTTGCCTTGCCTTGCCTTTCTTGAAGATCTTTACTTATCAACATAAGTTTCACACAACTCTGCTTGTATTTACATTGTGAGATTCCTTAACTGTCTGGACATTGTATTCACATCATTGATGTCAGTCCATGAAGTGTTGCTTGATACCCCCCCCAAAAAAATAATAGGCTATCATTTAAAATAGGATACTTTGGGGATGCAAGGTCTGTGGGGCAGTGTAAGTAGACCTGTCAAAAGCTTTTGATCTTGTAAATCATAAAACCTTGTTGGATATCTTAAAAAATATGCAGTTGGCAAATGAACCATGCCAGTGGTTCTGTTCCTACTTGGCAGAAAGAACCCAGATACTCAGTATAAATGGAGTTAATTCAGTACCTTTGTGCATTACACGAGGGGTACCTCAAGTTTCAATATTAGGTCCTTTACTGTTTATCGCATACATAACCAGTCTGCCCACCTACATAAAAAATTCTTCTATCCGATTATATGCAGACGATACTATTCTGATTGCTGAAGGAGACCACCCTAAGTGGAGGACAGATTGCAAAAGGATTTTATAGTTATGCAGGAACATTTTTCTGTATTAGATCTGGTACTAGATAACACAAAAACTCAAATAATGTTTTTTCCCCCAAAGCAAATAAAAGACAAATTGAACTTTAAACTTGAAGAAGAAAGGGTTCTGAAAGAACTCTTAAAACTGAAGGTGGACAAAGCAATGGGGCCTGATGGGATTCATCCCATAATTCTAAAAGAACAAAGGGTAGAACTAGTGACACCACTGACTACTTTAACAAATCATGGGAGGATGGGGTGGTACCCGAGGACTGGAGGAGGGAGGATGTGATTCCACTTCACAAAAGTGGAATCAGGGCAGAGGCAGAAAACTACAGACCTGTTAGTTTGACCTCAGTGGTAGGGAAAATGATGGAATCACTTCTGAAGGAAAGAATTGTTGAGTACCTAGAGGCCAGTGGGGCACAGGACCCAAGGCAGCATGGATTCACAGCAGGAAGGTTGTGTCAGACTAATCTAATCAATTTCTTTGACTGGGTGACCAAAGAAGTAGACCAGGGAAGGGCTGTGGACATGGCCTATCTAGATTTTAGCAAGGCATTTGATACAATCCCACATAAAAGTCCCATATACAAGTTAGCCAGCCTTGGACTGGGTCCCAAGGTGGTGGCCTGAATAAAAAATTGGCTGGATGCCGGCCTGGTGGCACTGAGGGTTGAAGTGCTGGATGCTACACCTCACACCATGCTAGTGACACGGGTTCAGGAGCGGACTCAGGTCGCCGGGGGTTGGCTGGGGGGAGAAAGGCTGGAGCATTCAACAACAACTCACCTTCTCTGGGGGGGAGGATGGGATCCAACCCGGTGTGTGCTGACCCCTGGTGGAGGCTGGGGGCCTGATGGCACATTGGCACCTCAGGAGTGTGATTGGCCACAGGTGGAGGCCTGAGGTCCAATCAACTCTGGGGGCCATAACATTGGGTTGGACGTTGCTGGCATCGGTGCTTGCGCCTTGACACCATGGGCATGCAATGTCTGGGGGGGAATCGAACAAGGAAAAACACCCTTCAGAGCCGTGAAGACAGAGCTCAGTCCTGATGTGCCACTGTCTGTCTACTGTCTCGGGGATCTGACAGGATAACAAAGGTTGAGGGGGTGCCCCCACCCTGACCCCACCTGGGGGCAATCCACGGCAGGATGGAGGGACCCAACCAGTCAGGTAAGATGGTGGCAGGGGCAGGGCTTCATTGGTGACTCCCGATGGTGCAACTCTGGTGGGCAGTGAGGTGGGAATAAAAGATAAATATAAAAAGTGGGATAACACCTTGGGAAGTGAAGTCTGAGGTGAAGCAGATGGTTTTACACACTCAAGAAGTGCCATTATCCCTTAATTATGCACACCCTGGAATGCCTTATAGCAATTATAAAATGTCTTCCCTGATTTTTTTTTTTTAATTTTAGGACCAAGTTATGAGGTTCAGAAAGTTCAGTATTTCTAAACTGTGCTTTTGTGCTGGGATATCAGCACGGTCATGTGACTGGATTCCACCAATCCCAGTACAATATTTCTCTTACCCATTTTATAATAGAGAGGCAGTATAGTGCAGTGGTTTAAGGCTCTGAGCTGCTAATCCAGAGATCTGGGTTTGAATCCCACAGCCCTCACTTGCATACTATGTGACCCTGAGCAAGTCACTTAACTTCCCTGTGCTCCCAGGTTGCACTTGTAAACAAGCTTTCAGCTTAGTGTACTACTCCTGGTTAAACAATTGAAAAAAAATATGTAATTTTTATTAAACCCTGTATTACACTGTAAGCACCACCTGAACTCCTGGCCCTATAGAAGAAAGTGGTCTTTCTCTTTTTATAGTCAAATTGACATTGTCTTGTTCAGTCTCTGTTGAATTTATTTAACTGTTTTAAAAAAAAAAACAGTGGGATAAAAAGCTTGCTTACAGGATTGATTTTTTTGTAAAAATGTATGAAATGTCTTGTTTCCAAATAGCCCAGAAAATAACTAGCATTTTACATCTGTATTGTTAACCTTTTTTTTTTTATCTAGACTTGAATAACAGTAGATCTACAACAGTATAAGGCATGTTGAGTGCTTGTACAGTGGCACTTTCTGATGGCTGACAGCGTTCGGCTTTGCTCTGCAGTACTCGGCTGTGACCACATGAAGAATCCCTGTCATAACTTACAGCACTTTTCCATACTCCAGAAAAGATTCTTAGATATAACATTTCTACATAATTCATATTTTTTCATTAATTATCATTCTCTTCCCCAATATTCTTACTGGGGGCATGTCTAGGAATAGGCAATCGCTTTGTGTCAGATTTCATTTATTTCGTCCTCCTGTCGCTCCTCTGTCAGTTACCTCATGATCTACTGCTAAGAATATTACTACAGTCTCAGAAAGGAAGCATTATTGACTTCTTCAGATGAAAACAGAAGGACGAGGTGAAGTTGAAAACAAAAAGATCCAGTTTACATGCAAAGGATGTCAGAAGAAATATAGCATGAGGGGAGCTAAGTACAGGGCAGTGTCCCTGGATATTATAAAATTGGTTCCTTTTATCACATACATGTGAAATGTTTCATTGTGATTCTACTGAAAGTCAACAGAGTAGCAGAACATATATCTGTTCTGGAAAATATGGAGAATAAATTTGTTTTTCCCATAAAAAGGGGCCAGGGTGAAGTATTATTGGCCACTTATTTAGAAAGATTCAGAACATTCTAGCAGTATTTTCAGAAAAGAACAATGGATCTAAAATTATTGGTTAAAGTGAAACATTTTATATGCTTATATGCAGTGCTGCATTGAGGGTATACAGCAGTGAAGCTAGTGATCAGTAGACCTGGGTTTGAATCCCACATCAGTCATGTGCACACTTTGTGACCCTGAGCAAGTCACTTAAGTTAGGAGTAGTTGTGGAGGACTGGAGGAGAGCACACACAGTTCCTCTGCACGAGAGGAGTAGCAGGGAGGAACTACAGAACCATAGGCCAGCCAGCCTCACCACAGTGGTGGGAGAGCTCATGGAGGCACTACTTAAAGAAAGCATAGTGGGGCACCTGAAATCCAAGGGTGCCCAGGATCCAAGGCAATAGGGATTCACAGCAGGGAGGTTGTGTGAAACAAATCTAGTAGATTCTTTTGTCTGGGTGACAAGGAGGTAAATTGGGGGGGGGGCACTGGATGTCACCTACCTCGGTTTCAGGAAGGCCTTCAACACCATCCCACAAAAGGCTGGTTTACAAGATGGGTACTCAAGGCATGGGCCACAAGATAGTAAACTGGGCTATGAACTGGTTAACAGACAGAAGGTAAAGGATGTTGGTAAATGGGACCCAGTCTGGGGAGGGGGTGAACAGTGGAGTACCTCAGGGATCAGTCCTCAAACCAGTCCTCTTTAATGTCTTCATTAGTGACATAGCAGAAGGACTTGAGGGAAAGGTCTGCCTGTTTGTAGATGACACCACGATCTACAATAGGGTGGATACTCCTGATGGGGTGGAGAAAATGAGGAGGGATCTGGGAAGGCTTGAAAAATGGTCCGGGATTGGCAGCTGGGGCTCAATTCAAAGAAGTGTAAAATAATGCACCTGGGTAGAGGGAACCCTGGGAAGATCTAACAATGTCTAAGCAGAGTTCAAAGGCAGCAGGGAGGGCAAGTGGCATGCTGGGGTGCATAGGCAGAGATATCACTAGTAACAGGAGGGAGGTGGTGATGCCATCATACAAAACACTAGTGAGGCCTCATATGGAGTACTGTGTACAATTCTGGAGACCACATCTATGCAAGGATATTGACAGGGTGGAGGTGCTCCAGAGAAGGGCGGCAAAGATGCTACAGGGCTTGCACCCGAAAACTTATGAGGAGAGGCTAAGAGACCTCAATATGTATGCACTGGAAGATAGGAGGGATGGGGGACATGACAGCAACATTCAAGTACCTTAAAGGCATTAACAAGATACAAGGGGGAACATCTTCCATTATAGGAGAAGTACAAGACGGAGGGGGCATGACATGAAATTGGAGGGTGGCAGATTGAGGGTATATGTGAGGAACTTTTTCTTCATGGAGAGGGTGGTGGACAGATGAAATGGTCTGCCATAAGAGGTAGTGGGCGTGAGCACAGTGGAGGAATGTAAACATGTATGGGACAGACATAGGAGAATCCTAGTAGCTGGAGGGAGTAGAGAAGGTCATTAACTTAGGGTCACTGGCATCAAAACAAGAGAAGGACTCACGTGCAGACTAAATGGGAGACAGGGAGGCAGTATATCGAAGTTGTTTAAGGCTCTGAGCTACAAATCCGGTGATATCCAGCAGACCAGACCTGGCTTTGAATCCTACACCTTCCACTTGCATACTGTGTGACCCTGAGTAAGTCACTTAAATTTCCTGTGCTCACAGGTTGCACCTGTAAAAAAGCTTTCAGCTTAGTGTGCTACTCTTGGTTAAGCAACTAAAAAAAAAAAGATGAGCCTGGTATTTCTTATCTACCAACAATGTCTATGCTTCTGTGTTAACCTTCATGTGCTCCAGGTCTCACCTGTAAATATATATTTTTTTTTCAGTGTAACTTTTCCAACCCTAAATAAAAAATAGTTATACCTATTTAATTAAAAAATAAGTAATTACTAATTTTGTAAGCAAATTGCTTCTCCTCAGTGTTTCTGTATTCTGGGAGAGGGGTTAGTTTGACATTTTTACCAGCTCCTTAATTCCTAAGGATTTTATAATATTTCTGATATATTTAATGAACTAACGATGCATTTGTCTTAATATTGCCATTTTTAATGTATTGACATTTATTCTGCATATGGACTAGAAACAAAAGTATGCACACGTGGTAATAATTGCAGTATTTATTGTGCACAATATATATACGGTACTTTCGCCCCTCCCCCCCAAAAAAAAGTCACACTACAATGCAAATGGAAGGTTTCTATATTTAAAACAGAACACAATAGTATGCAAATACTGATGAAGTAGAGTTCCTTTTAAATGCCAAGCTAGTTTTGTTACGATCGAGGTCACTATTTGTCTCCTGTTTACTAAAAATCACAGCCTTCATAATAATTATGGACTTTTATTTAACATCATTACTGTGCCTGGCATGTTTCTCTAGTGAGTATGGTATTTATCGACATAGACCGTGTGCTGTATTATCAGATGTGTATAATCAGGTGGCTGGAATGGTTCTGGTAAATTAATATTTCACATTCTTGCAGGTGTCCAGTCCCAGATCGTTCTGACCGAGTCCGGAGGAGGTGCTAAAGGGCCCGGGCAGTCGCTCAAGTTGTCCTGCAAAGCCTCCGGTTTCACGTTTAGTAGCTACCGTATGAGCTGGGTCCGGCAGCAACCCGGGAAGGGTCTGGAATGGGTGGCATTTATCAGCACTCAGTCGTCGCACATGTACTACTCAGACCGAGTGAAAGGCCGCTTCACGGTTTCCCGGGATGACTCCAGCAGCATGTTGTATCTCCGGATGGACCGACTGCAGGCTGACGACACCGCCCTCTATTACTGTACTCAAAGAGACCCACAGTGAGAGGAACAGTCTGATTCTCGTACACAAACCTCCGATAGGATTCGAAGCCAGTTCTGTACTCTGCACGTACAGTAGTGTACGGCATATACACATAACATCGTCGCCCACTAATGCTGCTCACTTGTCTGTCTCTTGTATCGCAAATGGTAATGACTCCACACTTCGAACATTTTCCAGAAAATGAAGATTTTTCGAAGTACTATTTAAAGCGATTCTGTTTTTTCATTCCAATGCCCCACCCCCACCCCCACTCCCATACACATCATTGTTACAGTTTTAGATTTCACGCCGGGTGCTGTGGCATCCTCACATTATGGTAGCCAGTTGTTACACTTTTGGAAACCTTGCAAAGCACTTGTGATCATAGGACAAACGGCAGAGTAGCACATCGGCTGGTGGAGTGCTAAACACAAACCAGTGTGACATTTAATCACCTCTGGTATTCCCCCCCCCCCACACACACACACACACAGGGGTGTAGCTAGGGATTTCAGATCTGCACACCAAGTGGACTCACTGCTACCCGCCCCCAGCCAGACAATAACAAAACGCTGACCTGTAATCCTACCATACATCTGCTTTCAGAGTCATCTTAGATGGAATGTTAGATGATGCATTTTAATGTACAGTAGTTACATTTCCAATCATGAATGTAATTTTTTAGAACATGTTTTCCAGTTTGTCCCATTTTACATACCCTGCTGGCTGCCCAAAGTCCACAAGTCTGTGAGAGACCCTCGTCAGCCACCCCTTTGTTTCTGACATTACTCAGTGAGGGTCCCTTCAGATTTGTGGATCACTACCGCTAACTAAAAACCTGTACCGAAAATACAAAGTTATGTTAGGGACATTGTGGATATTATCCACAAAACTACAGGTTTTGAGTGATCCAAGAATTTGCGCTGGATTACTGCAGATATCAGTTCTTTCTGTACAGGTAGAAAACATGAACAAGCCATAAGGACCTTGTACAAAACAGATCTCTGTCCCCACTGCACTAACAGTTGTTGTGTCCCTTCTGGTGGCTGAATGGTCACATAATAAGTTGCCAGCAACCAGCTTGACTTAGGCTGCTTCTAAATCAGAATCCCACCGCCAGCCTCTGCTCACAAAGCACAGTGGCCTTTTCCAAACAGCGAACAACCCACCCCATTAGTCACAGCTGAGAACACTTTGCTTTGGACAGTTCAGTAGCCTGTCTTATCAGAAACAGATCACAGACTTGCCAATTACCCCAACTTATCTATACCATTAAAAATGTATTTAGTTTCACTTTGGTAACTGGCACCAAGTGCCTTTTTCAGTGACGACCTGGGTGCACTTGCACAAACATTTGAGGACAAACAGTACATACAAATGTGTGTGTGCTTGCTGCAGAAAATGAAACATACACACATTGATTGAAAATTACATTAATAAAGTAATACAAAAATACTGTCACAGAGAGCATGAAACACATAAAACTAATATGTAATACCCCACAATATTTACATATGATAGTGGTTTATATGGTTCCATGCCATAATAGTGAAAACGGAATGGCACCTTGATTAACAGTGAGTACATTTCACTAAATCCGAAAATCGCTAGAAAGTCAAAACAGCAAACCCCACATCAGTGATGGCACTATAGACAGTAAAACGGACACAGAATTAACTACTATTTAATGCCCCCGCACCCCCTGAATTAATATAATCAACTCCAGGGGGGAGCAGACACTGAAGGAAAGGGGAATACATGGGGGGGGCTACCATCTCTGGGGCACCACAGTTGGAGGAACAGGGGACAGAGAACAACAAAAAATGGCAAACACCCAGTCCAACTTATAACAAGCATTTGTCAATGCCAAGTGTTGCTTGGTGTCATTAGCAGTGGAAGTGCAGGAGTTAGACATATGCAGTATAGGAATGACAGTGAAGTATTGAACTGATGCCAACTCCATCCCCACCCTGCAGAGATGGACAGGCATTGGGGTGTGCCTTCGGGTCACCGCCCATAACGGTGATGACATTTCACCTCACCCTACCCTGCAGACACTTACAAGTGTTGAGGTGTGATTTGAAGTGTTCGGGCTTTACACTCACCTCATTCTGTAAGGAAATACACTGAAATGGGTGCAGTATAGAAGAGTGGGGTGAACTCTGGGGCCAAAGGTCCAAGGCGCACCTCGATGTCTGCCTCTGGCTGCAGGGTAGGGGTGGAATGGCATGAGACACCCCGACGCCTGTCAGTCCCTACAGGGTAGGGCATTATGGTCAAAAATCCTAATACCCTGGGCATTTCTTGGTATTTTTACTCCACATTTTCAACATGGGCTTGAGCAGAAGGAGAAGAACCCTATTGTGATTCCACCGCATGGACAGTGACACTATCAGTTCATCAGCCAAAAAGTGATTTTGCACAGCGACTGTGCCATTTGGCGCCACAGGTGCAAAAACACATTTTGAACAGGATGTGAAAAATGTCAGCTGCACTGTTCGTGAGAAGGTGTAAAAAAATGGCAATGTTGAAAAGCTGGAGTGAAAATATAAAAAAAACTGGTGAAGTCACAAGTGTGGGTAGAAACTGCACAATGCACACCTGTAATGTAATTAGTTTTGGGATTTTTTACAGCAGATTTTCAACTTGGGCATTTTGGGACCTCTGCTCATGAACAGTGTCACAGTGATTTTCTTAATCTATCCCGAACACTGATTTCCCACAGTGACCGTGCTAATCTGTGCCGGAAGTGTGAAAACACATTTCGGCCAGGGTGTGAAAAATTACAGCTGCACTGTTCATAACGAGATGTGGAAAAATGCCAATGTTTAAAATCTGGACTGAAAAGATTGCGAATTTGTGAACTTATGAGGGTGCATGGAAATTGCTCAATGCACGCTCATAACACAGTCATTTTATGGATTTTTGTCACCAAATTTCCAGCATAGCCAGTTTAAGAACTCTTCTCATGAACAGTGTCACTGTGATTTTCTTTATCTGTCCCAAACATTGATTTTGCACACCGACCAGAAAACTGTGAGCTACATGTGCGAAAACACATTTCTAGTGAGATGTGAAAAATGACAGTTGTACTGTTCACAAGGAGGTGTGGTAAAATGGCAATGCTGAAAATCTGGAGTGAAAATATTAAAAAATGCTTGAAGTTATGATTGTGTGTAAGAACTGCGCAACACATGCTCATAAAACAGTCATTTTGGGGAATCTTTTCACCAAATTTTCAACATAGGGTTTTTGGGGGCCTACCTCATAAACAGTGTCACTGTGATATTCTTAACCTGCCCTGAACATTGATTTCACACACCGACCATGCCATTGTGTGCTACATCTGTGAAAACACATTTCAGGTAAGATGTGAAAAATGACAGATGTACTGTTCATAAGAAGGTGTGGTAAAATGGCAATGTTGAAAATCTGGAGTGAAAATATTAAAAATGCTCGAAGTTACAAGCTTGTGTGCACAATGCATGCTTGTAAAACAGTTATTTTTGGGAAATTTTTTCACCAAATTTTCAACATAGGGTTTTTGGGGGACCTATCTCATAAACTGTGACACTGTTGTTTTGTTAATCAGTCCTGAAAGGTGATTCCGTGCAGTGACTCTGAAATCACCTTTTGAGACCGAATAACAAAATGACAGTGACTGAGTTAATGAGATTGGGTCCCAAGAACCCCATGTTGAAAATTTGGTAAAAACATTCCCCAAAATGGCCAAGGTATGCACCAAAGTTAAAAAAAAAACACATTTATGCCTTTATACAGCTTACCGTCATTTCTTCAGTTCGTGTTCGGCTTTGAAGAGTGCAGATGTTTTCCAGTTCCAAAGATCATCGCACGGGCTCCGGAGGAGTAAGTATGGGAGTGAGAGAGGTGTGTGTGGAGGTGGGGTACACAAAGGGTGGGTGCAGGTTGGGAGGACCACAGAATTAACGAGGGACCATTTTCTAATTTACAGGTTTATTTAAAAAAACCTTGAGGGAAGGTTTTCTTTTGCAAGAACATTTAATTTTGGCACACTGGGGTGGGCTCCCAGCATGCCACCTGAGTGTTTGGGGGCAATAGCCAATGTGGGGATTGGGCACCCCATTGGCACATACTGAGTGTTGGGGAGAAACAAGAGCTGAGGGGACTGGGCACCCCCTCAGCACACAAGAAATTGGGGGATCATTATGATGATGGGGAGTGGGTTCCCCTGCTGGCAAAATTACCAGGAAGGGGGCATGACAGGAGATTGGGCACCCATCAGCACATACTGAGCATTGGGGGGAACAAGAGCTGAGAGGGACTGGGCACCCCATCAGCACATACTGAGCATTGGGGGGGGAACAAGAGCCGAGAGGGACTGGGCACCCCCCTCAGCACACAAGAAATTGGGGAGGGAGTATTATGATGATGGGGAGTGGGTTCCCTCGTTGGCAAAATTACCAGGAAGGGGACGTGCTGACAGGGGGATTGGGCACCCCTGTCAGCACATATAAATGCAGGGGGTAGCAAAGAGCTGAGTGGGAGTGGGCACCCCTTGGCACACAACAAATGTGGGAGGGGGACATTATGCCGATGGGGAGTGGACTCCCCATTGCAAATTGAACTGGAAGGGGCATGCTGACAGGGGACTGGGAACTCCATCTCCTTTTTTATTGAAATGTTTCACCAGGAAGGCACACTGAATGGTGGGTGGTGGCTTTCTGTCGGCTTCCTGGGGACTGTGAGAGGCCGACGGAGAAGCCGTCACCATGGGGACACCAATCAGCTGTTTTGGTAACTTGTAATGCACCAAAACAGCTGATTGTGTGGTGATGTGGCTGAATTCCTGATGTCCTTAGGCATTCACCCTAAGTGCTGAAAGCAATGTGTTTCTTGTACATGTGTGCAAACAACACAGAAATGGATACCTGCAGCCAGTCTCGAACCCACAACCATCAGCATCCCCGGCAGTGACTTACTCCAGCACGCCAGGTGGCCAGCTTGGCAGCACTGCACTGCACTTCTCAATTTATCTCACACTAAGGTTCATGCTAAGGTAGGCGAGGAGCAAGAAGGGGGATGTAGCCCACAAGTGCTCCTGTAGAATTAAGATCCCCTTCTGCTCAAATGCAACCCATCCCAACAGAACAGTTCATACCTGTCAATGAAATCCTCCCAACGGGTGTAATACAAATTAGATCTTGTTTTAAACACCATTTTCTAAGCCAGTTGTTCATAGTTTTAATCTTTTGAGTATGATATTTGAACACCCTAGGGATAGGGAGTATTTAAGCATAATTGGCATCCCTTGTACACTAATTTATTTGTCAGTGTGACAAAATCTTGTTTTATTTCATGAATCAGATAGCGATTTATAGTATTAGCACCAGCATGCAGGATGGCCTGAGGTCTTTCCCCACAATCATATAAGATGCCATCTGTCATTGCAGTAATCTTGGGCTGGCCTGCTGGCACTGAGAGTTGAGGCTCTGGATGCCATACCTCATGCCATGCCGGCAATCCATGTTCAGGAACGAGCCTGGGGAGCCAGGGATCGGCAGGGGAGGAAAGAGATTGTGCATCTGGAGGAGAGCTCTCTCTTCCCTGGGGAGGGCTCCGGGAACTCATCACACTGTAGTGGCACCTGGCAGCAGTTGGGATAGCAGCAGTACATGGTGGTAGCATTGCTAGGGAGTGGAGTTCGGCAGGTGGTGGTATGCAGTGCCCAGCCACCAGTGCACATCTGAACTCCACAGGGTGAAACAGGAAGGAAAATCTCCTTCCCTTGGGGATAGGTGAAGGCGCTGCCCTCCAGTCCACACTCCCAAGGCTAGTTGCTCTCTGCTTCGGTCCCCCCACCCCAGCCCAACACTCTGAATCTTGAACAAGTTCTGTTAAATTTGTCTTGATTGCAAATTGCCCTGTCGAGATGTTTCATTATGGAATCACCTAAGACAAAAACTTGTCTAGGGTAACGGTGGGTGCCAGTTGCAGGGTCGGCAATAATCTCCATTTCATCTGGGTTATTTCCAGCGCCTGTTACAGTATCAAGTGGGATGTCCACAAGTGGAGTTGCACAATCAGGAGGAAGGGGTGGAGTGCTAAAATCTTTGCTAGAGGCCTGGCCAGTGCTGTTGCTTCGGATATTATCCTTAGAAGTACTGGGGGAAGGGCAGACAGAGCTGCAGCCTGTGTGCTCATGATTTTCAATACTTGATCAAATCTGTTATCAGTAATTAGGCTAACGTGCTGAGGCTTATGTCCTTTTTACAACCCTGGAACTTTGATCAGAATACCAGTTTTCATCAGCGCCTTCATTGACATCCTCTCCTTAAAATGTTTTTAGTTGGTAGAATCAGGAAAAAAATGTTTTGAGTGGAAGGTGTGGAAATTGGCTTAGGCTCTGATGAAATGTCTGAGGGGCCAGAGGCATGCCCATTTGTTATTACAGGTTCAACTTGTATCTGACTTTGAATGGGACCAATATGTTGTAAGTTTATACAAGGAGCTGTTCCAAGGTTTGAATCTAGTAGTCATATCTTTTTGGCTTAGTTCCAAATCAGCTAGCTTTTTATTAAACAGGGAAATTTCCCTTTGCATGCCGGAGTTTTGTAAATATTTGACACACATATATGGGAATTTGAGGACGAGCTCTGACAACATAGTGTACATAAGGCATCCACTGCATTTAATCCCCACATCCCCCTCAAGGGTCATAATAGTATCAGACATGTTAATTTAGCAGTGAGTGGAAACTGTGACTGATAATGAAATAGGCCACAAGGGCATTACAATGAAATCACCTTGTGAGTTGAGTTTATATTACCTTTCTAGTGCAGAGCATTGCTTGCAGAGGTTAGCCACAGTATAAAGTGAGGGAAGTATTATGAAACCGCAGGGTATACTGAATCAGGTAATCAGGCAATGCAGTCAATGAAACACAAACCTGCAATCAATACTTCCGTCTTTCGGATGAGACATTAAACCGAGGTCCCACCTGCCTGGATTGGTGGTAGTTCAGGTGGATGTTAAAGATCCCATGGCACTTACCAAAAAGAGCAGGGGAATTTCCCCAGTGTCCTGGCCAAATTTCCCTCATTCACTAAAAATACTACCAACAGCTTAATCTGGTTCAAGGTCAGTTGGCATGCATCTGTATCCCCCCCCGGTCGTGCCTGAAAATAGGCAGGATTTGTCTAGTGTACTTACCCGGTCAACAAAAGCTAAATAAATAAATACCTATGGCCTACCTTAGCTGCTGCATATAAACTAGGGCATCGGATCACCATGCTTGCAGCAGGGCTTTCTTAAATACAGCTGGTGACCTGGAAGTCAATTACAGTGGTCATCCCGCTCCTTTGAATTTTGTCTACTAATTTAAGAGGCAAAACAGGTGAAAGCTCCTCATTCTGAGCCCCAGCACGTTTAGTTAAACAATGATGCCCCACTGAAATAAAATAAAAAAGCCCCGCTAGACTGGTAGTTCTCAGGCTGAAGGTTATTAAAAGAAATATTTCAAGTAGAGATGCAAATGTGATCATGCCCCTATATCGAGCCTACATTAGACCCCTTTTAGAATATAGGAGCCCTGTTCGGGGACCAATTAAAGGATCTAAAAAGGACAATATAGAAAAAGTACAGAGGCAGACTACTAAAAGGATCTATGACTGCAGAAACCTATGGTATAAAGACAGACTACAGAGGCTGAACCTTTGGGCTCTCCATACTAGAAGGATCGGGGGGATATGCTCTAATGCTATTACCTCTTAAAAGAACCTGAACTCTTGTCAGAACTAAATCTCAGCTTTAAGACTCATAACAAGGATACAAGGGGACATAAGTACCAATTAAAAAGTACTAAATTTAATACAGAAAGATGTCGAGCCTTTTTTACCCAAAGGGTGGTAAACCCCTGGAATGACCTTCCACAGGAAATAGTCATGAGCAAAGACAAGATACAATTTAAATATAATTGAGATCAGTATCTTCTATATGTAAAGGAACTGGTATATTAATGTACAACCAAGGAGCATATATAGGCCAAAAGCCTTTCTTTGGCTCCAGATCCTAGTATGAATCCTAGTATGAAAGATCAGAACTACCAATCTCTCTTCCTGTACCCTGTAGCAGGAATAGGGCTCAACAAGTGCTCAGGAGTGTAGCATATTATTACAATAAAAACTCAGAGCAAGCAGTGCTGCCACACTGGGGAGAGCTCTGCAGCACAATGTAGTGGCTAAATAACATTTTCAAACACCTGCTCGCAGGAGGGCTTTCTTAAACACAGGTGGTGACCCAGAAGTCAATTACAGAGGTCACCCAGCTCCTCAGAATTTCACTCACTAATTTAAGCAGTAAATCAGGTGAAAGCTGCTCATTCAGACCCCTGGCATGTTTAGTTAAACAATGGTGCCCCACTGAAATAAGCCCAAAACTTCACACCATTCCTGTCACAGCATCCCCGACCCCCTTCAGTCACCTTTGCTATACTGTCCTCCCACACTCAGTATTCCCTTTGTTCGCTACTCCTGTACTATCACTATTTCGCTATACTGTCCTCCCACACTCACTACTCCCTTTGTTCGCTACTCCTGTACTATCACTATTTCACTATACTGTCCTCCCACACTCACTATTCCCTTTGTTCGCTACTCCTGTACTATCACTATTTCGCTATACTGTCCTCCCACACTCACTATTCCCTTTGTTCGCTACTCCTGAACTATCACTATTTCGCTATACTGTCCTCCCACACTCACTATTCCCTTTGTTCACTACTCCTGAACTATCACTATTTCGCTATACTGTCCTCCCACACTCACTATTCCCTTTGTTCACTAGTCCTGTACTATCACTGTTTCGCTATACTGTCCTCCCAGACTCACTATTCCCTTTGTTCGCTACTCCTGAACTATCACTGTTTTGTCAGGCGTGTAAACAGAGTTGCTCCAATTTGAGTGACTCAGTTTGCTTTGCCCACATCACTGGAGACTGTTTTATACAGGCTTACTGTAGATTGATCTCTCCCAGACTCAGTCTGCACACTATCCCCAGCTTTCACACACTGCAGACACCTGCAAGGGCATTTCAGTAGGCGCCCCTACTCAGCAGAGACACTCTCTGAGGGTAGGGCTAGGTCTGAATTCCACCAGAGCTGCTGCTCACACAGTACAATGCCCTTTCCCAAACAGCAAATGACCCAGCCCTTTAGTCACAGCTGAGAACACTTTGTTTTGGACAGTTCAGTAGCCTGTTTTTTCAGAAACAGATCATGGAGTTGCAAGTTACTCCAACTTATTTATACTCTTAAAAATACAGTGACAGAGAGCATGACATACATAAAACTAATATTTAATACTCCACAATATTTACATATGGTACAGGTTTATGCACAGACTAGTCACTCCCAGACTCGTACAGTAATACATCATCAGCTTTCTCAAACCCTTAAGATACCTGCAAGACTACTTCAGTGACTGTCACCACTCAGCATAGACACTCCCCATGGGTATCTCTCAGTCTGAATTCCACCAGAGCCATTGCTCACATGGTAGAGCACACTTTGCCAAAGGGCAAACAGCTCACCCCCCCCATCACAGTTGAGAACACCTTATTTTAGAAAAAAAAATATGGTAACTAGCCTTCTCTTCAAAGGTGGAAACACAGTTTTTGTTAGTTATAACCCAATTATCTTCAAAGGACTCAGTCATAGAAGTATGATGTATATAACAAGCATTTGTCAATGCCGAACGTTCGCTGGCAGGTATCTGCAGTGTGTGGCAGTTTTGGCACTAAACTGCAACCCCGGTGAAATGAGGCAGCAGGGTGCACTGTGGATTGTGTATTGGCATATGGCAGTATGCAGTGGCATGGTTATTTCCAGACATGGTGGCATACAGTGGGTGATCAGGAAGTGAGATAGAAATTGTTTGGGTCTGGTGAGTTATAGGTAAGCGTCAGCAGGTAGGCCCAACCACCAGTGGCAAGGTGAGGTGAACTTCTGTGGCTGTGGAAAGAATTACACAAAGGCAGCATGCTTGTTAAGTAACGCAGCAAGATTGTGCTTGGACACAGATGCCAAGCATTATTTTGTAACAGGCAGTCAATATAAGAACACCAAACAACTCATGTATCTGCACACACACACACACACACACACACACACACACACACTCTTACTTCCTGGATTTTCATATACACACTTTCTGTAATCCTGCATATCTCATCAACACTGTTCTAAGTACTAGGGTGGGGCATAACTCATTTTTCTCCTTGTCGGGGGAGAAAGAGGGCAAATATTTTGAAGCATTCTCACCAAAGCACAATATATTTCACTGTTTATATCTATGCTGTCACTACCACGAGACTCGGAAGAGGCAAGCAAGAACGGGAAAAAGTATTGTTTCTTGCCTATCTATACATGTCGCTGTTCCAAGACAAGCGGTTCTTTTAATGACAGCTTCACATTTTGTGAGATGCCTTTTTATCTTTTGGATTTGCAATGTTAATAAAGAAACACCATTGCCTTGTACATGTTCTCCATGACAAACTGATATCTGTATCTGTCCCTATCAAACTACAACATTAAGTACTAAGTGCACACGAAAACGCGTCTTAACGCGTCGGTTAAGATGCATTTGCATGCGATATTAATCCCTTGGCATTTTGGAAAGCATCTCAGTTCATTTAAATAACTTTACGAACCATTTTAAAAAGTGTCTCTTGGAGAAAGGCGTGCAACTACTGTGTGGAAGGCAGCCTCTTCATCTTACATGCACCTATTGTATTTACAGTCGATCGACTGTAATTGTTGACTCTATGAAAAATTCCATCCATTTGAAACACTTTGCACTGCATTTATGATACACATGTGTACTGTAGGCATGTTTGCAAAAATCCACTGTAACTCAAGTATTCTTTTCTGGGATCCAGTCAGCTGAACGAAATGACGAGTAGGCAATCACTAAGACAATGGGGAGGACAGCAACAGGAGGAGGAAGCTGGAGGGATTTTGTTTCGGCAGGTCATACAGAGGCGTCATTATGCTAAACACACATGTTACCACCACTGATTGCAGCGGTGGTTTTCTTTGAACTGAAGACCACTGCTGTCACACACAGCTCCCGCATCCATTGGTGCAGAACGGCCACGCCTGCTGAACGGAGCACTGCATTGCACAGGAAAGTCACACCTCCAAAAAGTCCTATTCTCCCAAGACGTTCCTTGTGCATGCGGGCAAGCAAACATAAAAAATGGCAGTACAAGCGGACAGACAGAATGATATTACTTAAGCCAGGAGTCAAAGCTTTGATCCTGTATGACTATGCAAGCAATGCAAGTATCGCAGTCAATACCATTGCTCCTAGAGAGACTTTGAAGACAAAAAAGCTACATTACCATGTAGCCAAAAAGAAAAGCTACATTATCACGGCTCAAGGCATTGGTAATAAACAATGCATTAACTATTTACTATAAACAGCTTTTCCTTACTCATCAAAGCTAAGATGGGGCTAAGCCTCCAGAGACTGCTAAGTGCAGAGGAGATCGCCTCTCAGCTGTCACTCTGACACATGGACACAGCCTGCTGTACCTACCCCAGCCTATCCACGCTCTCTTCGGGGGTTAACTGATCGAACGTCCTGGCTTCCTCCTTTCCCAAAAAGGCCTCATGGTGATACTGGAAGCTCTGGTTATCTTCGTGCCGCTGAGCGCTCAGTTCGGGCTCCTGGTACACTCTCTCTTTCCAGAACATCGGCTTACTGCACACATCCCCGGCACGGACCAGCAGTAGTAGGCACGCTACACTAAAGAGTTCCGTGCCACTGAGCCAAGCGACCACAATGTCCCCTCTGATACCCTGCAAAAAAATACAAGAGAAAAGCATACAATGGGAACTTGGTTCTGAGTCTCTCAGACTTTGATCTGTCTTCTGCTCAGTTGCTACAACGAGCTCAGAGTCTGTTGGTGCACCACTATAGTATACCCCTAAAGTAAACCAGAGACCGGTATATTGAAAGCATAACTCCAGGTACAGCTGGGCAGAAAATCACCAAGTATTGCCTAGATTTAGTTCAAACCTACTGGTTAATCACAGCCGATTACAGTAGGAACGTAAGCTACCCTCTGTTTACCTCTGATCTTAGCCGCAGCCAGTAAAAAGGAGCGTTATGAATGGCGCTCCCAGCTCCTCGGATGGCACACCGCTTTCCATTGGTGAGAGGTGTGTCTGAGGGCCAAGAGGGGTGGGAGTGCCACATTGCAGGCCGTCTTTACAAGCTGCTGTAATGTAACCTACTGTAAAAGTACAACTTCTCTGCCACACTGGCATGCCTCACCTCAGTTGTCTTTTTTTCTGACAGAGGCGTCATTATGTTAAACACACACGTTACCACCACTGATTGCAGCAGTGGTTTTCTTTGAACTGAAGATCACTGCTGTCATACACAGCTCCCGCATCTATTAGTTGGGGGCCGTGCCTGCTAAGGCAGACACTGCATTGCACAGGAAAGTCATACCTCCAAAATGTCCTATTCTCCCAAGATGTTCCTTGCACATACGCACAAGCGAACATAAAAATAGCACAGCTGACAATAACACTCTGATGTCTTCTGTCTCAAGACTTGCATGTCTCTGGCATTTTGACCATTATCAAAGTCTGCCTCACTGGAAACTATAAAGTATATGTGCCAAATATAAATATAGTTCTCTGTTTCAGCCAGCAGGTTGGGTGAGAGGTTGGAAACAGGTAGGAAAGAATAGTTGTACTTTTTGTCAAGACTACCATATAATGTTGTGACTGCAGTGGTACTGAATATAAAACATTTTACCCCATTGCATCCAAAATAAGAACAGTCTGGAGGAGCCAACGCTCTTACTAAGAGGGAAAAAAAGTGACCCTACATCACAAACTTCAGGTGGAAAAAAACATAGTTGTTATACAGCTACAGCCTCAAGATTGAACAATACCAGCACTCATTTTTGTTGTTGTTTATAATTGTAATAAATCATGCCAGGGATTAAATTATGTGTCAAATAAATGCCCCTAGTGACATGTAGCACTCGGCTATGCCTTGTGCCACAGTACAACTCTAGGGTGATTAATGTGCCGTTAATCGAATGCATAGTTATGTCATATTAGTTAATTGCCCAACATTATTGAAGGCTAAATGTTCTCATTTGGGTAGGTTCGATTTGCTGCAGAAAATGTTCCAATAAGATGATACAAAAAAGTTACTGTAATTGTCAGTGATGTACACGTCCTCCCTCAACACCCACCTAGGCATACATACACACACGCACACATTAGTGGTTCTGCTTATATGTTTGCATGTTGGTGATGTCAGTTAATGGTGGTGCATGAATTTTAAACCATGGTTGATTTTATTGTTCCGTCAGTCCAAATGTGAGCGGCCGAGCAGTGTGAGGAGAATAGGCAGCAGTGCCAGGGTGACAGGCCCTGTGCTGCTGCTATGTAGAGTGAGGAATGCTGGATGCCAACATCATGTCACTTCTCGAGGGCACTTTGCCAAGAGGAAGCCAAGCGTTACCAATAGGTCACAGACTGCCATTGTCCCTTGGACACCTTAATAATCCACACCTACAATATTCAGCCCTGGGACACTAAGCCTGTCAAGCGGGACTGCGGGTCGAGCAACCCTGGAGAGACCGGCAGTCAGAGGCGCCATGGCCCATAGTAGCTCATGATTGACACAAAATGGTGGCTGGGTCGTGTGCGCCTGCCTCACTCCAGTATTCACCCAGCTGACATTGCAAAGATGCCACCATGGACCACCACTAAAGTGAAATTTGCCTTCAGGCAGCTGAGGAGGAGAGATTAAAGCACTGCACTGCCCTGACAGGGTGGGAAGCAGCAGCACCCTTGACCCTTCCAGTGCAGTGCTGCCTCCAAAGCAACCTTGAGGGCAGAAAATCTCCTTTACCCTGCTAGTTCTGCATTCTATTGCACCTCATCCCCGCCTAGGATTGTAGTAGGAAGAGACAGAAGAAGACAAAAATGAGAGGAAACAAAATTGCCCCCCTTTATCACTGCAGCAGAACAGAACATGGAACACGTAGTCCTCACTCTCCCTGTTGCATATCATTCCCCACGACTAAGTGCTGAGTACCCAAGCTCGACCAACTCCTTAGATCAGATCACTTTAAAGAGCTGGCAGTATTTTATTCGATTTCACTCATAGGCCGTTGTAGGGAGGAATCGGGTTCTGTCCGCGCTGCATGCTGCCTTTTAATACCATAATGTAAACTGGTTAGTTACTATACAACAAATGGGAGGCAGCGGCAGCGGATATTCGGGCTGGTAGCACTGCAGATACTGGTCTCAAGAACAATGGGAATGGACATATATAATAAGTATGCTACGGCAGACAGTGCCGCTTTCCGCTAAGATACAGACAAATAAACTTAAAATATAAATCCTTTCAATGTGTGTGTGTGTGGGGGGGGGTAGATAAGTTTGTTATGGAATGTACACAATAGATACTACATTATGCACTAAAGAAGGCAAGAATAAATACCGAAGTGCTTTCTGTCTCGATTATTTATGAAAGTTGTTAGAATACGTAAGACCACATCATGTAAAATGCATCACTGGGTTATCAAATGATGTTGCATGACACTCCTATATTTAATCAGACTTCTGCACTTCAGTCATCTGATCCTGATTTTTGCATAATTAATTTCTCTGATTTCTTGTATATGTGGGGAAAAAAAAAAAACAATAACCAAGCATGTCAAAAGGCAATCACAATAGAAGTGTGGACACTAGATCAATGGCATGTGCCAAGGACAGTCTTTGCAGATAAGCCTCTATCAGTTCTTAAACCGTTCTGACTCAGTTTTTCATGAAGGTACATACATTACCAATATCACTGCTCTCTTGCGTTTTGAAAACATTTCACTTTTCTTGATGCTCTAATTATAGTAATACTGGAAATCGGGCCAGGATACAAAAAAAGAATTCACAAAATTCAAATTCTGCTTTCTTAGGGGTAAACCCCAGCTGCAATAGGGGGTCCCATTGCTTACCTGCTCAGCTGTTACTGCACGTCAAACAATGCCTAAAAGCTATGTACAGTAAGCTGTCTGGTTCCTTCCCTTCGCTCTCCAACTTTTCCCCAGACAGCGCACCGGGGAGGACAGCAACAGGAGGGGGAAGCTGGAGGGATTTTGTTTCGGCAGGTCATACAGAGGTGTCATTATGCTAAACACACACGTTACCACCACTGATTGCAGCGGTGGTTTTCTTTGAACTGAAGACCACTGCTGTCACACACAGCTCCCGCATCCATTGGTGCTGGATGGCCACGCCTGCTGAACGGAGCACTGCATTGCACAGGAAAGTCACACCTCCAAATAGTCCTACTCTCCCAAGACGTTCCTTGGCATGCGCGCAAGTGAACGTAAAAACCGTGCAGCACACACATCAATGATACTTGATATGGCTCGAGATACAATGCAAAATTGTCTTTGTTAGGATAAACACAACAATTAACCAACACTGTGCTGTACAAACATATCTCTAACCCTTTGTCACTGAAATGAGGGTCATGGACATTTTGGACACTCAAAATGAGTGACAATGAGGGACATATGCCAGCAGAATGAGGGGCACATCCTCAAACATGAAGATACAAGCTCAGAACAGTGTGAAAACCATAGTGTTTACGTGTACAACATTTAGTTTTGATTTAGTAGTTTAAATATTAAGAATTTCTGCTTTAAAGTCTGAATTTTCAGCATATTCTCTGCATGGGCAGCACCTTCTCCATCAGGGATGGATGAGGAACAGAGCAATTTTAAGGGATAAAATCAGGGATGTCCCTCGTAATGAGGGGCAGTTGAGAGGTATGCATACAAAGTAGTTAAAATAAAAATCAACGTTTCTCGTGCATGCGCTTTTTTGGAGAGGATAACATTACAAATCAGCAGTGCCTATTTATAACCAGACCTCAGTAGATTAATAACACTACAAATAAAGTGCAATTTAATTGACTAAAAACAGTCAAAAACTACAGTAGCTATCATATCATCTATTTACTGACGGTGGCAAATGACTAGAAAGATTCAGATTCAATAGATTGCAGTCAAACTGCCGATCAACTTGTGTTGTATGACAAGCCAAAAGTAATGATTACTATCAATGCAGCATTACATAAATTAACACAAATGTGGCAGGCCACTAGTTTGATTCAAATTCAGTTAGGTACATATAGAAACACCATTAGAAATGTGTGACTACAATTTGCTAAAAATCATGATTACTTCCAATGTGCCATTGGATAGTTAATTCCCGAAACTCAAAATAAAAGCACAGCACTAACCGTTTAGATGACATTACAGAAAAGACTGGAGCTCAGTCCTATCATTGAGACCTGGGGGGAGGTGTTATGTAACGTTAAAATTCAAAATGCCTCACGTTGTGCCAGATGTAAGTCGTGATGGCCGCCCCAAGGACCAATGGAAACATGTTCAATCCCAACAAACATCCTTTCATGAGGAAATGCTGGATTTGCAATACAGTCTACAGACAGCCGAATCCAAATCCCCTTCTGTAAAGAGTGCATATGTTCCCCTAAACTATGCGCTCATTAAATTTCCTTTTCATCCAACCCACAGAATATGTCCCGCACCTGCATGTAGCCAAATATATAATCCAAGTAGTATCACAAGTGATAAACTTTCTAATCTGATATTTTTCTTAGGTCACATGGTTTGTAAACTAGCTGTAACCATAAGTTTCACAGTATTTAGAAGGGCCACAGGAATGGGTGCCATGAGGAGGGAAGGGTGCGCAACCAAGTTCGAGGTTTAGCTATAGGCTGTAAACTATGGGTTGCGTAATCCCCAATATTCCTAACCTTTCTGAAAACATCCTGGGAGGTGTCCTGGTAATATCAGCTAACTTGGGTTCTGTTTGTAAAATATTCCAGTGTTTCTTCAAAATAGACTCAAACCTGTTAGCTCTAAAACTAAAAGTACAGTAGTTACAAAATTTGTCCTCGGGGGTTGCAATCTGTTTGTCGCATTAAAAGCTGTTGGACTATCAGTGTTTCTGGTGCATTCATAGGCTTGATTTATAGCAGCACTTCTATAACCACGGTCCCTAAACCTCTCTGTTGGCTCAACCGCGGCTACCTCTAAACACTCATCAGTGTCACAAGTGTGGCGTACTCTCAGGAACTGGCTGACTGGGACGCTCTTGATGTTGTGGCACGGTGGCAAGAACTCGCCAGTAGTACAGTGTTACAGACAGTAGGCGTACGATATCAATCTGTATTGACCCATTGCTCAGCATTCTTGACAATGCAACTACGCAAGAAGGAAACACTTTTCTTACTATGTGTTACTGCAGATTTCAGATTACTCGGTTAGGGAATTCATGCTCAAAATGATTGAGCGACAATGAGGGTAGTACCCTCCAGTTAACTGACAAACTGATGCAATTCTTCGGTGGATCCCGCCACACGAACGCATTGCATTCAAGGACAAATTAAGCAAGACTGACCAAAAACTCCATAAGAGAGTCTGAACAGGGAAATAGATGCTCGAAATGATTGGGCAACAAGGAGGGTAGTACCCTCCAGTTAACTGACGAACTGATGCAATTCTTCGCTGGATCCTGCCACATGAATGCATTACATTCGAGGACAAATTAAGCAAGACTGACCAAAAACTCCATAAGAGAGTCTGAACAGGGAAATAGATGCTCGAAATGATCGGGCAACAAGGAGGGTAGTACCCTCCAGTTAACTGACAAACTGATGCAATTCTTCGGTGGATCCCGCCACATGAACGCATTGCATTCAAGGACAAATTAAGCAAGACTGACCAAAAACTCCATAAGAGAGTCTGAACAGGGAAATAGATGCTTGAAATGATTGGGCAACAAGGAGGGTAGTACCCTCCAGTTAACTGACAAACTGATGCAATTCTTCGGTGGATCCCGCCACATGAACGCATTGCATTCGAGGACAAATTGAGCAAGACTGACCAAAAACTCCATAAGCTCCATAAGAGAGTCTGAACAGGGAAATAGATGCTCAAAATGATTGGGCAACAAGGAGGGTAGTACACTCAAGTTAACTGACAAACTGATGCAATTCTTGCAGCTATCTGCTTGGACCTGTGCTCTCTCCCTTAACACAGGGAAGTGTTAGGGGGACAGGTCCAAGCAGATAGCTGGACAAGTGGGCAGACTTGGTGGGCATTGTTTCAGTCCTTTTCTGCCATCACACTTCTATGAATCTAAGAATCTAGATTTAAATAATGCCTAAGGAGGTGTAGTTCCCCCATGATGAGGAATATTTGAGTACAGAGATCCCAGGTCGAGGGTCACTAATAAATCTGACTTCTCGATGTGGAGATCCGCCAACAAAGACAGAGCTTCCATTGAGTCTCTAACCTGGGATCTTAAATAGCCCACAAAGGGACCGTTTTAACCCATATTTTGGGATAATGTCTGGGTTAGGGAATTCATGTTCGAAATGATTGGACGACCAGGAGGGGAGTCGAGACTTTTATGGACTTTAGGTAACATATATATGGTTGATCTTACCGGGTGTGCAGTAGCTAAAAACACCCAAGTATCACTATCAATGACACCCTCTCTAACAGCCGAATACAAAAGCTCATCAATATGTTTTGAATTTTAGGAATAAACTATGTGATGCCACATTGGAAGAAATCATGATGTTTAGCAACTTGTATTCACACATTTCTAATGGCGTTTTTATATGTAACTCATTGAATTTGAATCAAACTAATTATTTGCCACATTTGTGTTCACTGATGTAATGCTGCATTGATAGTAATTATTACTTCTAGTGGCTTGAAGTCACGCATGTTGAGCGGCAGTTTGGCTGTCAGCTACTGAATTTGAGTCTTTCTAGTCATTTGCCGGGACTGTGTCAGTAATTAGATGGTGCGCTAGCTGCTGTCATTTTTGATGGTTTTTAATCAATGGATTTGCACTTTATTCATGGTTTTAATTTATTAAGGTCTGTTTGTAAATAGGCACTGCTGGTTTGTAATGATATCCTCTAGAAAAGCGCATTCACGCACTGATTTTTTTGTTACCACTCTGTACGCATTATGTTCCAACCTTAATCGCTGTGTGTATTCTTGCAGTAAAGTCAGTTATGCATTGTACCAAGAGTAGCCTCTTGGGTATCATTGGCGTGTGTGCTGCACCTTTTTTTTTTATTTTTTGTTTGTTTGTTTTGTTGTTGTTTTTTTGGCACTGTTGTTACTGGTTGCGCCGCATTCATGTGCTGCTGTTTTGTGTTTATCCCACTATACTGCAGTTGACTTTGTGCTTGTGACAAATCAGTATTTTTGACAGTTTATATGCCGTCCTGTGACCAGAGGTTAAAAAATGGCATGCAGCCACCCATCCAGAAAGGATAAGTGCATGCCAATTTTCAAAACAAGTAGTCCAGTAGTTTATGCGCTATTAAGCGCCTTAATTACACAAAATACTCCCATGCAAAGAGCTTTTTTGGGGGGGTTGGGATGATGAAAAATACACTAATTTGAGTATTGAAATGGCTTATTGTTGGTTATGTGATGAAAAAGGCCTGCTTATAAAGGTATGTGCTTCAAAATTACCAGAGCCCGTGCATACACAAATACCCCCCCAAAAAAGAGTATTTTCTTTCATTAGCGATTGACTAAACAGGAACTTAGTCCTGAATGAAAAGCAAACAAACAAAAACAACAACAACAAACCTCTTGTTTTTTTGAGCTGCCGCATTGTTCTCTCCTTGAATTTTTTGACATACCCAGCCCCAGTGAGTATATCCCTAGTCCCTTCCCACCACCAGGTACCCAACTCCTGGTTTATACACGACCAAAGCCAAATACCTCGTGTCCCTGAGCAAGTCCCATAACACTGCAGTGTTCCAGTCCACCACCAGTGGAAATGGGTAGAAGCAGGAGCCCACTGAAAATGAGAAATTGCATCTCAACTGGGCTATCCAGGGTACAGAAATTGCAAATTAAAATAAACTTACTTAACAGCACCTTCCTTCAAAATAAGCTGTACTGTACTGAGAATATTCAACATTTTATGAATGAAAATAAATGACTATTACCATATAAAATGGCAAATATTAACCCTTGCTGGGCCGTGGACTGATAGATCAGTCCAGAGGTATACGTTCTAATTCTGTCTGTAGCCTAAGAGTTAAAGTTTCTGAGGAATTATCTGCCTTGTAATATGTTTTAACCAAATGGAGTGAAACTCGTGCATAAGTACGGCTGATAATCATGGCACTTTACATCAGTATTTAGAAAAAAAAAGTTTTGTAGTAATTGCTGATGCCATATGAACGAGTCAATTTTGATGTATCTTTACCAGTGAAAGTGACTTCGACATCTTCTGCCACTGTAAACGGGGTTTCTCTTTTACCTGCACTCTGTTGAGGCATTTGCAAAACTAGTGTCTGAAAGAATCCGGCCACATCCAAATCGGCCGCATCCTTCATTCCTCTTGCTTCAAACACTGCACATAAGAAATCTGTACCCATAAATCCTACCAGGAGCAGCCTCTGTTATTCCAAACTGCCATCTGCTCAACTCGACTCATGCCTAAAAGTTGAACTATTTAATTCAGCAGTGTGGGAAGCGATGCAACAGTTTTTGTATACTAACACACATACAGCGCAACGGGGAGGACAGCAACAGGAGGAGGAAGCTGGAGGGATTTTGTTTCGGCAGGTCATACAGAGGCATCATTATGCTAAACACACACGTTACCACCACTGATTGCAGCGGTGGTTTTCTTTGAACTGAAGATCACTGCTGTCATACACAGCTCCCGCATCCATTAGTGCAGGACGGCCGCGCCTGCTGAATGGAGCATTGCATTGCACAGGAAAGTCACACCTCCCAAAAGTCCTATTCTCCCAAGACGTTCCTTGCGCATGCGAGCAAGCAAACGTAAAAATAATATTATAGTAAATGGTGACAGTTTTTCTTCCATGGGGAAACTGGGTTGTAATTTTGTCATTATAGACAGCTGATTATAACAATAAACATGCACCCAGTTTCCCTAGTTAGGCGCATGTATCAACTGCGATCTTTCTCCTCCTTGCACCATTCCCCACCGTCCATGCTTCTCAGGGCTGCAAAGTTCCCTGACACAAGCAGTCGGGTAAGTTAATAAAAAGATAAAAAGTATAGCGCTTGTGCTGTATTCCTTGATCTAAGCAAGGCATTTGATACGGTGGACCATGAGCTGCTACTCTCTTCCTTGCACTCCATAGGCTTGGATCCATCCTCCCTTACATGGTTCAGGTGTTACCTAACAGAAGATCACAGCAGCAAGTGAAAGCTGAAGGAGACCCATCTCCACTAAAACCACTTCTAAGAGGAGTTCCACAAGGATCTATCCTGGGCCCTATCCTTTTCACCATTTATGTTAACAATATTGATTCGAATCTTACCAAAGCCACTGTACACTTGTTCGCAGATGACACTGTTTTATATGTCAGCAACCCATCGCCTGCTGCAGCTTGTGAAGTTCTACAAACAGAATTCTCTATACTACAACATCAATTATTGAAAACGCTTCTTTTAAATGCAAAGAAAATGAAAGCAATGTTTTTCTCCACCCAAAGCCATACAAATCCCTCATTACTAAACAACCTCCCCCAGCTATCCACTATCCTTGGTGAAAGCCTTGATTATGTAGAAAAATTAAAGTATTTGGGGGTGTGGATAGATAGCAAACTTGACTACATAGTTCATATTGAAGAACTTTTAAAAAAGCTTTGCCAGAGACTTGGTCTATTTTTTAGAATAAGGCACTTTCTAAACAGAGATTCAAAAATGAGGTTGGTCCAGGCCACATTTCTCTCAGTAATTGACTATGCAGACTTCTCTATAGTCACTGCCCTATCTCCTACCTATGCAAATTGGATACACTATACCACAGAGCTCTGAGGTTCATAACAGATCTACCATTTAACACTCACCATTGCCTCTCTATGCAGCAGTCGGTTGGACATCTCTACATCTCAGAAGAAACAGAAATGCTGCAGTGTGGACATACAGAATTTGACTAAGATGCTTCCAAACTATATATTAGACTGCTTCACACAGGCCACAGCTGGCACCTACGCCCTAAGAAGCTACAATTTCATTATGCTCAAAGTGTCTAAAGTCAACACCCGGCATGGGAGATCTGCTATCAGCTATAATCTAGCTATATCATGGAACACGATTCAAAAGTCCTTGAAGCTGATCAACCGGGTATCCTAGCATCCTTCAGCATCTATACCTAAGTCTCTTCCCTGAAAAATGCAATTGCTTCCACAAGTTGTAGTTTATTCGCAGTTCTTTCTTCCCCCTCACAGGCTGCCATCATATCATGGCAATTCACTTCCTAGAATTCATCTCCACAGATACCTCACCTCCTGGCTATATCTTCTCCCATTAACTCCAGGCTCCTACCTTAGCCCTCATCACTGCCTTCACCTCCCAGTTCTAGCACCAGCCCCTGCTCTAGTCATGCTGCACCTTCCTACCATGTCACTTGTCTCAGTCTATGACCACCTCTTTCAGTCATCCAATCACTATTTCTCTTGTCCACATTGACTTCCCTTGGATCTTTGGAATCTTGGGTATATCATGTTGAATGTATGCCATGTTTACTGCCAATGTTGATATGTATATACTGGTTTACCTAGAGTGCATCTCATATGTTCCTACCATATCCTGTTATGTTTAAACAATTTCTGTTCTTGATTTCTGTATATAAGTGTTTTAATTATTCATGTACATATACCAATTATTGAACCTTGATTACTGTATATAAGTATATACGTGTTTTAAATCTTCCTATACATGTACCAATTATTGAACCTTGACCTTATCAGGTCCATCTTGCAAATGAGCTGTGCTCAATGATGTTCACCTGAATAAATAAAGATTTGATTGATTGACTGATTGATTGAAGTTCTTTTTTGTTTAACAAAAATTGGGCACAGAAAATCTGCCATTGTGAAATAAAACATAAGAGATAATATTAAGGCTGTAATATCCTGTAATAAGGAACAAGCTGTTATAGTCACTATTGACAAAGTTCATGAGAGAATGCAAAAACTCGGAAGGAATAAATCAGCAGGTCCAGATGGGGTGCATCTAAAATTAATTAAAGAACTGGGAGATGTGCTAGCACCTGCTATTACTATAATAGGGCAGAAGTTCTTGAATGAAGGTTATGTACCAAAGGATTGGAGAATGGCTTACGTGGTCCCTGTGTATAAGAAGGGAAGTAGTGCGGAGGCAGCAAATTACCGACCAATAAGCTTGACATCAGTGGTTTGTAAAATCACTGAAGGAATAATATGTGAGGAGATCACAATTTACATCTCGAATATGGGATTGACTGATAAAACCCAACATGGATTTGTCAGGAATAGATCTGTGAGACTAACTTAATTAGTTTCTATGAATACGTTGGGAAAGTAATAGATCAGGGGAAGAATCTGGATTTTAGGGGGCAGACTTTGGGAAAATGGGGAGATACTTGAAAGAGGCATTAAGGGGAATGGGACAGGAATCAGGGGTTGAGGAACAGTGGGCAGTATTTAAAAAGGGGATTACAAGAACAACAGAATTATGCATTAAGCAGGTTAGCAAGAGGAAAAGGAAGAGGAGGGTTTTCCAAAGAGGTAGCAAAGAAAGTGAAAGCCAAAAAGATTGCATTCAGGCAATACAAAAAGACACAGGCAGAAGGGGATAGGGGAGTAGTACCAGGAGAAGCAAAGGGAGGCAGGGAGGTCAGTAAGTGGAAGCCAAAGCCTGGACAGAAGAACATATTGAAAATCAGTGGTAGAGGACAAACCTTTACAGGTACATAGGTGAAAAAAGAAAGACAAAGGGAGGGATAGAGAGACTGAAGGGGGAGGATGGGGCCACGTGGAGGATGACAACAGTAAAGCTGACATATTGAACAGGTAGTTCTGCTCAGTCTTTACCGAGGAAGAGGAGGGTAATGGTCTGAAGGGAGTACAAGGGTGAGAATGGTTGCAGAAATGGACACAAGTCCCTTTACATGAGAAAGGGTCCTGAAGGAACTGAAAAGTCATAAGAGTTGATAAAGCAGTGGGGGCAGATGGGGTGCACCCAGGGTCCTTAAAGAACTAAGAGAGGTGGTGGCTGAACCTCTGGCTATCCTGTTTAGCCGATCACTGGAAACAGGGAGTACCCAAAGACTGGAGGACAGCAGATGTAGTCCTCTTATACAAAAGTGGGAACAAAGAGGAAGAGGAACTACAGACCAGCCAGCCTCACCGGTAGTGGGAAAGATCATGGAAGCACTACTGAAGGAGAGATTGGTGGAACATCTGGTTATCAATGGACCACAGGACCCAAGGCAGCATGGTTTCACCAGGGGAGGTCATGTCAGACCAACCTCATTTAATTTTTTGACTGGGTGACTAGGGAGGTGGATCAGGGAGGCAGTGGACATGGCCTATCTGGACTTCAGCAAGACCTGACACTGTGCCACATAGAAGACTATTACACAAACTGGGGAATATGGGTGTAGAGCAGGACAATAGTGTGGTGAGTGGGTAACTGGCTGGGTGGCAGGACACAGAGGTGGTGGTAAATGGCTGTCACTCCACAGAGGAGGAAGAGGACCAGTGGGGTACCACAGGGATCAGTGCTGGGACCGGGTCCTATTCAACATCTTCATCAGTGACATTGCAGGACCTAGAAGGCAGAATTTCACTGTTCGGATGACACAAAGCTCTGTAACAGAGCAGACACACCAGAGGGTGTAGACAGAATGAGAAGGGACCTGCAGAAACTTGAAAGAATGGTCAGGTTCGCAGTTGAAATTCAATGCAAAGAAGTGCAAGATAATGCATATGGGGCACAAAACCCTGGCACAATATATCAGTTGGGGGTGAGGATAAGCATGCACCAAGCAAGAAAGGATCTTGGGGTTATCATCTCTGATGACCTCAAGGTGAGAGGCTGGTGTGTGACAAGGCAGCAGGTAAAGCAAATAGGATGCTGGGATGTATAGGCAGGGGCATCACCAGAAGGAAAAGGGAGGTCATAATTCCGCCTATACAAGACACTAGTGAGGCCCCACCTGAGTACAGTGTACAGTTCTAGAGACCATACCTACGTAAGGACATAGACAGGATAGAGAAGGTTCAGAGGAGGCAACACAGATGGTGCATGGATTGCATCACAAGTCCTATGAGGACAGGTTGAAGGAACTGAACATGTACTCCCTGGAGGAGAGGAGGGAAAGAGGGATATGATAGAGACATACAAGTATCTTACAGGAGGAACAGCATGCAGGAATACACTATTTTTAAGCAAAAGATGTTCCAGGACTAGAGGGATGGGATGAAGTTGGAGGACGATGATTCAGAGGAAACATGAGGAAGAATTTCTTCACAGAATGGGTGGTGGACAAGTGGAACACCCTGCCAGAGGAAGTGGTGGGCTGAAACAATCCCGGATTTAAGAATGCATGGGATAGACATAAAGGAATTCTGGAGGTCAGGGGTAAGGGGCAACAGACTTCAAGGAAAACATAAACTGAACTTACAAGCTCAAATGGGCAGACTGGGTGGGCCATAGGCCCTTATCTACTGACACTGTCTATGTATCTATGTATCTATGGTAATGCTGGATTTCAGTTGAGCCTTTGACATGGTTCCTCATGGTATAGTGATCCTAAAATTAGAAAATTTGGGAATTGAAAGTAGTATTATAAAAACATAGAAACATAGAATTTGATGGCAGATAAGGACCACTTGGCCCATGCAGTTTGCCCATTTCCCTACCTAATGGATAAGCTGCAGATCCTAGTTAACCAGCAGCCTACTTCTTTCTACCCCAACCCCCTAGAACTGCCTTATGGCTGTCCCATGCATGCTTGAATTCAACCACTGTTTTTGACAACACAACCTCCTCCGGAAGGCCATTCCATGTATCCACAACCCTCTTTGTGAAAAAATACTTCCTTACATTACCTCTGAGTCACCCCCCATCTTCAAATTGTGCCTCCTTGTTCTTGCACGCCTCTTTTTTTTTAAAGATGCTACCCTCTTGGACTTCGTTGATTCTCATGAGGTACTTGAATGTTTCTATCATGTCCCCCTTCTCCCTTCTTTCCTTAAGTCTATATATATTAAGCTCCTTTAGTCTCTCTTCATATGTCTTCCAGTGCAGACCCTGCACCATTTTAGTTGCCCTCCTCTGGACAGCTTCCATCTTGTCTATGTCCTTGCGGAGATTGGGTCTCCAGAACTGCACACAGTACTCCAGATGGGGTCTCACCAGCTGTCTGTACAGAGGAATAACAACTTCCTGTTTTCTACTGGTGATGCCTCCCTATGCATCCCAGTATCCCCCTGCCTCCTTACTGCCCTCTCACATTGCTTGCCCACCTTTAAGTCATCTGATATGACAACCCCTAGATCCCTTCCAGTTGTGTTGTTGTTAGTATCTCACCCCCATTGTGTACTCTTCCCCTGGGTTTTTGTTTCCCAGGTGCAATACCTTGCACTTCTTAGCATTAAATCTAAGCTGCCATACATTTGATCATTCCTCTAACCTTGCCTAGTCCCTTCTCATCCTTTCCATCCCACCTTGTGCATCAACTCTGTTGCAGATCTTTGTGTCATCTGCAAAGAGACATACTTTTCCTTCCAGTCCCTCTGCAATGTCGCTTACAAAGACATTGAAGAGGACTGGTCCTAATACTGAACCCTGCGGCACTCCACTAGTAAGTCCCCTTTCATCAGAGTGGACTCCATTTACTATTACCCTCTGTGTCCTATTCTCCAGCCAGTTCTTTACCCAGGCTGTCATCTTGGGACCCACTCCCAGGCTGGCTAACTTGTATATTAATCTTTTGTGTGGGACTGTGTCAAATGCCTTGCTAAAGTCTAGGTAGGCCATGTCTACAGCCCCTCCCTGGTCTACTACTTTGGTCACCCAGTCAAAGAAATCTATTAGATTTATCTGGCTTGACCTTCCTGCTGTGAATCCATGCAGCCTTGGGTCCTGTGCCCCTCTGGCCTCTAGGTACTTGACAATTCTTTCCTTCAGAAGTGATTCCATCATTTTCCCTATCACTGAGGTTAAACTAACTGGTCTATAGTTTCCCGCTTCTGCCCTGCTCCCACTTTTGTGAAGGGGAATCACATCTGCCCTCCTCCAGTCCTCAGGCACCACCCCATCCTCCCATGATTTGTTAAAGAGGTAGTCAGTGGTGTCACTAGTTCTACCCTTAGTTCTTTTGGAATTCTGGGATGAATGCCATCAGGCCCCATTGCTTTGTCCACCTTCAGTTTTAAGAGTTCTTTCAGAACCCTTTCTTCTGTAAATGGGCTGGTATCAACTTCTGTATCTAGAGTGTTTTCTATTGTCTGTTTTAGGTACCTCCCCCTCTTCATTTGTAAATACTGAGCAAAAATATTTGTTTAGTATCTCTGCCTTTTCACAGTCACCCTCTGCCCACCCCTCTCCTTTATTAAGCCTCACTATCCTTCCCTTAGTCTTGCTTTGCTCCCTGATGTACCTAAAAAAGGTTTTATCCTCCTTCTTAACTGAGTTGGCTATCTTTTCCTCAGTTCCGACCTTTGCTGTTCTGACTGCCTACTGGGTGGATCAGTCATTGACTGACAGAGAGAACTCAGTTGGTTATGGTACAGGGTTTCCTATCGGATGAGGTGGGGGTCTCAAGTGGGGTGCCACAGGGGTCTGTTTTGGGACCACTGTTGTTTGGCATTTTTAATGCTGACCTAAATATAACCAGTGGGAATAAATTAACAACATTTGCAGATGATGTTAAGTTGGGAGGGGTTGTAAATACCTTTGAGGACAGACAACAATTTGGTCAAGATTTAGTCTATATATCAGAGTGGGCAAATAAAAATAAAATGCATTTCAATTTAGAGACTATGTAATAATGCATATAGGGCAGGGAAATATAAAGCTGGATTATTATATGCTATGTGTAAAACCTAAGGACTCAGTTTGTAAAAAAGACTTGGGGGTTCATATTAGTCATAATTTGAAGAAGGGATCCCATTGTAAAGCAGCAGCAAATAAGGCTATGTACTTGGTTAATTGCATTTGAAGAAATTTTCAATCAAGGAATGACGAGGTTTTGAGGCCTCTTTATAAATCCTCTGTGTGACCCCATTTGGACTACTGTTCCATGGTCTGGAGTCCGTATTTGAAGGACATAAAAATGGTTGAAAAACTATAAAGGGCTTGTACAAAACTTATAAAAGGGATTAAAGATAAACCATATGCAGAGACACTAAAGGCTCTAGGGTTGTGGTCCACGGACATTATACGTGTTAGTGTTGACTTGATACTGTTCCACAAAAACATGGGACAAGAAACATTAATAAATGATCTCGGTCTTCAGACTAGGGAACAAAACTACAGCCTAAGAGGCACAGATACCAGCTGAAAGAAGAATGTTGCAGCACAAAGCTAAGACAATTTAGCTTTAACCCTAGAGTAGTCAGATTATGGAATAAATTACCAGCTGAATTAGTAGAAGCTCCTAGCTTTTATGCTTTTAAGGCAGGTTTAGATAGATATATAACAGTTGGTAAGTTCAGTTTCCTCCACTGAAATGGTGGGGACACCCTATATGGGCTTATGCCTTCTGTTTGCCTTAACAATCCAGTATGAACTCCATTATGAAAAAAAAAAAAAAAACACTACTGTATGAGTCACCATGGACTGCGCTGAAATCTCAATGATCCAGCAGCTGAACTCCACAAAAAATCCATTTATTTAGTATATTTGCTATGATGACAAAACAATCCCCAGCAATTATACAAAATAATGGACAGGTAGTAGTCAAAATGAAGATTTTACATTCCCCTTAGGGTGGGATGCCTTAGTAAACCCCTAAAGCTTCACTCTCAGGGTTTATATGGAATCCCACCCCTCGGTGGGGTGGTGGGGTAATCCTTGTTATAACCATCTACCCATCCATCATTCTCTATTTAATACGTCAACACATTTACAAGCATAATACAGGATACTAAACAATGATTAAAGGGAATAGTACTTCTATAGAAATAAAAAGAAAATATTTTGCATACAGCGGAGAGAAGACACACAGAAACATCTTACTGCATATCTTCATTTTCCAAAAGTGGAAAGAGCTTGCCACACAGGGCCCTCGATGAAACATAAAATGTCACGGCAGATAAGGACCACCTGGCCCACCTAGTCTGCCCATTCCCTACCCACTGTATAAACTCCAGGTCCTACTGATCTGCAGCCTTCCTCAGGGGGTGTGTCTCATCATTTCAAAACAGCCCCTTTTAAACAACTTCACAGATCACATGATCAAAAGCTCTGTATGGCAGTTACTTTAAACAGCCAAAACAAACTAGGTGCTATATAGCCATACAAGAGCACAAGAAAAGGGGAGCAAATCTTTTACACAAAAAGCATTCTAAAAAATACAATCCATTTATAGTGCATGTATCTTAAATGAGTTTCTTCAGAAAAAAGAGACACAAAAGTATAGAGAGGAAGGGGGAGGGCAGAAATTTGAAGATACTAAAATAAGCTCTGTTCAAATGATAAATTCTGTAGAGCACTATTCCTTGCAACATCCACATTTAATGATGAAGTCATAACAATTCATGCCTTTGACTGACTGGAAAGGATTCTCTAAACATTTGCATTCAGTTAAATCATCTACACATTTATTAGGAGCTTTTGGTGGAGGTGACTTATTAGTCTCTGAGGAAGGATGTGAAATCTGAAACATGTTAGACACTGTGTTTGCTGTGTGCTTGGAAGCTTTTCATTTATTAAATATGGATTGAATTCTTTATCCATGGTCTGAATATTATTTATTTATGCATCCCAGTCTTGTGGTTTGTGTGTGCTGGAAACTTTTTTTGATGCTTCGTATTTAATAATGTCCAGTCTATTTATATAATAATATAAAAGTTTAATGGTAGGAGCAAGGTTTAAATGGACGCATCACAGATAGTCAAACATCCATACCTTATATGTTAAAATGTCAATAACTGGTAATCTTCAGTAATCAATACGTTTTAAATAGACTTTGAACTTGTGTGATGGTCACCAATTTCCAAGCAGACAGAGAGTGGTAAAAAATGTATTCTGTTTAATACTTCAAGATATTTACACGTGTAAAACAGGATACTACACAATGATTAAGGGGAACAGTACTTCTACAGAAATAAAAAGAAAATGTTTTGCATACAGCAGAAAGAAGACACACAGAAACATCTTACTGTAGTTCTTCATTTTCCAAAAGTAGAAAGAGCTTACAACACAGGACCCTTGGTGAAAGATAAAATTTGATGTCAGATAAGGACTGCCTGGCCAACCTAGTCTGCCCATTTCCCTACCTACTGTATAAATTCCAGATCCTACTTGATCTGCAGCCTACCTCCTCCTTCCCACCCCTAGTGTTGTCTTCTGCTTGTCACATGCATCCTTGAATTCACCTGCCATTGGTGTCCCCACAGCCTCCCCAGGGAGGCTGTTCCATGCATCCACCACCCTTTCTGTGAAAAATATTTCCTTACATTGCCCTAGAGTCTTCCTCCCTCCAGCCCCATATTGTGACCCCTTGTTCTTGCATATCTTTCTTTTCTGAAAGATGCTGCACTCTTGAATGCTATTGATCCCCTTGAAGTATTTGAATGTCTCTATCATATCCCCCTCTCCCTCCTTTTCTGCAGTGTACGTATACTGAGTTCCCTCAATTTCTCCTTGTATGGTTTCTGGTGTAGCTCCTGCACTATTTTCACAACCCTTCTCTGGACTGCCTCCACCTTGTCAATATCCTTTCAGAGATGAGGTCTCCAGAACTGCACGCAGTATTCCAGATGAGGCCTCACCAACTGCCTGTACAGCTGCATCACCACCTCCTGTTTTCTACTGGGGATACCTCTCCCTATGAACCCCAGAATCCCTCCAGCTTTCCTCACCACCTTCTTACATTGTTTAGCTACTTTTAGATAATCCGTTATGACTACTCCAGGTCTCTTTCCAGTTTGGATGTTGTTTGTACCTTCCCCCCACCATGTTTTCCTTCCCTGGGTTTTTGTTCCCCAAGTGCATGATTTTGCACTTCCTGACATTAAATCTGAGCTGCCACACCTTGACCACCTCCAACTTGGCTAAGTCTCCTCATCTTCTCCAGCACCCCCCCCGGAGAGTGTCAATCCTATTGCAGATTTTGGTGTCATCTGCAAAGGCAAACATTTTCTTTGAGTCCCTTCACAGTGTTGCTAATAAAGAGATTAAAGAGGACTTGCCCCAGTACTGTACCCAATGGCACCCTACTGGATACCCCTTTCTTCAGATTAAACTCTGTTTTCCACCACCCACTGTGTCCTGCTGCTATCAGGGCAGACTTAAACCTTAGGTGTTAACTCTCCATGGTCCCAAGTTTAAGTCACTTTTTTAGGGTCTGGCAAGTCCTAGAAACCTTTCAGCTGCCTACCCCTCTCGACTCATCATCCAGTAAGTCACTCTGACATCATAGATTCAATATGTCTTGTGCGTTCTGGAAAAGGAAAAACTGGACCAAACTGGAATCTTGGGTTTTTGTGGATTCAGGAACCTTCTCATTGTTCTGAGCCCTTTCTGCCCAGCAGGGGTGGCTGCATCAGACATTAACTAGGTCCTCTTAAAAAATATAAAATGGTTGTTTTGGCTTTGAAACATGACAGGGCCAGTTTGGCTTTCAGCTCTCTCATTAACTAACCAGGAGGTCCCATAGTACAAGAAAATAAGATTTTAATCACTCTACAGGGTCATCTGGCATGCCTCTGCAAATAACTTTATTGCATGTCCCTTCAAAGATTCATTCAAACGCATCAATACAGCTAGCAGGAAATTTAAAGAAACAAGCATTTGTCAATGCCGAATGTTTGCTTGCTGGCATTGGGGTTGGTAGTGTAGGAGTCAGACAGATGCATAATAGGAATGGCAGTGAAGTATTGAACTGAAGCCAACCCCGCCACCACCCTGCAGATACGAACAGGCATTGGGGTGTGCCTTTGGGTCATCAGGCATAATGGCCATGCCATTTACCACTCTCACCCTGCAGACACTGACAAGTGTCACGGTGTGCCTTGGACCTTGGCCCTTATGCACACCCCATTCCATTAGGGAAGTATGGTGAGATGGTGCAGTATAGGAAATGGAGTGAACTTTGGGGCAAAGAGTCCAAGGCATACCTCGATGCCTCTCAGTGACTGCAGGGTGTGGAATGGCATGAGCATCACAGGCAAGAATCTCAAGTCTCACCCTGATGCCTGTCATTCTTTATAGGGTGAGGCTATAGTTGAAAAGCCCAATACCTCAGGCATTCATTGGTATTTTCACTCCAAATTTTCAACATGTTTGTTTTGTGACCCCACCTCGTGAACAGGGGGAATATCAGTTTGTTAGCCTAAAGCTGCTTATGCACAGTGACTACGGCATTTAGCACCACAGGTGCAAAAATATTCTGAACAGGATGTAAAAAATTATAGCTGTACTCTTTCATGGGGAGGTGTAAAAAATGGCTATGTTGCAAATGTGTAGTAAAAATATTAAAAAATGGTGAAGTCACGTATGCATAGAAACTGTGCAACGACATCTGCTATTATAGTAAGGTTGGGATTTCTACAGCAGATTGTCAACTCAGGCATTTGGTGCCTCCGATCATGAACAATGTCACTGTGATTTTCTTTATCTGGTGCCGAACAATGATTTCCCACAGCGACCACGCATCTCTGCACTGAAAGTGTGAAACACACTCGCCATGTTAGAAAAATGGCAGCTGTACTGCTCATAAGGAAGTGTGGAAAAATGCCACTGGTGAAAATCTGACTGAAAATATTACAAAGTCATGAACTAACGAGGGCGTGGAAACTGTGCACTGCTCACTCGTAACACAGTCATTTTATGGACTTTTGTCACCAAATTTTCAACATGGCCATTTTAAGACCTCTGCTCATGAACAGTGCAGCTGTGATTTTCTTAATCTGTCCTAAAGCATTGCTTTCGCCACCAACAGCACCATTGTGCGCCACATGTGCTAAAACACATTTTGGGTGACATATGAAAATTGCAGCTGTACTGTTCATAAGGAAGTTTAATAAAATGGACATGTTGAAAATTGGAGTGAAAATATAAATTTGTAAACTTATTAGCATGCATAGGAACTGTGGAATGCACGCCTGAAAGTCATTTTAGAATTTTTCATCAAATTCCTCAACATAGCCATTTTAAGACCTCTGCTCATGAACAGTGTCACTGTGATTTTCTTAATTTGTCCTGTACACTGATTTCAGACAACGACCGCGCCATTATGCGCTACATGAGTGGAAACACATTTGTGGAGATGTGAAAAATGACAGCTGTACTACTCATAAGAAGGTGTGGTACAAATGGCAATGTTGAAAATCTGGAGTGAAAATATTGAAAATTTGTAACCAACGAAAGGCAAGGAACTGTACAACGACGTCAGAAACATTCATTTTTGAAATTTTTTCACCAAATTCTCAACATAGCCATTTTAAGACCTCTGCTCATGAACAGTGTCACTGTGATTTTCTTAATTTGTCTCACAGACATTGACTCAAGACACCGACTGCGCCATTGTGCGCCAAGGGCAGAAACACATTTTGGGTGAGAGATGTGAAAAATGTCAGCTGCACTACCATAAGAAGGTGTGGTAAAATGGCAATGTTGAAAACTGGAGGAAAATATTGAAAATTATCGCTCTTACGAGCGCAAGGAACGCGACTGCACGCCTGTAAAAGTCATTTTAGGACTTTTTTTCGCTAATTTTCAACATAGCCATTTTAAGATGTCTACTCATGAACAGTGTCACTGTGATTTTCCTTAATTTGTCCTGTCAGATTGATTTCTCACATTTACTGACTGCGCCATTGTGTGCTACATGGGCAGAAACACATTTTGGGTGAGATGTGAAATGACAGCTGTACTACTCATAAGAAGGTGTGGTAAAATGGCAATGTTGAAAATCTGGAGGAAAATATTGAAAATTCGCGAACTTACGAGCCTGTGAGGAACTGCATGAACGACGTATGATAAAACAGTTATTTTGAGATTTGACCAATTAATATGGTTTGGACTTCATGATTGATGTCATTGTCATGCGTAAGAGCGAACTGGCGGGTGATTTCACAGTCACTGCAACAGTCACCGCGCCAAATCACCCTTCGGACCCGAATACCATGAAAGAGAGTATCAATCATGAGAAGGGGTCTCAAAACTCCATGTTGAAAATTTGGTCAAAAATTCAAAAAATGCCTGAGATATAAAGTTGAAACCCCTCATTCAGGCCATTATACAGCTTACCGGCATTTCTGCCCGCGGTCGCTTTGAAGAGTGCAGACGTGTTCCCCGTCCACCAAAGATCATGACCGAGGTCCGGAGGTAAGTATGGGGTGAGGGGAGTGGGGAGGCTGGGTGCGCAGTGTGTGCGGGTTGTGGGAGGGGGCGGGAGACTATCGCTGGGACCGCTTTTTTTCTTCACAGGAAAAAAACGGACGACGGACGCGGCCACACTGCGGGCCTCAGCGTGGCACAAGGACGTTGGGGCGGCCATTCAGCCGACAGGGATTGGGCGCCCATTGGCTCACGACCGTTTGCCACGCTGGGATGGGCTCCGCTGGCACTCACTACTGGGGGAGGACAGTGCAGCTAACGGGATTTGGGCACCCCTTCTGCTATATGTGATTAGTTGCCACGCTGGGTGGGCACCCAGCGTGGCATTTTGTAAGCGCTTGGGGGCGGAAGGATCGCAGCACAGCCGACGGGATTGGCACCCCGTCGGCTATACAGGCATGCGCAAGGCATGCCAGATGCCTGCGGGCATCTGTGGGGGGGAGCGTGAGCAGCCTTATCTTATCGCTGCTCACTCAAACGTAGTCCCCTTCAATGGGAGACACTGCATTTTGGAGCGCACAGACAGCTCCAAATGCATTGGCTTACAGGCCGCCACCAGCACACTGACTGAATTGGAGGAGGAGGTGACAGGCATCCAAATCTCCATGATGGCACTATATTCTTGCACATGCATGCAAGCAAACATAAAAATAGAGCACACAATTATATGTTTAGATGTTACTCCTCCTCCCACCCCACCCCTGGAAGTAAAAAGAATAACAATCATTTAACAGATTAAATGAGATTTCTTTCATGTGAGCCAGCTGGCCCCACAGATATGCCCTAAGTTCATTCCTTTTGTGAACTGCACATTAAGGGAGCTGTGGTCAGTGAGCAGGGCAAACTTCTTCCCATACAAATGAGACTGCAGCGTCTGAAAAGCCCAGACAATACCCAAACACTCCTTCTCTACGGTGGTGCAGTCCTCATCACTGGGTAGCGGCTTCCTGTTCAGATGCTTGACTGGTGTCCCTCTCCTGAGTGCATGATGTGAGTCAGAGCCATGTCTAGCCTATGATCAGATGCATTTATATGCACAATAATCCGAGAAGAATAATTCGGGCCAGTGAGCATAGATGCTCTACACAATGCCTCCTTCAGCTGGTGAAATGCAATATCACAGGTTTCTGTCAACTGAACCTTTTCTGGCATTCTCTTCCCCGTACGATTGGATTGGGGTTTACCCATGCTGCTGAAATTTAGCACAAATGTATGTCAGCCCTTGCTGTCCCCAGGAAGCCCCTTACTTTTATCTTGGTCATAGTCATGTCCCATCCCCGTATGGCTTCATTTTTCACTGGCTTAGGTCAAATGCACTCACTCCTATGTGGCACTTCACCATTACAATCAGCCCAAATGCCTGAAGTTAGTAGAATGCCACTATCATGTGTCTGACCAGATCCTCCCCAGTCTGGCTATAGATGGCGGTGACATCCATGTATGCCAGAGTTAAGTCTCCTGCCCCATTCAAAATGTTGTTGAAATGTGACTGGCACATTCTTCATCCTGAATGGCATTACTGTGAACTCCAATAATCCAAATAGGGTGATGAAAGCTAATCTCTCTCTCTGGTTTTGGAGGTCAACGTTACCTGCCACTAAAAACATAAAAACTTAGACAATGATGACAGAAAAAGACCAGAGCTCCATGCAGGCTGTCCAAGTTCCATATAATTCCTGGACATTACTGTTCCTCCAGGGTACTGACCCTCCCCATCCTCTCCCCAGTCTTCTCCTTGGTCTTGTCACCCCAGGCAATGACTATTCCCTTTAGTCTATCCCAGTCCTGCTTGAATCCCTTGACTGTTTTAGCACCCACTACTTCAGCTTACAGACTGTTCTGAGGTTCCACCATCATTTCTGTAAAGCAGTACTTCCTTGTGTCCCTCCTGAACTTCCATCCTGCTAATTTCCACTCATGTCCATGTGCCCATGACTTGATATTTAAGCTAAATAGTTCCCCATAGTTCACTTTGTTAATTCCTTTGAGGAACTTGAAGGTCTCAGTCATATCCTCCCTCTCCCTTTTGGTCTTCATTGGATCCAGTGTACTGGGGACGACACCCTCGGAGATCAGCACATGTGTCCCAGGTTGGACATGAAGCAGCATTACCTCATTTTCATCTGTTCTTCCCCCTTGGGGGTGAGGCATGCAAGGACGCCAGTGGAGGCAATGTGCATACTCCCGTGCATGCTCATCCAGGCGTCTGCCCAATCCCCACCCTTCTTGTCAGCATCGGTGCTCTGTCTTCCCATCACCGCTATGAGGCAGGAAATTTCTGACTACTGGTAGCCCCCTCCTCCTTGGAAGAAAGCAGTCCTTGGGATGCTCAATCCTTCTCCATCCCCTGATGACCCCGGCAGCCTGCGCTTGTTCTTGAACATGGGTCGCTGGAGTGGCACAAGGTGTGATGTCCAGCACCTCAACCTTCAGCAGCACCGGGCCAGCAACAAGGTCATCTTTGATTGGTGACTCCATCAACTTCCTTACGATATTGGTTAGAATGACAAGCCTGTTCCCTGGTTGCTCCTTATTCCTCCCTTATGATGAGGTACAACATCTGCCACCTTCCAGTCCTCTAGAACTTCCCCAGACCTAAGTGGGCTGTTGAACAGACCTACAGTACCAGTGGTTCAGCCAGCTCCACTGTTAATTCTCTGAGTATCCTCAGATGAAAATCATCTGGTCCTGGGGCCTTATATATCTAAAGGGCTGCAAGCCCTTTGAGGGCTTTTTCACTAGTAAGCAATGGGTTTCTCTTTCCGGAACTCCCTTAGTGGCTGCTTTGATTCCACTCTGTGGCAGGGATGTACCATCCTCTTTACTGAAAACTTAGTAAAGGTAGTCTTTCAGGATTGCTGCTTTTGCCCCTCCTCCTTTGTCACCTAACCCCCATCAACTAGACTTAGATTCCCCCACCTTTTTTCCTTCTTCACTAATATAACAGAAAGAACTGTTTTTCTCTGTTCCTGACTCCCTCCGTGACACACAGCTATGTGTCTGGCAAATGGGGACAACTAACTAGAGGTACCCAGAGAAGTAGAAGGAAAGGAAGGAAAGGATGTGAAGGTTAGCCAAGGAGGTGACCTCAGTGGGGAGAGCAGTGAACCCCAGAGGAGGAGGAAGCAAATCTTGGTGGGGGGCTCCATCATAAGAGGGATCAAGCTAGGAACACAGGAGGGCGAGGACAGTGAGGTGAGGTGCCAAGGTGCCATGGCATGGAGGGATGGAAGGAATATCCTGGGAATCACTGACAAGGTAGGATGGGAGGGTGAGCTGGATGTCATTATCCACCTAGGTACTAATGATCTGGCAAATGGGGAGCCAAAGGAAGTTCAGGAAGAGTTAAATAAACTGGGGAGGGGTCTCAAGCAAGTAGCTACTTCTGTCACCTTCTCGTAAGTACTACCTGCAAGAGGCATGGGAAAGCATAGGGTGCATGCACCAGGAACTTTAACTCATGGTTGAAGAACTAGTGCTGTGAGGAAGGATTTGGATTCATAGGTGACTGGGGACCCACCTGGAAGGATGGAAGCTTTTCAAGCCCAATGGCCTGCAGCCATCCTGAAGGGGAATCCAAGCACTCAATGATAAGTTTAAATGCTACACTGATAAGCATTTAAACTAGCTAAGAGGGGTGGCAAGTCAGAAAGGAGGATACTAAATTGCCCACCCCCCACAGCTAACAGTAGAACCAGCTAACCGGAGGAGTGGATGTCTCTAAAAAGCAGTGTACAAAAGATGGAGATAAGCACCCAAGAGGTGGATAGGCAGAAAAGGGGCAAAATTCAACAGATGGGCAGACAGCAAAGAGAACCAGGGATAAAGGACAACCAGGGAAGGGGCTGGAGTAGAACAGCTAAGCAGTCTAGGGAGGTCAAATCATGGAAAGTCATGTGTGCCAAAGCCAGGAACCTTAGCAACAAGATGGAGGATCTGGAGGCTGTCATGGTGCAGTCAGACCTGGACACTGTGGCCATCACAGAAACCTGGTGTAATGATAACTACGACTAGGAGATGGCCATACCAGGCTACAAAATATTCAGAAGAGACAGGGAAGGTAGGAAGGGAGGAGGAGTGGCACTGTATGGGAAAAATGACATAAGGGCCACAGATATCCAGGAGGAACAAATGGGAAGAGATACTGTGGGTTAGGCTGGAAGGGAAAATGGGGCCAGCCATCCGCACAGGTGTGGTCTATAGACCACCAGCCCAGGAGGAAGAAACAGATAGGTAGCTGATGCTAGACATCCAAAGGATGGCAGACAAGGGTGAGGTAGTGCTGGTTGGAGATCCCAGTATTCCAGATATGGACTGAAGCATCCCAGCAACAGCATCAACTAGGAACAGATTTATCCTGGACTTCCTACAGGGTGCCTTCCTCAAGCAACTGGTCATGGAACCAACTCGGCAGAAGGCAGTACTAGACCCTGTGCTCACAAACAGGAGCAATGTGATGGGGGTAACAGCGGGGGAGCACCTAGGAACAGTGACCACTCAGTCATTGTGGTTTGAAATCACAGAAGGAGCAGAACTAAACCACAAAAACACGTATTCTGTATTTAGGGACAGACTTTGGGAAAATGGGAGATGCTTGAAAGAGGCATTATGAATGGGGCAGGAATCAGGTTGAGGAACAGTGGGCAGTATTTAAAATGGGGATTACAAGAGCAACAGAATTATGCATTAAGCAGGTTAGCAAGGGGAAAAGGAAGAGGTGGCCATTATGGTTTTTCAAGAGGTAGCGGAGAAAGTGAAAACCAAAAATATTGCATTCAGGCAATACAAAAAGACACAGGCAGAATGGAATAGGGAGAAAGACCAGGAGAAGCAAAGGGAGGCAGTGAGGTCAGTAAGGGAAGCCAAAGCTCAGACAGAAGAGCACATTGCAAAATCAGTGGGTAGAGGGACAAACCTTTACAGGTACAAGTGAAAAAAGAAAGACAAAGGGAGGGATAGTGAGACTGAAGGGGGAGGATGGGGCCACGGGAGGATGACAACAGTAAAGCTGACATATTGAACAGGTATTTCTGCTCAGTCTTTTACTGAGGAAGAGGAGGGTATGGGTCTAAAGGAGTAAAGGGTGAGAATGGTAGAAATGGACACAAGTCCTTTGACAGAAAGGGTCCTGAAGGAACTGGAAGTAATAAGAGTTGATAAAGCAATGGGGCCAGATGGGTGCACCCTAGGGTCCTTAAAGAACTAAGAGAGGTGGTGGCTGAACCTATCCTATCCTGTTTAGCCGATCACTGAAACAGGGAGGTACCCCAAGACTGAGGACAGCAGATGTAGTCCCTTATACAAAAGTGGAACAAAGAGGAAGCAGGGAACTACAGGCCAGTCAACCTCACCTCAGTAGTGGGAAGATCATGGAAGCACTACTGAAGAAGAGATTGTGGAACATCTGGTTGTCAATGGACTACAGGACCCATGGCATGGTTTCACCAGGGAGGTCATGTCAGATCAACCTCATTGAATTTTTGACTGGGTGACTAGGAGGTGGATCAGGGAGGGCAGTGGACATGGCCTATTTGGACTTCAGCAAGGCCTTTGACACTGTTCCTACATAGACGACTATTACACAAACTGGGGAATATGGGTGTGAGCAGGACAGTAGTGTGGTGGGTAGGTAACTGACTGGGGGGCAGGACACAGAGGGTGGTGGTAAATGGCTGTCACTCCACCCTATCCCTGGACAAACAATTCTGGTCATATCTGTATAAAAGACCAGATAGGTTCTTAGAAACTCTATCCCTAATAACTTTAAATGTAATTTTAGCATATAAATATTTGAAATTTAAATCAACTGGTAACCAACCCATATCATTCAAAACTATACAATGATGTGTTCTCTGGAACTGTTAATGCAAATTTCCCCAAAAGTTACAACAGAGCAGGTTTTTTTTTCTGAACAATACAAATAGATGCATTATCCATAATACGGGAAGCGTAATTGACAACTGGAAATAAACATTGCTTGCTAGTGGCTACTCTAGTTTCTGGTGTCAAGAAAGACTTTAATCTATATAAAGCACCAACTTTAGCATGAATCCTAGAGGTAACTTTTACTAAATGAGGTTCAGAACTCAGTATTGGATGCAGTAATACATTCAAATATCGAGAATTGTCTACATTTTCATATATTGTGCCATCAGTAGCAGGATTTGCAAACTCCTCCCCCTATCTCTTATTTTTGCCATGGTACCAAAAACCACAGTTTAAGTTTTGATTTAATTTAAAATCAGTTTATTAGTGGTCAGCCACTGCTGCACCCTACTCATTTCAACTGTTAGTACCCCATTCAACTCGTCTATTGTATCGACTTGAAAATAAACTACTGCATCATCTGCACAAGGAGTAATGCTAGCGTTATCTAAAACGGAGGACATTTTGTCAGAGAATAATGAAAATAGAATAGGGCCCAGTATGGAGTTCTGTGGGACTCCATAATTCACACATGCTGTATCTGAATTGCTACCACAATATTTGATCATCTCTTATCTGTTCATGAGGTAGTCAGTAAACTAACCTAGTGCAGACTGCCCCGCTCCCAGTGTACCCAACCTAGATATAAGCAGTGCATGGTCAACCAAATTGAATGCCTTGGTCAAGTCCACGAATGCGGTCCCAGTTAATCACCCCTTATTCATTCCTTCTAGGACCATGCTTATGAACTCAACCAAGGCAGTGTCCGTTCCATACTCCCATATAAAACCATGCTGGTTTTGAGACAGCAGACCAAAATCATTTACATGAGCTATTGACTGTTTATAAACTAACTTTTCCTGTACCTTAGCCAGAGCAGACAAAAAGGAGATCGGTCTGTAATTTGCAAAATCTTGAGCCACACCTGATTTAAAAATTGGCACCACTAATGAGCATTTCCATATGTCAGGAACATGACCTGTCATGATCAATAAATTCAACAGAACACTAGTAGGATACACAACACCTTCACAAGGCTCTCTAAGTAAATTTGGTGTATCATTGTACCTGCAGAGTAGCCAGATTTTATCTGTTGTAATAGTTTTTGTACCTGTTTAGGTAAAGTTACTTTATTTTATTTATTTATTTTTTTTTGTCTGGGATTACAAATACATTTGAGCGAAGCACTCTTTTGCAAAGGTTCCACATTCAACATGTGCAACAACAATTAATACATCAAAATTCAGCAGAGACAGGGCTTACAGTACAAATAGCAGGGAGCATGCCAAAAAAAGGGTATAGTACAGTTAAACCAGGGGTAAGGTGCAGATACATATAAGCTAGGTGTCACAGAAAAAAAACCAGTAGCGGCTAAGTCGGGTTACAGTTTTGCACAACAAAGGATATCACATTATAAAGCAAAGAAAGCATCCAGGTAGGTCTTGTCAATCATGGAGGAAAGAGTAGTTATCAGCAGGAATGGGAATAGAGAATGGGGGAATAGGAATGCGAAGGGGGAGGAGAAGAGTAGGAGGTGGTTGAGAGAAACAAGTATGGGCCAGACAAAGTAGAGAATACAGGGTGGGGGAGGGGGAAGAGCAGGAGGCAGTTGAGAGGGACAAGTAAGTGCCGGACAAGAGTAGAGGGGCAGGCTGGGAGTGTCGAGGATAAGGTTGCAAAGGAGAGGGCACATTTTAGGGGAAGCAGTCATAGTTGTTTTCAGCTGAGAGGTGCTGCTGCAGCTGGCTTTTGAAAGGTCCAAGCATGGTAGCAGAAGTGATGTCACCATGTAGAGTACTGATCCAGCAGGTGCTCTGTAGGCAAATGATCTTTGCCCCTGAGAGGTACGGCAATGTGGCACCTGGAAAAGCTGCTGCTGCATGCCGCGTGTTAGGTGCGGCCTTTGGTGGGGACTTAAGAAGCTTTGCACTCTCGGTGGAAGGCGGCCAAGGGAATTTTCTTAGCCATTAGACAAGTATGGTACTTAACATGTCCATTTAGTTGCAGCCACTCAGTTTGGGCATAAAGGTTGCATGTATGGGTGAGGTGCGGGGCCCCAGAAAGAAGTTGGCATTCTTGATTAAGTGCAATGGAAATATATCGTAGAGCTGTATCTGTGGCCAAACCATAGATAACCAGGCCACAGTCTATAATGGAAATAACTGAGCTCTGTACAGCTAGATTCAGGGCTTCGGGGGTCAGGCAGTTCTTGTGCCCATATAGCATACAAATGCATAAATTCGCTGCTTTGACTATGTTGTCAATGTGTACCTCATATGATAAGGTGCTGCTGATTGTGATTCCAAGGTATTTAAAATGCAGAACCTGCTCAAGAGCCATTCCAAAGTGATTACTTAGTGTCATTAGTTGGTGAGTATGCTTATTGTGGGAGTTACTGAAGAGTATAACCTTAGTTTTGTTATAGTTAAGGATCAGTTTGTGATTACTAAACTAGCTATCAACACTCATAAAGCCATGTTGGAGATTGATTTCAAGGAGGATCGGGTCAGGGTTGTTCGAGAAAAGTACTATTGTCTGCATAAAGTGGAATTTATTTGTGGCAGGAGTTTGGAAGATCATTTAAAAACAGGCTGAAAAAGACAGGGCCCAATATTGACCCTTGTGGCACTCCAGAATGTACTGGTTTAGAGTAGAAAAGGGCTCCTGAAATTTCAACTTGTTGAGTACGATTACACAGCTAACATGCGAACCAGGAAGTGGAGTCCTTGGAGAGTCCTATTTCGGACAATTGCCAAAGGAGTAGGAAATGATGCACTGGTCAAACGTGTTTGTTAATTCAATAAAGGCAGCACCTATGTGTTTGCCCTTTTCCAGGGAATTATGTATGTACCCCATGAAGTCCAATAGGGCAGTAGTAGTGCTGTGTCCCCTTCTAAACCCATGTTGTTGGATGCATTGGTCCTCATATTTCTCAAGGTACTCAACCAATTGGTCTGTGACAATGTGTTCTAGGGCCTTAGAGATGAGGGGTAGAATGGATATTGGCCAGTAATTCATGTGAAGTGTCCTATCCCCATTTTTGTGGACCGGATTAACAATGGCAGTTTTCCATTTATTAGGGAACTGGGCTAATCTGAACAATAAATTGGTATATATTTGTATTAAACAAGAGCATATTATGTAATAATCACTGTTAGCACCTTAAAGTTTGATTGTTATGTTTTTGAATTGTTTTTTTTCTTTTTTCTTTTTTAATTTTTATGTATTGTTTGTTAGCTGTTTTTTTTCTTGTTTTGCATTTTGATGTACTGTTTATTATGTGGAATCTCCTAATTACTTTTGGAACTTCATTGAAAATGAGCTTTGCTCAACTGAATGTATCCAATTATTCGTATTTGAATAAAAAAATGATTTACATAGATACATAGATACATAGATACATAGACAGTGTCGGCAGATAAGGGCCTATGGCCCACCCAGTCTGCCCATTTGAGCTTGTAAGTTCAGTTTGTTTTCCTAGAGGTCTGTTTCCCCTTACCCTGACCCCTAGAATTCTTTTATGTCTATCCCATGCATTCTTAACTCCGTGGATTGTTTCCGCCTCACCACTTCTCTGGCAGGGTGTTCCACTTGTCCACCACACCCATTCTGTGAAATTCTTTCTCATGTTCCTCTGAATCGTCCTCCTCCAGCTTCATCCATGCCCTCTAGTCCTGGAACATCTTTTCCCCTTACAAATGGTGTTTCATGTGCCCTGTTCCTCCTGTAAGATGCTTGTGTCGCCTCTATCCTGTCCTCTCCCTCCTCTCCTCCAGGGAGTACATTTCAGTTCCTTCCAACCTGTTTCCATGGGACTTGTGATGCAGTCATGCACCATCTTTGTTGTGCCCTCCTCCGAGACCTTCTATCCTGTCTATGTCCTACGTGGGGTATGGTCTCCAGGACTGTACACTGTACTCCAGGTGGGGCCTCACTAATGTCTTGTATAGCTGGAGTTATGACCTCCCTTTTTCCTGCTGGTGATGCCCCCTGCCTATACATCCAGCATCCTATTTGCTTTACCTGATGCCTTGTCACACTGTTTCTCACCTTGAGGTCATCAGAGATGACAACCTCAGATCCCTTTCTTGCTTGGTGTATGCTATATCTCACCCCAACTGATATATTGTGCCAGGGTTTTGTGCCCCATATATGCATTATCTTGCACTTCTTTGCATTGAATTTCAACTGCCAAGCCCTTGACCATTCTTCAAGTTTCTCTAGGTCCCTTCTCATTCTGTCTACACCCTCTGGTGTGTCTGCTCTGTTACAGAGCTTTGTGTCATCAGCAGACAGTGGGGAATTCTGCTTCTGGATCCTGCGCAGTGTCACTGATGAAGATGTTGACAGGACCGGTCCCAGCATCTGATCCCTGTGGTACCCCACTGGTCACTCTTCCTCTGTGAGTGACAGCCATTTACCACCACCCTCTGTGTCCTGCCACCCAGCCAGTTACCTACCCACCAAACCTACTGTCCTGCCCACACCCATATTCCCAGTTTGTGTAATAGTCTTCTGTGGTGCAGTGTCAAAGGCTCTTATGAGTCCAGATAGGCCATGTCCACTGCCCTCCCGATCCACCTCCTAGTCACCCAGTCAAAAATTCAATGAGGTTGGTCTGACATGACTCCCCTGGTGAAACCATGCCGCCTTGGGTCCTGGTAGTCCATTGACAATCAGATGTTCCACCAATCTCTCCTTCAGTAGTGCTTCCATGATCTTTCCACTACCGGGTGAGGCTGACTGGTCTGTAGTTCCCTGCTTCCTCTTTTGTTCCCACTTTTTGTATAAAGGGACCATATCTGCTGTCCTCCAGTCTTGGGGTACCTCCCTGTTTCCAGTGATTGGCTAAACAGGATGGCCAGAGTGTTCAGCCACCACCTCTCTTAGTTCTTTAAGGACCCTGGGTTTCCCATCTGGCCCCATTGCTTTGTCAGCTCTTATTGCTTCCAGTTCCTTCAGGACCTTCTCGTGTAAGGGACTTGTGTCCATTTCTGCACCATTCTCACCCTTGTGCTCCCTTCAGACCCATTACCCCCTCTTCCTCAGTAAAGACTGGGCAGAAATACCTGTTCACTATGTCAGCTTTGCTGTTGTCATCCTCCACGTGGCTCCCATCCTCCCCTTCAGTCTCACTATCCCTCCCTTTGTCTTTCTTTTTTTCACTTATGTACCTGTAAAGGTTTTGTCCCTTACTCACTGATTTTGCAATGTGTTCTTCTGTCTGAGCTTTGGCTTCCCTTACTGACTTCCTGCCTCCCTTTGTTTCTCCTGGCTTCTCTCTCTATCCCTTCTGCCTGTGTCTTTTTGTATTGCCTGAATGCAATCTTTTTGGCTTTCACTTTCTTTGCTACCTCTTTGGAAACATACTGTCTCTCTTCCTTTTCCTCTTGCTAACCTGCTTAATGCATAATTCTGTTGTTCTTATAATCCCCATTTTAAATACTGCCCACTGTTCCTCAACCCCTGATTCCTGTCCCATTCCCTTAATGCCTCTTTTCAAGTATCTCCCATTTTCCCAAAGTCTGCCCCCTAAAATCCAGGATACGTGTTTTGTGTGGTTTGGTTCTGCTCTTTCTGTGATTTCAAACCACAATGACTGGTGGTCACTGTTACCCAGGTGCTCCCCACTGTTACCCCATCACACTGTCCCTGTTTGTGAGCAGAAGGTCCAGTATTGCCTTCTGCCAGTTGGTTCCATGACCAGTTGCTTGAGGAAGGCACCTTGAAGGAAGTCCAGGATAATCTGCTCCTAGTTGATGCTGCTGCTGGGATGCTCCAGTCCACGCCTGAATATTAAGTCTCCAACCAGTACTACCTCACTTTGTCTGCCATCCTTTGGATGGCTAGCATCAGCTCCCTATCTGTTTCTTCCTCCTGTGCTGGTGGTCTATAGACCACACCTGTGCGGATGGCTGGACCCATTTTCCTTTCCAGCTTAACCACAGTATCTCTCCCCATTTTGTTCCTCCTGGATCTCTGTGGCCTTATGTCATTTTTCATACAGTGCCACTCCTCCTCCTTCCTGCCTGCTCTGTCTCTTCTGATATGTTGTAGCCAGGTATGTGGCCATCTCCCAAGTCATGGTTATCATTACACCAGGTTTCAGTGATGGCCACAATGTCCAGAGGTCTGACTGTACCATGACAGCCTCAGAGCTTCCATCTTGTTGCTAAGGCTCCTGGCATTTGCACACATGGCTTTCCATGATTTGACCTCCCTAGACTGCTTCACTGTTCTACTCCAGCCCCTTCCTTGGTTGTCATTTATCCCTGGTTCTCCTTGCTGTCTGCCCTTCTTGCTGGATTTTGCCCTTTTCTGCATATCCACCTTTTGGACACTAATCTCCATCTTTTGCACACTGCTTTGCAAAGATGGCCCTCCTCTGGTTCACTGGTTCCACTGCTAGCTGTGGGGGTGAGCAAGTAGGTACCCTCCTTGCCAGCCTGTCCACCCCTTTGCTAGTTTAAATGCTTGTCAATGTAGCATTTAAACTTATCATTGAGTACTTGATCCCCCTCCAGGATGGATGCAGGTCAGTCAGGCTTGAACAAACCCTCCATCTCTCAGGTGGGTCCCCAGTCACCAATGAATCCAAACCCTTTCCTCACAGCACCAGTTCTTCAACCATGAGTTAAAGTTCCTGGTGCATGCACTTTATGCTCTCCTTGCCTCTCACAGGTAGTACTTGAGAAAGTGACAGAAGTAGCTACTTGCTTGAGACTCCTCCCCAGTTTCCTAAACTCTTCCTGAACTTCCTTTGCTCCCCATTTTCCAAGTCATTAGTACCTAGGTGGATAATGACATCCAGCTCACCCTCCCGTCTTGCCTTCCCAGTGATCCCCAGTATCTTCTTCCATCCCTCCATGCCGTGGCACCTGGTAGGCACCTCACCTCCTGTCCTCCCTCCTGTGTGTTCTAGCTGGATCCCTCTTACGATGGAGTCCCCACCAGGATTCGCTCTCCTCCTCTGGGGTCCACTGCTTTCTCCACTGAGGTCACCTCCTTGGCTAACCTCCACATCCTTTCCTTCCGCTACTACTACTTACTTAAAATGAATGATTTACTAAATTGAAGAGCCCAGTTAGTGGGACGATGAGGGCATCAAGGGTTAGGATCACAAGCTTGAGGCCAAGAGAGTCCCTACTATGTCTGGTGCTGCTGATAGCCCTTAAGATATATTTTCATGCCTCTGTAGAGACCTCTTTGAAATATAAAGGTGTTTGATTAGTAGTTGAGTGCTGGAGCTCAGATTTGTATGTGTTGTCATCCAAGTCAAACAAGTCAGGGGGAGGACAGAGCTGAGGTCTGAGAATGCATCATTAAACATGTTAGCAATTGTGGTTGGGTCTGTTATGGTGGTACCATCAGAGTGAAGAACAGCAGGTGCAGTTTTGGGGTTCCTTCCAGTGACATCTTTTATGTTATTTCAAAAACATTTCCCATCTCCTCAGGTGATCATAAGCACACCCCTGTAATAGTAATTTTTCTCTGTGAGGATAGAATGCATGCAGTCTTTTCAGGTTCACTTGTAGTTTAGAATATCTGCTTGTTTTCTGGTGACTCATGCATGGTGCCATAGCAGGTCCCTGGATTTCATGAAAGCAATTAGGTTGGCAGAGATCCATGGATTGCAAGGACCCTTAATTGTTCATTTCTTTAGTGGTGCGTGAATATGGCAAGAAGTGTTAAAGGTACTAATAAAATATTCTAGCGCTGAGTCAACATCCTTAGCAGTCGTGATTGGTGTCCAGTCTTGCTATATGATGTTCTGATGTGAGATTTCAGAGGTTTCAAGTGGCCATGTACTAGGATCCTGCAGTTGATTGTCTTGGGGGGTTTATGAAATTTATTAGCCAGATGCATAAAACTGGGGAATGATTACTGAGTGAGTCAGGAAGTACCAGTATATTAGAGACATGATTTGGGTGAGTAGTTTAGTACCAGTCCAGGAGGGTGCTGGTTCCTGTATTGTAATTAGCCCTGGTAGGGGAGTTGACCATCTGGGTAAGATTAGCAGCTGAGATAGTGTCCTTAAAGCACTCGGCACTGGAGGTGAGCCAACTGATATTGAAGTCACCCAAGAGCATTGTCTCTGATGTGGATGGGAGGTTCCTAGCAAAGTCCAGGACATTAGAGAGCCTGGTAGATGGCTCTTTTGGGGGATGTAAACAGTTGCTATGGTTAGGGCTTTATTGTGGACACCAAGCATTAATTTTGTGGCAAGTATTTGAGTGGAGGTTTCTTCCATGGGAGCTGGCAGTGCACAACCCCATGACAAGTCCGTGAGGTAGATAGCACAACCACCCTCTTTTTTAGAGGTCCAGTCCAGGCTAAACATTGAGTAGGCAGGGAGGGCAACAGCTGTGTCAGGAACTTTTGGAAAAAAACATGTTTCCATTATAGAGAGGATGGCAGAGTTATGTTGAGACACAAATGCTTGTAAGGCATCATAGTTTAAGACCCAAACTAGTCAACCTCCATCAGTCTGTGAATTAAAAAGTGTTTGTGGTCTTTGGAAATACAGTGTAACTGTTTTAACTAATTTTGTGTTATCTCTGATGACCTCAAGGTAGGGAAACAGTGTGACAAGGCATCAGGTAAAGCAAATAGGATGCTGGGATGTATAGGCAGGGGCATCACCAGCAGGAAAAGGGAGGTCATAATTCCACTATACAAGACACTAGAGAGGCCCCACCTGGAGTACAGTGTACAGTTCTGGAGACCATACCTACGTAAGGACACAGACAGGGTAGAGAAGGTTCAGAGTAGGGCAACAAAGATGGTGCATGGATTGCATCACAAGTCCTATGAAGACAGGTTGAAGGAACTGAACATACTTTCCTGGAGAAGGAGGGAGAGGGATATGATGAGACATACAGTATCTTACAGGGAGAAACAGGGTACAGGAAACACTATTTTTAAGTGAAAAAGATGTTCCAGGACTAGAGGGCATGGGATGAAGTTGGAGGGAGGACGATTCAGAGGAAACATGAGAAAGGATTTCTTCACAGGCAGGTGGTGGACAAGTGGAACACCCTCCCAGAGGAAGTGGTGTGGGCTGAAACAATCACGGGATTTAAGAATGCATGGGATAGACATAAAGGAATTCTAGAGGTCTGTGGTAAGGGGAAACGGACTTCTAGGAAAACAAACTGAACTTACAAGCTCAAATGGGCAGACTGGGTGGGCCATAGGCCCTTATCTGCCGACACTGTCTATGTATCTATGTATCTATGTGATACCTTGTTTATGTATATTTATTGACTGTTTGTGATATGTATGAATGAAGGTCACCATTGCAGATGAGTTTTTACTCAATGGTCTTAACCTGAGATAAAAACAACAACAAGAACAACAGTATTTGGCAAGGAGACTGCAGATTTAGAGGGAGGCAAGAGTGAGTGATCCTTGCTTTTTGGAGGCAGAAGGGGTGCCTTGCATGATTGGTCCTGGGTTAGGGTGAAAATTTCAAGAGATTAATAGAAGCATTAGGATGAGCTTCTGCGTGTAGAGCCATAATTATCAGAGGTAGGTGTTTTTTCTGCACCTTAGGATGCTGTGCAGGTTCAGTTTGTGTTGTCTCAGAGTGAGAGGGGTTAGTAGTGAAAGTGGGGTGAGAGAGGCGGGAAATAAGTTCATCAAGTGCCCTACAGGTGTGGCTGTCAGCAGGATGTGGTAGTTTGCACTTGAGTGGATAGACTCTTGGATATTTTTTAATGTTCCAATAATGTGTTACGTTGTGTTGAAAGAGGGGTAGGTGGGTAGGTTGAAAGGGGTAGCAGGCCTCAATAAGGCCAGTTTGCTTAAGAGTGGTTAATAGGAGCATTAAACACAGTAACTGGAAAGCATAAGCCATGCCTGGGCTGTGAGTTGAGAGACGGGGGGGGGGTGGAGTTATGGGCACTTGTGTTCAGGCTGCAGGACCTCTAGTGGCAGGATTATATATTTTGCAAATGGAGAAATGGACACTTGGTTAATATCGGTCATGTGACCACCCCTACCTATAAAAGGAAGTGCCCAGATAGGGTGGGTGTCGAGCCAGTGGAATGTGCCGTTGGTGATTTGGTGGCTGAAGGGAGCATGGGCGGTGGCTGCAGAGGGGACTTCTACACCACAGAACAGTTCTGAGAAGAGCTGGATCACTGGGCTACCAAGGAGAGCCCGTTCAGGGCCTCCGCTAAAGGAAGAGAGAGAGAAGCAGACAGATTAGTACTTGGGAAGGTGGGCAGGGACAGTAGAGGTAGAAAGGACAAATGAGCAACAGGCAAAGGGGCAGGCACTTAAGCAGACAGAGTTAAAACAATAGGGTGCTCAGAGCAGCAAGTATAGGCAGTTACTTAGAGTAGGTGTGAAATTGTAGGATGAAGGCTGCTCACATCACTGAGCCGGGAATAGCTGTGCCTTTTGGAAAGGTAATGAGGGAGCGATGGGGGAAGGTGCCAAAGGCAGCAGTAGGCGAGAGACAGAAGCTGAGGCAGTTACCGCGTGGAGGCCGAGGCAGCAAGTAAAAGAAGGAGTAGGGAAGGCACTAGAGGCGGCGGGAGGTGGAGGGGCAAAGGCTGCAGGCAGCTGCCACTGGGGAGCCAGGGATGGCTCCCGGGAGAGCTAGTGAGACAGGAAGCAGGGCATTGAGAAAATGAAAACAGAAGCACAGGCACCAAGGGTAGCAGATTAAGGCTGGCTAGGAAAACAATTTATCACAATAGCAAAACAGCAGTAAATACATTCAAATGCAATGTAAAAGTGGCAATAACACATTGAAAAATGCATTCAGCAAATTTCAAATAAGCAAAAGAGCAGAATCAGATATAATAGCTAAGCAGCACAGAGCCGCGAGGGCTCCGGCCAATTGGAAGGCAGGAAGGAAAAGGCACTGGAATCCGGTTGACTGAAAGATTTGTCAAACCTTGCTTGGAGATTCAGCAGCTGAAGGGAGCATGGATGGCGGCTGCAGATGGGTCATCCACACCGTAGAAGAGTTCTGAGAAGAGCTGGATCACTGGGCTGGCAAGGAGAGCCTGTTCAGGGACTCAACTAAAGGAAGAGAGAGAGAAGCAGGCAGTTTAGTACTTGGGAAGCTGGGCGGGAGGGCAGCAGAGATAGAAAGGACAAAGGAGCAGCAGGGGAAGGGGCAGGGACTTAGGCGGGCAGAAATAAAAACAGTAGTACACCGAGAGCGACAATTATAGGGCAATTACTTAGAGATGGTGTGAAATTGCAGGACAAAAGCTGCTCACATCACTGAGTCAGGGGTAGCTGTGCTTTTTGGAAAGGTAATGGGGGAGATGGGAGAAGGCACCAAAGGCGATGTAGGTGAAGGGCAGAAGCTGAGGCAGTTACTGTGTGGGAGCTGAGTGCGGCTCCTGAGGGAACAACTAAAAGAAGGAGTAGGGAAGTGAACGTTTGGTCTATTATCTATAGTTATCTTATCATTATTCAAAAAGTAATTATTTCCAGTCCCCAAAAAAACCTATCCAGATCTGTAAATTTACTATTAAACATATTAGCTGTTCTTTGTGGACAAGATATTATTTCGTCCCCTAATTTCATAGTTGGCTCAGGGTCACAAATTTGATTCATCAGGCTGTTAACAGTATTCCAAAATGTCCTATTATCTGTCAGACCATTAGTTTGTTTTTGTATAAAAAAAATTCCTTTTGGCCAATTTGATTTGGGTTTTACATCTATTTTGAATACACCAATATGTTTGATATGTAATAGATGAACCATTCTTTTTATATTTTTTCCAGGCCCTGTGACGTTCCCTCATTAATTTTAACAAAGATGAAGTAAGCCGGCTACTCTTTTTACCTGTACTCCTTTTAACATAAAGGGGCAAACTGATCCAATACAGCGGTGAATACAGCTATAAAAAAAATCCAATGCATAATTAACATCAGGAACAGAGTTCCTAAATGTCCAATCTATACTATTCAGCCTATCACAAAAACCTTCTAAATTGAAATCTACATAATTTCAGCTATTTTAGGTTGGCTTGAACAAGCAACTTCTTGTGGTAGTAGCCAATTTCAGAGGTGTGTCAGTGTGGCGGCAAATGCAGGGGATGCTTTAGTGGGCGTCCCTCAGCCGCCAACCAGTGAGCACGCTGCTGATGGCAGCAGTTTCAGAGGTGTGTCAGTGTGGCGGCGAATGCAGGGGATGCTTTAGCTGGTGTGTCCCTCAGCCGCCAACCAGTGAGCACGCTGCTGATGGCAGCGGTTTCAGAGGTGTGTCAGTGTGGCGGCGAATGCAGGGGATGCTTTAGTGGGTCATCCCTCAGCCGCCAACCAGTGAGCACGCTGCTGATGGCAGCGGTTTCAGAGGTGTGTCAGTGTGGCGGAACGCAGGGGATGCTTGTGAGTGGCTGCATCCCTCAGCAGCCAACTAGCTGAAAGCACGCTGCTGATGGCAGCGGTTTCAGAGGTGTGTCAGTGTGGCGGCGAACGCAGGGATGCTTTAGTGGGCACGCCCTCAGCCGCCAACTAGCGAGCACGCTGCTGATGGCAGCAGTTTCAGAGGTGTGTCAGTGTGGCGGCGAATGAGGGGATGCTGTAGTGGGCGCGCCCTCAGCCGCCAACCAGTGAGCACGCTGCTGATGGCAGCGGTTTCAGAGGTGTGTCAGTGCGGCGGCGAATGCAGGGGATGCTTTAGCGGGCGCGTCCCTCAGCCGCCAACCAGTGAGCACGCTGCTGATGGCAGCGGTTTCAGAGGTGTGTCAGTGCGGCGGCGAATGCAGGGGATGCTTTAGCGGGCGCGTCCCTCAGCCGCCAACCAGTGAGCACGCTGCTGATGGCAGCGGTTTCAGAGGTGTGTCAGTGCGGCGGCGAATGCAGGGGATGCTTTAGCGGGCGTCCTCAGCCGCCAACCAGTGAGCACGCTGCTGATGGCAGCGGTTTCAGAGGTGTGTCAGTGCGGCGGCGAATGCAGGGGATGCTTTAGCGGGCGCGTCCCTCAGCCGCCAACCAGTGAGCACGCTGCTGATGGCAGCGGTTTCAGAGGTGTGTCAGTGCGGCGGCGAATGCAGGGGATGCTTTAGTGGGCGCGTCCCTCAGCCGCCAACCAGTGAGCACGCTGCTCATGGCAGCCAGTTTCAGAGGTGTGTCAGTGCGGCAGCGAATGCAGGGGATGCTTTAGTGGGCGCATCCCTCAGCTGCCAACCAGTGAGCTGCTGATGGCAGCAGTTTCAGAGAGAGCCACAGCACTGAAATGAATCTGCCGTTGCAATCAGAGGTAGGCTCGTTACTGCAGCGGTAGATGACATGCCTCCATTGCGTGCCTTTCCTGGTGAAACATTTCAATAAATATGGCAGCTCCTGCCATCTGCCACACGATCCCCAGGAAGCCGACATCAGGGCGCTCCGTCCTCGTGTTGGCATGTCACCCTCACATTATGTGACACACTGTAACATGGCAGCTTCTGCGGCATGCCACACACTCGCGAAAAAGCCAATATCGGGGTGCCCAATCCTCGTGTCAGCATCCCCCTCTCTTAACATGTCTTTCCTGGTTAAACAAGTTTCCCCTTTCCTTTCTGACACCAGGATGACCACTCCCAGTGCTGAATGCACTCCTCCCAGTCTATGCGCCTTGCCGACATCAGGGTGCCCAGTATCCATGTCGGCATCCCCTCCTGAATTGTGGCACATTGGGAGCCCACCCCAGTGTGCCTATTTGTTTTTTGTTTTTTTGTGTAACCTGTAAATAAAGAACACCTTTCCTTACAGTCCTTTTTCCCCTGCAAACACGAAAACAGACCACCATTGTCTCCTTCATCCTCCCCATCCCCACCCTTCATCTGCGTACTCCACCTCCTGCACCCACTCTCACCCATTCTTACCCTCCAGAGGTCAGAGCCGCAATCTTCTTTTGAACTCGGACACATCTGCACTCTTCAAAGATGAACTACGAACTGAAGAAATGATAGCAAGCTTTATAATGGGAGTCAAAGGGGGATTTCAACTTAGGTTGATATCTTATCCATTTTGGGAATTTTTGGCCCAAATTTTCAACATGTGGTTCTTGGGACCCTACCTCATGAACATGTCACTGTCATTTAGTTTCTCGGTCCCAAAATGTGATTTCACGGTTGCTGCATGGAATCACCTTTTAGGATCAAATAATGAAACAAAAGTGTCATTGTTCATGAGGGGAGGTGCCAGAAATCCCATGTTGCAAATCTGGTGAAACAACTCAAAAAAATGACTGTGTTATGAACATGCATTGCACAGTTTCTACACACACGTATAACTTCACCAATATTTAATATTTTTTTCCAGACTTACAAGATTGGCATTTTTTCACACCTCCTTATGAACCGTATAGCTGTCATTTTTCACATCATTCCTGAAACATGTTTTCACACCTGTAGCACAGAATGGCTCTGTTGCTGTGGGAAGTCCACTATCGGGACAAATTAACAAACTCGCAGTGCCACTGTTCATGAGGAGAGGTTCAAAAATGCCCATGTTGAAGATCTGGTGAAAAAAATTCAAAAAATTATTGTGTTATAGCCATGCATTGTGCCAATTTTTCATATTTTCAATCTGGGATTTTCAACACTGACATTTTTTCAGACCACCTCATGAACAGTATAACTGTCATTTTTCACATCCTTCCTGAAACCTGTTTTCACACCTGTGGCACAGAATGGCATAGTCACTGTGGGAAATCCACTTTCAGGACAAATTAACAAACTCACAGAGCCACTGTTCATGAGAAGAGGTTCATAAATGCCCATGTTGAAAATTTGGTGGAAAAATTCCCCAAAATGATTGCATTACAGGCATGCATTGCACAGTTTCTATGCACATTCACAACTGCGCCAGTTTTTCATATTTTCAACACTGACGTTTTTTCACCCCACCTCTTGAACAGTATAGCTGTCATTTTTCACATCCTGCCAGAAATGTGTTTTCACATCTGTGGTGCCAAATGGCACAGTCACTGTGCAAACGCAGCTTTTGGGATTGAGTAATGAAATTATAATTCCACTGTTGATAAAGTGGGGTCACAAAAATCTCATTTTGAAAATTTGGAGCAAAAATACTAACAAACGGCTGTGGTGCCAAATAGCACAGTCGCTGAGCAAAACCACCTTTCATGATTGAATAAGGAAATTATAGTTTCACTGTTCATGAGGTGGGGTCACAAAAATCCTAATTTGAAAATTTGAAGTGAAAAAATACCATCAAACAGCCAGGGTGTTACTGTTTCCAACCATAATGCCCTACTCTGTAGAGACTGACAGGCTTTGGGGGTGTGACTTGGGATCCTCAGCTGTAGTGATCACACTATTCCACCCCTACTCTGCAGCCAGTGACAGGTATCAAGGTGTGCCCTGGGGCCTTTGGCCCCAGCATTCACCCCATTCTCTTATACCACACCCATGTCAGCATATTTCCTTTTGGAATGGGATGAGTATAAGGCCTGAAGACCCCAAGGCACACCACAACACCTGACAGTGTCTGCAGGGTAGGGTGAGGTGAAATGGCATGAGCATTATGGCTGACAACCCAAAGGCATAGCCCCAACACCTGTCAGTCTCTGTAGGGTGGGGGTGGGGTTGGCATCAGTTCAATACTTCACTGCCATTCCTGTTATGCATCCCTCTATCTCCTGCACTACAAATGCCAATACCAGCAAGTCAACATTTGGCATTGACAAATGCTTGTTATAAAAGGTTTTGGTTTCTTGGAACAAGCATGTTTCCATAAACAAAAGGTGGGGTGTTGATCACTCATTGAGTCTGCTATTTTACCACATTTTAAAATGTGATTAGGCTTTTTAGTCAGGACTCAATCAAACACTGCAGGCTTATGTGATTTAGCATTTGGGCTGGCAGTATAGCCTAGAGGTTAGAGGAATGAGGTGTGAACAAGCTTGATACATCCAGCAGACCAGACCCGAGTTTGATTCTCACAACTTCCACTTGCATACTGTGTGACTCTGAGCAAGTCATTTAACTGCCCAGTGCTCCCAGGTCACCCCTGAAAACAGGCACTTGTGCTTGGTGGGCCTTACTCGTTACCAAAGACAAAAATAATAAAAAATAAATAAATAAACTTAATCTTGTGGGTCATGTAATAAGTTGTTGTAAGCCTAAAGGAGCCAAAATACCAGTTAGCTTAACAATTCCTGAACCCACCCAATTTAAATTAAAATATCCCAAAATTAAAATTTCCCCAAAAGCTAAAGAATTCAAATTATCCACAAACTCCATAAGCCCTTCCTTTCTCTTTTTTGGTGGTAAATAGGTACAGCAAATAGTTAACTTTTTTATTGAGCCCAATAAAACTTGAACTGTTAAATGTTCACCACGGTAACATTTCCTTTTAGAATGCAGATTTAAGTTGCCTCAAGATGTTCCCTGATATAGAACATAACATCATCACCCATTCTACTTATTCTATCTCTCCTTATACTTTTATATCCACTAACAGATACTTCAGCATCTGTAACTCCGGAATGTAACCAGGTTTCAGCTCTGGCTAAAATATCTGGGCAGTAAGCTGTTGTCCAAGCCTGAATTTCCTGGAACTTTGAAGGTAGACTTTGTGCATTAAGGTGCATTATCCTTCCGCCAATTGTATTGCTGTTAGAATAGCCAATATCAGCCAGGTCATTTCCATCAGGCCCAGGGTTCACCTCGATGTCACCAGCAAGTATCAACATTAGCAACCCACAAACCGAGACCCTTACAAAAGGCTGCAATTTAAAATCCAGAGACCCTTGTTTTGGAACTCGGTTGCTTTGGTTACAGTTGTAAAGGAGTTTTTTTCCTTCAATTTGCTTACCAATAAATTGATACGCCACTTCATCCTTTTTGTCCCACTGGATTGGCACTACATGCAACATCTCTTAACTCTGTTCTCCAGAATTATTCTGAATTGTTTGCTTTCCTTCAGCAATTGTCAAAGTGATAAAAGAGAGGCACACAGAAAACCAGCAGGATTTCTTTTACAGTTATTGAAGTTTAATAAGGATATGATATTCACAAAGGACAGATTTTTCCCGAGCAGAAGTTGTGAACATAGCACTTCAAAGAATGATTCTGCTGCTCCAAGATGCCGGGTTGAATGCATGCACACTGAGGACAGATGTGCTTCAACTGAAGGAAAAGCTTGACAACTGTTGGAGAGAAACTATTTAGAAAGCATATTTTTTTTTTACTATGGAAGAACCTGGCCTTCCCTGACAGAGGAAAGCTATTAGTCATATAGATGTCGATTGTATTCCCCATGTTACTTTCTTCTACAAAACAACTTTACTATCACATGTATAATCAGGTTTGTGATCACATACAGCCCTATATTCAAAAGGTAATAATAATAATAACTAACAATAATGATTTTATTTATAAAGCACCTTTCAGAATGTCAAGGTGCTGAACAATTTCAAACAATCCAAAACTCTAAATAAAAATCATAAAACATCCATAAAAATCAGCATATCATCCAAATATCATATAAATAATAAAATCAAAAAATTAATACGATAACTTAATTATCTAAAAAGGCCATACTCCATAAATATGTTTGTAAGTCATTCTTAAATAACTCCACGGAGGTGCACTGCCATAACTGGCATGGTAGAGAGTTCCAAAGAGTGGGTGCAGCATGCGAAAATGCTCTGCTGCCAGAAGATTTTAAACTCACTCTTGGGATCTCTAACAACCCCATGTCGGCCGAGCGGAGTGATCGGTCAGGGCAGTAAGGAACCAGAAGGTCTTTCAGATAGGCTGGACCATGGTTGTGAAGGGCTTTAAAAGGATGAGTCTAATCCACTTAATGCCTGAACTAGCATGGGTTAGCTCTGGCACTCAGTATGGTGCCACATCCTACACAGCTCTGCCCAAACTCTGCTGCACAATCATGCTAACTGTAATACTGCACCGATGCACATAAGGGAGTTCCACATGCGTAACAATGCAGCAGTATGTTCAAATGGTTTCTGTGGTGCTAAACATCCTCCAGAGTGTCCCTATTCTTTGACACCAAAACCTGCCCCATTGCAGTGCAACAGCCATGTCGGCTCACCCAAAGGCAGGCAGGCAGCTGTACTGCAAATATCCAAGTATGTGTTCAGTGGACTCACCTTCCCCCGATCACCACTGCAGTGCATGAAATACAGCTTCTAGGTTAAAATATCCTGCTTTTTCTGATATTTCCTTGAGGGTTTTTGCAGAACAGGGTACAGACTGAGAGGTACAGGCTTGCAGCTGCAGAAGATTTTACAAACAGACGATGGACCAATCAGAGAGCAGGGGAGAGAGACATTTAAACCTTCCTTCCTGCTTTGTCCTCGGCAGTGTATTTCTCCTTTTCAATGAGCAGAGGATAATGGTAGGAGCTCTGATTTGCTGTGCTGCAATTTGCCAAGCAAGCTAAGGTAACTTGATTTCTTGTTATTTCTTAAGGGCTTGCATGGCAGGGGACAGACTGGGAAGATTAGGACTTGGCACTGCAGAAGACAGAATTAACAAACAAAGAACCAGTCAGAAGGTACCTTGATGTCCTGATATGGTTATAAATTCCCATTCACACAACGTATCCCATGTGTTTATGTCCCAGAGAGTGACTGGAACAGCAAAGGAGCGGAAAAGGTTGGCATCTAATGCATTGTCAGGCATCAGCAGAAAGAATCTGGGAAGCAGAGGCCCTGCTGATTGACTAAGATAAGGCCCCTATTCACGCCTGTTGTTGCATTCAATGCTGGGATAGACAGAAGGCAAAATGTAGGACTAATCCGAGAACAGGAGTAACACCATATCTAAGGGGATTTAAACCAGGTATTGGGGAACACAAGTAGCAACAGACAACAAAAGGGAAAGTCCGGAACACCATATCAGGGGTAAGGGTACATAAAAATGATCAGATCTATAGGTTGTTTAAAAACTGGGAATGCTGGGAATGGTGCAGTGGCTGTAAGAAAGCAGTTTTCAGAGAGACCTTCTAGAGACTGTGGTGCTGCCCATCTCACACACCTCTCGAGTTGAATGAAGAGGTCAATTCAACTCCAAGGTGAGCTGACTAGGATTTGTGGGACCTCTTCCCCTACAAAGGGGCCACCAGATCTTACACTGTTACCCTAAAGGATGCCTGGGAGATGGAATGACTGAACTACACTGGTCTCTGGGAGGGTGATGGTGGTGGGTCAGAGGCACATTTCTCATTTGGGATCACTACCCAATTCCTACACCACTCTGGTGAGGTTGGACTACCAGGAGGAAGCACCCATGGTAGTGGCCACTGAGGATACGGTGGTCTTCCAGAGCGGAGAGCCCAAGGAGGGAGGCAGAGAAGTTTAGAGAAGGAGGCAGCAACTTCTGGTGTGGGACTTGACTGTGAGGTGGATAGATGTGGGAATAGGAATGGGGAGAGGCAGTTTAGGTGCCTATGAAGTGCCATGGCCCAGAGGGATGGGAAGTGGTTCCAGAGGATTGCTAAGCCTGAAGGATGGAAGGCAGAGCTGGATCTCATTATCCACTTGGGAACTAATGACCTGGTTAGTAACAGGGCTGGGATAGTGCAGGGGGATTTTATGGGGCTTGGGAGGGGTCACAGACACATAGCACGGTCAATGGCTTTCACAGAGGTGCTGCCTGTCTATGTCAGGGGGAGGAGAGGGGTTGCAGAACCAAGACCTTCATCTCAAGGTTGAAGGAACGGTGCTGAAAGGAGTGGTCTACTACATTGGGGACTGGGGTCTACTTGGATGGATAAAGGTTTTACAAGGGTGATGGCCAGCTTTCATTCAGGAGGGGAACTGCAGTCCTCAGTGGACAGTTTAGATGTTACTTTGATGAATATTTAAACTAGCTGAGGGCAATGGCAGAAGAAATTGGGGATAGTACCTGCCCCCCACATGCTGAAGTAGAAATTAGGAGAACCTGAAGGGAACGTAATCCACTAGGGTGGAAATTAATGAAGAAAGCAGGGTGGTAGAAATTAAAGGGGGATGGGAATAGATGCATTACACAGAGAGGAAAGGGGGCAAAAAGGAAAGAAGAGAGTACCAAGCAGAGTAGAAACAAAATCTGGAAGACCATGAATAAGAATGCTAGCAGTCTAGAAAATAAGATTCTGGACCTAGGGGTCATAATGGCAGAGGCCGACCTGGATATTGAGGCCATTACAGAGTCATAGTGCACTGAAAATCATGACTGGGACATCGCCATACCAGGTTACACAATGTTCAGGAGGGAGAAGGCAGGACAGAAAGGAGGGGGTGTGGTGCTTTCTGTGAGGGAACACATGAAAGAAACAGAAACACGGGAAATACAGACAGGATCAGAGGTACCATTGGTTAGGGTGTTACTAATCAGTTTAGATACCAGGAAATAACTTACATAGAAACATAGAGGTTGACGGCAGATAAGGACCACAAGGCCCATCCAGTCTGCCCATTTTTACTACCTTATGAATGTGCCACACACCTTTACACTGTCAATGACCTATCTATCCATATTCATCTGTATTGCTCCCTTATGCCTATCCCATGCCTGTTTGAAGCCATGCACTGTATTCATAGCCACCACTTCCTGAGGTAGGCTGTTCCATGCATCCACCACTCTTTCTGTGAAATAGAATTTCCTCACATTTCCCCTTAATCGGCCTCCCTCTCTTCTCATGCTGTGTCCTCTTGTCCTGCTATTTTCTTATATTTAAACAGGTTAGACTCTTTCACCTTATTAATGCCCTTAAAGGTGTTTGAATGTTTTGATCTTGCACAAAATCGCAAAATATTGCTAGCTTCTGGGGCATGGCAGCCCAGACCCTGCATATTTCTGGGGTCTAGACAGTCCCTAGACACCCCTTCTATTTCTTTACATCATCCCTGTTGGGAAAAGAAAAGTTGCCACTTATACATAAATCCATAATGTGAGGTGCCCCTTCTCTCTCCCCAGTCCCAATATCCCTACTGTCTAGCTCCACCTTCCCATTTCTTGGTCAGCTCCATCTTTAAAATAGAGTCTCCAGTCTCTCTCTCATTGCTGGTGGCAGCTCCACTAACAACAGGAGGACTCCGTTGTTTTGTTCACCAGCTCTTTTGCTGCCTGTAGAATGGTCTCTTTCAGTTTACCAGGTAAATGTTCTATATGACTTCCAGAGTGAGGTCTTATTAGAACCTCATCTGGGAGGGTTCTGAATCAAATACAAAGGCAAAGCCTTGGAAAATGCTTTTGAATGAAGGGGCATGACCAGTACTATTGTGCACAGAACAATGCACAATTGCAACTGAAGAATTTTACAGTGCTGGGCATTCCGTCTGAAGAGACTAGGTGAGCAGTAACATAGGTAGGTAAACAGCACTGGGGCTATTCTTTACACCTTGTTCTAGGAAGGGAGAAAAATGTCTGGTGACAGTGATTTTCACCATGTGTGGCTGCCATGGGATGTGAACATGTGATCTCTTAGTTTGCACATGCTAGTGTCTATGTAACCATTTCCACTATGAGAAGCTGAAGTGATAGACATTTCCTTTTGTCCTTGAACAGAGCAGAGAGACGTCTTCTTGGGCAACAAAATGGTGACCCTCCTGCCATGCTTGTCAGTGCTTCTGTCTAGTCTGAGACAAAACTTGATTGCCCCTGTTAGAAACTGAAGTAATAATGTACATTTCCTTTTGCAGTCATGCAGAACGGGAGAAGACATCCCATGCCCCTTTCAACCAGGATCCATCAGTCTCGCTGCAGGCAAGATAGCACTTCAGTAGCAGTATCCTTCTAGAAAATGCATGGCACCCATTTTTTCCTACAGCCTTTCAGTGTCACATGGTCCCAGTGTTTTTTTCTGCTTGCTCAAAGCCAATAGTGTGGATTTCTATTTATATAGCAGCATGTTTTTGGAAGTATGCATAAAATATATATTTTATAGCTATTAGATTTTATATGCATTTATAAGTGGTGAACTGTGTAAATTTACATTGGTGTTATTGGTTTCTAATGCAGTTTATGATGTCATTATGTAATTTACCTTTAAGTGTGGGGTTTGGAAGGGGGATCTGTCTGTCTTTCTTTAGAGACATACCCCCTGAGGAAGACCCATGTTGTCAAAGGTCCAGGGCTGTGGAGTCAGTGTCCTTTATGTCCTAAATAAACGTTTGGGATTATTAGAGCACTCCAGAGTTCTTCTTGAGTGCCACTTACTTTGCATTTTGTTTTGTAAGGTCTCTCCTCCCTCCCACACCTAAATAAATCCCATAGTGATATGACCTTAAAAGTGAACTTTCAGTCTAAGCATATTTGGCTCCTTGGTGAGAGTGTGGGGCTGCGAACTGGGGTTTACAGTTTAAATTCCACAATTGCCACATGCTTGCTGTTTGACCATTAGCAAGTCTGGTTAACTCTCTATGTTAAGCTCTCTAAAATGTTTTATCTAGATCTGCTGTTTAACTGTCTCTGTCTCTAACAGCAGCACTCAACAGTTCCTCTATTGTATTGTATAGGCCATGCCTACAGTGCTTATTACAGGACTCTTACATCTCAATCTTCTTCCCACTTTGACGCTAGGGGAACTGCTACTCCTGCTCACTACGACTCCTCCAATGATGTTTACTGTATAAACTTTAGCTCATTACCCTACATCCACATATGTGTACCCATGCAATTGTATTTAAATGGCACTACCTCCTGTTGAACCTATTGCTATGTTCTGGTGCAAGTATCTTGTCACATGTGATGGTAATGTTATTATGTTGTTATTATTACTTTGTAATTGTTATGTACGTTCACTCCACCTATGATGCCTTAAACCTGTTGGCAATTGTTTTGCCCCAGTCCATCTTGTAAATAAGCTTGTCTCAATGATGTTCAGCCTGGCAAAATAACGATTTTGATTGATTGATTGATTAAAGCACTTTAGGATTCAGTTTGTAATAAATGTTATATATAAAAACAGCATTCTCCTCAGTCCTTCTCTCTTTCTCTCATTCTCTTCCCTCCATCCCTCACTCCATCCCTCCATCCTTGCCTCATCCCTCCCTCTCTCTGCCTCCTTTCCTGCTCCCTTCATCCTTCCTTCCCTTCTGCCCTCCATTCCTTCCTTTCTCTCCTCCTTCACTCCTCCTCCTTATTTCCCTCCTCCCCTCCTCACTCCCTTACTGACTCTCACCTTCCTTCTTTCTCTCTCTCTCTCTCTCTCGCTCCCTCCATCACTCCCCTTCTCTCTCTCTCCCTCCCTCACCTCCATCACTCCTGTATGCTGATGGTATGGTGACAACTTTTCCATGACCCTACAGCAGCGATAACAGCACCAGTTAAGCTGAGTGCCTGCATGGGACCATGGCACTGCTCTGAGGTATTACACCCCTCCAGAAACAACTCCAACTTGGAGTTGATTAATTTAGTAGTGGGGGGTGCAGTTGCAGTGCCCCCTGAAGAAAACACAGTCTGAAGTGACTTCCTTTATGCCGATCGCAAATACAGTCAACATAAATGAGTTGCTGTAATGTCGGCTGACAAGGAAATTGTCGACTGTCATGGACCCATCCCTACCTCCCTCCACTTCTTCCCCTCCCCTGATGTCACACAAGCAGAGCATTATGATTTCAGTGGACAGAAATACTCCTTCCTTCCTTTATTCCACCTCTCTCACCTCCCTCCCTCCTTTATTCCCACCTAACTCTCTCTCTCTCCCTCCCTATCTCCCATCCCTTCATACCTTCTTCCTTCCTTCCCTCCTCTCTCCCTCTTTCCTTCCCTCTCCCATAATCCCCCTTTCTTTCTCTTCCCATCCCTGATGTCAGACAAAAGGGCACTGTGATTTTCAGAAGACACAAAAACAAATGAGATGAGATGAAGCTTGAAGGTAAGCATCCATTTTTTAGTGTTCTCAGTAATAAAGATTGAGTGGAGACGATTCAGAAAATGAATAAAATATAAACTGAATTGCATTTGAATATTGCATTTTAAAAAACAGTTTTTCTGACTACTGGAAAATCACATTAAAGCAGCAGTACTTGTCACTCACCATATTGTATTTTCCCCCCCAACAATAATGTTATTTTGGCAAATGTATCACGATAACTATTTTTCTTTCCCATTCCCATGTCATGCCTGCCATCACAAAACGGAATATCTTGCTACCATACTATGCTGTTTACCACCAGAAACATTTGTTAGCAGCATCATAATACAGCTACAGTGTGACTCTAGTATTTACATGCAAGTGGTAACCTCAACAAAGGAAAGATTTACAAACTGGAATTTTTTGCTGCCTAACAAATGTTGCTGCTTTAAAGGAGAATACTCACATGCCCCAAACTACAGGAACTGGAACCAGGAGGTCCAGATTTTCCAATATACAATGGCAAAATGGGCCCATGGATGAGCCAGGGAACTACAGGCCAGTCAGCTTCACCTCCATCATGGGGAAGCTGATGGAGACTATCTTCAAGGAGAGGCTGGTATCCTTTCTGGAGGAGAATGGACTTCAGTACAGCAGGCAACATGGGTTTGTCTCTGGCAGATCCTGCCAGACAAACTTGGCTGACTTCTATGACTGGGTAACAAGGGCAATTGACAGGGGGAAGGCATAAGATGTCCTGTACTTGGACTTCAGCAAAGCCTTTGATTCAGCGCGACATGAGATGCTGGGTAGCAAACTGGGTCACCTGGGGGTAGGGGGGAGGATGGTGGAGTGGGTCAGAAACTGGCTGCGGGATTGGCAGCAGAGAGTAGTGGTCATGGGGGAAACTCTCATCACCAAAACCTGTAACAAGCAGGGTTCCACATTACTTAGTGCTGGGTCCAGTGCTGTTTTGTGTCTTTATCGCTTACATCGCAGATGGGGTCAGCAATACAATAAGCCTATTTGCAAATAACACAATGACTGGTGCAGTGGTGGACAGCACAGAGGGATGGCTAAGGTTGGAGGAGGACCTTGATAAACTCAAGCACTAGTCAGACACTTGAGAGTTGGGTTTCACTGTGAAAAATTGCAAGGTTATGCACATGGGAGCTAGAAACCAAAAGTTCAGCTACGCACTGGGGAGGGAGGTACAGTTATCCACTACAGAAGAGGAGAAGGATCACAAGACAAATGAGCAACTCAGCACAGTGTAGGAGAGCTGCAGCTAGGGTTAACAATATGTCGGGGAGTATTGCAGTGGAATCTCCTCACGGAGGAGGGAGGTCATCCTTCCTCTGTACAGGTCACTGGTCTGACCGAACCTGGCATACTGCATGCAGTTCTGGTGGCCCTACCTAGACAAAGATGTCAAGTTCCTGGAGGGGATCCAGCACCGAGCCACCAGGATGATCAGGGGAATGGAGGATAGACCCTACGATGACAGACTGAGGGAGTGCAATATGTACTCTCTGGAGGATAGGAGGGATAGAGGGAATACAATCGAAACATTCAAATATATGAGGGGCATAAACAAGGTTGGTACAGAGGGGATTTTTAGATTGAAGGGTGGGAGAAACACCAGAGGGCCCAGTCCAAGATTGGAGGGGAGGGTTCAAGAGGGAGATGAGAAGACACTGCTTCACAGAAAGTGTGGCAGACAGGTGGAACATACTACTGGAGGAGGTGGTAATGTAAATAATGGTGGGCAGTTTTAAGAAGGGGTGGGACAGGGGCATGGGGAAGGTCACTACCGGAGGGGGTGGTAATGTAAAAAATGGTGGGCAGTTTGAAGAAGGAGTGGGACAGGGGCACGGGGAAGGTCACTACTGGATGGGGAGGGGGGATGGCAGCTGCACAGTAGAACACTGATAGCTGCACAGTCGAGCAGACTCGATAGACCCTGGGACCTGTATCTGTTGGCAATTTTCATATGTTCTTTTGAAACTTTTGTTATAATAGAAGTTGCAAACTGGCAGATACAGCACCCCCTCAGGCCATGACAGCATGAAAGACATACAGTAGTGCCCTAAAGCTGAGCTTGTGATGACTTTGATGAGGGACTCAGTCACGGGGACATCACTGCATTTTAAATATAATAATTATCTTATTATACCAGTTTAGCATTTTTCACGGCTGACACTGCCAGTACTAGTCTCTTTCCCTGAGTCATCAAATGCTTCTAAAGTGGGGCACCATGGGATTTATTTTATGATGGTGTGCCATGAGAACAGCTGAATGTGCTCCTGGAGAACCAAGGATAAGTTTTCGGAACTACAGTACTGCCAACTGTAGTCCAAGGGCACAAAGGATAGGTTTTCAGAAATACAGTACTGCCAACTGTAGTCCAAGGGCACAAAGGATAGGTTTTCAGAAATACAGTACTGCCAACTGTAGTCCAAGGGCACAAAGGATAAGTTTTCAGAAATACAGTACTACCAACTGTAGTCCAAGGGCACAAAGGATAAGTTTTCAGAAATACAGTACTGCCAACAGTAGTCCAAGGGCACAAAGGATAGGTTTTCAGAAATACAGTACTGCCAACTGTAGTCCAAGGGCACAAAGGATAGGTTTTCAGAAATACAGTACTGCCAACTGTAGTCCAAGGGCACAAAGGATAAGTTTTCAGAAATACAGTGCTACCAACTGTAGTCCAAGGGCACAAAGGATAAGTTTTCAGAAATACAGTACTGCCAACCGTAGTCCGTTACGGGTACAAAGCGATAGGTTTCAGAAATACTGTACTGCCAACTGTAGTCCAAGGGCACAAAGGATAGGTTTTCAGAAATACTGTACTGCCAACTGTAGTCCCAGGGCACCCAGGATAGATTTTCAGAAAAACAGCACTGCTACCTATGGTTCCAGCTGGGCACCCAGGGTAAGTTTTCAGAAATAAGTTTTCAGAAATACAGTACAGCAAACTGTAGTCCCAGGGCACCCAGGATAAGTTTTCAGAAATACAGCACTGCTAACTGTAGTATCACGGCACCCAGGATAGGTTTTCAGAAAAACAGCACTGCCACCTATGGTTCCAGCTGGGCACCCAGGGTAAGTTTTCAGAAATACAGTATGGCAAACTGTAGTCCCAGGGCACCCAGGATAAGTTTTCAGAAATACCGTACTGCCAACTGTAGTCCCAGGGCACAAAGGATAGGTTTTCAGAAATACAGCACTGCCAACTGTAGTCCAAGGGCACAAAGGATAGGTTTTCAGAAATACAGTACTGCCAACTGTAGTCCCAGGGCACCCAGGATAGGTTTTCAGAAAAACAGCATTGCTACCTATGGTTCCAGTTGGGCACCCAGGGTAAGTTTTCAGAAATATAGTACAGCAAACTGTAGTCCCAGGGCATACAGGATAGTTTTTTTAGAAAACCAGCACTGCTCCCTGTTGTCCCAGGGCACCCAGAATAGGTTTTCTGAAATACTGTACTGCCAACTGTAGTCCCAGGGCACTCAGGATAGGTTTTCAGAAATACAGTGCTGCCAACTGTAGTCCCAGGGCACCCCGGATAGGTTTTCAGAAATACAATACTGCTGGCTATAGTTCCAGGGCACCCTGGATAGGTTTTCAGAAATATAGTACTGCTACCTGTAGTCCCAGGGCACCCAGGATAGGTTTTCAGAAATACAGTACTGCCAACTGTAGTCCCAGTGCACCCTGGGTAAGTTTTCAGAAATATAGTAATGCTAACTGTAGTCCCAAGGCACCCAGGATAGGTTTTCAGAAACACAGCACTGCTACCTGTGGTCCCTGGGTACCCAGGATAGGTTTTTAGAAATACAGTACTGCCAACTGTAGTCCCAGTGCACCCTGGCTAAGTTTTCAGAAACACAGTACTGCCAACTTTTGTCCCAGGGCACCCTGGGTAAGTCTTCAGAATTAAAGTGCTGCCAACTGTAGTCCCAGGGCACCCCAGAGAGGTTTTCAGAAATACAATACTGCCAACTATACTCCCAGGGCACCCTGGATAGGTTTTCAGAAATACAGTACTGCTACCTGTAGTTCCAGGTCACCCTGGACAGCTTTTCAGAAATATAGTACTGCTACCTGTTGTCCCAGGGCACCCTTGGTAAGTTTTCAGAACTACAGTACTGCCAACTGTAGTCCCAGGGCATTCAGGATAGGTTTTCAGAAAAACAGCACTGCTACCTGTGGTCCCAGGGCACCCAGGAAGGGTTTTCAGAAATACTGTATTGCCAACAGTAGTACAAGGTCACCCAGGATAGGTTTTCTGAAAAACAGCACTGCTACCTGTGGTCCCAGGGCACCCTGGGTAAGTTTTCAGAAATACAGTACTGCCAACTGTAGTCCCAGGGCACCCGGGATTGCTTTTCAGAAAAATAACACTGCCAACTGTAGTCCCAGGGCACCCAGGATATATTTTCAGAAAAGCAGCACTGCTACCTGTGGTCCCAGGGCACCCAAGATAGGTTTTTGGAAATGCCAGCAGTGGTTCTGTTGAATCTAGGGCAAGTCTAGAGAAATGGGTTGTGGCCACTTGTGCTCCCAGACTCTGCCGCCAGTGGTCTCAGTGTACCTGGGACAACATTCCCAAAACAGAGCACAGTCATCCATGGTCCTGTCATCTGATTCTCTGTCACACAAAATCATGGCAGTAGCAGAAATACTGTGCAATCCAGCTGAAACATGAATCATGACAGAAGGTAAAAACTGCTCTGTCAATAAAGAAAGAGAATGTGTCATTAGTATAAATCTCAGTGTAGTATTACTAGTATTATGCACTATATGTGATTCGCTATTATTTACAGTTTTAGAATGTCCAAGAGAGGTTAGATACTTTATGTATATGAAAATATAAAGAGACAGGTTCAGAGACTTTACAGCAAACAGAGCACGCCAATTAAATGGGTGGGAGATTATACATGAATATTTAGGAACGAGAACTCCACTGACAGCACCTTTTTTATATTTAGGCCAGGGCCTAATAGAATGCTGAAAGAATTTAAAATGGCAGAAGCTATAAAAAGATTGTGTTTTTTATTTAATGAAGATGGGTTTTTTAGTTTGAAGCATTTATTAAGTGATGCCAATGAAGTGAAGCTCCAATGAAATCTGGTATAATTATAGCAGAAAGGGCACACTACATATATTTGAGAATGTGAAACATTTTTCTTCCTGTGAAGTCAAGGAAAACACTACAACCAGGATATTTGAAACCCTGGGTTGTGAAAACAAAATATTTGCTTCAGGAGCAAATGATTGCTTGCACTAAACCAAAGCAATACTAGAACATGCCGAAGCACATTGCAAGCGCTAGCAGCATGTTCCAATATAATGGCTGGGCACTATCCTGACTGCGCCCACAAACTCCCACCACCTACTGGCCATAGGAGGAATGTGGCCATTCAGATGCTATGGGCCTTACAAGAACAATCAGGTTGTTAGGGAGTGATCTGCCGTATCCCTGCCTCTAAATGCAAATCACCCCATAGGAACAGCACAGCGCTGTAGGGTCATTTGTATTTCATTAAAGCATCATTACTGGACAGGAACAAACTGAGAGTGTGACCCCGACAGTGCTGGTAGTTGCTGCCTACAACCCTGTTCCTGATGTCCAGAGGTCCTCCTGATCCCCCCATCAAAGAATGACATGTCATGCTAACCTCGTGACCCCCAGCATCCCTGATCTCCCCCAATTTAATGTATGAAATGTCCTGGTGGTCCAGTAGCCTCTCTGGTTGCCCACCAATGCAATGTATTAAATACCATGGTGGTCCAGTTATCCACCACACCTCGATCACCCACCCATGTACTGATGTGCTGGCCCCCAATTCAGCAGTGCAAGCCCCCTCATACCCTTCCTCCAACAGAAAGCAGCACAGCCTCTTCATTCACCACCTTGAACAGCTACAATCTGAATGACAGGGCACAGTCATGCAGCTGCTGTAAAAACAGCTGTTCCTACTGTAGATAAGTGATTGCCCCTCACATTCTAATGGCACCTGACTGAGGTCGTGAGTAGACAGGTTATGGAGGTCACTGTTAGAGGAGGCACTAAGGGGGCCTTTGCTGTTGAGTGAAAGGGTGAGGGGTACTGGGTCCTGATGTTAGCAGGACATGGTGGGGGTCTTCAGATATATGGGGGTAGGGGACCACCAGGACATTTCATACATTAAACAGGTCAGCAATCATTGGGGCTTGGGGACTACTGGGCTACCCAGGGTAAAAAGGAAGAAACCATGTTGGATGAATGTCTCTGCATAAAGACTTATTAACAGAAAGAACAGATTGTTTAAAAAATTAAAATTAACTAAAAAAGAGGAACATTTTCAAAACTACAAAGACTGCCTGAGGAAGGTCAAAATTCAAATAAGGAAAGCCAAAGCACAAACTGAGGTTGAACTAGCAAAGAAGGTTAATGATAATAAAAAGCTTTATTTTCCTATATCAATAGCAATAGAAATGTGCAAAGCAATATTGGTCCCTTTATTAAAGAAACGGGTCAGACAGCATCAAAGGAGGAAATGGCAGACATACAAAACAAATATTTCTGCTCAGTTTATAACACCTATGATCCTAAAGTACACAGAGGTAGTGGACCTTCTGTACCTGGAGGGATAACCTTTAACCCTAAAAACATCTATGATTACCTAAGCAAGCTTAAAGTTAATAAATCTCCTGGCCCAGATGGTATGCACCCTAGGGTTTTTAAAGAGCTGGCAGATGTACTGGTTTTACCAATCGCTTAAATCTTACAAGCCTCTATAGACTCAGGAACGGTTCCTAATGACTGGAAAATAGCTACAATTGTTCCCATCTTAAAAAAAAGGGCCAAGAACAAAGCCAGAACATATTAGACCTATTAGTCTAACATTCCTGATTGGAAAAACTATGGAAGGCCCAATCAAAGACATAATTTTGGAACATTTAACACCCCATGATATGATAGACCCAGTGCAGAACGGGTTCACAAAGTCTACATCATGTCAAGCAAACTTGTTGACCTTTTATGAAACTGTCAACAGAGAACGAGTGTGAGTGGAAACTGGGCAACGTACGCCCATAACACAGTCATTTGTTGGAATTTTTCCACCAAATTTACAACATAGGCTTTTTGGGACCCCACCTCATGAATAGTGGCACTGTCATTTTGTTAATTGGACCCAAAAGGTGATTCCACACAGTGACCCCAAAATGACCTTTCAGTACCGAATAAGGAAATGACAGTGCATGTGTTCATGAGATGGGGTTCCAAGAACCCCATGTTGAAAATTTGGAGCCAAAACTCAAAAAAAAATGGATGAGATATCCACCTATGTTGAAACCCTCGATTGATATTGATGCCATTATACAGCTTACCATGATTTTCTTTAGTTCGCGTTCGGCTTTTGAAGACTTCAGACATCACCCGCTCCCCCAAAGATCACCACACTGGACCTCTGGAGGTAAGTATGGGGTGAGGGGGTTGCGGGGAGGTGGGGTGCGCAGATGGTGGGTGTGGGTTGGGGGAGGATGGGCGTCCTGATGATGAGAGACCATTTTCTTTTTTACAGGACAAAAAAAAAAAACATTGGGGGAATTTTTTTTTTCACAGGTTTTACAAAAAAATACATTTGGGCACACTGGGTAGGGCTCACAGTGTGCCATATGTTTTTCTTGGGGGGATACTGAGGCCAATGGGGATTGGGCACCCTGTTGGCATAGAAAATGTGTGTGTGAGGTGGGAACATGATGCCAATGGGGATTGGGCACCCTCGTCGGCAAACAGATTGAACGGGGGGAGAGGGAATGCAGATAGGGGGACTGAGCACCCTCGAAGTGAGCTATCTGGGGATTGTGTGGTGGACAGCAGGAGCTGCCACCATATTTATTGAAATGTTTCACCAGGAAAGGCATATAAGGGAGGTGTGTCATCTGTGCCACTGCATGACGAGCGTGTCTCCGATTGTAGTGGCACATTTCTTTCAAGTTGGTGGCACTTTGCATATACTTGTGTCATCTCTAGCATGCTGGCTTAATGGAGAATGAGGGAAGCACCTACTAAAGCATGCCCTGCATTCTTCAGTACTGACACACCTCTGCATTTCTCCTACTACCAGATGTTGCTTGCGCACACGCAAGACAAGATAAAAACAAGCATTTGTCAATGCCGAATGTTTGCTTGCTGGCACTGACAGTGGTAGTGTAGAAGTTACAGAGCTGTGTAATAGTAATGGCAGTGAAGTATTGAACTGAAGCCAACTCCACCCACCACCCTGCAGAGGTGACAGGCATTGGGGTGTGCCTTTGGGTCATCAGGCATAACAGCCACGCAATTTCAGTACACCCCACCCTGCAGACACTGGCAAGTGTCACGGTGTTCCTTGGTGTCTTTGGTCCTTATGCGCACTCCATTCCATTAGGAAATACAGAGAGATGGGTGCAATATAGCAGAATGAGGTGAACTTTGGGGCCAAAGAGTCCAAGGCATACCTCGATGCTTCTCATCACTGGCTGCAGGGTGTGGAATGGTATGAGCATTATAGGCAAGAATCCCAAGTCACACCCCTGATGCCTGTCATTCTCTACAGGGTTGGGCGTTATGGTTGGAAACCCTAATACCTCAGGCATTCGTTGGTATTTTCACTCCAAATGTTCAACATGTTTTTTTGTGACCCACCTCGCTGAACAGGGGAATATCAGTTTCTTAACCCAGCTGTTTTATGCACAGTGACTATGGCACTTAGCACCAGAGTGCAAAAACATTCAAACAGGATGTAAAAATTGACAGCTGTACTGTTCCATGGGGAGGTGTAAAAATGGCAATGTTGTAAATCTGCAGTAAAAATATTTAAAAAATAGTGAAGTCACCGACGTACATAGAAACTGTGCAACGACACCAGTAATATAATTAGGCTGGGGATTTTCACAACAGATTGTCAACTCAGGCTTTTTGGTGCCTCCGATCAGGAACAGTGTCACTGTGATTTTCTTTATCTGTCCTAAACTAATGATTTGCAACACCACCGCACATCTCTGCGCTGAAAGTGAGAAAACACACTTCGAGCCATGTTGTGAAAAATGATAGCTGCACTGTAAAGAAGGCAGTGTGAAAAAATGCCACTGGTGAAAATCTGGACTTAAATATTACAAAGTCATGAACTTCACAGGGTGCGTGGAAAACTGCGCAATGCTCACTCATAACACAGTCATTTTATGGACTTTTGTCGCCAAAATTTCAACATAGCCATTTTAAGACCTCTACTCATGAACAATTAACTGTGATTTTCTTAATCCTGTCCCAAACATTGCTTTACCCACACCAACAGCACCATTATCGCTACTAATGAGACTTTGTTCGGGTGACATATAAAATGGCAGCTGTACTGTCTCATAAGGAAGTGTGGTAAAATATGGCAATGTTGAAAAATCTGGAGTAAAATATTAAATTTAACAAACTTACGAAAGATGCATTGAACCGCAAAGAATGCAGTAGTAAACAGTCATTTTTAGGAATTTTTTTCACTCAAATTTTCAACATAGCCATTATAAGACCTCTGCTCCATGAACAGTAACTGTGATTTTCTTAATTTGTCCTGTACATTGATTTACACACCATTACGCCACTGTGTCAGCTACATAGGCCGGAATTTCTTGCGTTTTTGGGTGAGATGTGAGAAAAATGACAGCTGTACTACTCATAAGAAGGTGTGGTAAAATGACAGTGTTGAAAATCTGGGTGAAAATATTAAAATTAAGTGAACTTACGAGCCTGCGTAGGAACTGCGCAGCATGCGCGCATAAAACAGTCGTTTTGAGATTTTTCCACCAAATTTTCAAAATAGGCTTCCTTGAGCCCACCTTATGAACACTGGCAGTGTCATTTTGTTAATCAGTCCCAAAAGGTGACTTCGGTAGTGACTGTCGAAATCACCCTTCAGCCTGAATAATGCCATGACAGTGACATCATTCACGATAAGGGGTCCCAAAAACCCCATATTGAAAATTTGGTGCAAAATTCTAAAAAATGACTGAATATCGACAAAGTTGAAAACCCTCTATCTAGCCCATTATACAGCTTACCGGCATTTCCTCAGTTTGCGGTCAGCTTTGAAGGTAGTGCAGCGTTCCTGGTCCACAAAGAGATCATGACGCGACAAGGTGAGTAAGTATAGGAGTGAGGGGGTGGGGAGACAGGGTGCACAGTGGGTGGAGTGCGGGTTGTAGGAGGGCCAGGAGATACGTGGGACCGTTCTTTTCTTTACAGTTTTTTTGACTCGGCGGGATGTTTGCCACGCTGGGGTGGGCTCCCAGCATGGCACAAGGATGGTTGAGGGGGCATTCAGCCGATGGGGGATTGGGCACCCCCGTCGCCCAAAGCATCGATTGCCACGCTGGGGTGGGCTCCCAGCGTGGCACCCAGTACCGGGGAGGTGAGGACAGTGGAGCAGATGGGGGATTGGGCACCCCGTCGGCTATATCGTGGATTGCCACGCTGGGGGTGGGCACCTCAGCATGGCATTTGGAAGACTTTGGGGCGTGGGGGCACAGGCACAGCGACGGGATTGGGCACCCCTGGCCGGCTATACACTGTGTGCATGCATGAGCGGGAGCGCACGCCTGCGTGGGCGTGTGGGGGAGCTGGCGAGGGCAGGCGATATCTTATCGCTGCTCACTCCAGCGTAGCTCCCCACGAACTGTATGTCACTGCATTTTGGAGCTTATCATAGAGCAGCTCCAGCATGCATTGCGACTTACAGGGGCCGCACCTGCCAACACACTGACTGAATTGGAAGAGGGGGTGACACACCTCCGAAATCTCGGATGATGGCACTATGTTTCTTGCACATGCATGCAAGCAAACATAATGAGTGAAGAGGGGCTGCGTTTAAACAATTAAGAGATGCAGAGGCACAGAACGAATGAGTGAAGAGGGGCTGAGTTGGAAGAATTAATAGATGCTACGCAAATTAATTAACAGTCAGTAAATGAATTCAGAGACATAGACTGCTTTCATCATTACGCTGCCATTTTCTGTTCACAGTCTTTTTCTATTCATAATTGATTTCTAGCCGAAAAGTGCTGAACCGTGATGTTAAAAAACTTGTGACAATTTGAGAAATAACACTGAACCACTATGTTTAAGGACTTGCCTCTTACCTGCTCTGTGGAACTTTCTGGTCTGTACTGGCAGCAAGAGGTGCTGATTGACTCGGCCTCTTATGTCTGTAGGGATCTGTGTGCGGACGTCTCTGCTTATTACTAGTGTAAGAGGTGCTGATCGACTCTGCCTCTTATGTCTGTAGGGATCTGTCATGGACGTCCTGCTTATGACTAGTGTAAGAGGTGCTGATCGACTCAGCCTCTTATGTCTATAGGGATCTGTGTCTTGGACGTCCCTGCTTATTACTACTGTAAGAGGTGCTGATCGACTCAGCCTCTTATGTCTGTAAGGGATCTGTGAGGCGTCCCTGCTTATCACTAGTTTAAGAGGTGCTGATAGACTCTGCCTCTTATGTCTATAGGAATCTTTGTGCGGGCGTCCCTGCTTTCCATACCTCTCAAGGTTCCCTGATTTTAGAGGGGCGTCCCTGATTTTGCCTCAAAATTTGACTCTGTCCCTCCTAAAATTTGTGTTTTGTGGCTAAACAGTGGGGACTGTAAGCACAAAACAATGTCAAACATTAAATTTACAGACTTGTTCTTTTAGAAAATATATTTTGCACTAAACCCCATATTCTACCAGCTTTCTGGGTGGATATCTCTAATTTTAGAGATGTGTCCTGATTTTGGCCTTTTGTCTCTGATTTTTTTAAGCCTTGTCCCTGATTTATGAGGCAGGAGGTTGAGGAGGTATGCTGCATTACTAGTGTAAGAGTGCTGATGACTCGGCCTCTTATGTCTGTAGGGATCTGTGTGTGGACGTCCTGCTTATTACTAGTGTAAGAGGTGCTGATCGACTCAGCCTCTCTTATGTCTGTAGGGATCTCTGTGCGGACAACCTGCTTATCACTAGTGTAAGAGGTGCTGATCGACTCAGCTTCTTATGTCTGTAAGGATCTGTGTGGGCGTCCCTGCTTATCACTAGTGTAGAGGTGCTGATCGACTCAGCCTCTTATGTCTGTAGGGATCTGTGTGCAGACGTCCCTGCTTATCACTAGTGTAAGAGGTGCTGATCGACTCAGCCTCTTATGTCTGTAGGGATCTGTGTGCGGACATCCCTGCTTATCACTAGTGTAAGAGGTGCTGATCGACTCAGCCTCTTATGTCTGTAGGGATCTGTGTGCGGACGACCCTGCTTATTACTAGTGTAAGAGGTGTTGATCGACTCTGCCTCTTATGTCTTTAGGGATCTGTGTGTGGGCGTTCCTGCTTATCACTAGTGTAGAGGTGCTGATCGACTCAGCCTCTTATGTCTGTAGGGATCTGTGTCAGGGCGTCCTGCTTATCAGTAGTGTAAGGTGCTTGATCGACTCTGCCTCTTATGTCTATAGGGATCTGTGTGCGGACGTCCCTGCTTATCATACCTCTCAAGTGTCCCTGATTTTTGAGGGCGTCCCACAGTTTGCCTCAAAATTTGACTCTGTCCCTCCCTAAAATTTGTGTTTTGTGGCTAAACAGTGGGGACTGTAAGCACAAAACAATGTCAAGCAGATAAATTTACAGACTTGTTCTTTTTAGAAAATGTATTTTGCTAAGCCCCATATTCTACCAGCTTTCTGGGTGGATATCTCTAATTTTAAGATGTGTCCCTGATTTTGGCCTTTTGTCCCTGATTTTTTAAGCCTTGTCCCTGATTTATGAGGCAGGAGGTTGAGAGGTATGCTGCTTATTACTGTGATATGAGGTGGCTGATCGACTCGGCCTCTTATGTCTGTAAAGGGATCTGTGTGCGGGCGTCCTGCTTATTACTAGTGTAAGAGGTGCTGATGACTCGGCCTCTTATGTCTGTAAGGGATCTGTGTCGGGACAACCTGCTTATCACTAGTGTAGAGGTGCTGATCGACTCAGCCTCTTATGTCTGTGAGGGATCTGTGTGCGGACAACCTGCTTATCACTAGTGTAAGAGGTGCTGATCGACTCAGCCTCTTATGTCTGTAGGGATCTGTGTGCGGGCGTCCCTGCTTATCACTAGTGTAAGAGGTGCTGATCAACTCAGCCTCTTATGTCTGTAGGGATCTGTGTTGCAGGCGTCCCTGCCCATCACTAGTAGTAAGAAGGTGCTGATCGACTCAGCCTCTTATGTCTGTAGGGATCTGTGTGCAGGCGTCCCTGCTTATCACTAGTGTAAGAGGTGCTGATCGACTCAGCCTCTTATGTCTGTAGGGATCTGTTGCGGACGTCCCTGCTTATCACTAGTGTAAGAGGTGCTGATCGGCTCTGCCTCTTATGTCTATAGGGATCTGTGTGCGGACGTCCTGCTTATCATACCTCTCAAGTGTCCCTGATTTTTGAGGGGCGTCCCTGATTTGCCTCAAAATTTGACTCTGTCCCTCCTAAAATTTGTGTTTTGTGGCTAAACAGTGGGGACTGTAAGCACAAAACAATGTCAAACATTAAATTTACAGACTTGTTCTTTTTTAGAAAATGTATTTTGCACTAAGCCCATATTCTACCAGCTTTCTGGGTGGATATCTCTAATTTTAAGATGTGTCCCTGATTTTGGCCTTTTGTCCCTGATTTTTAAGCCTTGTCCCTGATTTATAAGGCAGGAGGTTGAGAGGTATGCTGCTTATTACTAGTGTATGAGGTGCTGATCGGCTCGGCCTCTCTATGTCTAAAGGGATCTGTGCAATGCGGATGTCCTGCTTATTACTAGTGTAAGAGGTGCTGATCGACTCAGCCTCTTATGTCTGTAAGGATCTGTGTGCGGACAACCTGCTTATCACTATTGTTAAAGGTGCTGATCGACTCAGCCTCTTATGTCTGTAGGGATCTGTGTGCAGGCGTCCTGCTTATCACTAGTGTAGAGGTGCTGATCGACTCAGCCTCTTATGTCTGTAAGGATCTGTGTGCAGGCGTCCCTGCTTATCACTAGTGTAGAAGGTGCTGATCGACTCAGCCTCTTATGTCTGTGAGGGATCTGTGTGCGGGCGTCCCTGCTTATCACTAGTGTAGAGGTGCTGATCGACTCAGCCTCTTATGTCTGTGAGGGATCTGCTTGTGGCGTCCCTGCTTATCACTAGTGTAAGAGGTGCTGATCGACTCACCTCTTATGTCTGTAGGGATCTGCGTGCAGGGACGTCCCTGCTTATCACTAGTGTCACGAGGTGCTGATCGACTCGGCCTCTTATGTCTGTAGGGATCTGCGTGCGGACGTCCCTGCTTATCACTAGTGTAAGAGGTGCTGATCGACTCGGCCTCTTATGTCTATAAGGGATCTGTGTGTGGACGTCGCGCTTATCACTGAGTGTAAGAGGTGCTGATCGACTCTGCCTCTTATGTCTGTGGGGATCTGTGTGCGGACGTCCTGCTTATCACTAGTGTAGGGAGGCTGATCGGCTCAGCCTCTTATGTCAGTAGGGATCTGTGTGCGGACGACCCTGCTTATTACTAGTGTAAGAGGTGCTGATCGACTCTGCCTCTTATGTCTGTAGGGATCTGTGTGCGGACGTTCCTGCTTATCACTAGTGTAGAGGTGCTGATCGACTTAGCCTCCTATGTCTGTAGGGATCTGTGTGCAGGCGTCCCTGCTTATCACTAGTGTAAAGGTGCTGATCGACTCTGCCTCTTATGTCTACTAGGGATCTGTGTGCGGACGTCCCTGCTTATCATACCTCTCAAGTGTCCCTGATTTTTGAGGGACGTCCCTGATTTTGCCTCAAAATTTGACTCTGTCCCTCCTAAAATTTGTGTTTTTGGCTAAACAGTGGGGACTGTAAGCACAAAACAATGTCAAACATTAAATTTACAGACTTGTTCTTTTTAGAAAATGTATTTTGCACTAAGCCCCATATTCTACCATCTTTCTGGGTGGATATCTCTAATTTTTAAGATGTGTCCCTGATTTTGGCCTTTTGACCTGATTTTTTTAAGCCTTGTCCCTGATTTATGAGGGCAGGAGGTTGAGAGGTATGCTGCTTATTACTAGTGTATGAGGTGCTGATCGACTCAGGCCTCTTATGTCTATAGGGATCTGTGTGTGGCGTCCTGCTTATTACTAGTGTAAGAGGTGCTGATCGACTCAGCCTCTTATGTCTGTAGGGATCTGTGTGCGGACAACCTGCTTATCACTAGTGTAAGAGGTGCTGATCGACTCAGCTTCTTATGTCTGTAGGGATCTGTGTGTGGACGTCCCTGCTTATCACTAGTGTAAGAGGTGCTGATCGACTCAGCCTCTTATTTCTGTAGGGATCTGTGTGCAGACGTCCCTGCTTATCACTAGTGTAAGAGGTGCTGATCGACTCAGCCTCTTATGTCTGTAGGGATCTGTGTGCGGACATCCCTGCTTATCACTAGTGTAAGAGGTGCTGATCGACTCAGCCTCTTATGTCTGTAGGGATCTGTGTGTGGACGACCCTGCTTATTACTAGTGTAAGAGGTGCTGATCGACTCTGCCTCTTATGTCTTTAGGGATCTGTGTCTGGACGTTCCTGCTTATCACTAGTGTAAGAGGTGCTGATCGACTCAGCCTCTTATGTCTGTAGGGATCTGTGTGCGGACGTCCCTGCTTATCATTAGTGTAAGAGATGCTGATCGACTCTGCCTCTTATGTCTATAGGGATCTGTGTGCGGACGTCCCTGCTTATCATACCTCTCAAGTGTCCCTGATTTTTGAGGGACGTCCCTGATTCTGCCTCAAAAGTTTGACTCTGTCCCTCAAAATTTGTGTTTTTAGTGGCTAAACAGTGGGACTGTAAGCACAAAACAATGTCAAGCAATAAATTTACAGACTTGTTCTTTTTTAGAAAATGTATTTTGCACTAAGCCCCATATTCTACCAGCTTTCTGGGTGGATATCTCTAATTTTTAGATGTGTCCTGATTTTGGCCTTTTGTCCCTGATTTTTTAAGCCTTGTCCCTGATTTATGAGGCAGGAGGTTGGAGTATGCTGCTTATTACTAGTGTATGAGGTGCTGATCGACTCGGCCTCTTATGTCTGTAAGGGATCTGTGTGCGGACGTCCTGCTTATTACTAGAGTAAGAGGTGCTGATCGACTCGGCCTCTTATGTCTGTAAGGGATCTGTGTGCGGACAACCTGCTTATCACTAGTGTAAGAGGTGCTGATCGATCAGCCTCTTATGTCTGTAGGGATCTGTGTGCGGACAACTGCTTATCCACTAGTGTAAGAGGTGCTGATCGACTCAGCCTCTTATGTCTGTAAGGGATTCTGTGCGGACGTCCCTGCTTATCACTAGGTGTAAGAGGTGCTGGATCAACTCAGCCTCTTATGTCTGTAGGGATCTGTGTGCAGGCGTCCCTGCTTATCACTAGTGTAAGAGGTGCTGATCGACTCAGCCTCTTATGTCTGTAAGGATCTGTGCGGGCCCCTGCTTATCATTAGTGTAGAGATGCTGATCGACTCTGCCTCTTATGTCTATAGGGATCTGTGTGCGGACGTCCCTGCTTATCATACCTCTCAAGTGTCCCTGATTTTTGAGGGACGTCCCTGATTTTGCCTCAAGATTTGACTCTGTCCCTCCTAAAATTTGTGTTTTGTAAACAAACAGTGGGGACTGTAAGCACAAAACAATGTCAAAACATTAAATTTACAGACTTGTTCATTTTTAGAAAATGTATTTTGCACTAAACTACATATTCTACCAGCTTTCTGGGTGGATATCTCTAATTTTTAAGATGTGTCCCTGATTTTGGCCTTTTGTCCCTGATGTTTTTTAAGCCTTGTCCCTGATTTATGAGGCAGGAGGTTGAGAGGTATGCTGCCCTATTACTAGTGTATGAGGTGCTGATCGACTCGGCCTCTTATGTCTGTAAGGATCTGTGTGCGGACGTCCTGCTTATTACTAGTGTAAGAGGTGCTGAGTCGACTTGGCCTCTTATGTCTGTAAGGATCTGTGTATGCGACCTGCTTATCACTAGGTGTAAGAGGTGCTGATCGACTCAGCCTCTTATGTCTGTAAGGGGATCTGTAATGCCGGACGTCCCTGCTTATCACTAGTGTAAGAGGTGCTGATCGACTCAGCCTCTTATGTCTGTAGAGGATCTGTGTGCAGGCGTCCCTGCTTATCACTAGTGTAAGAGGTGCTGATCGACTCAGCCTCTTATGTCTGTAAGGGATCAGTGTGCAGGCGTCCTGCTTATCACTAGAGTGTATGAGGTGCTGATCGACTCAGCCTCTCTTGTCTAAAGGGATCTGTGTGCGGGGTCCCTGCTTATACACTAGTGTAAGAGTGCTGATCGACTCAGTCTCCTTATGTCTATAGGGATCTGTGTGCGGACATCCCTGCTTATTACTAGTGTAAGAGGTGCTGATCGACTCTGCCTCTTATGTCTATAGGGATCTGTGTGCGGACGTCCCTGCTTATCCATACCTCCAAAGGTTCCTGATTTAGAGGACGTCTGATTTTGCATCAAATTTGACTCTGTCCCTCTAAAATTTAATGTTTTAGTGGCTAAACAGTGGGGACTGTAAGCACAAAACAATGTCAAGCATTAAATTTACAGACATGTTCTTTTTTAGAAAATGTATTTTGCACTAAGCCCCATATTCTACCAGCTTTCTGGGTGGAGAACTCTAATATTAAGATGTGTCCCTGATTTTGGCCTTTTTGTCCCTGATTTTAAGCCTTGTCCCTGATTTATGAGGCAGGAGGTTAAGAGGTATGCTGTTTATTACTAGTGTAAGAGGTGCTGATCGACTTGGCTCTTATGTCTGTAAGGATCTGTATGCGGACATCCCTACTTATTACTAGTGTAAGAGGTGCTGATCGACTCAGCCTCTTATGTCTGTAGGGATCTGCTTGTGGGCGTCCTGCTTATCACTAGTGAAAGAGGTGCTGATGCGACTCTGCCTCTAATGTCTGTAGGGATCTGCATGCGGGACGTCCCTGCTTATCACTAGTGTCGAGGTGCTGATCGACTCGGCCTCTTATGTCTGTAGGGATCTCGCGTGCGGGCGTCCCGCTTATCACTAGTGTAAGAGGTGCTGATCGACTCGGCCTCTTATGTCTATAGGGATCTGTGTGGACGTCCGCTTATCACTAGTGTAAGAGGTGCTGATCGACTCTGCCTCTTATGTCTGTAGGGATCTTGTGCGGACGTCCTGCTTATCACTGTGTAGGAGGTGCTGATCGACTCAGCCTCTTATGTCAGTAGGGATCTGTGTGGCGACACCCTGCTTATTACTAGTGTAAGAGGTGCTGATCGACTTAGCCTCTTATGTCTGTAGGGATCTGTGTGCAGGCGTCCTGCTTATCACTAGTGTAAGAGGTGCTGATCGACTCTGCCTCTGATGTCTATAGGGATCTGTGTGCGGACGTCCTGCTTATCATACCTCTCAAGTGTCCCTGATTTTTGAGGGGCGTCCCTGATTTGCCTCAAAATTTGACTCTGTCCCTCCTAAAATTTGTGTTTTGTGGCTAAACAGTGGGGACTGTAAGCACAAAACAATGTCAAGCATTAAATTTACAGACTTGTTCTTTTTAGAAAATGTATTTTGCACTAAGCCCCATATTCTACCAGCTTTCTGGGTGGATATCTCTAATTTTTAAGATGTGTCCCTGATTTTGGCCTTTTGTCCCTGAGTTTTTAAGCCTTGTCCCTGATTTATAAGGCAGGAGGTTGGAGGTATGCTGCTTATTACTAGTGTGAAGTGTGCTGATCGACTCGGCCTCTTATGTCTATAGGGATCTGTGTGCGGATGTCCTGCTTATTACTAGTGTAAGAGGTGCTGATCGACTCGGCCTCTTATGTCTGTAGGGATCTGTGTCTGCGGACAAGCCTGCTTATCACTATTGTTAGAGGTGCTGATCGACTCAGCCTCTTATGTCTGTAGGGATCTGTGTGCAGGCGTCCCTGCTTATCACTAGTGTAAGAGGTGCTGATCGACTCAGCCTCTTATGTCTGTAAGGGATCTGTGTGCAGGCGTCCCTGCTTATCACTAGTGTAAGAGGTGCTGATCGACTCAGCATCTTATGTCTGTAGGGATCTGTGTGCGGACGTCCCTGCTTATCACTAGTGTAAGAGGTGCTGATCGACTCAGTCTCTTATGTCTATAGGGATCTGTGTGCGGGCGTCCCTGCTTATCATACCTCTCAGAGGTTCCCTGATTTTAGAAGGCGTCCTGATTTTGCCTCAAAATTTGACTCTGTCCCTCCTAAAATTTGTGTTTTGTGGCTAAACAGTGGGGACTGTAAGCACAAAACAATGTCAAGCATTAAATTTACAGACTTGTTCTTTTTGAAAATGTATTTTGCACTAAGCCCCATATTCTACCAGCTTTCTGGGTGGAAACTCTAATTTTAAGATGTGTCCCTGATTTTGGCCTTTTGTCCCTGATTTTTTAAGCCTTGTCCCTGATTTATGAGGCAGGAGGTTGAGAGGTATGCTGCTTATTACTAGTGTAAGAGTGCTGATCGACTTAGCCTCTTATGTCTGTAGGGATCTGTGTGCGGACATCCCTGCTTATTACTAGTGTAAGAGGTGCTGATCGACTCAGCCTCTTTGTCTGTAGGGATCTGCTTGTGGACGTCCCTGCTTATCACTAGTAAGAGGTGCTGATCGACTCTGCCTCTTATGTCTGTAGGGATCTCGTCTGGACGTCCTGCTTATCACTAGTGTACGAGGTGCTGATTCGACTCGGCCTCTTATGTCTGTAGGGATCTAGCGCGGACGTCCCTGCTCATCACTAGTGTAAGAAGTGCTGATCGACTCGGCCTCTTATGTCTATAAGGGATCTGTGTGTGGACGTCCGCTTATCACTAGTGTGGCGGTGCAGTCAACTCTGCCTCTTATGTCTGTAGGGATCTGTGCTGGGACGTCCTGCTTATCACTAGTGTTGGAGGTGCTGATCAGACTCAGCCTCTTATGTCAGTAGGGATCTGTGGCGGGCGACCCTGCTTATTACTAGTGTAAGAGGTGCTGATCGACTCTGCCTCTTATGTCTGTAGGGATCTGTGTGCGGGCGTTCCTGCTTATCAGTAGTGTAAGAGGTGCTGATCGAAGCTAGCCTCTTATGTCTGTAGGGATCTGTGTGCAGGCGTCCCTGCTTATCACTAGTGTAAGAGGTGCTGATCGACTCTGCCTCTTATGTCTATAGGATCTGTGTGACGGACGTCCCTGCTTATCCATACCTCTCAAGTGTCCCTGATTTTTGAGGGACGTCCCTGAATTTGCCTCAAAATTTGACTCTGTCCCTCCTAAAATTTGTGTTTTGTGGCTAAACAGTGGGGACTATGGCACAAAACAATGTCAAGCTTGATAAATTTACAGACTTGTTCTTTTTTAGAAAATGTATTTTTCACTAAGCCCCATATTCTACCAGCTTTCTGGGTGGATATCTCTAATTTTAAGATGTGTCCCTGATTTTGACTTTTGACCCTGATTTTTAAGCCTTGTCCCTGATTTATGAGGCAGGAGGTTGAGAGGTATACTGCTTATTACTAGTGTATGAGTGTGCTGATCGACTCGGCCTCTTATGTCTGTAGGGATCTGTGTGTGGACGTCCTGCTTATTACTAGTGTAAGAGGTGCTGATCGACTCAGCCTCTTATGTCTGTAGGGATCTGTGTGCGGACAACCTGCTTATCACTAGTGTAAGAGGTGCTGATCGACTCAGCTTCTTATGTCTGTAGGGATCTGTGTGTGGACGTCCCTGCTTATCACTAGTGTAAGAGGTGCTGATCGACTCAGCCTCTCTTATTTTATGAGGATCTGTGTGCAGGCGTCCCTCGCTTATCACTAGTGTAAGAGGTGCTGATCGACTCAGCCTCTTATGTCTGTAGGGATCTGTGTGCGGACATCCTGCTTGTCACTAGTGAAGAGGTGCTGATCGACTCAGCCTCTTATGTCTGTAGGGATCTGTGTGAGACTGACCCTGCTTATTACTAGTGTAAGAGGTGCTGATCGACTCTGCCTCTTATGTCTTTAGGGATCTGTGTGTGGACGTTCCTGCTTATCACTGGTGTAAGAGGTGCTGGTCGACTCAGCCTCTTATGTCTAGTAGGATCAATGTCGGGCGTCCCTGCTTATCATGAGTGTAAGAGGTGCTGATCGACTCTGCCTCTTATGTCTATAGGGATCTGTGCACGGACGTCCCTGCTTATCATACCTCTCAAGTGTCCCTGATTTTGAGGGCGTCCCACATTTTGCCTCAAAAATTTGACTCTGTCCTCCTAAAATTTGTGTTTTTATGGCTAAACAGTAGGGACTGTAAGCACAAAACAATGTCAAACATTAAATTTACAGACTTGTTCTTTTTTTAGAAAATGTATTTTGCACTAAGCCCCATATTCTACCAGCTTTCTGGGTGGATATCTCTACTGGTAAGATGTGTCCTGATTTTGGCCTTTTGTCCCTGATTTTTTAAAGCCTTGTCCCTGATTTATGAGGGCAGGAGGTTGAGAGGTATGCTGCTTATTACTAGTGTATGGGGTGCTGATCGACTCGGCCTCTTATGTCTGTAGGGATCTGTGTGAGGACGTCCTGCTTATTACTAGTGTAAGAGTGCTGATCGGCTCGGCCTCTTATGTCTGTAGGGATCTGTGTTGCGGACAACCTGCTTATCACTAGTGTAAGAGGTGCTGATCGACTCAGCCTCTTATGTCTGTAGGGATCTGTGTGCGGACAACCTGCTTATCACTAGTGTAAGAGGTGCTGATCGACTCAGCCTCTCTTATGTCTGTAGGGATCTGTGTGCGAGACGTCCTGCTTATCACTAGTGTAAGAGTGCTGATCAACTCAGCCTCTTATGTCTGTAGGGATCTGTGTGCAGACGTCCCTGCTTATCACTAGTGTAAGAGGTGCTGATCGACTCAGCCTCTTATGTCTGTAGGGATCTGTGTGCAGGCGTCCCTGCTTATCACTAGTGTAAAGAGTTCTGATCGACTCAGCCTCTTATGTCATGTAGGGATCTGTGTGGGCTGATCATCCTGCTTATCACTAGTGTAAGAGGTGCTGATCGACTCTGCCTCTTGTATCTATAGGGATCTGTGTGCGGACGTCCCTGTATCATACCTCTCAAAGTGTCCCTGTTTTTGAGGGCGTCCAGATTTGCCTCAAAATTTGACTCTGTCCCTCCTAAAATTTGTGTTTTTGTGGCTAAACAGTGGGACTGTAAGCACAAAACAATGTCAAGCATTAAATTTACAGACTTGTTCTTTTTAGAAAATGTATTTTGCACTAAGCCCCATATTCTACCAGCTTTCTGGGTGGATATCTCTAATTTTAAAGATGTGTCTGATTTTGGCCTTTTGTCCTGATTTTTTTAAGCCTTGTCCCTGATTTATGAGGCAGGAGGTTGAGAGGTATGCTGCTTATTACTAGTGTATGAGGTGCTGATCGGCTCGCCTCTTATGTCTGTAAGGGATCTTGTGTGCGGATGTCCTGCTTATTACTAGTGTAAGAGGTGCTGATCAATCTTCGGCCTCTTATGTCTGTAGGGATCGTGTCTTGGACAACCTGCTTATCACTATTGTTAGAGGTGCTGATCGACTCAGCCTCTTATGTCTGTGAGGATCTGTGCAGGCGTCCCTGCTTATCACTAGTGTAAGAGGTGCTGATCGACTCAGCCTCTTTATGTCTGTAGGATCTGTGTGCAGACGTCCCTGTATCACTAGTGTAAGAGGTGCTGTCGACTCAGCCTCTTGTATCTGTAGGATCTGTGTGGCGGCGTCCCTGCTTATCACTAGTGTAAGAGTGCTGGTCGACTCAGCCTCTTATGTCTGTAGGGATCACTTGTGGGCGTTCCCTGCTTATCACTAGTGTAAGAGGTGCTGATCGACTCTGCCTCTATGTTGCTGGGGATCTGCGTGACGGACGTCCCTGCTTATCACTAGTGTACGAGGTGCTGATCAACTCGGCCTCTTATGTCTGTAGGGATCTGCTGTGCGGACGTCCCTGCTTATCACTAGTGTAAGAGGTACTGATCGACTCGGCCTCTTATGTCTGTAGGGATCTGTGCAGACGGCGTCCCGCTTATCACTGAGTGTAAGAGGTGCTGATCGTACTCTGCCTCTGTATGTCTGTAGGGATCTGTGTGCAGGCGTCCTGCTTATCACTAGTGTAGGGCGCTGATCGACTCAACCTCTTATATCAGTAGGGATCTGTGTGCGGACGACCCTGCTTATTACTAGTGTAAGAGGTGCTGATCGACTCTGCCTCTTATGTCTGTAGGGATCTGTGTGCGGCGTTCACTCTTATCACTACTAGTGTAGAGGTGCTGATCGGACAGCCTCTTATGTCTGTAGGGATCTGTGCAGACGTCCCTGCTTATCACTAGTGTAGAGGTGCTGATCGACTCTGCCTCTTATGTCTATAAGGGATCTGTGTGCGGGCGTCCCTGCATCCATACCCTCAAGTGTCCCTGATTTTTGAGGGGCGTCCCTGATTTACCCTCAAAATTTGACTCTGTCCCTCTAAAATTTGTGTTTTTGTGGCTAAACAGTAGGGACTGTAAGCACAAAACAATGTCAAGCATTAAATTTACAGACTTGTTCCATTTTAGAAAATGTATTTACCACTAATATTATTCTACCATCTTTCTAGGGTGGATATCTCTAATTTTTAGATGTGTCCCTGATTTTGGCCTTTTGACCCTGATTTTTAAGCCTTGTCCCTGATTTATGAGGCAGGAGGTTGGGAGGTATGCTGCTTATTACTAGTGTAGAGGTGCTGATGGACGCCGACTCTCACTCATGTCTGTAAGGGATCTGTGTGTGGGCGTCCTGCTTATTACTAGTGTAAGAGGTGCTGATCGACTCAGCCTCTTATGTCTGTAGGGATCTGTAATGCGAGGACAACACTTATCACTAATGTAAGAGGTGCTGATCGACTCAACTACTTATGTCTGTAAGGATCTGTGTGTGGGCGTCCCTGCTTATCACTAGTGCAAGAGGTGCTGATCGACTCAGCCTCTTATTTCTGTAGGGATCTGTGTGCAGGCGTCCCTGCTTATCACTAGTGTAGAGGAGCTGATCGACTCAGCCTCTTATGTCTGTAGGGATCTGTGTGCACATCCTGCTTATCACTTAGTGTAGAGGTGCTGATCGACTCAGCCTCTTATGTCTGTAGGGATCTGTGTGTGGGCGACTGCTATTCTACATGTAAGAGGTGCTGATAGACTCTGCCTCTTATGTCTTTGGGATCTGTCTAGGCGTTCCTGCTTATCATAGTGAAGAGGTACTGATGAACTCAGCCTCTTATATCTGTAGGGATCACAATCGGCATCCTGCTTATCAATAGTGTAAGTACTGGCGACTCTGCCTCTTATATAGGGATCTCTGTCCGGGCGTCCCCACTTATCCACACTCTCAAGTCCCTGATTTTTGAGGCGTCCAAGTTGCCTCAAATTTGACTCTGTCCCTCTAAATTGTTGCAATGGCTAAACAGTAGGGACTGTAAGCACAAAACAGTCAAGCATTAATTACAGACTTGTTTCTTTTGAAAATGTATTTTGCACTACATATTCTACAACTTTTGAGTGGATATCTCTAATTTTTAGATGCAGTCCTGATTTGGCCTTTTGTCTGTTTTTAATGGCCCACATTTATGAGCAGGAGGTTGAGAGGTATGCTGCTTACACTGTATGAGGTGCTGATGACTCGGCCTCTGTGTCTCTAAGGATCTGTGCGGGTCCTGTTAACACTGAGTAAGGTGCTGATCGGCCTCTGCCTGTGAGATCTGTGTGCGGACCGCTGCTTATCACTAGTGTAGAGGTGCGATAAACTCAGCCTCTTGTATCTGTAAGGATCTGCGTGGGACAACCTGCTTATCACTAGTGTGAGAGGGTACAGTCGACTCAGCCTCTCCATGTCTGTAGGGATCTGTGTGGGCGTCACCCCATCACTAGTATGAAGTGCTGATCAGCTCAGCCCTCTTATACCTGTGGGATCTGTGTGAGCGTCCTGCTTATCACTAGTGTAAGAACTGTGATCGACTAACTCTTATGTCTATAAGATCTGTGCAGACGTCTACTTATCATTAGTGTAGAGATTTGACTCCCTCTTATGTCTATAGGGATCTGTGTCACGGTCCTGTATCATCCTCTCAAGTGTCCCTGATTTTTGAGGGCATCCCTGATTATGCCTCAAAAAATTTGACTCTGTCCCTCCTAAAATTTGTGTTTTTGTGGCTAAACAATAGGGACTGTAGCAAAAAAACAATATCAAGCATTAAATTTACAGACTTGTTCTTTTTAGAAAATGTATTTTGCACTAAATACATTACTCTAGCTTTCTGGGTGGATATCTCTAATTTTAAAGATGTGTCCCTGATTTTGGCCTTTTGTCCTGAATTTTTTAAGCCTTGTCCCTGATTCATGAGGCAGGAGGTTGAGAGTATGCTGCTTATTACTAGTGTATGAGGTGCTGATCGAGCTCGGCCTCTTATGTCTGTAGGGATCTGTGTAGGACAACCTGCTTATCACTAGGTGTAAGAGGTGCTGATCGACTCAGCCTCACATGTCTGTAGGGATCTGTGTGCGGACGACCCTGCTTATCACTAGTGTAAGAGGTGCTGATCGACTCAGCCTCTTATGTCTGTAGGGATCTGTGTGCAGACGTCCCTGCTTATCACTAGTGTAAGAGGTGCTGATCGACTCAGCCTCTTATGTCTGAGGGATCTGTGTGCAGACGTCCCTGCTTATCACTAGTGTAAGAGGTGCTGATCGACTCAGCCTCTTATGTCTGTAGGGATCTGTGTGCGGGCGTCCTGCTTATCAGCTAGTGTAAGGGTGCTGATCGACTCAGTCTCTTATGTCTATAGGGATCTGTGTGCATGGACATCCCTGTTTATTACTAGTGTAGAGGTGCTGATCGACTCTGCCTCTTATGTCTATAGGGATCTGTGTAAAGGACGTCCCTGCTTATCAATACCTCTCAAGGTTCCCTGATTTTTAGAGGGACGTCCTGATTTTCATCAAAATTTGACTCTGTCCCTCCTAAAATTTGTGTTTTGTGGCTAAACAGTGGGGACTGTAAGCACAAAACAATGTCAAGCATTAAATTTACAGACTTGTTCTTTTTAGAAAATGTATTTTGCACTAAGCCCATATTCTACCAGGCTTTCTGGGTGGAAACTCTAATTTTAAGATGTGTCCCTGATTTTGGCCTTTTTTGTCCTGTTTTTTTAAGCCTTGTCCCTGATTTATGAGGCAGGAGGTTAAGAGGTATGCTGCTTATTACTAGTGTAAGAGGTGCTGATCGACTTGGCCTCTTATGTCTGTAGGGATCTGTGTGCGGACATCCCTGCTTATTACTAGTGTAAGAGGTGCTGATCGACTCAGCCTCTTATGTCTGTAGGGATCTGCTTGTGGACGTCCCTGCTTATCACTAGTGAAAGAGGTGCTGATCGACTCTGCCTCTAATGTCTGTAGGGATCTGCGTGCGGACGTCCCTGCTTATCACTAGTGTACGAGGTGCTGATCGACTCGGCCTCTTATGTCTGTAGGGATCTGCGTGCGGACGTCCCTGCTTATCACTAGTGTAAGAGGTGCTGATCGACTCGGCCTCTTATGTCTATAGGGATCTGTGTGTGGACGTCCCGCTTATCACTAGTGTAAGAGGTGCTGATCGACTCTGCCTCTTATGTCTGTAGGGATCTGTGTGCGGACGTCCTGCTTATCACTAGTGTAGGAGGTGCTGATCGACTCAGCCTCTTATGTCAGTAGGGATCTGTGTGCGGACGACCCTGCTTATTACTAGTGTAAGAGGTGCTGATCGACTTAGCCTCTTATGTCTGTAGGGATCTGTGTGCAGACGTCCCTGCTTATCACTAGTGTAAGAGGTGCTGATCGACTCTGCCTCTGATGTCTATAGGGATCTGTGTGTGCGGACGTCCTGCTATCACCTCTCAAGTGTCCCTGATTTTTGAGGACGCCCCTGATTTTGCCTCAAAATTTGACTCTGTCCCTCCTAAAATTTGTGTTTTGTGGCTAAACAGTGGGGACTGTAAGCACAAAACAATGTCAAGCATTAAATTTACAGACTTGTTCTTTTTTAGAAAATGTATTTTGCACTAAGCCCCATATTCTACCAGCTTTCTGGGTGGATATCTCTAATTTTTAAGATGTGTCCCTGATTTTGGCCTTTTGTCCCTGATTTTTTTAAGCCTTGTCCCTGATTTATGAGGCAGGAGGTTGAGAGGTATGCTGCTTATTACTAGTGTATGAGGTGCTGATCGACTCGGCCTCTTATGTCTGTAGGGATCTGTGTGCGGATGTCCTGCTTATTACTAGTGTAAGAGGTGCTGATCGACTCGGCCTCTTATGTCTGTAGGGATCTGTGTGCGGACAACCTGCTTATCACTATTGTTAGAGGTGCTGATCGACTCAGCCTCTTATGTCTGTAGGGATCTGTGTGCAGACGTCCCTGCTTATCACTAGTGTAAGAGGTGCTGATCGACTCAGCCTCTTATGTCTGTAGGGATCTGTGTGCAGACGTCCCTGCTTATCACTAGTGTAAGAGGTGCTGATCGACTCAGCCTCTTATGTCTGTAGGGATCTGTGTGCAGACGTCCCTGCTTATCACTAGTGTAAGAGGTGCTGATCGACTCAGTCTCTTATGTCTATAGGGATCTGGCATGAGGCGCCCTGCTTATCATACCTCTCAGGTTCCTGATTTTAGAGGGACGTCCCTGATTTTGCCTCAAAATTTGACTCTGTCCCTCCTAAAATTTGTGTTTTGTGGCTAAACAGTGGGGACTGTAAGCACAAAACAATGTCAAGCATTAAATTTACAGACTTGTTCTTTTTTAGAAAATGTATTTTGCACTAAGCCCCATATTCTACCAGCTTTCTGGGTGGAGAACTCTAATTTTTAAGATGTGTCCCTGATTTTGGCCTTTTGTCCCTGATTTTTTTAAGCCTTGTCCCTGATTTATGAGGCAGGAGGTTGAGAGGTATGCTGCTTATTACTAGTGTAAGAGGTGCTGATCGACTTGGCCTCTTATGTCTGTAGGGATCTGTGTGCGGACATCCCTGCTTATTACTAGTGTAAGAGGTGCTGATCGACTCAGCCTCTTTTGTCTGTAGGGATCTGCTTGTGGACGTCCCTGCTTATCACTAGTGTAAGAGGTGCTGATCGACTCTGCCTCTTATGTCTGTAGGGATCTGCGTGCGGACGTCCCTGCTTATCACTAGTGTACGAGGTGCTGATTGACTCGGCCTCTTATGTCTGTAGGGATCTGCGTGCGGACGTCCCTGCTTATCACTAGTGTAAGAGGTGCTGATCGACTCGGCCTCTTATGTCTATAGGGATCTGTGTGTGGACGTCCCGCTTATCACTAGTGTAAGCGGTGCTGATTGACTCTGCCTCTTATGTCTGTAGGGATCTGTGTGCGGACGTCCTGCTTATCACTAGTGTTGGAGGTGCTGATCGACTCAGCCTCTTATGTCAGTAGGGATCTGTGTGCGGACGACCCTGCTTATTACTAGTGTAAGAGGTGCTGATCGACTCTGCCTCTTATGTCTGTAGGGATCTGTGTGCGGACGTTCCTGCTTATCACTAGTGTAAGAGGTGCTGATCGACTTAGCCTCTTATGTCTGTAGGGATCTGTGTGCAGACGTCCCTGCTTATCACTAGTGTAAGAGGTGCTGATCGACTCTGCCTCTTATGTCTATAGGGATCTGTGTGCGGACGTCCCTGCTTATCATACCTCTCAAGTGTCCCTGATTTCTGAGGGACGTCCCTGATTTTGCCTCAAAATTTGACTCTGTCCCTCCTAAAATTTGTGTTTTTGTGGCTAAACAGTGGGGACTGTAAGCACAAAACAATGTCAAGCATTAAATTTACAGACTTGTTCTTTTTAGAAAATGTATTTGACTAAGCCCCATATTCTACCAGCTTTCTGGGTGGATATCTCTAATTTTTAAGATGTGTCCCTGATTTTGGCCTTTTGACCCTGATTTTTTTAAGCCTTGTCCCTGATTTATGAGGCAGGAGGTTGAGAGGTATGCTGCTTATTACTAGTGTATGAGGTGCTGATCGACTCGGCCTCTTATGTCTGTAGGGATCTGTGTGTGGACGTCCTGCTTATTACTAGTGTAAGAGGTGCTGATCGACTCAGCCTCTTATGTCTGTAGGGATCTGTGTGCGGACAACCTGCTTATCACTAGTGTAAGAGGTGCTGATCGACTCAGCTTCTTATGTCTGTAGGGATCTGTGTGTGGACGTCCCTGCTTATCACTAGTGTAAGAGGTGCTGATGACTCAGCCTCTTATTTTTGTAGGGATCTGTGTGCAGGCGTCCCTGCTTATCACTAGTGTAAGAGGTGCTGATCGACTCAGCCTCTTATGTCTGTAGGGATCTGTGTGCGGACATCCCTGCTTATCACTAGTGTAAGAGGTGCTGATCGACTCAGCCTCTTATGTCTGTAGGGATCTGTGTGCGGACGACCCTGCTTATTACTAGTGTAAGAGGTGCTGATCGACTCTGCCTCTTATGTCTTTAGGGATCTGTGTGTGGACGTTCCTGCTTATCACTAGTGTAAGAGGTGCTGATCGACTCAGCCTCTTATGTCTGTAGGGATCTGTGCGGACGTCCTGCTTATCATTAGTGTAAGAGGTGCTGATGACTCTGCCTCTTATGTCTATAGGGATCTGTGTGCGGACGTCCCTGCTTATCATACCTCCAAGTGTCCCTGATTTTTGAGGGGCGTCCCTCATTTGCCTCAAAATTTGACTCTGTCCTCTAAAATTTGTGTTTTGTGGCTAAACAGTGGGGACTGTAGCACAAAACAATGTCAAACATTAAGTTACAGACTTGTTCTTTTTAGAAAATGTATTTTGCACTAAGCCCCATATTCTACCAGCTTTCTGGGTGGATATCTCTAATTTTAAGATGTGTCCTGATTTTGGCCTTTTGTCCCTGATTTTTAAGCCTTGTCCCTGATTTATGAGGCAGGAGGTTGAGAGGTATGCTGCTTATTACTAGTGTAGTGAGGTGCTGATCGACTCGGCCTCTTATGTCTGTAAGGGATCTGTGTGCGGACGTCCTGCTTATTACTAGTGTAAGAGGTGCTGATCGACTCGGCCTCTTATGTCTGTAGGGATCTGTGCCGGACAACCTGCTTATCACTAGTGTAGAGGTGCTGATCGACTCAGCCTCTTATGTCTGTAGGGATCTGTGTGCGGACAACCTGCTTATCACTAGTGTAAGAGGTGCTGATCGACTCAGCCTCTTATGTCTGTAGGGATCTGTGTGCGGACGTCCCTGCTTATCACTAGAGTAAGAGGTGCTGATCGACTCAGCCTCTTATGTCTGTAGGGATCTGTGTGCAGACGTCCCTGCTTATCACTAGTGTAAGAGGTGCTGATCGACTCAGCCTCTCTATGTCTGTAGGGATCTGTGTGCAGGCGTCCCTGCTTATCACCTAGTGTAAGAGGTGCTGATCGACTCAGCCTCTTATGTCTGTAGGGATCTGTGTGAGGACGTCCCTGCTTATCACTAGTGTAAGAGGTGCTGATCGACTCTGCCTCTTATGTCTATAGGGATCTGTGTGAGACGTCCCTGCTTATCATACCTCTCAAGTGTCCCTGATTTTTGAGGGCGTCCCAATTTGCCTCAAAATTTGACTCTGTCCCTCCTAAAATTTGTGTTTTGTGGCTAAACATGGGGACTGTAAGCACAAAACAATGTCAAGCATTAAATTTACAGACTTGTTCTTTTTAGAAAATGTATTTTGCACTAAGCCCCATATTCTACCAGCTTTCTGGGTGGATATCTCTAATTTTTAAGATGTGTCCTGATTTTGGCCTTTTGTCCCTGATTTTTTAAGCCTTGTCCCTGATTTATGAGGCGGAGGTTGAGAGGTATGCTGCTTATTACTAGTGTATGAGGTGCTGATCGACTCGGCCTCTTATGTCTGTTAGGGATCTGTGTCAGGGATGTCCTGCTTATTACTAGTGTAAGAGGTGCTGATCGACTCAGCCTCTTATGTCTGTAGGGATCTGTGTCTTGGACAACCTGCTTATCACTATTATTAGAGGTGCTGATCGACTCAGCCTCTTATGTCTGTAGGGATCTGTGTGCAGGCGTCCCTGCTTATCACTAGTGTAAGAGGTGCTGATCGACTCAGCCTCTTATGTCTGTAGGGATCTGTGTGCAGGCGTCCCTGCTTATCACTAGTGTAAGAGGTGCTGATCGACTCAGCCTCTTATGTCTGTAGAGGATCTGTGTCGGACGTCCCTGCTTATCACTAGTGTAAGAGGTGCTGATCGACTCAGCCTCTTATGTCTGTAGGGATCTGCTTGTGGGCGTCCCTGCTTATCACTAGATGTAAGAGGTGCTGATCGACTCTGCCTCTTATGTCTGTAGGGATCTGGTACGGACGTCCCTGCTTATCACTAGTGTCTACAGGTGCTGATCGGCTCGGCCTCTTATGTCTGTAAGGGATCTGCTGTGGACGTCCCTGCTTATCACTAGTGTAAGAGGTGCTGATCGACTCGGCCTCTTATGTCTGTAGGGATCTGTGCAGACGTCCTGCTTATCACTAGTGTAAGAGGTGCTGATCGTACTCTGCCTCTATGTCTGTAGGGATCTGTGTGCGGACGTCCTGCTTATCACTAGTGTGGGGCTGATCGACTCAGCCTCTTATGTCAGTAGGGATCTGTGTGCGGGCGACCCTGCTTATTACTAGTGTAAGAGGTGCTGATCGACTCTGCCTCTTATGTCTGTAGGGATCTGTGTGGGACGTTCCTGCTTATCACTAGTGTAAGAGGTGCTGATCGACTCAGCCTCTTATGTCTGTAGGGATCTGTGTGCAGAGCGTCCCTGCTTATCATTAGTGTAAGAGGTGCTGATCGACTCTGCCTCTTATGTCTATAGGGATCTGTGTGCGGGCGTCCCTGCTTATCATTACCTCTCAAGTGTCCCTGATTTTTGAGGGGCGTCCCTGATTTTGCCTCAAAATTTGACTCGTCCCTCCTAAAATTTGTGTTTTGTGGCTAAACAGTAGGGACTGTAAGCACAAAACAATATCAAGCGATAAATTTCAGACTTGTTCTTTTTAGAAAATGTATTTGCACTAAGCCCCATATTCTACCATCTTTCTGGGTGGATATCTCTAATTTTTAAGATGTGTCCCTGATTTTGCTTTTTGACCCTGATTTTTAAGCCTTGTCCCTGATTTATGAGGCAGGAGGTTGAGAGGTATGGTACTTATTACTAGTGTTGAGGTGCTGATCGACTCTGGCCTCATTATGTCTGTAGGGATCTGTGTGAGGCGTCCTGCTTATACTAGTGTAAGAGGTGCTGATCGACTCAGCCTCTTATGTCTGTAAGGGATCTGTGTGCGGACAACCTGCTTATCACTAGTGTAAGAGGTGCTGATCGACTCAGCTTCTTATGTCTGTAGGGATCTGTGTGTGGGCGTCCTGCTTATCACTAGTGTAAGAGGTGCTGATCGACTCAGCCTCTTATTTCTGTAAGGGATCTGTGTGCAGAGCGTCCCTGCTTATCACTAGTGTAAGAGGTGCTGATCGACTCAGCCTCTTATGTCTGTAAGGATCTGTGTGGACATCCCTGCTTATCACTAGTGTAAGAGGTGCTGATCGACTCAGCCTCTTATGTCTGTAGGGATCTGTGTGTGGGCGCCCTGCTTATTACTAGTGTAAAGGGTGCTGATCGACTCTGCCTCTTATGTCTTTAGGGATCTGTGTCTGGGCGTTCCTGCTTATCACTAGTGTAAGAGGTGCTGGTCGACTCAGCCTCTTATGTCTGTAGGGATCTGTGCGGGCGTCCTGCTTATCATTAGTGTAAGAGATGCTGATCGACTCTGCCTCTTATGTCTATAAGGGATCTGTGTGCGGGCGTCCCAGCTTATCATACCTCTCAAGTGTCCCTGATTTTTGAGGGCGTCCCTGATTTGCCTCAAGAATTTGACTCTGTCCCTCCTAAAATTTGTGTTTTTGTGGCTAAACAGTGGGGACTGTAAGCACAAAACAATGTCAAGCATTAAATTTACAGACTTGTTCTTTTTTAGAAAATGTATTTTGCACTAAGCCCCATATTCTACCAGCTTTCTGGGTGGATATCTCTAATTTTTAAGATGTGTCCCTGATTTTGGCCTTTTGTCCCTGATTTTTTTAAGCCTTGTCCCTGATTTATGAGGCAGGAGGTTGAGAGGTATGCTGCTTATTACTAGTGTATGAGGTGCTGATCGACTCGGCCTCTTATGTCTGTAGGGATCTGTGTGCGGACGTCCTGCTTATTACTAGAGTAAGAGGTGCTGATCGACTCGGCCTCTTATGTCTGTAGGGATCTGTGTGCGGACAACCTGCTTATCACTAGTGTAAGAGGTGCTGATCGACTCAGCCTCTTATGTCTGTAGGGGATCTGTGTCCGGGACAGCCTGCTTATCACTAGTGTAAGAGGTGCTGATCGACTCAGCCTCTTATGTCTGTAAGGGATCTGTGCAGGCGTCCTCGCTTATCACTAGTGTGAGGTGCTGATCAACTCAGCCTCTTATGTCTGTGAGGATCTGTGTGCAGGCGTCCTGCTTATCACTAGTGTAAGAGGTGCTGATCGACTCAGCCTCTTATGTCTGTAAGGGATCTGTGTGCGGGCGTCCCTGCTTATCAGCTAGTGTAAGAGGTGCTGATCGACTCAGTCTCTTATGTCTATAGGGATCTGTGTCTGGACATCCCTGCTTATTACTAGTGTAAGAGGTGCTGATCGACTCTGCCTCTTATGTCTATAGGGATCTGTGTCGAGGACGTCCCTGCTATCATACCTCTCAAGGTTCCCTGATTTTGAGGGCGTCCCTGATTTTGCATCAAAATTTGACTCTGTCCCTCCTAAAATTTGTTGTTTTTGTAGCTAAACAGTGGGACTGTAAGCACAAAACAATGTCAAGCATTAAATTTACAGACTTGTTCTTTTTAGAAAATGTATTTTGCACTAAGCCCATATTCTACCAGCTTTCTGGGTGGAGAACTCTAATTTTTAAGATGTGTCCCTGATTTTGGCCTTTTGTCCCTGATTTTTTAAGCCTTGTCCCTGATTTCTGAGGCAGGAGGTTAAGAGGTATGCTGCTTATTACTAGTGTAAAGGTGCTGATCGACTTGGCCTCTTATGTCTGTAAGGATCTGTTTGCGGACATCCCTGCTTATTACTAGTGTAAGAGGTGCTGATCGACTCAGCCTCTTATGTCTGTAGGGATCTGCTTGTGGACGTCCCTGCTTATCACTAGTGTAAGAGGTGCTGATCGACTCTGCCTCTAATGTCTGTAGGGATCTGCGTGCGGACGTCCCTGCTTATCACTAGTGTACGAGGTGCTGATCGACTCGGCCTCTTATGTCTGTAGGGATCTGCGTGCGGACGTCCCTGCTTATCACTAGTGTAAGAGGTGCTGATCGACTCGGCCTCTTATGTCTATAGGGATCTGTGTGTGGACGTCCCGCTTATCACTAGTGTAAGAGGTGCTGATCGACTCTGCCTCTTATGTCTGTAGGGATCTGTGCGGACGTCCTGCTTATCACTAGTGTAGAGGATGCTGATCGGCTCAGCCTCTTATGTCAGTAGGGATCTGTGTGCGGACGACCCTGCTTATTACTAGTGTAAGAGGTGCTGATCGACTTAGCCTCTTATGTCTGTAGGGATCTGTGTGCAGACGTCCCTGCTTATCACTAGTGTAAGAGGTGCTGATCGACTCTGCCTCTGATGTCTATAGGGATCTGTGTGCGGACGTCCCTGCTTATCATACCTCTCAAGTGTCCCTGATTTTTGAGGGACGTCCCTGATTTTGCCTCAAAATTTGACTCTGTCCCTCCTAAAATTTGTGTTTTGTGGCTAAACAGTGGGACTGTAAGCACAAAACAATGTCAAGCATTAAATTTACAGACTTGTTCTTTTTAGAAAATGTATTTTACTAAGCCCCATATTCTACCAGCTTTCTGGGTGGATATCTCTAATTTTAAGATGTGTCCCTGATTTTGGCCTTTTGTCCCTGATTTTTAAGCCTTGTCCCTGATTTATGAGGCAGGAGGTTGAAGGTATGCTGCTTATTACTAGTGTAGAGGTGCTGATCGACTCGGCCTCTTATGTCTGTAAGGGATCTGTGTGCGGATGTCCTGCTTATTACTAGTGTAAGAGGTGCTGATCGACTCGGCCTCTTATGTCTGTAGGGATCTGTGTGCGGACAACCTGCTTATCACTATTGTTAGAGGTGCTGATCGACTCAGCCTCTTATGTCTGTAGGGATCTGTGTGCAGACGTCCCTGCTTATCACTAGTGTAAGAGGTGCTGATCGACTCAGCCTCTTATGTCTGTAGGGATCTGTGTGCAGACGTCCCTGCTTATCACTAGTGTAAGAGGTGCTGATCGACTCAGCCTCTTATGTCTGTAGGGATCTGTGTGCGGACGTCCCTGCTTATCACTAGTGTAAGAGGTGCTGATCGACTCAGTCTCTTATGTCTATAGGGATCTGTGTGCGGACGTCCCTGCTTATCATACCTCTGAAGGTTCCCTGATTTTAGAGGGACGTCCCTGATTTTGCCTCAAAATTTGACTCTGTCCCTCCTAAAATTTGTGTTTTTGTGGCTAAACAGTGGGGACTGTAAGCACAAAACAATGTCAAGCATTAAATTTACAGACTTGTTCTTTTTAGAAAATGTATTTTGCACTAAGCCCATATTCTACCAGCTTTCTGGGTGGAGAACTCTAATTTTAAGATGTGTCCTGATTTTGGCCTTTTGTCCCTGATTTTTTAAGCCTTGTCCCTGATTTATGAGGCAGGAGGTTGGAGAGGTATGCTGCTTATTACTAGTGTAAGAGGTGCTGATCGACTGGCCTCTTATGTCTGTAAGGATCTGTGTGCGGACATCCCTGCTTATTACTAGTGTAAGAGGTGCTGATCGACTCAGCCTCTTTTGTCTGTAAGGGATCTGCTTGTGGGCGTCCCTGCTTATCACTAGTGCAGAGGGTGCTGATCGACTCTGCCTCTTGTATCTGTAGGGATCTGCGTGCGGACGTCCCTGCTTATCACTAGTGTACGAGGTGCTGATTGACTCGGCCTCTTATGTCTGTAGGGATCTGCGTGCGGACGTCCCTGCTTATCACTAGTGTAAGAGGTGCTGATCGACTCGGCCTCTTATGTCTATAGGGATCTGTGTGTGGACGTCCCGCTTATCACTAGTGTAAGTGGTGCTGATCGACTCTGCCTCTTATGTCTGAAGGGATCTGTGTGCGGGACATCCTGCTTATCACTAGTGTTGGAGGTGCTGATCGACTCAGCCTCTTATGTCAGTAGGGATCTGTGTGCGAGACGACCCTGCTTATTACTAGTGTAAGAGTGCTGATCGACTCTGCCTCTTATGTCTGTAGGGATCTGTGTGCGGACGTTCCTGCTTATCAGTAGTGTAAGAGGTGCTGATCGACTTAGCCTCTTTATGTCTGTAGGATCTGTGCAGACGTCCCTGCTTATCACTAGTGTAAGAGGTGCTGATCGACTCTGCCTCTTATGTCTATAGGGATCTGTGTCGCAGACGTCCCTGCTTATCATACCTCTCAAGTGTCCCTGATTTTGAGGGACGTCCCTGATTTGCCTCAAAATTTGACTCTGTCCCTCCTAAAATTTGTGTTTTGTGGCTAAACAGTGGGACTGTAAGCACAAAACAATGTCAAGCATTAAATTTACAGACTTGTTCTTTTTTAGAAAATGTATTTTGCACTAAGCCCCATATTCTACCAGCTTTCTGGGTGGATATCTCTAATTTTTAAGATGTGTCCCTGATTTTGGCCTTTTGACCCTGATTTTTTTAAGCCTTGTCCCTGATTTATGAGGCAGGAGGTTGAGAGGTATGCTGCTTATTACTAGTGTATGAGGTGCTGATCGACTCGGCCTCTTATGTCTGTAGGGATCTGTGTGTGGACGTCCTGCTTATTACTAGTGTAAGAGGTGCTGATCGACTCAGCCTCTTATGTCTGTAAGGGATCTGTGTGCGGACAACCTGCTTATCACTAGTGTAAAGGTGCTTAGATCGACTCAGCTTCTCTTATGTCTGTAGGGATCTGTGTGTGGGCGTCCCTGCTTATCACTAGTGTAAGAGGTGCTGATCGACTCAGCCTCTTATTCTGTAGGGATCTGTGTGCAGGCGTCCCTGCTTATCACTAGTGTAAGAGGTGCTGATCGACTCAGCCTCTTATGTCTGTAGGGATCTGTGTGAGGACATCCTGCTTATCACTAGTGTAAGAGGTGCTGATCGACTCAGCCTCTTATGTCTGTGGGATCTGTGACGACGACCCTGCTTATTACTAGTGTAAGAGGTGCTGATCGACTCTGCCTCTTATGTCTTTAGGGATCTTGTGTGGGACGTTCCTGCTTATCACTAGTGTAAGAGGTGCTGATCGACTCAGCCTCTTATGTCTGTAGGGATCTGTGTGCGGCGTCCCTGCTTATCATTAGTGTAAGAGGTGCTGATCGACTCTGCCTCTTATGTCTATAGGGATCTGAATAGTGGACGTCCCTGCTTATCATACCCCTCAAGTGTCCCTGATTTTTGAGGGCGTCCTGATTTGCCTCAAAATTTGACTCTGTCCCTCCTAAAATTTGTGTTTTGTGGCTAAACAGTGGGGACTTTAAGCACAAAACAATGTCAAGCATTAAATTTACAGACTTGTTCTTTTTTAGAAAATGTATTTTGACTAAGCCCCATATTCTACCAGCTTTCTGGGTGGATATCTCTAATTTTAAGATGTGTCCTGATTTTTGGCCTTTTGTCCCTGATTTTTTAACCTTGTCCCTGATTTATGAGGCAGGAGGTTGAGAGGTATGCTGCTTATTACTAGTGTATAGGAGGTGCTGATCGACTCGGCCTCTTATGTCTGTAGGGATCTGTGTGCGGACGTCCTGCTTATTACTAGTGTAAGAGGTGCTGATCGACTCGGCCTCTTATGTCTGTAGGGATCTGTGTGCGGACAACCTGCTTATCACTAGGGTAAGAGGTGCTGATCGACTCAGCCTCTTATGTCTGTAGGGATCTGTGTGCGGACAACCTGCTTATCACTAGTGTAAGAGGTGCTGATCGACTCACCTCTCTTATGTCTGTAGGGATCTGTGTGCGGACGTCCCTGCTTATCACTAGTGTAAGAGGTGCTGATCGACTCAGCCTCTTATGTCTGTAGGGATCTGTGTGCAGACGTCCCTGCTTATCACTAGTGTAAGAGGTGCTGATCGACTCAGCCTCTTATGTCTGTAGGGATCTGTGTGCTGACGTCCCTGCTTATCACTAGTGTAAGAGGTGCTGATCGACTCAGTCTCTTATGTCTATAGGGATCTGTGTGCGGACATCCCTGCTTATTACTAGTGTAAGAGGTGCTGATCGACTCTGCCTCTTATGTCTATAGGGATCTGTGTGCGGACGTCCCTGCTTATCATACCTCTCAAGGTTCCCTGATTTTAGAGGGACGTCCCTGATTTTGCCTCAAAATTTGACTCTGTCCCTCCTAAAATTTGTGTTTTTGTGGCTAAACAGTGGGGACTGTAAGCACAAAACAATGTCAAGCATTAAATTTACAGACTTGTTCTTTTTTAGAAAATGTATTTTGCACTAAGCTCTATATTCTACCAGCTTTCTGGGTGGAGAACTCTAATTTTAAGATGTGTCCCTGATTTTGGCCCTTTTGTCCCTGTTTTTTAAGCCTTGTCCCTGATTTATGAGGCGGAGGTTGAAGGTATGCTGTTTATTACTAGTGTAAGAGGTGCTGATCGACTTGGCCTCTTATGTCTGTAGGGATCTGTAAAGGACATCCCTGCTTATCACTAGTGTAAGAGGTGCTGATCGACTCAGCCTCTTATGTCTGTAGGGATCTGCTTGTGGACGTCCCTGCTTATCACTAGTGTAAGAGGTGCTGATCGACTCTGCCTCTTATGTCTGTAGGGATCTGCGTGCGGACGTCCCTGCTTATCACTAGTGTAAGAGGTGCTGATCGACTCGGCCTCTTATGTCTTTAGGGATCTGTGTGCGGGACGTCCTGCTTATCACTAGTGTAGGAGGTGCTGATCGACTCTGCCTCTTATGTCTGTAGGGATCTGTGTGCGACGTCCTGCTTATCACTAGTGTAGGAGGTGCTGATCGACTCAGCCTCTTATGTCAGTAGGGATCTGTGTGCGGACGACCCTGCTTATTACTAGTGTAAGAGGTGCTGATCGACTCTGCCTCTTATGTCTGTAGGGATCTGTGTGCGGACAACCTGCTTATCACTAGTGTAAGAGGTGCTGATCGACTCAGCCTCTTATGTCTGTAGGATCTGTGTGCGAGCGTCCCTGCTTATCACTAGTGTAAGGTGCTGTCGGCTCAGCCTCTTATGTCTGTAGGGATCTGTATGCAGACGTCCCTGCTTATCACTAGTGTAAGAGGTGCTGATCTACTCAGCCTCTTATGTCTGTAGGGATCTGTGTGCGGACGTCCCTGCTTATCACTAGTGTAAGAGGTGCTGATCGACTCAGTCTCTTATGTCTATAGGGATCTGTGTGCGGACATCCCTGCTTATTACTAGTGTAAGAGGTGCTGATCGACTCTGCCTCTTATGTCTATAGGGATCTGTGTGCGGACGTCCCTGCTTATCATACCTCTCAAGGTTCCCTGATTTTAGAGGGACGTCCCTGATTTTGCCTCAAAATTTGACTCTGTCCCTCCTAAAATTTGTGTTTTTGTGGCTAAACAGTGGGGACTGTAAGCACAAAACAATGTCAAGCATTAAATTTACAGACTTGTTCTTTTTTAGAAAATGTATTTTGCACTAAGCCCCATATTCTACCAGCTTTCTGGGTGGAGAACTCTAATTTTTAAGATGTGTCCCTGATTTTGGCCTTTTGTCCCTGATTTTTTTAAGCCTTGTCCCTGATTTATGAGGCAGGAGGTTGAGAGGTATGCTGCTTATTACTAGTGTAAGAGGTGCTGATCGACTTGGCCTCTTATGTCTGTAGGGATCTGATGCGGACATCCCTGCTTATTACTAGTGTAGGAGGTGCTGATCGACTCAGCCTCTTATGTCTGTAGGGATCTGCTTGTGGGCGTCCCTGCTTATCACTAGTGTAAAAGGTGCTGATCACTATGCCTCTCTATGTCTGTAGGGATCTGCATGCGGGCGTCCCTGCTTATCACTAGTGTATGCGAGGTGCTGATCGACTCGGCCTCTTATGTCTGTAGGGATCTGCGTGCGGACGTCCCTGCTTATCACTAGTGTAAGAGGTGCTGATCGACTCGGCCTCTTATGTCTATAGGGATCTGTGTGTGGACGTCCCGCTTATCACTAGTGTAAGAGGTGCTGATCGACTCTGCCTCTTATGTCTGTAGGGATCTGTGTGCGGACGTCCTGCTTATCACTAGTGTAGGAGGTGCTGATCGACTCAGCCTCTTATGTCAGTAGGGATCTGTGTGCGGATGACCCTGCTTATTACTAGTGTAAGAGGTGCTGATCGACTCTGCCTCTTATGTCTGTAGGGATCTGTGTGCGGACGTTCCTGCTTATCAGTAGTGTAAGAGGTGCTGATCGACTTAGCCTCTTATGTCTGTAGGGATCTGTGTGCAGACGTCCCTGCTTATCACTAGTGTAAGAGGTGCTGATCGACTCTGCCTCCTGATGTCTATAGGGATCTGTGTGCGGGCGTCCCTGCTTATCATACCTCTCAAGTGTCCCTGATTTTTGAGGGACGTCCCTGATTTTGCCTCAAAATTTGACTCTGTCCCTCCTAAAATTTGTGTTTTTGTGGCTAAACAGTGGGGACTGTAAGCACAAAACAATGTCAAGCATTAAATTTACAGACTTGTTCTTTTTTAGAAAATGTATTTTGCACTAAGCCCCATATTCTACCAGCTTTCTGGGTGGATATCTCTAATTTTTAAGATGTGTCCCTGATTTTGGCCTTTTGTCCCTGATTTTTTTAAGCCTTGTCCCTGATTTATGAGGCAGGAGGTTGAGAGGTATGCTTATTACTAGTGTATGGGTGCTGATTGACTCGGACTCTTATGTCTGTAGGGATCTGTGTGCGGACGTCCTGCTTATTACTAGTGTAAGAGGTGCTGATCGACTCGGCCTCTTATGTCTGTGCAGGGATCTGTGTGCGGACAACCTGCTTATCACTAGTGTAAGAGGTACTGATCGACTCAGCCTCTTATGTCTGTAGGGATCTGTGTGGACAACCTGCTTATCACTAGTGTAAGAGGTGCTGATCGACTCAGCCTCTCTTATGTCTGTAGGGATCTGTGTGCGGACGTCCCTGCTTATCACTAGTGTAAGAGGTGCTGATCGACTCAGCTCTCTTATGTCTGTGGGATCTGTGTGCAGGCGTCCCTGCTTATCACTAGTGTAAGAGGTGCTGATCGACTGAGCCTCTTTATGTCTGTAGGGATCTGCGTGGGCGATCCTGCTTATCACTGTGTAAGAGATGCTGATCGACTCAGTCTCTTATGTCTCTAGGGATCTGTGTGCGGGACATCCCTGCTTATTACTAGTGTAAGCACCGCAGTGGCAGACTCAGGATAATTTCTGCAGTCACTGTTGTGATTTGGTTTTAAATCTAGCGATGAGGCTATCATTCATTATGTTACTGTTTAAGAAGAAGTAATGAAAAATGTGCTCTACCTACCTCTTATGGATACAAAAACTCATTTTGACATGTTTCTATTTATTTAGCGTACTTGTTCTGCTTTCCCAAGTTCACTCACAGCTATAGGTACACACACACACAATACCACTGAATGGTATTAGCACACCAACCTTGTCCTTAACTCTTCTTATGTTTTAACATACTTCATTTCCTTTTAGTATAATATTTCACTTGTGTGCTTTACATGCCAAGTAAAATCATAATCTGTGGTTAGTGATTGCTTCTTGGATATTATATTTCCATGTATGTACTATTTATTTACTGATCTACTTTATCCAGAAATGTATTCATTTCCTACTGGATAATTAGGATAATGATGGTATGTTGCTTGATTGCCCATATTGTATCATTTTAAAATATTATAACGCTGGCTTACATGTTGGCACAGGAAGGAACTAAAATTTTTTTTTTTTAGTTGTTTAACCAGGTATAGCACACTAAGCTGAAAACGTTTTTTTACAGGAGTGACCTGGGAGCACAAGGAGGTTAAGTGACTTGCTCAGGATCACACAGTATGCAAGTGGAAGCTGTGGGATTCAAACGCTGGTCTGGTCTGCTGGATGTCACCAGATTTACAGCTCAGAGCCTTAGACCACTGCGCTATACTGCACTCCGAATTGGGTGCACACAATGTGTAGGTAAAACAATATCTTTATTAAAGATGTTCATACAAAGTCAGGAAACAAACCATTCCAGCTTTTTGTTTGAGCCCTCCCCTTTCCAAAATTTGAATTACATTAAATAAAGGAGCTATGCTGGCTGTTATGGCAACTGAATATACGGAATTGTGCTGTGGCAAGTGGCTAGATTTTGAAAGCAATGGCTGGATGGGAATCTTTTACAGACTTGGATTTCTGCAGTCATCAAATGATTTTTAAGTAGTCACTGTGTTCAAAAAATAATAATAACCTTAATTTATTAAGCACTCTTCACAAAAGTACCAGAGCACTGTACATTGACAAAACCACAATTAAAACCATACTACTCTAAAATACATCCATCAGTATATAAAACACAACCCCAATAGCTGGACATAAGTTAAAGAACATCTCCAAAGTGAGTTTGAATAAGTAGGTTTTTAAGCAGTCTTAAAGCTCTCACTGTCAGACAATCTCAAATCCAATGAGACAGAAAATTCCACATGGTTGGGGCTACAAATGAAAATGCCCCGTGATCCAGAAGTTTTAATCATACTCTGGGTATCTCCAGCAATCCTCATCAGTCAAACTGAGTGGTCGGAGGGGTCAGTAAGGATACAAGAGTTCTTACAGGTAGCTTGTTCCCTGTCCGTGTAGTGCTTTATTGGTCAGCAAACCGACCTTGAAGGTGATCCACCCCTGAACTTGCAGCCAGTGCAATTTGTGCAGCACGGGCGTAATATAACTTGATTGAAATGAACAAGACAGACAACAGAGTTGATGCACTATCTGGGGTGGAAAGGATGAGAAGGGACTTGGCAGGGTTAGAGGAATGGTCAAATGTATGGCAGCTTAGATTCAATGCTAAGAAGTACAAGGTAATGCACCTGAGAAACAAAAACTCAGGGGAAGAGTACACAAAGGGGTGAGATTCTAACAACAACAAAATGAAAAGGGACCTCATGGGTAGTCATATCAGATGACCTTAAGGTGGGCAAGCAATATGGAGAGGGCAGCAAGGAGGGTTGGGGGATACTGGGATGCATAGGGAGAGGCATCACCAGTAGAAAACAGAAAGTTATTATCCCTCTGGCCAGACAGCTGGTGTGACCCCATCTGAGTACTGCATGCAGTTCTGGAGACCCAGTCTCCGCAAAGACATAGACAGGATGGAAGCTGTCCAGAGGAGAGCAACTAAAATGATGCAGGGTCTGCACTGGAAGACATATGAAGAGAGAGACTAAAGGAGCTTAATATGTATAGCCTCGAGGAAAGGAGGAGAGAGGGACATGATAGAAACTTTCAAGTACCTCGAGGGAATCAACAAAGTCCAAAAAGGGTAGCATCTTTCAAAAAAGAGGTGTGCAACAACAAGAGGGCACAATTGAAGATGGGGGCAGCTCAGAGGTAATTTAAGGACTTGTTTTTCACAGAGAGGATTGTTGATGCATGAACAGCCTTCTGGAGAGGTTGTGGAGTCAAAACGTGGTGGAATTCAAGCATGTATGGGACAGTCATAAGGCAATTCTAGGGGTGCGGGTAGAAAAGTAGGCTGCTGGTTAACTAGGATCTGCAGCTTATCCATTAGGTAGGGAAATGGGCAGACTAGGTGGGCCAAGCGGTCCTTATCTGCCATCAAATTCTATGTTTCTATGTAGTCCTTATGCCAGTCTCTCTCAATGTTCCAGATGGCCTGGTTTGATTAACAGCTCATTAAGAGCTGCAGTTATCTGGCAGTTCAAGAGGGCAATCCCACAAAAGACTCAATGTCAGTCATTATCACTCCACTGTTAAGACTTTCAGCTAGTGTCCAAGGTGTGATCAAGGGTAGAATGCTGTTAACCCTTTCTGTGCCATGGACTGATATATCAGTCCAGAATTACTATGCATTCTAATTCTGTCAGCAGCGTTTAGCCCTGTTTACACGGTCACATTTGCACTGGAGCAACCTGAGTGATCGTCTTGCTCCGGTGCAAATGCAACCATGTGGACATGTACCCGATCGTGGCAAGTCACTCATTGCTGGTCCTACATCCCTCTCAAACTGGGGATGCCGACTGGAGTGAGCGACTTGCAGCAGATTAATTGCTGTGTGGACTGTCTGCACCATCGCAACAGGTCCAGTTTGCTCTTATAGTAGCGAGCTGACAGTCCAGCCTCTGAGGCATGGCCCTCAAACTCAAAATGCAGCAGTGCACAGAGGGGCCATGTGGACAGGTGGTTTATCACTTGCTGCTGGTCGGAGCACACTGCTGCAGTCCCAAATGAGTAAGCGCTGCTGCCTTGTAAACATGGCTTAAGTCACTAGCTTCAGTTTTCTGAATTTGTCCCATATTATTAAGAGCAGTGCCCTCATTTCCTATATTCTGAGTGTCTGTATCCAATGTTTCAGTGACAAAATGCAAGGAGGTATACAGGATCAGCCTGCAGGTGGCAGGTTTTATCTCAGCCTCGCCATAACTTCCCTCTCCCCTCCAAATCTCAACTCTGTTCTTTCCCTGTACACCACTGCAGACCAGACTCTGAACTGACCATCCATAGATCCATAGCTGCCATTACTGGCAAGTATAGGGGGTCCCCTGATCATTTAAATGGACCATGCTAGCCATCATTATTCATACAAACCCACCCTTATCTCACCCAGCATGTCCTTTCATCCTAAAACAAAGCTTTGGATCATGTATGGTACAAAAATAAACCTAATAAAATACATAATTTGAAAGCTTAAAATAGGCATTTCTGGGGTAGATAGATCCTATATAGAAATATAGTATAGCATTATGCCTGTGTGCTGTTTCTGGCTGAGGAAAGGACACTGTTAAAGAAACAATATGTTAACTGTTGGGGCAGAGAATATTAAAATCAATGCTTTTAAAAATAAAAATGTCATAATTTTCTATTTCCCCAAGTCCCTTACATTTGTGTAGCCCTCACCCCAAAGAAATCTTAAATGTGCTCCTGGCTCACTTGAGACTATACAAAACTCTCAAGAAGTGCAGGTCTTCATTTGACTATAGGGTGGGGCTGACTGAGAGTGTCTTTCTCTGCTTGACTGTTCATTGCCCTGTGGATGGTGGTGAGAGTATGATGAGGTGATTATGTGATGTCAGCTATTGTGTGTACAGAGCTAGGACTGCTTGATTGAACATTTGCTGTTGTGGTATCTTCTGGTTTGGGAGGGGCAGAAAGAGGAACAGATGAGGCCATGGTACAAAACAATGGGGAGTCACTGTGTGTATCTTTTTATCTGCTGGGAGTTAGAAGCAATGTGGGAGAGAGATGTGCAATAATCAGAGTATTTCTTGGCTTGCATTGTTTCCTGTATAAGTGATCAAAATGTACCATTATAATTAAGGGCTAGTGCAACCATCTACAGGCTAGTGCCATTTTGAATCAACTTGCCCTGCTGGCTAGTGCAAAAAAGATTAAGGTTGACCCCTGCCTTTAAGGTACTTGAGGGTCTCAGTCATGTCCCCTCCCTCCCTGCCTCCCATGTTGAGCCACCTGAGCCTCTCCTGCTAGGTGCTGTGTTGCTGGCCTTGGATCATCTGTGTTGCCCTTCTCTGGACCATTTCCAGCCAGCTGATATCCTTCTTAAGATAAGGACATCAATAGTGCACACTGTACTGTAGGTGCAGTCGCACTAGAGACCTGTACAGTGGCAGAATGACCTCTGTCTTCCTGCTGGTAATTTTCTGACTATGTAGCTCGAATCCGATTAGCCTTGGCTGCAGCTTTTCCATAGTGTGCTTATTGTTTCAGGTCACCTATGATAATTATACCTCAGTCTTTTTCTTCCTCTGACTGACTTTGTTACTTGCACACCCCTCAACCAGTATTTGGTCCTGGGGGTTTTCACCCCCTCAAGTGTATTACTTTACATTTTTTAGCATTACGCCACAGTTATCAAATGCCACACCACTTCTCTAGCCAAGCCAGGTGCCCCTGAGTTCCTGTCTCCCCTCTTCCATGTCCTCCCTCTCACAAAGCTTTGTGTCAGTGTGAACAGGCAGATCTTTCTCTTGATCCCACCATGATTTCACTCATGAATATGTGAACAACATTAGAGAGAGCACAGAGTCCTATGGGACACCAGTGGTCAATGTTGTAGCTTCTGAGAACCGCCCCTCCCCAAATACCAACTTTTGGCTTTTGTCCTGCAGCCTATTTCTGACCAACCCAACAAACATAGTCCCCACCTCCAATGTCTTTCAGCTTCCTGACCAGTCTGATGTGAGGTACAGAGCTGAAGGCCTTGCTGAAGTCTGCATAAAAGAAATCAACTGCTTGGCCCTATCCACTGTCCTGGTGAGCCAGCAAGTCAATTAGGTGAGTCTGGCAGGACCTCCCTGACCCAAACCCATACTGCTTCACTATTCAGGTGTGTGAATATATATATTACAGTCCTGTAACTATTTGTATTTTTGTTTTTACCTCCAGTAAAATACTTTTTGTGGTCTGGAGTCTGATTCTTCATTGTGATTTTAGCTGCTGTTTTCAGCACCCACTGTTATTCGGAGCTCTGCCTCCTGCGGTGTCCATGCTGCTTCATGTCCTGGAGCCCATAATGCTCATAAAAGCCACCAATTTCTCTTTCTGGATGGTCTCCGTCAGCATGCCCAGTACTGAGCCAAGGCTAACTAGCCTGTCATTCCCTGGTTCATCATTCATCCCAGGTTTCTGGAGAGGCACAACACAAACAGTTTTCCAGTTCCAGGGCATGATCCCTGATTTCACAGAGGGGATCCACCAGAGCCTCTGTCATTCCCCTTAGAATCCTTGGGTGCATGCCATCTGGTCTGGGGGATCTATCCACCTTCAGGGCATTTAGGACTTTAAGTACTCCATCAGTTTGAAAGTCAACATCCTTAACTTCCCTCCAGGTCCCCACTCCCTGTTCCCTTGTGGCATTGGTCCATCCTTATCTCTAGTGAAGACTGGACAGAAGTAATTCTTGTGGGTTTCATGTCATGATGGCCCATTCCCATGGTGAAGTACAATGTGGGCCTATGGACCACAGTGATCAGTGAATCAGCACACCAGCGAGAAGGGCGAGTGTCAGAACGCTGAACAGAGACACAGAAAAAACATGACCATCACCAACAGTATCAGGGAACACACATGGGCAGGGATGGACCACTGGATGGGGGCAACACAGAGTGAGGGAACACTCAGGAACATGCAGAGGACCCGGCCAGTGCTGCTTTGATGCATGGCAGGAGCACAAGGATGGGTGGCAGTGGATGGGGTGGCAGATGCTGGAAAACAATACAGAGGACAATGCAGACAGCAGGTGAGGGAGTGCCAGTGTGTGGGGAGATGAAAAGCACTACAGGCAGACTGGTGGAGGAAGTGGCTGACCACCAACATGCAGGTGCCCACACATACAGGGCAGGTTGTGAAAGGGCTGAAATGGCCAGAGATGGTGCCATGCACTGGCACATGTGATGTGGCCAGGACTGCACAGAGGCATGTGAAGCTGCAGTGGTGGTGGACAAGAGAATGCAACAGCCAGATGGAGGGTGCCCTATGACACGACTGGAATCATGCACAATGGCATGCAGCAGCTAGGAATGGCAGGGGCGCAGCATGCACCACCCGGTAGGTTATACCTGGGGCTGGGGGTTGAAGGCGAGCCCCCTCAGGTAGTTGGCGTCAGGCGCAATGCGTACTCCAGCATGATGCCCTCCACCCACCGGTGGAGATCCTTGTAGAGCTTGATTTTCATGGTGATCGTGGCCCCAGAGACTAACTGCTCCATGCAGAGCTCACTGAGGCACTGCTTCTCCTGGAGGCAGTCAATAAAGCACCACAGGCTTGGATGTGTGGCACCTAGGTGAATGTTGAAGCCTTGGTGCCAGCCCTCTACCACATTGTTCATCCGTGGCAGGCCTGCACATGCTGCGTCATAGACATTCCATGCCTCACGTGGAAACAAAGGTCACACAGATTACCTTCCTCACAGCCCTGCTCTAGCCAGGTGTCTTGCATATAGTCTAGGACTGGACACAGTACCTCATCAATGGCCCTGTAGAATGGTGTACTGCAGAGGCTGGCATACGCATTGGCAATGTCCTCCACAGGCATGAATGCCAGAGTGAGTAACATCTGTATCTGTAGTGCAAGCCCTCATCAAGTGAATAGCACTGCAGCAGCTCGAGGTTACACTGGACACAGCACCACACTGCCTGGCAGTAATGAAAGTAGCACCCCATACAGCTGTATCCAGGAACACACAGGGAACATGCACCAGGCTGCCCACTCAAAGTCCATGAGCGCTGTTCTCGTGTGCAATCCTCCAACGAAGTGCCACACCTCACCAAACTACATGCATACACTTGTTCCCACTCGCCAGCACATAAGCACATATAAGGTGGATACCACAACATCTGCCCACAGCCTGTGGATGGCTTACAACTGCCCGAAGATGGGTGGTGAGGCAAGCATGAAGTTGGCATTGAGGAACCAGTGCTCATTGTCACCTAGAAAACACATGAATGCTGTGCCGTGAACACAAGCACCCTGTCAGCCACCAGTTCTCTATTGTGTTGGAGGAAGAGCTCACTGTCAGAATGGCACGATACTCCAAAGTCATGGTGAGCTTTGGCACAGTGACAGGTGTCACAGGGCAGCCTTGCAGCCTTCCATACCATCTGTGTTCTCTGTTTGAGCAATGACACTGTGGGCATCCTGTCAGCTAAGGTATCGGCTATGTCAGAGGTGCTCTGGACAATGACCTGTCCAGTGCTCTCCATGCTGGTCCATGCCATGTCACGGACCCCCAACATTACTGTCCACATGCCTATGCCCCCCTGCATCAGGTACGTGGTTGTGAGGCCGTCCACAGAACACAATGTGGTTTGACTCTGTGTGCAGGTGTGCAGGGCACTGGTACTTGTGGTCCTGGCAGCATCGCCAATAGACCTCACCATCTACCTCCTTATCACACCTGTAAAGAAAACCGTCATTGGAAAGTAAGGGTCTCCCCTTCTGCCTCTGTGTGCAGGTGTGCAGGGCACTGGTACTTGTGGTCCTTGCCACATCGCCAATAGACCTCACTATCTACCTCCTTATCACACCTGTAAAGAAAACCGTCATTGGAAAGTAAAGGTCTCCCCTTCTGCCTCTGTGTGCAGGTGTGCAGGGCACTGGTACTTGTGGTCCTGGCAGCATCGCCAATAGACCTCACCACGTACCTCCTTATCACACCTGTAAAGAAAACCATCATTGGAAAGTAAGGGTCTCCCCTTCTGCCTCTGTGTGCAGGAGTGCAGGGCACTGGTACTTGTGGTCCTGGCAGCATCGCCAATAGACCTCACCATGTACCTCCTTATCACACCTGTAAAGAAAACCATCATTGGAAAGTAAGGGTCTCCCTTCTGCCTCTGTGTGAGGCAGGTGTGCAGGGCACTGGTACTTGTGGTCCTGGCAGCATCGCCAATAGACCTCACCACACCCTCCTTATCACACCTGTAAAGAAAACCATCATTGGAAAGTAAGGGTCTCCCCTTCTGCCTCTGTGTGCAGGTGTGCAGGGCACTGGTACTTGTGGTCCTGGCAGCATCGCCAATAGACCTCACCATCGCACTCCTTATCACACCTGTAAAGAAACCATCATTGGAAAGTAAGAGTCTCCCTTCTGCCTCTGTGTGCAGGTGTGCAGGGCACTGGTACTTGTGGTCCTGGCAGCATTGCCAATAGACCTCACACGTACCCTCCTTATCACACCTGTAAAGAAAACCGCCATTGGAAAGTAAGGTCTCCTTCTGCTCTGTGTGCAGGTGGAGGCACTGGTACTTGTGGTCCTGGCAGCATCGCCAATAGACCTCACCACGACCTCCTTATCACACCTGTAAAGAAAACCATCATTGGAAAGTAAGGGTCTCCCCTCTGCCTCTGTGTGCAGGTGTGCAGGGCACTGGTACTTGTGGTCCTGGCAGCATCACCATAGACCTCACCATGTACCTCCTTATCACACCTGTAAAGAAAACCGCCATTGAAAGTAAGGGTCTCCCCTTCTGCCTCTGTGTGCAGGTGTGCAGGGCACTGGTACTTGTGGTCCTGGCAGCATCGCCAATAGACCTCACCATGTATCTCCTATCACACCTGTAAAGAAAACCATCATTGGAAAGAAGGGTCTCCTTCTGCCTCTGTGTGCAGGTGCAGGCAGGGCACTGGTACTTGTGGTCCTGGCAGCATCGCCAATAGACCTCACCATGTACCTCCTTATCACACCTGTAAAGATAACCATCATTGGAAAGTAAGGGTCTCCCTTCTGCCTTGTGTGCAGGTGTGCAGGGCACTGGTACTTGTGGTCCTGGCAGCATCGCCAATAGACCTCACCATCTACCTCCTTATCACACCTGTAAAGATAACCGTCATTGGAAGGTAAGGGTCTCTCTTCTGTTCTGTGTGTGCAGGTGTGCAGGGCACTGGTACTTGTGGTCCTGGCAGCATTGCCAATAGACCTCACCATGTACCTCCTTATCACACCTGTAAAGATAACTGTCATTGGAAAGTAAGGGTCTCCCTTCTGCCTCTGTGTGCAGGTGTGCAGGGCACTGGTACTTGTGGTCCTGGCAGCATCGCCAATAGACCTCACCGTACCTCCTTATCACACCTGTAAAGATAACGCCATTTGAAAGTAAGGGTCTCCCCTTCTGCCTCTGTGTGCAGGTGTGCAGGGCACTGGTACTTGTGGTCCTGGCAGCATCTCCAATAGACCTCACCACGTACCTCCTTATCACACCTGTAAAGATAACCGTCATTGGAAAGTAAGGGTCTCCCCTTCTGGCTCTTGAGGTATGTCACAGTATCCATCCCTCGTCACCACAGAACTGAGATGACATGTACAGCCAGAGGGGAGACCATATACACCCAGGTGGCACATGTGACCATGCTGGGTGTGCATGGGCATGGTACCGCCTGGAACACCAGCCAGTGCCATCCAGCAGCAAAAGGGGCTGCATCACCATTGCTTCAGGTTTGTCAACATGATGGAGGTGCAGCTTGGTGGTATGTGCGGTGGTGAGGAGGCGCTCTGGGCTGCTTGTGACTCTGACGGTGGAAGAGAGTGTTTCTTGGTGAGCAGTGGAATGGGACTGTGCTTTTACTGAGCACAGGTCACACTTGGTAGCTGGCTCAGTGACAGTACTCCTGTCCTGTGTGCAGCCTGCTGCTCACTCATGTGCTGTACAGGTACAAACTGTAATTACTGCATCACTTAGTCCTGCCTACCAACCTACCTACATTGTCATGGTGCGTGGATTCAACCGGTGGCCACCACGGCGCACCATCACATTCCACTGCACCACCTGCATTAGTCCACTGCGCTATGAGTGAATGCTGGAGGCTTACATGGCCACATTGTACCTTGGCCTCATTGACTGTGTCTGTGCCTTGGTGGGGTTGGGGTGGGTCCGCTGCATGTAGTTTGCTGCCTGCGTCCGACCCATATGTACTTTGCTGCAACCACCGGTTGGGGATTGGTACACCACCTGTGGGCCTGTATGGACTGGGGGGGGCTGCACACAGGGCTATTGGTGCATTGTACTGAGGGGGGCCTAATGCCCGGGTCATGCGGCCCTTTGCTGCAGGTGGTCTGTGTTGTGCTCTGTGCGATGCGGTGTGCAGAATTGCAGAAAATCACTATTCTGTCATGTTCAACATTTTACTGTCGCTGTCGTGCCTGTCACCCAAGGAGGTAGTCACCTTGTTGATGCATTCACCATACTGGAGGTTGCCCAAGGGTAGTCACCATTGCCTACCATACACCATTCCCTACTGCTCCACATACTGTCATTCAGCATTCTGTAGGTGCTGTTGTGCAGGTCACTCTCTGATAGAGCCTTTATCACTGGATACCCTTGTAAAGTACCTCTGCTTTCTCCTCAATATCCTCTGCCAAACCACCTTCCTTTTAAATTGCACTATTTCATCCTTGCTGTTCTTTTCTCCTTAAGTAATGGAAAATGCTCTTCCCTGTTTTTGTCACCGGTGCTATCTGAACTTCCCTTGTCGCCTTTGCCACCTCAACGGCTCTGATCACCTCCCTTGACTTAGCAGAGTAGGCCACCCTTTCTTCCTCCTTCTGAGAATGTTTGTACTTCCAGAAGGCTGCTGTCTTGCCACTTACAGCTTTTGCCACCTCCTTACTGAACCAGCTGGGCTTTTTGTCCTTAGTTGTCTTACTTTTGATTTTGTCACACTCTCTGGTGGCTCCACCAGTCCCTCCTTTATTATTGCCTATTTCTATTCCACATCCATCTCTCTTCAGATTAAAGCAAGGTGTAGTACTAGAATTTCTCACATCCTTCCAAAGCCAGCCCTCTTAAAGTCCAAAGCCATTCAGGCCAGTCCTGGTCCTGACTTTCCCCCTGCCATTATCAAGGTGGACCCACACACATGGTGGTCACAACCTGTAAGTGGCGCTTCCACTTTCACATCCTGAACATGCTCACAGCTGGACAAGACCAGGTCCAGTACAGCCCTCTCCTTAGTGGGTTCCATGACACCTTGGGCCACAAAACCACCCTAAGATGCATCCAGTCCACCCCGGGCAAATTGTACACTCCAATTATTACTGCCTCCTCCTTACTGGCAATTTCCATGATTTGAGACACTAGTAACCTGTCCAACTCCTCTTCCTGGAAAGGTGGCTTGTAGACCACCCATATCCTTAGTTTCCTCCCTGCTGTGAATTGTACCTGTACCCTCAATGATTCATTCTCATCCTCCACCTCTTCCTATGTGGTTCAAGTTACCCCTCATTCACGTAAAGGCTAATCCCTCTTCCATCCCCTATCCTTTTCATACAGTTTGGATTAGGAACAGCAGGCCCCAATCAAGGTTTTGTGGAGGCCCACGCCTCTGTGATGGCTGCTGGGTCCACCTCTCCTCTGACATCAGTGACTGCAATTCTTCCATCTTGTTTCCCAGGCTTCTAGTACTCAGAGACAGCAGACCCGCTGCGACTCGGGACCTCCTTACTTCTGATCTGCGCCCACACCCCTGCTGCCTCAGTTGTCCCAAACCTCCACCCTTCTCATCTCACTACTCCCCATGATGCCCTGTTTGGAGGTAAGCCTCATTAGCCTCCTCCAGCAGATGACTAAGGGTACTGTGCACTCTGCTGCTTCCCATGTCAGTTCAGATTGATGCTGTTTCTTATTTTGTTCCTCCAGCTTCTCTTCGGTACGCTTGAACCTTTCCTGCCCAGATGCAACCTGTTCTGTGCATGCAAGCTCTTGTTATCCCAGGTTCCTCCCACCCATCAACCAGCCTGTATTCCTTTTTCATACACCCCTAAGCCATCTGTTGAATTCTCTGTTATTACCTTCCTTTCCCATACTATCCCTCAGGACTGGAAGCACCTCTGAGAAGGCTACCATCTTCCCAGCTTCACTGCACATTTTCCACTTCCTTGATCCTCTCTTCCACCTCCCTCATCTCACACCCTTTAAGGTCATTCATCTAGAGGTGCATGATAATCTGAGGTTTCCTCCCTGACTTACACACTGCCCTATCAGAGATCCCACCTCCTGCCATTATCCTGGCATGCACTCCACCCGCAGTGCTTGCTTTGTCTCTTCCCACATCTCACCCCTTCACTACTGAATCCCCGGGATTACCACCTCCTTCCTCCACCCTGGGCCTCCCACTTCTCTATCCATCCTGCTGTCCACTCCCATCTACCTCCCCTGTCCCATCTTGTATTCCTCCCGACCCCCTACCCCAGCTATTCCCATCCCCTCCCAAGCTTTTCTCCCCCAGCATGTTCCCGGCCTTACCTCTGTGCTCACCCCATCATCTGCTTGACCCTTCTGATCCCCCAGGCCACCTAAACTTTCCTTGGATGATGCATGGCCATGATGTGTTCATTAAAGCCTGAACAGCAATCCTACAAGTAGATAAAGAAAATTATTAACTCAGGTACTAGTTAACATAAATGTATCGACACTACAGACTTTTTCTTACATTTTACTGCACAGAATAACGCCACCTAAAGAAGTTTATACCTCACTAGAACTGAAATGGCTACGCTGTGATCATTATGTTTAATGTATATATATGCAACCTGACTCCTTGTGTAAAATGTTGGACTATAGTATGGACACTGTTGGATAGAAATAGAGAATGATGTGAATACAGGGACACTTGGAGAAATGATGATGGCTGTACACTATCTGTTGCTTGTTATTGACAGTATGATATTTAACAACAAATGAAATATATGCTGTCTTTTACTGATGTAGTTACAGTACAGATATATGTTTTATATATTTTAATATTGGTTAAATATAACTAATAAATGAATAATTCAAGAAAACCATATAATGTTTAGGCTATAACAAGAACCTACAATTTGAGTGTAATACTGAAGTGCTTTAATGTAAATGTAAAAGGCATGGAGAACATTCAGTGAGTATATGTATTTATTTTTGAATGCAGATACTCTTCCTTGACGAAGCCCATATTTGGGCAAACTATTGGAGGTGGCTTGGGGGAAATCTGCTTAACGAAAAGAAAGAAAAGAAAGGATACTGAAACTTAAAGATTGTGTTAGTGTGGCTGGTGTTCACTAATTTATTGTAAACCATTTGACACAAGCTTTTGAACAGCACAGTTCAGTGCTTTTCAGCAGTAATCTGTTATGAATGATGGAGAATTATTCTGCTATTAGAAACACTCTTTATACATCGAAGTTAACTCATTTTAGTGATGTATTTAAAGAAATAGTAGATAATGAGAATTAGCTGTATGAAGCAGTTAACAATAAATGGCATTAAAAAGTATAACACTCAAATGTGAGTTTTGACAGTAAGCAAAAAGTTTTTCTTTCACAGATTAAATGATTTTCTACAAAGCTAAAGGCACAGCATTTATTTAGCATTCATACAGAGTATAAATAGTGGGTATAAGTATAAGTGGGTATAAGTATAGTATAAGTGGGTTGGGGTGTTAGGGAACTGGAATGGAGTTTGGGAGGATAAGGGACTATACACCAAGGACTGGCTTCATCTTGCCCATTAGGAAGGAAGTCCTTAAACAGGGATGGCTGACTACATTCAAGAAAGATGGGGTTTAGACTTGTGAGGGGGGGGATAAGGGAGGGCTGACCAGAAGCCCTCCTCCAGATGAGGGGAGTAGCCCTGCCCAAGGGGGAGGGGAAACATACTGGGGTGGAGGTTTCAGGAGGAGCAGAGGGAGGATGGAAGTATAAGGAATCAGGGTGGGGTCGACAAAGAGGATCAGGGATAAGGGGTGGGGGTTGGTGTTAGTAAATGCCAGGAGCTTGGGAAACAAGTTGCCAGAGTTCCAGGCCATGCTGTTCAAGGGTGGGGGGTGGATGTGGCGGTGGTCACGGAGACTTGGGCCAACAAAAACCATGACTGGGACCTAAACGTACGGGGGTACACTATGCTTAGGAAGGAGAGAAAGGAGGCCGAGGGGGTGGAGTGACTATGTTCATTAGAGATGACATAGAAATTGCTAGGGTAGAAGAGGCAGAGGGAAACGTGGAGGCCTTATGGGTCACCTTACGATCTCTAGCAGGAGATAAGGTCAAGCTGGGTGTAATATATAGGCCCCCTGGGATGAGTGATGTTCTAGAGGATGGTTTGCAGGACAACATCATTGCCCAGTGTGGCCCAAAAGGGAAGGAGTGGTGCTGATGGGGACCTTAATATGCCAGGTACAAACTGGGGAACCAAGTACTTAAGGTGGCCAAGGAGCAGAGGCTGCTGGATGGCTTCCAGGATGTGTTCTAACACAGCATGTGATGGAGCCCACAAAGGAGGGGCATGTCCTGGATGTGGTTCTAGCAGATGGGGATCTGGTAAGGACCTGGTTGTACGGGACCCCTGACTGGAAGCGACCACAATACTGTCTGGTTTCAAATCAGCATGGGGAGATCTAGGACACTGGCAGTGGACTTCAGGGGGAAGACTTTGTGGGCATGGGAAATATTCTCAAGGATCACTTGAAGGGGATTACCTCAACGACAAGTGTGGAAAGGAGATGGGAGGTCATAAAACGGGGACTTCATGAGGCAGTCAGGATCTGCGCTAAGTTGAAATGTAAGGGAGCATGGTCACATAAACCATGCTGGTGGTCCAGTGAGGTAGAGGTAGCAGTCAGAGAAAAGAAGGCGGCCTACAAAAAATATGAAACAACAAGAGGGGATAGGAATAAGGAAATGTACCATCTTGCATCTAGAAAAGTCACCCATATGGTGAGGGAAGCAAAGTCCAGTAAAGAACATGGCTGGCACAGGGGATACAAGGAGGGAAAATGGTTTCCAGTACATTGGGAGAGGAGAAAACTAAGGGCCATCTCATCAGATTGAGATCAGAAGGAGGGTGGGTGGAAGGCAAGGGACCAGGCAGAGGTATTTAACGAGTACTTTGCCTCAGTGTTCACTAGTGAGGGGATGGATATTTACAAAGCAAGGCATGAAGGGGATGGAAGGCAGTGAGTGGGATCAGGGGAGCAACAGAAATGGAGCAAGAGGGAGGGAGAGGTACCCCAGGGGTGTCACATCTGGATAAGGATAAAAAGGCCAGTAAGGTGGAGGGGACGGATGATGCTATCTCCACCAAAAGGGTGTGGTTAGCCCTCAAGGCCCTAAAGAAAGACAAATCTCCTGGGCCGGATGGCATTCATCCGAGAGTACTATGGGAATTGGCGGACATACTGGCTGCACCCCAGGCGGAGCTCTTCAACAGGTCACTTGAGACCGGAGGGTACCTAGGGATTGGCGCAGAGGTATATGGGTGCCAATCCATAAGGGTCAAGGAAGTACCAGGTAACTATAGAACCATCAGTTTGACCTCAGTGGTGGGAAAATTAAAGGAGAGTATACTAAAGGAACGATTGGGGTGTACTGGAGGAGGTGGGAGGTCTGGATAGTTGGCAACATGGGTTTGTGCCAGGTAGATCATGTCAAACCAATCTTGTGGAGTTCTCGAATGGGTAACATCAGAACTGGACAGGGAAAGCCTGTGGATGTATTATTCTTGGACTCCAGCAAGGCTTGACTTCTATCCCCACAATGGTCTGGTGGAGAAACTGATGGGGTTAGGAGTAGGCCCTTTGATGGTCAGATGGATTGAAAACTGGCTAGCTGGACACACCCAGAGAGTAGTGGTCTGTGGGGAGCTCTCAACCCCTAGAGAGGTTGGTAGTGGGTACCGTAGGGTTTGGTCCTGGGTCCAATCCTGTTTAATGCATACATATCGGACATCAGGGAGGGTATAGGGTGAAATGAGTCTCTTCACGGATGACTCCAAGATGGAGCAGTAGTTGAGGGAGAAAGGGAGGTTGGAACTGCAAGGGACCTGGACACCCTGGAAAGCTGAGCTCACACATGGAAATTAAATTTCAATATCACTAAGTGCAAGGTGTTGCATCTTGGTCAGGGAAACCCTAAACACAGGTACACCCTGGGAGGGGAGGTGCTGGAGGCCTCAATAGGGGAAAAAGACCTAGTGGTCATGGTGGATGCATGTATGAATAACTCTGAGCAGTGCAGGAGAGCGGCTAGCAAGGCAAACAGAATGTTGGGATGCATCATAAGGGGATCACCTCTAGGAGCAAGGACGTGATTCTGACGCTGTACAATGGACTGGTTAGACCACACCTTGAGTACTGTGTGCAGTACTGGAGACCACACTTAAAGAGGGACATACAGCTCCTGGAGAGAGTACAGAGGAGGGCAAATAAGATGATACGAGGGCTAGAGGATTTGACGTATGAGGACAGACTTGAGGAGCTCTGCCTGTTTTCATTGGAGGAGAGAAGGGACGGGGGGACATGATTGAGGTCTTCAAGTACCTCAAGGGAATAAATAGGGTAAACATGGAGGGGATGTTTAGACTAAAGCAGGGAGGTATCACCAGAGGGCATGGTTTGAAGTTGGAAGGTGGAAGGGTGAGGGGGGAAAAAAGGAGGAGGTTTTTCACTGAGAGGGTGGTAGAACCTTGGAATGCACTGCCTGGTGAGCTGGTTCAGAGATCCACAGTGAGAGCTTTAAGAGAGGGTGGGACAGACAGAAAGTGGATGTATCAGATGATGGCCTGTCCCGGGGGTGGGGATGATAGGGGTTTCTGGAGCACAAGGGATGGGAGGGCCTCGCACCCAACTAAGGAGCTAAGGTTTGAGCAGACTCGATAGACCGTTAGGCCTAATCTGCTGGCAAATAGTATGTTAGTATAAAGATGGTACAGGAAAGCTTAAAATATAATAGGTTTATTAAGACAACATAGAGGATAATGCTTGAGTAATAGTGGTTAACATGACATAATCACATCATGCAGTTACCAGGACATCCAAGTAAACCTCAAGAGTGCAGTTGAAAGAATTACAGTTGTCATGACAACCGAAAGAGGTGATTACGCCCATGGTTGACCACTGTTACTCAGGCATTATATTTTATAGTGTATGAAAAACTAGCCACTTTTGGGGGTAAAATACAGTTTTTCAAAGTAAATACATGAATATAGTAGTATGGTGGAACGCTGTTGAGCATGGAAATCCATGCTCCCAACAGCGTTGTTGTGTCACCAGTGCGTTATGATTCGGTTGTGCTGCACTGGGCACGCCACCGTGCAGCACACAACAAGATCGAACGCATTCGCGTACGCGCGACGAAAGCCGTTACGGCGTAGGAGCTAGTAGCGCTGGAGCGAAGTCTGAACACGGAAGCCAAGCAAGGCATTATTTTAAAAAACGCTGCTTCCATTCCCTGTTTTGAAATGAATAGACTTATTATTAGAGAAGACATTATGGGATTCATTCAAACAAGATTCTTCTCGATCTCGAGGTATCCTTAGCAACGGACAACCTCCTCGAGCTTCGCCTCGAGGTCGAACGCTGCCATGATACCTCTCGATCGAGAATATCCTTGTTGTGAATGACTCTACAGACAATCCTCTATATAATGTATGGACAATGTCTATTAACTCCTGTTTTCAATCAGTTTATAACTCTGATAATCCCATCGTTATGACATCAGTATGCTGTAAAGCTTGTTTAATTATGTCATAATGATGGGATTACAGGATAGAATGTCACCACCTGTCAAAATTGTTTGAAAGGAAAGGTGATCTGCTTGGACATTCATTCAAAACACACATTACATTCAGACAGTTACAGACCTGCTGCAGTACAGATTACAGTGGCTAATTTCAGCACTTCAGTTCCTCAACATTCAAACAAGAAGGCATCCATAGCTGAGCAGAAAAACAAACACACATTGAAAAAGTTGTATTTTCCCTACAGTGGCTTGTTTTTCCATACACTTCAAATACAATGCATGAGTAACTCTGATCAGCCACAGATGTAATCACCTCGCAGCTGGCATGACAACTGTGAACCTCTTGAGCTGCACTCTTGAAGTTTACTTGGTTGTCCTGGCAACTGATTGAGGTGATCATATCGTGAGTAACCAATGTTACTCAGGCATTATCTCTATGTAATGGCATTTAGTTGAAAAAGGCACGCCTAAGAGATTTAATAAGTACCGCAGTCAAATGAACTGCAAGAGAGCTACATGGTGGGTAAGATAGGCAATAGCCATTTGGGGCACATGTAAAACAATATACTGGTGAGGTAATTAGTTAACTTGTAAATATGTCTAATATCATTATGATATTTAATAAGTGTTTATACCAGCAATTGCAGATATTGTAAAAAAGCCACAAAATGTGTAAAGTGGAAACAAAACTGTGCAATGAACTGAAACTAGTATGATACTTCTGGTTTATTTGCATTCAAAGTGCATGCTATTTATAAAATGTACACAATTAAGAAAATAGACTTGAAAATACTTATATTGTTATCACAGTCCCCAAGAAGAAGCCTTTTAAGGTGAAACATTAGGATTGGTCAAACAAACAGCAATAATCAAGATTATTTCATGAAGTGTCCTTTTGGTCCAGAGAGGCCCTTTGATAACAGTGTCCAGAATTCTGCCAAGGAGCAGCTTCACTTAAAGCATTTACAGAACATTGGGGGTTACCCCAGGAACTCCAAAATCAGGAAGTAGTTCTTCATAGAAAGAGTAGTGGATTCCTGAAACAACCTATCCGCAAAGGTGCTGTGGGTAAAGACAGTGGTGGGGTTCAAGAATACATGGGACAGCCACAATGGAAGAATCTTATGGAACTGTATGGGGGTTACTGGGACAGAGATCAAGCAGGATCTATGTTGATACTATTGGTAGGAAAATGGACAAACTGGGTGGCAAGCACTCCATATCTGCCAACATATTGTGTTTGTCTATGGCTGCTATCTATATTTCTGTGTCTATAAATGCAGTGTCCAGTTTATGAAACACTGAATTGATTATGACGTCATCTGCAGAGTGTTTAAAAGTCAAGTGCTGGCAGCCTGTAGGAGCAACCAGAGACTATGGAGCAAAGATCATTTAATTTCACATGATTAATGAAAATGAATGAAAGAATTGCAGTCTACGGCTAATCTTTTTGGGTGCTGCATTTACATATGAAGTTTTCCTAGTGGTTTCAGAGGAATATTGGTATACACAATAGAATTCATTAGGACTCAAAGTGAAAAACACATCAAGAAAATTAAAATTGCCACCATACAAGAGCTGGTTGTGATATGTTTGTAAATTAAAATACTCTAGGTTTTTTCTTTTTTTTGCTGCATTAAAAGCCATAGATCAGGTTTCAAGTATCTATAGATTTTGTTATGTATTATTATTGTTTTTGTTTTTAATCACACCTTCCTCAGTGTTATAATAAATAGCACAGAAGATATCAGTCATAAATGATGATGTTGTAATTCGAAAGGAATCCGCCACTCCAGGGCATTCCACCTTGCAGTGCAGCATGGTGTGACCTCAGATTGATGGTTGTATCAGAATCTGATGTCACAAGGATGATACTATAGGATTTGTCTGTCAAAAGTTACCTGCCATACATTATGATCAAATGATATGTCATTTACAGTGTACACTGTGAGGATCTTGAATCCCACATCAACCTTGACATTAGTAAGGTGTCTAATATTTGGCTGCCATACAGATATTACACTCCAATTATACAGAATGTTCATTATGTGGGTCTGGATTCCTCATTGGCTATTCAGATTTAATGTTAGTAACATGTCTAAGGATTGGTTGCTATCCATACATTACAGTTAAACTATACCTCACTTACAGAATGTGCATTGTGGTGTTCTGGAATACCACTTCAAGCATTTACATTTAATATTAGTATCCTGTCATATATAAAATATATATTACAATTACATTGCCTGTCATTTACAGCATATCCATTGCCTGGGACTGGAATTACACAGTATTTGTTTATATGTGGTATTAGAAAAGTGTCTAATGATTAGTTCCAAGGGCTCTAGGGTAAATGTGTGAACAGTTTCCCTGAGGCACAAATTAGGGAAAAGGGAAACATAAGGGATATACTGTATTGCTATCATGTCAAGATTAAATAGTTTCACTTCTGGTTTGTTCCTCATTTCCCTAACATGCTTATTTTATGCAAAGCAGACCCTGCTCTCTCCTGTTTAAATAATGACTGCCTTCATGGAGAGGGACAGACACATCTCTGCACATCAGTTCTTATCCAGAACAGCAATGAATCACTTGATGTTTATTAATTTTATGCACGTTTTAGGGTCACTAATAGTTTTACTTGCCTTTCTACAATGTAAGTACTCAATACTTTGCATATTTGATTTTTATGTTACGCCCAGTTAAACGAATACATGTTATTTCTATAATGATTCCTCTCCCTGTATTGGGTGTCCGACCCGACATTGTACTGACCCAATTGGGTCCCAGTGAAACAGCCTGGTCAGTCGGTGCGGGCTGAGATGCGGGGTTAGCGGGTTCGATCTGAGCAGCACCTGGATGGCTTGGGTGAGGCAGGCTCCTGGGAAAGGACTCGAGTGGCTCGTAAGCTACTACAGGTCCTTTGTCAACTACTATAACCCGTGATCCAGAGACGTGTTCTTCTCACCTCGAAGGACAGCTCCAATCTCTATTTACAGATGAACAGCCTGCAGGTGGCAGACACCGCCATCTATTACTGTGCGAGACATGCACAGTGAGAAAAACGGAGCTACAACGTACAATAACTACTACAGTGGGTTCAGTCTGAATGATCACTGAATGTCTTGAGGAGACAGGCTCTCGAAAAGGCGAGTGGCTCTTCAGATGTATCTTACCATCTGGCAGTTACAACTACTGTAACTCTGGGTTCCTGAGGCGGATCTCTGTCTCAAAGAACAGCTCCAATTTCTATTTAGAAATGAATAATTTGTTGGTGGGAGACACCGCCTCATGGTCGGTCACAGGCTAGCTAGGACTTACCGAGTCTGCACCCATCCCGAGTTAAAACCTATTTGTTGCATGTACTGTGCAATTGTGGGATCTACTCCTTCACAAGTTTGTAAATCCACACACACACACACACACACACACACACACACACACACACACACACACACACACACGCACAGCACATACAAGCACACCGGGGAGGTTGAGCTTATAAATGTTTGCATTGCAAACAGACTGACAGAAACATGTCTTGGAGAAGAAACCTCCCCGTAGTTATTCTATCAATAGGAGTTTCAGTAGTAGACATTACGCACCTTTTCCCGTAATGTGCAAAGATGCTTGAAATGTATTTTCCGACTCAGGAGGAATCTTATTTTATAAGTGTTTGTTTTCTGCTGTATAATCACCGAACTCGAGTTGAATTCCACATGGTTGTATATTACCAGAAGTTGCATTCCTATACATCTAATTAAAAATTAAGGAGGCAGTATACCACAGTGGGTTAAGGTTCCGAGCTGCAGTTTTGGAGACCTGAGTTTGAATCCTACAGCTGCATGGGTGCATATTGTGTGATTGTGAACAAGTCACTTCACTTCCTCATGCTCACAGGTTACACCTGTAAATGAGTTTTCAGCTTAGTGTGTCTCTCCTGGTTAAGCAATAAAAAAATGTGTTAGGACCCGTCCTGTGATTGACAGGGATCTTTTGTATCTCATATTGTTGTAAAAACTCTACATTTACATCAATGTGTACTTGATTACTGTATAAAATGGGAGTTCAGCCCAATGCTCGGCAAGGGACTGTGTGAATCCCAAACTGGTGTAGGTGCTCTGCTGCTGCATTTGCATCAGTTTGTGCACCGGATTATAAAACGGAAGTGACCCATGTGAATACCACACAGTTGTTCATGCTCCACAGTTTTATAGGTGTGTATCTGTATATAAAATTTGAATCCAGCCCCTGGCATGAGAAGGGAACTATGTGAATCCAATACAGTTGTGTGTTCCCAGCAGTTGCATGAGTGCTCACTGTCACAGACCCACTCAGCAGGTCAGGCCCTCTACTCCCATAGTGACAACCTCTGAGCACAGTTTTGTGAACAGTGTAACAGACAAGGTAACCCTCTTGTCTGTTTTTGTGAGTTCGGATCTACCTTTGGTCTCAAGTCTTGAGGGATTCAAACTGTTACCCTCTTGCAGCGTATCAATGCACAGGTTCAGAAATTCTGTCTTCGGGGCAGATATCTTGCCTATGGTCACCTAACCAGGTGTACAGAGATGAACCCTTTAAAACTTTAATAAAGACCTCAGATTTTAAAGACGCTTCTCTTTCCAGTTTGGTACCGCTTATTCAAGCTTATGTCTAATTGTCTGCTTCTAAGCTTATACTTTTCTTACAAATAAATAGAAGTCAAAGATAGACCAAGTAAGTTCTAAAAAGAATTTTACTAAAATATTTAAAATATGTAATCTGGTTCAAGGTCTGTTGGCATTCATCTGTATCCCTCCCGGTAGTGCCTGAAAATAGGCAGGATTTGTCTAGTGCACTTATCCGTCAACAAAAACGAAATAAATAATAAAAATAAATAAAACACAAAATACAGAACTCTTATATCCCAAAACATACAAATCTATTAAAAGAAACACGGTTTATACAGTGCAATGTCCTACTTACAGAATTTAGATTTAACTGTCTTCCTAAATACTAGTTACAAGTGTAGTCAGTGTCAGTGGCTCAGTAGGTAGCACACTCACCTCTGAGGCTGGGAGATCAGAGGGCTGTGGGTTCAGTTCCCACATCTGGCACTTGGGTTAATATCCCAGTATTGACACTGCAGTGCAGCATGAGAGGGTGCTGCACCTGAGGTGCCGCTTCGGATGAGATGTTAAACCGAGGTCCCATCTGCCTGGATTGGTGGTAGTTCAGGTGGATGTTAAAGATCCCATGGCACTTATCGAAAAGAGTAGGGGAATTTCCCCGGTGTCCTGGCCAAATTTCCCTCATTCACTAAAAAAATACCACAAACAGCTTAATCTGGTTCAAGGTCAGTTGGCATTCATCTGTATCCCCCTCCCCCGGGTCGTGCCTGAAAATAGGCAGGATTTGTCTAGTGCACTTACCCGGTCAACAAATGCTAAATAAATAAAAATAAACAAGTGCTCTAAGGATCTTTCCTCAGTCAGAGTGTGGTAAAAGTGTCTGAGTAGTAAAACAGAATAATCTTTACCAACAGTATGGGCCAACCCCTTTGGGTGAGGTCATAGCTAGCTCCTCCTCTGTCAGATATCTTTTTTAAAAATATATATCTTATACAAAACAACAGGATGTCTTTTTAAAGTATTACATTTTGAAATCCTTCAACATGACTCATGATTCTTCAAATGGCACTTCCTTTGATCTCATGCTGTACCTCCCTCACACAGGCTTCACAGGGACATTCACAACTCGCACCCCTGTGTAATAATGTGTAATAACCTAGGTTCCTCTTCAACGCCATAAACCTTCTTTATGATTTTCTTTCCTAACAAACTTAACTCAAGACTGTAATTAACTTCAGAAAAACAGGATCCTTGATTAAAGCCTGACATGTAACACATTGTCTTTAAAAACTGTGTGTGTGTGAACTCACATGCTGTCAGCATTTCTCTTAGCTTGCATCTGTCAACTGAAAACGTGGGCGGGGGGATGAGTAAGGTCAATCCTGGTTCACCACATTTTCAGCAGAGACAATTCAGTAATACATTTTATATTTAAAAAAATGATACAGCACTCAGAGCTGGCTGTCTATGTTACACTCACCATTGTAAAAGAGGAATCTATACTGTACCTGGGATTACCAGGTACCCATGCAAATCCCACATAGATGAGTATTCCCAGCAGCTGCATAGGTGTGTACACCATTCCAGGAAACTATGGGAACAGAAACATAGAAACAGAGAATTTGATCAGTCCTATACAAGTATATGTATGCTCTGCAGCTGCATGAATATGCAGGTCATTGGTATTCCAGACCTTAAAATGGCAGGGACCCATGTCAGTTCCACGTAAATGTGTATGAACAGCAGTTGTATGTGTTTTCACAGGAAAACATATTTGAATTTTGCCCTGTGATTGACAGGGAACCATGTGCACGGGTGTGTACTTTGTTATTAGAAAGTTATTTTGCATTTGGATTGGCAGGGACCCCATGCAAAATGAACATACAAAATTTGCCTGCAGATAAAGACCTAATGGTCTGTCAAGCCTGCTCAAATGTGCAGCTAGCATCCCTTATTCTGCAGCTGCCACTCCCTTCCACCCTACCCCTCCCGTGACCCTTCCCTTGCCTTGTGCCAGCCCCTTTTGAAGCAGCCCACTATTCTACTGGATTCAACTTCCACCAGTAATGCAGTCAACCCAGCTACCACCCTCTCCATAAAAAAGTGCGCCTCGTCTCCCTCCTGAACCTTCCTCCCTCTAGTCTCATATTATGGCCCGGGTGTCCCTTCCCTCCCTTACCTTGAACAGCCTCTCCGTACTTGTATTGTTTATTCCTTTCATGAACTTGAAGGTTTCAATCATATCCCCCTGCCCCTTCTCTCCTCCAGTGAGTATGTGTTCAACTCCCTCAGCCTCGTGTCATATGGTAAGTCCCCCAGCCCCTGGATCATCTTTGTTGTCATGAACTTACGAGGTGTGTGAAACCGCGCATGCTCACTTGTAACACAGTCATTTTATGGACTTTGCCACCAAATTTTCAACATAGCCATTTTAAGACCTTTCTGCTCATGAACAGTGTAGCTGTGATTTTCTTAATCTGTCCTAACTCTATGCTTCGCACACCATTGTGCGCCATATGTGCGAAACACATTTTGGGTGACATATGAAAAATGGCAGCTGTACTGTCATAAGGAAGTGTAATAAAATGGTAATGCTAAAATCTTGTAGTGAAAATATTACATTTGCAAACTTACGAGCACGCATAGGAACTGTAGCAGCATGCTCGTGAAACTGTCTTTTAGAATTTTCACAAATTTTCAACATAGCCATTTTAAGACCTCTGCTCATGAACAGTGTTATCTGATTTTCTTAATGTGTCTCATACATTGATTTTGCACATCGGCTGCACCATTGTGTGCTACATGGGTGGAAGCACATTTTGGGCAAGATGTGAAAAATGACAGCTGTACTACTCATAAGAAGGTGTGGTAAAATGGCAATGTTGAAAATCTGGAGTGAAAATATTAAAATTCGTGAACTTACAAGCTCATGAGGAACCGCGCAGCACATCAGAAACAGTTTATTTTTCATATTTGCACCAAATTTTCAACATAGGATTTTTTAACTATGAAATCACCCTTTGGGCCTGAATAACACTATGACAGTGATATCACTCATGAGAAGGGGTCCCAAAAATCCCATGTTGAAAATTTGGTGCAAAAATTCCCAAAATGCCTGAGATATGCAACAAGTTGAAAAACCCTATCTAGCCCATTATACAGCTTACCGACATTTCCTCAGTTCATGGTCGGCTTTGAAGAGTGCAGACATGTTCCTGGTCCACCACAGATCGCCGTGCCGAGCTCCAGAGGTAAGTATGGGGTGTGGGGATGCTGGGTGTGCAGTGGGTGGGTGCGGGTTGTGGGGAGGGGGGCAGGAAGACTGCGTGGGACTATTTTTTCTTTAAAGGGATTTAAAAAAAAGACAATGTGGGACGTTTGCCACACTGGGGTGGGCTCCCAGCATGGCACAAGGATGGCTGGGGGGGCCGTGGAGCAGACGGGGGATTGGGCACCCCAGTCAGTCATATGATCAGTTGCCACGCTGGGGTGGGCTCCCAGCATGGCACCCAGTACTCGGGGTGAGGACAGTGGAGCAGACGGGGATTGGGCACCCCGTTGGCTATTCTATGAGTTGCCATGCTGGGGTGGCACCCTAGCGTGGCATGGGGAAGGCTTTGGGGGTTATACAAGCCGATGGGGATTGGGCACCCATCGGCTATACGTGTGTGGGAGGGCACATGCAGTGCATGCTTCTGTGTGTGTGTGTGTGTGTGTGTAGGGGAGCTGCGCATGAGCAGGCGATATCTTATCACTACTCACTGAAGCGTAGCTCCCCTTTCAACTGTATGCCGCTGCATTTTGGAGCTTGTCATAGACTGCTCCAGCATGCATTGGCTTACAGGGCGCGCTACAACACACTGACTGAACTGGAAGAGGGGTGACACACCAAATCTTGGATGATGGCACTATGTTTCTTGCACATGTATGCAAGCAAACATAAAATGGTACCTCACAGCCAGGAAATGTTGACTAAACTTTTATTGTGAAAAAAGGCACAAATGGTAGGTAACTTGCATTCAGTGTGCAAGGTGAAGATTCTGGCTGCTTATACAATGCTCGTCAGAAGGCAGTTTTCTTCACCTGATGTTGTAATAAATGGAGCACACAGTTAGCTGAGCAGCCTTTGTTTACACTGAAACCTGAATATAAAAGACACCTGCACAATCTCGGGTTTCTGTGATATCATCATAAACCTCTTGAGTTTCATCCTTTCTTTTTAAATCTCATCTTTATTTCATTTTTACTTACAATCGATTGTGTCCAAACAATCAGCACAATAGAATCAAGAGATAGGGTACTTACAGAAATCTCACTGGTCACAGTACACTGAATACTCATAGGAGAATTAATATGGTAATTCCAGTGTGACAAGAGTCCATTGTCCATCAAGCTAGTAGGTTCATAGAGTCTCCGACTTCAAAATACTTCACTTCTTAAGAGCTATTCAGGTAGGTCCTGGGTGCCGGACAGAGTAATAGAGGTTCAACATAAATGCAAACCACAAGTGTACTGTTATTTCTAATCCGTTCAGGCCACCCAAACCTGGGAGACTGAGGGAGGCCCCCCGGGACCCGCCCAGACCCCTCCAGTGTAGAAAACGCATGAGAGGAGAGGAAAGAGAAAGAGGGGAATGATAAGGGGGGAGGCTTTTATTACCTTACGGTACAAAGGTTGTGTCTTTAAGCATATAGTACAGAAGCCATCTGCTCCAACGTGCTCTAAATCAGTCATCTCTATTATTCAGACTATATGTAATTCTTTCCAGCTGGTAGGGTTGCCTAGTTATGGCCCACCAATCCTGCATGGTCGGGGACTTAGGGATCAAGCAGAATTTGGTGATGGCTTTTCTTGCAGCTGCTAGCAGAGAATAACTAAAAGGTACCGGTGTCCTGGTCCCTAAAGCTTCAAGGAGTATTGATGAGATAAATGTCTGTGGGTTAATTGAGGCCTATCAAAAATTTCTTGTAGTTGTGACTGCAAGGAGCCAAGAACTGGTGCCAGCTTAGGACAAGTGTAGACTACATGTAGCCTCACCACATTTACGCCAGCAGGAGGCTGAATGTCCAAGAGTGTAATGACTCGTGGCCTCAGGTGTTTTAAAATAACAGATCAGAAATTTCCATGCAAACTCCCGCTATTGGTGTGAGCTAGATGTACGTGACATCTGCCGGCACACTTGTTCCCACTGCTTGTCATCTATGAGGACACCCAGCTCCCGCTGCCACTTCTCTCGGATATCTATAAGACTAGCCAAAATATTTGATATCATTGCCTGATAAAAGGTGGATATCAGGTGATTCTGCTTTGGGGAGGCAAATAAGGACTGCAACCCAGAGATCAAGGGCGGCCAGTGTAAGGAATTTCTCACCTCTAAGGGTTGTGCTTCATAGTAATGTCTTATTCGTAAGTATCTATAATGGTGTGTATTAGGTAGGTTACATTTTTCTTGAATCTCTTGGAATCACCACATTATCCCCCCAGTTGTAATCTGAAACAAGTACTTCAGGCCGTATCTGCTCCATTGTCGGTAGGCATGGTCCATTTTACCAGGTTGAAAGTTGGGGAGTACAGCAATTGGGCATATTAATGGTATAAAAGGGGGAAATGAAAATTGCCTTTTTATCTGATTCCAAGCTGTCAGCCTATGCTGTAGCTTTAAAGTTAGACCCAGGCCTGCCGCCAAGGGTCCATTCCCTCGATAAAGTATGGCTAAATATTCCAAGTCAGGAATGAGAGCCTGCTCCAGCTCCTTCCAATGCGCCTAGGTGGCAGAAAGCTGCCTAGCCACTATATGGGCCAAATGGGAAGCTTGGTAGTACCGGTAGAGGTCAGGCGGGGCTAGCCCTCCCAGACCTCTTGGCTTAGTTAGAAGTTTTAGCCTGACCCTCGGTATACGGCCCGACCAGATAAAACAAGAGATCGCCCTCTCCCAGTCTGAGAAGAAAGAGCATGGCAGGGTAATAGGAATATTATTAAAGAGATATAGGGCTCTAGGCAAGGTCACCATTCTAACAATATCTATTTTCCTGGTGAGGCTAAGTGGGAGTGCACTCCAGTGAGCCAAGTCCTCCTGAGACGGGCAGTAAAGGGACATAATTCTGCTTGTAGGCATCCCGGAGATCTCTAGTTAAGTTAATCCCTAAATATTTCATCTTTCCCAGGTCCCATTTACAAGAAATTGCTCCTGTATATTCCGGACAGGGAATATTGGAAGGTCAGAATCTCGGTCTTGATATTTACTTTATAACCCAAGACTTATCCAAAAGCTGCCTAATAATTCACTAACTTTTGGGAGAGTGGTTGATGGGTTCCAGAGGTATAAGAGAACGTTGTCCGCATAAAGTGCTATACGGTGCTCTGTACCCCCCACCTCAATCCCCTGCAGCTCCTGGGATTGCCTTACAAGTTGTGCCAAGGGTTCCATAAAATGGCAAACAACAGGGGAGATAAAGGACACCCCCTGCCTGGTACCTCTGCAGAGAGGAAACCAACCGGAGTGATGTCCCGAGATCTGAACCCACGCCCTCGGGGCCGAATAAATGTTTGTGATTACCTGAATTAATAGATGAGGTAGGCCAACACCCTCCATAACTGAATATAGGAATGGCCAAAGTACCCTGTCGAAGGCCTTTTCTGCATGAAGGCTGACCAGGGCCGCAGGGTAATCGCAGGTGTACATCTTACGATATATAAAAGGTCCTCTTGATGTTATCTATTGTTGTGCGCCCACCAACAAACCCAGTTTGGTCTTTATGGACTATTTGCGGTAGCACAGCTTCTAATCTGCATGCGATTATCCCCATAAATAATTTATAATCTGTATTTAAGACCGATATCGGTCGATATAACTCACAAAGCTGAGGGTTCTTGCCGGGTTTGGGTATGACCGAAATGGCAGCATAGGACCAGGTGGAAGGGGTGGGTCTCCCTCAAGTACCGAATTGAAGGTACGGAGAAGGGTAGGTTAAAGTTGTTCTTTAGTTACTTTGTAGAATTCAGCACCATAACCATCAGGTCCTGGTACCTTCATGGTCTTGGCATGAGCCAGGGCATTAACTAATTCCTGCATCGTAATAGGGCCCTGCTTAGGGGTAATTTTAGGGAGCATAAGGGGTTGCAGAAATTCTTTTATCTTCTCCGGCATTACTGGGCGTTCTGGGGTATAGAGGGCCGTATAATATGCAGTGAATGTGTCTGCTATATCAATAAGTTTGTTCAATGGTCTACCATCCACCGTGTGACGTATGGTTGTAATCGCAGCTACCTTCTTCTGCCTCCTGATCTGGTAGACCAGGAGCCCAGCAGCCCTGGGTCCCACCTCGTAGTAACACTGCCGGAGGTAGGTTAGGGCAATCTCTGTCTGTTGCAATGCCAGCCTATCTGGGTCTAACTTGACCTGTCTAAGCTGAGGGACACTGAACTGTCGCCTTGTTTGTGTGCAGCTTGCAGAAAATGAAGAGCTTCCTCCAGCCTGGCCTTATGTTGTTTGCGAGACTTTGCCTGTATAGAGGTGAATTTAATAAGATGTCCACTCAGAACTGTTTTTATTGTGTCCCAGAGAAAACCGGGAAATCTCTGGGCTAGTGTTTTCCTCAAGGATCTCAGTTAACTTGTCTGCTATATATTCCTTAAAAGGTTTGGACTTTAGGAGGAAGGGATTTAGAAACATAGAAACATAGACTTTGACGGCAGATAAGGACCGCTAGGCCCATCTAGTCTGCCCATTTCCCTACCTACAGGATAGGCCGCATATCCTAGTTAACCAACAGCCTATTTCTTCCTACCCCCCACAAGAATTGCCTTATGTCTGTCCCATGCATTCTTGAATTCTCCCACAGTTTTAGACCCCACAACCTCCTCAGGAAGGCTGTTCCATGCATCCACTACCCACTCTGTGAAATAATACAGTACTTCCTCACATTGCCCCTGAACCACCCTCCTTCTATCTTTAAATTGTGTCCCCTTGTTCTTGCAAGTCTCTTTTTCTGAAAGACGCTACCCTCTTGGACTTTGTTGATTCCACTGAGGTACTTAAAAGTTTCTATCATGTCCCCCCTCTCTCTTCTTTCCTCAAGGGTATACATATTAAGCTCCTTTAGTCTCTCCTTGCATGGCTTCTCTTGCAGACCCTGCACCATTTTAGTTGCCCTCCTCTGGACTGCCTCTATCCTGTCTATGTCCTCGCGGAGATGGGGTCTCCAGAACTGGACACAGTACTCCAGATGGGGTCTCACCAACTGTTTGTACAGAGGGATAACAACTTCCTGTTTTCTGCTGATGATGCTCTCTCCTGTACATCCCAGTATACCCCAGCCCTCCCTACTGCCTTCTCACATTGCTTGCTAACCTTAAGGTCATCTGATATGATTACCCCAGGTCCCTTCTTTTTGTTGTTGTTACTACCTCCCCACCCATTGTGTATTCTTTCCTGGGTTCTTGTTTTCCAGGTGCATTATATTGCACTTTGCATTGAATCCTAGCTGCCATACTTCTGACCATTCCTCCAACCTTGCCAAGTCCCTTTTCATCCTTTCCACGCTTCCTTATGTATCAACCCTGTTGCAGATCTTTGTGTCATCTGCAAAAAGGCATACTTTTCCTTCCAGTCCCTCTGCAATGTCACTGATGAAGACATTAAAAAGGACTGGACTCAATACTGAACCCTGCGGTACCCCACTAGTAACCCCCCTTTCTTCAGAGTGGACTCCATTTACAATTACCTTCTGTGTCCTGTTGTCCAGCCAATGTTTTACCCAAGCTACCACCCTGGGTCCCACTCCCAGGCTGGTTAATTTGACTATTAATCTTTGGTGTGGACTGTGTCAAATGCCTTGCTAAAGTCTAGGTAGGCCATGTCCACAGCCCTCCTGGTCTACTACTTTGGTCACCCAGTCAAAGAAATGTATTAGATTTGTCTGACATGACCTTCCCGCTGTGAACCAATGCTGCCTTGGGTCCTGTGCTCCACTGGCCTCTAGGTACTCAACTATTATTTCTTCAGAAGTGACTCCATCACTTTCCTACCACAGAGGTCAGACTGACAGGTCTGTAGTTTCCTGCCTCTGTCTTGGTCCCACTTTGTGAAGGGAATCACATCCGCCTTCCTCCAGTACTGGGTACACACCATCCTCCCATGATTTATTAAAAAGAGTAGCAAGTGGTTTCACTAGTTCCTCCTGTAATTTTTTAGAATTCTGGGGTGAATTCCATCAGGACCCATTGCTTTGTCCACCTTCAGTTTTAGGAGTTGTTGCAGAACCCTTTCTTCTGTGAAAGGACTGGGATCGACCCCCCTATCAAGAGTGCTTCTGTTAATTGGATCAGGTACTTCCCCCTCCTCTTTTGTGAATACTGAGCAGAAATATTCGTTCAGTATTCCTGCTTTTTCACTGTCCCTCTCTGCCCTTTGTTAGTTAGTTGCCACTGCGTAGTTCTTTTCTGCATACCAAGTTTCCAAGTACTGGTTATAAGCGCATGGTCAGATAATGTGATGTCCCCTATTTGGGAGTCTACTACCAGGTCCAAGTGTTCTATTTGGCTGAGAAAGAGGTCGATTCTCGAATATGTGTGATGAACTGCTGAACAGTGTGTGTAATTCCTAGTGTGGGGTGCGAATGATGCCAGAGATCGGTCCAGCCCACTTCAGCAATAAATCTGCCTAAAAATCTTTGCTGCAGGGTTTTCCTGGGGGTATTAAGACTTGAAGAGTCCCTCTCAGGGTTAGGTAGGATATTAAAATCCCCTGCCAGTAACAATACGCCTTTAGTAAATTGTATGATTTTAACTAGAAGCCCCTTAATCTCATTTACTGAAGAGTCTGGAGGAAAATATGTATTTGCCAAAGTAACTTCTGTCACTTCTATCTGACCTCGTAATAATTCTAACCGACCTAAAGGATCTATCCATTTAGCTTGCAACTGCCAAGGAGTACTTTGTGGGATTATTATTGCTACTCCCTTCCTTCTTCCGTCTCTAAATGAGGAACTATGTACTCACCCCTTGAAATCCGCCCCAATTTAGCATGCTCCACTGTACTCAAATGGGTCTCCTGCAGATAAATAAGGTCTGCTTTGCACTTTTAACTAGCGAAAGTACCCTAGTTTGCTTAACTGAGAAGTAAGCCCATTGATATTTCAGGACAATAATCTCAAGGGGCCTCTTCCATAATGAGTGCTGAGGTTTATAGGAGTATGGGATAGTGCACTGCATGGATCCCAGGAACCCCCAGTCAGCCTCCTTCTCATTTCAATATTATGGCAAAGTAGACACAATCGAAATTCTGTAAATTGTAGCTGTTGGTGTTAATTCTCCAACAATAAACAGTCTCTTCAAAGTTAACAACTGGTTGCCTTTAAACTGGCAACTAACAAATGCTGACATAATGGCAAAAATAGCAACCAATCATTTAAGCAGTAAAGCATAGTAGCATGTAAACAACTTAGGCCAACTAGGATTAACAAGTATAAGCAAGGTGGTATTTATGAACTTCCAAGATCTGGGAGCTCCAAGCTCCCGACAGCGGGAATACTACTATCGATTGGGGTGTCTCAATTGAGAAACCCTAGGCACTTCTAATGCCTAAAGGGAATGAGGAAAGGGTATGGCTAGTCACACTCTTACTAGTAGCCACCTGTAAAGTGTGTAATGTCACAGGGAGAAACGAAGTGGTGAGTGTTATGGGGAATTAAACTGGGCACAAGGCGGCGTCCAGGTATCCCAATAGAGACTCACTATTATTTATCTGAGACTGCACAAGTCTTTGAAGGTTAGACTGCACCCCTGAACTGCATGCCAAGCAAAGCCTGACCAAAATCTGAATATGGGGGTGGAGGAGGGGAAATGGAGGAAAGGTGAGAGGGTAGGAATCGCCAAGCATCCAACCCAGACAGCTGAAGCTAACTAGGGGGGATCCAGCCCACTCACAACCACAACATCAGTGGTGTCCAGCACAGTTAATAGACCAGATGACTGCAGAATTAATCCTATGTCAGGCGTCAGCAGGGTACCTGATGTGCCACTAGGTTATAGCATGTTCTAGAGCGTGGTATAAGTAGCCGGTCCAACATCCATCCCCCCTGCATAATCCCCGTGAACCCCAAACTGGTGTTAGTCCCCTAGCATTTCAGGTAATAATCCAGGCTATAACTGGAAGAAAGAAAGGGGGAAACCACCACAACATCTAGGGCTCTGAATAGCAGCCTAATATTCTATCACATGGAGATAGGGAGGGCCAATCCAATAATGGTATTCCTTACCCTCTCCTGCTCTGCTTGCCTCTCCTCTTATGTAGAAATCAAACTGACCTATATATATATAAAACTACAAAAAAAAGGGGGGGAGAGAAAGGAAGAAGAAGTGGGAACAGACAGAAGAGGAGATTGTGTTAGTTCTATAGGCCAGGCAAGCATAAGCAATATTGCTAGTAAGATACAAACAATGCTGTAAGAGCAAAAAGTTAGCAGACTGGACTTATCTGGAAATGTTAGTAGCCAGGAGCTAGCTGAGAAGAGTAGAGAAAAAGGTGCAGCAGTAGCCATCCAAATGTCCTTAGAGCATATGAGTCAGTGTCCCAGGGTTCCCAGAGATTAAATTCCTGGGATAGATACGGCAATTCCACTCCCCTTAACACCTCTGCCAGGGCCATAAGGTATTCAGGTTACTCTGCACAACTAGGTAGACAGTCAAATGTTTCCTTGGGTCTGCTCTTGCAGGGAATCGCCGATCTTGTGGATTGCTTCTATCCCCTGTTGCTTCCTAACATCGCATAGTCCGGACTGCCAGACCTGCTGTGACAACTTTGCTGAAAGTGTACCTCTTGTAGAGTGACCAGCCGGTTTCTGTATTTCAAACTTATATTTTTGGAGGCCCTCCATTGCTTCTTCGGCTGAGCTGAATATAAGCTGTCCATCCGGGTGAAAAACAATCAGTTTAGCTGGGTAGGGGGTCCAGAAGTGCAGGCCCGCCTTTTTCAAGGCCTTTAATATCGGCATATAGGCCTTACGTCTAGCCATCACCTCAGGCGCGAAATCATTTTCAAAATACAAGCGTTGGCCATTATAATTAACCTGCCCTTTTTTCCAGGCTGTATGCAGAATTAACTCCTTTTCCTGGAATCTGAGGAAATGAACCAGCATAGTGCGAGGTCTGGCACCAGGAGGAGGCTTGGGACTCAGTGCGCGATGTACCCTCTCAAATTCCAGGGTCAGTTCATCCAAGATATCCAGGACCTGCCGTAGCAAGCGTCGGACAAATTTATGTGGACCAGCGCTCTCCCCTCCCTCTGGGATCACCAAGATCCTGATATTATTGCGTCAGCTCTGACTCTCAGCGACCTCAGCTTGATCCTGTAAGGCCTGCAGACTATGATTCAGCTGTGCGATGGCCAATTCTGTACTGTTGATTCTGGAGTCTGAACCTGTTGCATGTTGTTCTAATTGTTCTTGTTGCTTCTTCCACTTCCCGGTGTCTGTTCTCAAGGCCGTTGTTGTTGATCTAAATTCATTGCGGAAATCACGTGGTTCCGCTTAGTACCAGGGTCATCTGGTGCTGCAGTGCAGTTAGAGGGGCTGGTCGGGTCTATCCGCACTCTGCCGCAAGGCTGTAGAGGCCTGTGATGCTTCACCCCCGAATCGGATAATCCGCCGTCATCGAGCGCCGCTAGTGGCTTTTTACCAGTTTTCTCCCCATGCTTCGACATAATAATGCCTCTGAAACTGTAATTAACACTTTTTTCTTGCTGCTTGGCAGTAAAATCGGAGTTTTTTTTTGGCTATGGATGGAGCTACCTGATTTAAGCTGGCATCAGGCGCGTGACGTCACCTGAAATCCCTTGAGTTTCACTCTTGAGGTTTATGAAGTCACAGGAACTCCTTTTTTTTTCTTTCCAACTCAGGAGAACTCCTTCCAGCGACCACAGGCTACTCGCCTCTACTTCCCACCGTGACCACTCCTCTCCCTGTGCCACTGAGCACTACCTCCGGGTCTGAACCCTCCGGAGGTAGGGCCACCCCACCCCATCCACCCAGGGCACTCTATCTGGAAAGGCAAAGTGCCCAGCAGACTCAGAGTGGAGAGGGGAGATAGTCCGGATTTGGGAGTATGGGCACTGAAGGCCGTGGCGCCTTCATCTATCTCTAGGTTGGAGAATTTTATTATTTTTCCCTTCCCATTCCTCTGGAGCATGGCTAGCAAGGCAATGTGATGTCGTGACTCCACCCACCCATGGTGCTTACCGTGCTGCTCAATCGGCGCACCCCTGGCCACCACCAGAGGTTGCTCGGGGAGTGAGCAGCAATCCTTCCCTCCCCAGGAAGAGAGGAGCAGTCCTCCAGACACTCGATCTCTTCCCCGCTGACCCCAGTGACTCTCACTCATTCCTCGAATCCAGGTCGCCATGCAGGAGAGGTACCTGCTCAGCGCCCAACTCCTCAGCGCCACCGCCCAGCTCACAGGAACTCCTTGATGGATTACAGTAACTATAACAGATGGTTGCCCATCTGTTCTTCTATTTATATTACAGTAACTAGTTACTTTTAGTGATAAGTAATGTCATTACAGTTACTTATTACTTTATTTTAAAAGTAATCAATTACAATTACTAGTTACCTAGAAAAGTAATCAGATTACAGTTACTAGTTACAAATAACTAGTTACTACCCAACACTGCTGCCAAGTGAAATCAACAAGAAGCTATATAAAAGTATCGTAGAAGCAGCTACTGCACTTAAATGAATCTGATTCCTTCTCCTTCTAGCCTCTTCATACATGGTTGTATATTCACAGAAATTGCATGGGTGTGCATTTATTGAAACTACAAACCTGGAATCCTTCCCCGCGATTGGCAGCTACCCATGTGAATCCTTTATGGTCCTGTATGCTCTGCTGCTGTATGAGTGTGTATGTGGTTATAAAATGGTAACCCATATCAAAAAATCATAGGGAACCATGTGAATCCTCCACTTATGTGTATGAACAGCAGTTGAATAGGTGTGTGCAGGCTTATAAATGAGGATCCACGTATGTAATTGGCTGGACACAAGCAGATCCCACACGGTTATAAATGCCCTCCACTTGCATACGTGTGCATGTGGGTATCAAACAAGAAATCAGCACTGGATTGCAAGGATCCATGTTAATCCCAGATGGTTGTGTATGTCCTGCAGCTTCAAGGGTGTGCACTTGGTTGTATAAAAAGTATCCAGATCTGTAAATTGCTGGGACCCATGTGAATCCCATGCAGACATGTATAAACAGCAGCGACATGGTTAGAACATGATTATAAAATGGGATTATACACCAAGGATTGGCAGGGACCCATATGAATGTCATACAGATTTAGAAGTGGGTAGCCATCTAAGAACAAGTGACCACCGAAGATCGTGGTTCATAATAAACACAGCCATAGAGTCAAGCCATGCAAAAGCAAGAGTATCGGACTGTAGGAGAGCTGACTTTGGGAAAATGGGAGAGTGCGTCAGAAAAGCGCTATCAAATGAGCAAGAAGGAGGGTGGAAGAACAAAGGTGAAAAATCAGAACAGCCATCGAGAGGCAATAGGCCTTGTGTGTCGCAAATCAACAAAACAAAATAAAGGAAAAATACATTATGGTTCTCAAAAGAAGTGCTGGGAAGGTTAGGGAGAAAAAGGTAGTATTCAGGAAGTATAATGAAACACAGAAGGAGTAGGACAGAGAACTGTACCAGTTAAAGCAGAAAGAAGCTGGGAAGGCAGTCAGAATAGCAAAGGCCCAAACTGAGGAAAACATGGTCAACTCAGTTAAGAAGGGGATAAAACCTTTATAGGTACATCAGGAGCGAAGAAAGACCAAGGGAGGGATAGTGAGGCTTAATAAAGGGAAGGGACAGTGGGCAGAGGGTGACAGTGAAAATCAGGGATACTGAATGAATATTTCTGCTCAGGATTCACAAAAGAAGAGGAGGGGGAGGTACCTAAATCAAACAATAGAAGCACTCTGGATTATGGGAGGAGTCGATACCAGCCCATTCACAGAAGAAAGGGTCCTGAAAGAACTTCTAAAACTGAAGGTGGACAAAGCAATGGAGCCTGATGGATTCACCCCAGCATTCTACAAGAACTAGGGAGAACTAGTAATACCACTGACTACCCTTTTTAACAAATCATGGGAGGATGGTGTGGTATCTGATGACTGGAGGAGGAAGGGCTACACAGAGATTAAATTCCAACTTGTGACATCCTTGTTTGAGTTGGCAGTATGGTATTTGTGTGGGCTCAAGGCACAGCAAGATACAGTAATATTGAAAAATGTGTATCTGACATACTTGTGGCAGATTTGTTGCCTCTGAGCTTCTGCTTCACACGAAAAACAAATGCTGTCTGTTCGGTTGCACTAATTTTCCGAGCACAGTATGTCAGTGTCCGTCATTGCCAAGAATTCCTTTAGCTGTTTAAAAAGCTGAAAATGGTATTCTGAGAGACTGCCTGTCTTGCTTTCATCACTAACAGCTGTTTAAACATTTTTTTTGATTCATTGTTGTGTGACATGTAAGGCTATTTAGTGTATAATGTTATCGCCTTCTTTTTAAATTATATATTATGAGACGTATGTTCGCCCAAAAGGCCAGATATGTCTGAATGTAGGGAAAGTAAAGTAGCAGCGTGAGCTTTTCTGGGAATACGCCTTGTAATTTCAAAAATTGAGAGTTTGTCATGATCACATAGGTAGTAAAGAATCGGTTAACTGTAATTTTCTGTGCCTGAACTGCTGAATAACTATGATGAATGCAAGCCCAATGTTTGATTTACGTGTTGATTATACCTAATGCGAAATAAAACAGTGAATGCTTTCCTTTATCCCAACCTAAACATCACACTGTTTGTTTTTATTTTTTTTACAGAGTAATGGCATTTGATGAGCTCACTTAGACTCTGCAGCAACACAAAGCATGGTCTGTTTCAGTCATTCGTTTTGTATGGGTTGTTCTACCAAATGGTCTACTTCATTAATGGTCTTCCACTGTCTTATTTTAACACAATAAAACTTGTGTTTGTATTGCTGTGTAAATGTTTTTTTTTTTTTCTCTTCATGATCGTTACGATCAGCTGACCAACATCTGAGCAAATCACACTTGGATTGATGTAGGGTAATGACAGCAGTAGGGGCTGCCGTGGTCGTGGGTGGGGTGGTGCAGGCACAATCCTGCTACTTCATAGGTTATTCACTAAAAGAAGATTGAAAAGGTGTCAGCATTTAAGTTCCTTTCCCCAACTTAGCATGCTCGTTTCCTGAAAGACTGGTAACTGGGGTTGGGAATTCCTTACAGCTATCTTTCTCTCTCACACTTTTTGTCTTTGTGACGTGTTGTGATTGCTATGAAAACCAAAACAAAGAAACAGATTGAGCCTATACTCTGATCCCCTCCACCACTAAACGGGTGTCGCTCACAGCTCGTGGTACATTCTATCCCCACAACTAAAGTGCCATTCGTAATGCGCAGCAGGGTCTCTTTTGTTAATTTTACTTAGAATACAAAAAATACTGCTTTCACTACGATATGGGAGTTTTATAACTCCAGATCCTGCTGTATTATCATTCTTCCTTTCAGTAGTGGTTTAATAAAATGAAAATAAATAAATAAAACACAAAGACTACAGTCTATCTCGCTGTCCTGCATGCATCTGTAACTCCTGATCCTGCTGTAAAGTCTTCCTATATCTATTGTGTTTTAAAATGTGGTTAGTGTTCATATTGTGCTGCAGTTGATTACATTATTTTGATAACAATTCTTCCTTTCTATTTGGAACTGATTAAATGGATCACCCTGAATGGCCACATATGGACTGCATTTCATTGCTAATTCTTCTGAACATTTATTCGTAAACATGATGGCGTTTGGGGATCATGTTTTCCTTCTAATTTATCCTGTATTTAAAAAAAGAATAAGAGGAAAAAGATAAAAGAAAATTCAGGTAATATAAACTGAATGATAGTCAAATATTATATTTTGTTTTCCTAGACACACTTGAAAATCTTATAAACATCAGTGACATGGGGTTGTAAATGACATCCACATACACAGATTAACTTGTGCAATGTTTCAAATTAACAGTTAAAACACATTTGCTCAGTTTTCTCTGGCTAGTACATGCTGCCTTTTTCAGACTCTGCAAAGAAGGAAATAGAACCCAAACTTAGCTTTCAAGTTTGCATCTGAACACTGAGGCCTGGATATTCAAAGGGATGCACCTGGCGCAACTTAGTTTGTGCCATGCACATCCTCACAATGTGCCCCGGTGAGATATTCAAAAGGGGCATTTGCGTAGTGCTAATTCCTATGTGCTGGGGTGCACTGCAAGAGTATGTGGTGCATCTGAAGGGGCCGTGTCCATGCATATTTGGCACATCCCAATATTCAGCCTGGGATGTGCAGCACAAATGCTGGTACAACCCCCAGATGTGCCACAAACCTATACAAAAGTTGTTCCAGGCAAACCAGGAACAACTGCCAGCCACTCACAGGGGTGCTGATTGCAGGGCACAACACAGCAGCAGCTGGCTGGGGTGGCCTCCCACCCACCCAGAACACCATCCACAATGTCCCTAATAGTCTAGTGGCACCCTTTCCCTCCCGTTGCCCCAATCACCATCATCCCATAAGTACCACAATCCCTGGTTGTCCAGTAGTACCCCCAAACCCAATCACCATCATCTCGTAAGTACCACATTTCCTGGTAGTCTAGTGGTACCCTCCAGCCCTGATTGCCAGTAAATGGATGGAAATACATTCCCTGGTGATCCAGTGGCACCCCCCATCTCTCCCACCCACTCAGAACCCCTTGCCCACCCCGCTTCTCCCCCATCATCGGTGGGTGGCAGCAACCTGACACTTTGCCGCATAGAAGACCATTACACAAACTGGGGAATATGGGTGTCGGCAGGACAGTAGTGTGGGTAGGTAACTGGCTGGGTGGCAGGACACAGAGGTAGTGGTAAATGGCTGTCACTCCACAGAGGGAAGAGGACCAGTGGGGTACCACAGGATCAGTGCTGGACTGGTCCCATTCAACGCCTTCATCAGTGACATTGTGCAGGACCTAGAAGGCAGAATTTCACTGTTTGCTGATGACACAAAGCTCTGTAACACAGTAGACACACCAGAGGGTGTAGACAGAATGAGAAGGACCCGAGAAACTTGAAGAATGGTCAGGGTTTGCAGTTGAAATTCAATGCAAGGAAGTGCAAGATAATGCATATGGGGCACAAAACCCCTGGCACAATATATCAGTTGGGGGTGAGGATATAGCATGCAACAAGCAGGAAAGGGATCTTGGGGTTATCATCCTGATGACCTCAAGGTAGGGAAACAGTGTGACAAGGCAGCAGGTAAAGCAAATAGTATGCTGGGATGTATAGGCAGGGGTATCACCAGCAGAAAAAGGAGGTCATAATTCCTATACAAGACACTAGTGAGGCCCCACCTGGAGTACAGTGTACAGTTCTGGAGACCATACCACGTAAGGACACATAGACAGGGTAGAGAAGGTTCAGAGGAGGGCAACAAAGATGGTGCATGGATTGCATCACAAGTCCTATGAAGACAGATTGAAGGAACTGAACATGTACTCCCTGGAGGAGAGGAGGAGAGAGGATATGATAGAGACATACAAGTATCTTACAGGGAGGAACAGGGTGCAGGAATACACTATTTTTAAGTGAAAAGATTTCCAGGACTAGAGGGCATGGGATGAAGATGGAGGGAGGACGATTCAGAGGAAACATGAGGAAGAATTTCTTCACAGAACGGGTGGTGGACAACTGGAACACCCTGCCAGAGAAAGTGGTCGGGGCTGAAACAATCACGGGATTTAAGAATGCGTGGGATAGACATAAAGGAATTCTGGAGGATGGGGTAAGGGGTAACAGACTTCTAGGAAGACATAAACTAAACTTACAAGCTCAAATGGGCAGACTGAGTGGGCCATAGGCCCTTATCTGCCGACACTGTCTTTATATCTATGTATACCACCCAGCCAGCTGCCAAATGACATGTTACAATATGGGCTGTAAGCCCATTGGTCCACAGTGTGGACCAAAGAGCTTACAGGGCATACTGTCCTAGATTGTCTTAGGGTAGCTGGTTCATTTCACTGGGGTGTCAAACAGGCAAGGCATACTGATGAGTCCTGGTAGGATGAAACACATGTCTATGTCATCTGTTAGCACCCTTTGCAAACTGTGTGAGAGGCCTTTCGGCACCATGCAATTCTGCTTAAAGCTGAACTAGCATAACATTTGGTGGTGATTTGCATATGCAGCCCATGATGCTTTGCATTGTGTGAGCATGTATGATTTTGTATTTTCTTGAAACTTGGCTTCCCAGCCAAATGCCCTTTGGGGTAACCCTTGCCTCAGTGTTTGCGCACAGAGGTTCTTTGTCTTTTTAAATAGTTTTTTTATTTTAATGGGTTCATCATGATATAACCCAGACAGACTGTTTAAGGGTAGCTGGTTCATTCCACTGGGGTGTCAAACAGACGAGGCATACTGATGAGTCCTGGTAGGATAAAACACGTGTCTATGTCATCTGTTAGTACCCTTTCCAAACTGTGTGAGATGCCTTTCAGCACCATGCAATTCTGCTTAAAGCTGAACCAGCATAACATTCTGTGGTGATTTGCATATGCAGCACATGATGCTTTGCATTGTGTGGGCATGTGTGATTTTGTATTTTCTGTACTAGATAGTCCCAAATATGTGAATGACTTTGTTCACATATTTGGGACTGTCTAGTACAGTATGCCTTGGAAGCCCATACTGTAACCTGTCATCTGGCAGGCAGCTGGATGATGTGCAGGTGGTTGTAGCTGCCTGCCAATGACAGGTGGGAGTGGGGTGGGCAAGGCTCTTGAGTGGGTGGGGGGTGGGGCTGCCACTGGCTCACCAGGGAATGTATTTCCATCAGTTTACTGGTGACCGGGCTTGTAGAGAACCACTAGACTCACCAGGAATGTGGTACTTATGGAAAGACAGCGATCAGGGCTGGTGAGGCACCACTAGAGTAGCAGGGATTGGGTTTCTAAGTGGATACCCACAATCATGGTTACAGGGTGGGGGATGCCCCAGGACCCCCTCAGTCTACACATCATGCTGTGCCGGGCTCCAGGTGCACTTCACTGGGCTGCCCTGCGCAAGGCATGCATATGGGGCTATAATGACATGCAAATGTCCCCATTTGCACCTGACATATAGTATGGCCTTATTTGCATGCCCTCTGCTGAATATTACGAGTGATGCACCCACCACAACTACATTTGTGCTGGCGCATCCTATGCTCCCTATCTGTGGCTTGCACTGGTGCAGTGCCACTGTGTTGTGCACAATCCATGCCATATACAATGATGCCATATATTCTGAGGAGGTTGTGGAGTCAAAAACAGTGGTGGAATTCAAGCATGCATGGGACAGTCATAAGGCAATTCTAGGTGGTGGGGTAGGAAAAGTAGGCTGCTGGTTAACTAGGATCTGCAGCTTATCCATTAGGTAGGGGAAATGGGCAGACTGGGTGGGCCAAGCGTCCTTATCTGCCGCCAAAATTATACTTTAAGCAAAGGCCATGGCATCACAGTTGAATATCTCCTGGTCCTGGCCCCAGCACATCCCAGTTGTGCTGCACCCACGCTTGCGCCATAGCCAGGCGCAGTCTGAATATCCAGGCCTATAAAAAAAAGACACATGTACAATAGTAGGAACTACTGAAAGAACTAGAATAAATAGGGGTAGCTGGCACAGTGGCGTGGAGGGCTGAGGCATCATGCCTTACCTCCTGCACACCAGCAACCCGTGTTGGCAGTGAGAGCGGGCCACCGGGGGTTGACTGTGGAGGGAGAGGATCAAGCATCTGGAGGACAGTCTCCTCTCTCAGGGAAGGGGTGGAGACAGAGACTGATGTATGCCTGACCCCTAGTGGTGGATGGGGGCTGGCATAGGTGGCTCACACTTAGGGGGAAGTTATGGGGCAGACACCGGGTATGTCACATGCAGGGCATACATGGCTCATCCATTGGCATCATTGCACGCCGCCATGCTGCCCTAGGGAATGGAGAGAAAGGAGGCAGAAAGGCTCGGCAGGATGAGAGCTGATCACCGCAGGCCCTGCTCCAGCAATACAGTAACCCCCACACCAGATCTGTCCTGGGGTTGAGAGATCCCCGCCACCCTGCCATGGGGGACAATCCATGGAGGAAGCAGATAGGGAGCTGCCAGTAGGAGGTGGGGCTGGGGATCTGGCAGGATGATAGCCGATCACTGCAGGCCCTGCTCCCGCAGATAAGCAGTGACTCCCACACCAGATCTGTCCTGGTGGGCTGAGAGATCCCCACCACCCTGCCATGGGGGGCAATCCATGGAGGAAGCAGGTGAGCTGCCAGTAGGAGGTGGGGCTGGGGGATCTGGCAGGATGAGAGAACCATAGGGAAGGAGGACAAAAGAAATTAACAGTAATAAAAAGATAAATAGGGGTAATTTTGCCACTTACACCTGTTAAAAAAATGAGGAAATCTGGTAGTAGTTGGTATAAACTGCATAGAAAATGTTTTAAGAAGATGTGAAAAAGGGGCTATCAAACAATTAATACTGCACCTTGCAAAGGGTATACACAGATTCATTCATTGCAGGCTTAGATTAAAGAAGTGAGCTATCAAAAGTTGTGGTTGAGCTCTCTGCAGACCACAGGCAGGAGATGTGGTAGGCAACAGTAAGTATCCCACCATCTCTGCTCACCATAGAAATTAATCATAAATGCGTGTTTCCCAGTGGCACATCATCTTCTCTAGGGCAATGACGCTGGCAGCTACATTACTGACTTGGAATTATTATCTCAAGTACATCAGACAGAAAAGGGAATCATTCAGGTTAGCTAAACAAAATGTAAATCATGGGGTGGGCAGAATGAGAAGAGATCTGGTTAAACTAGCAAAATGGTCAGAAGAGTGGCAACTGGGATTTAATGCAAAGAAGTGCAAAATCATGCACATAGGGAAGAGAAACCCTGAAGCCACTTATAGGCTGGGAGGGGAGTTGCTAGCAGTCACAAAGGAAGAAAGAGACTTGGCATCATCACTGATGACCTAAAATCATCCAAGCAGACCTCTAAAGCAGTAGGTAAGGCTAGGGGGTGTTAGTGTATTAGTAGGGGTATCACAAGTCGTAAGAGGGAGGTAATAATCCCTCTGTACAAGACATTGGTTAGGCCCCATCTGGAGTACTGCGTGCAGGTATTGGAGGCCACACCTTCACAAGGACATTAACCAAATTGAGGCAGTCCAGAAGGGCAACCAAAATGGTGCAGGGACTGCATCAGAAGACATATGAGGACAGATTAACGGAGCTCAATATGTATACCCTTGAGCAAAGGAGGGAGAGAGAGTGATATGATCGAGACATTTAAACACCTTAAGGGCATAAACAAGGTGAAAGAGTCTAACATGTTTAAATATAAGAAAATTGCAGGACAAGAGGACACAGCATGAGATTAGAGGGAGGCCGATTAAGGGGAATGAGGAAATTCTTTTCACAGAAAGGGTGGTAGATGCATGGAATAGCTTACCACAAGAAGTGGTGGCTATGAATACAGTGCAGGGCTTCAAACAGGCATGGATAGGCATAAGGGAGCAATACAAATGACTATGAATAGATAGGTCACTGACAGAGCAAAGTGCCGATGGCACATTTATAAGGTAGAAAAGAAATGGGCAGACTGGATGGGCCTTATGGTCCTTATCTGCCGTCAACTTCTATGTTTCTATGTTTCTATGTTTCTATGTTACATGCTAAGATCTTTTTATTTCTTTGCCTTCAGAACGATTGCATTTATTTTTAGCGTTAATGCTGGACAAGCATGTGTTCATTCATTCCAGCACCCAGTCATGCTCAGTTGGGCTGCTGGTTATGGAGGTGAATGGAGGGCTGTGCCTGTGGCCTGCTCGGAGTACTGAGGGGGAGTGGGTTGGGTGCTAGCTCATGCTGACAGGGTGGGGGTCCACTAGACACCAGGGAGCATGGGTTTTATTTATTTTTTTAGAAAAGGAAATGAGGGGGCCAAGGTAACTGGGGGGGCTTTATTCAAGAATTAATTACTGCCGGTGATCAGCGGGGAAGGGGATCACTAGACACCAGGGAATCGGGAGAATAATTTGGGCCATGAGCAGCTGGGGGGCAGGGGGTAACCACTAGACACCACACCAGGAAGAGTTTTTAGGGAATGGCAGTGTGCGAAATTGAGAAGAAATTTCATGTGGTGAAATTGCTAATTTTGTGGCAATTTTGTTGTTGAAATTTAATTTAGCAATAGCTCTACTTATGAGAGGAGATATGTGTTCAGAAAAGCTCCCAAAAATTGCCAGATTTGAGCTTCTGGAAGTTACAAATGACATATTTCAATGTCCTGAAAGTTGGCATCCTCAGCATATGTTATAAAACGTAAGCATTCCCCATTCCTGTGTTCATTCCTCATACTGCAAGAACAACTGTGTTATGGCCAAATAAAGACTTTGGAAAAATGGCACTGACTGTTGGGAAAACTATGCAATAGCAGGTTTGCAAATCTTGTCCAACCCTACTGGAAAACTGATCCGGTATTTATGAGATATTACATTCTCAATCTCTGATGTTTATTAAAGGGACACTGTCAACTTTTTTTTTTCATCTTATTTTTTCAACTTAGAACCCCTTATACAATAGGGGTGAGAGGTATTTCTGTGGAATAAATTTCTGTATTCTTACCACAGGTGTGATAAATTTTACCAAACATCACCACAATGATAAAATCTTACCTTTACACACACAGTGCCTATGTCATAGCAATTTATTATCACTGTGGCTACGTATGACTGATCAACCACTGGGTACTTGCGTACCAGATCTACTTTTTCTAAGCATTTACACATTGTAATCACCTGAGTTACAGCAGCTGCTCCGGTAATGTCACGAAGTTTTTGTGTTGACCACCGCATTCCTCCTGACACACAGAGACACTGAACGCCGTACAGACCTGCAACAGTAAAGCACATCAGAGTCGCAAATTTTCCAACACCATGGATCGCCCAAAATTAATCTCCAGCCTGTGGAATCTGTACCTGCAAAGAAAATTAATAAACTAACGCTGAAGAAGCATCCAAAGCATGCAAACATCAAGGAGGAAATAACAGACTTGTGCACTCAGAGAAAGACCAGGAGCTGCTGCTGGACCCTGACATTGTGGAGGACCAGTTTACCATTCTAGAGACACAAGAAGCTGAGCTAGTATCAGGCATACCACATGCAAGAAATTTTCACATAAGCACAGTCTGGCAGGACTGCACATAATATATTTTGACATATTCTCAGACACCTTTTGTTGTTTGAGAAGCATGGCGTTTGTAGAAAAGCAAAACTGTTTCTTGGAATCAAAAGTGATACACCCTGAATTTTGGTGAAGCAAACCGAAATGGACAGTTAAATAAATTGTTCAGTCACCATCTGAAGCACTACACTGCAGTTAATAAAGCAAATAAAACAGTTTAAAATGAAGACAAACGTGAATTAATGAAAATAACACTGTTTTTCCACAACCCTTCTGCGTGCATGCCAAGTAGAGCTGGGTGAAGTGGCCCCAATTTGCTCCGTGACATGATTTGCAGAGTGAAGGTGAATTTGCAGAGTGCTCCACAACATGAAGCAGAGTACTTAGCGTTATAATGGCTAACGCAACGTCCATTGAAAACAATGGCTTTGCGTTATTCCACCTTCCCAAACCACTATTCCTATATAGTATAGAACTACTATAGAACTAATTCCCAGTGTGGGGGATGCGTGGGATATGTTTCAAAAGGATTTAATACAAATTTGCAATAAACATGCTCCTATAAAAAACTAGGTTGATAAAATTAAACAAGGCACCATGGTATGACTCCGTTTTGTTTAAAATTAAAAGAGCTAGAGATAAGGCATGGAAACAAGCTAAATTGGCAAAGAGAGACCAGGACTGGTATAAATATAGGTAATTAAGAAATTTATATACAAAGGAAATTAGAAAGGCAAGATTGGCCTATTGTAACAAAAAATTGTCTAAAGAAATGATGGAAAACTCAAGAGTATTTTGGAACACAATAAATAAGATGCATAAGGAACTTAGTTTGGGATATCCTAATCATTTCCTAATTAATGGTAATAAGATGGATTTGGGAAACAAGGCAGTTAATGAGTTTAATACCATCTTTACAAATATGGGTATTAATGAATTACAGTTGGATGGAGGAGATGTAAATCAGGTTTTACAGAGAAATTCTCAGGCAAATGATACAGATAGAGTTTATGTACAATCTGGTAAACAAGCTGAGTCTGAATTTACTTCTATTACTAGAGAAGATGTTAGGGACTTATTATTTCAAATTAATACTAATAAAGCTGAAGGTATGGATGGTATCCCTAATATCTTATTAAAGTATGCAGCCCCCATTATTGATTTACCCTTAGCAAACTTATTTAATTTGTCTCTTTTCTCTGCGGAGTTACCTCAAACTTGGAAGACTGCCAAGATTGTGCCAATTTATAAGGCAGGATCTAGGTTATTATTAGAAAATTACAGACCAATTCTCTTTACCAACAATTTCTAAACTTTGGAGAAAATAGTTGCAAAACAATTACAGGTATATCTGAAAGATAATGAAATCCTTAACAGTTATCAATCCAGCTTTAGACCCGAGCATGGAACAAACACTGCCCTTATAAAGGTCACAGGAGATATAATGGAGAGTATGGCCAGGGGGATGCCAGTGGGAGCAATTTTTGTAGACCTTTCAAATGCCTTTGACATGCTGGATCATGGCATCCTCCTGTCCAGACTAAAAACCTGTGGTATGTCTGAGTCAGTTATAAATTGGTTTCGAAATTATCTTGACTCAAGATTGCAGCAAGTGACTATTAGAGAGTGGTCATCTGATTTGAAATTGATTGTGTCAGGAGTCCCACAAGGATCCATTTTGGGTCCTATACTATATAATTTATATATGAATGATCTGGGGTTTGAACAACCAAAGCTACAATACCATCTTTATGCTGATGATACAGTTGTATATTTTGCTGATTCATCAGTGAGAACTATTCAAATAGTATTACAACAGGCTTTTGATCAGTTACAGGAATTTTTGCTTAGATCTAAATTGGTTTTGAATGAAAAAAAATCTCAGGTAATGGTGTTTCATAGGGGTTACCGTCCTGAAGCTGAATATGAGGGGTTACATATTAAAGCATTTTCAGGAAGAATCTTGCAACAAGTTGTTAGTTATAAATATCTGGGGGTGTATTTAGATACAACATTTAAATGGAACAGTCATATAGATAGTATCTTGATTAAAGTTGGTAAGTGCTTGGGGTCATTATATAGAGTAAGAAATAATATGTCTTTGGAAATTAGAAAATTAGTTGTAACTGTTGTTGTACTACCCATATTGGAGTATGGTAATTTGATATATATGGGTGCATCTAAAGAGCAATTACATAGGCTTGACGTTATGTATAATAAATTAATGAGATTTATACTGGGAGCTGCAAAGAGCACACAGAGTAGATATGTATAAAGAATTAGACTGGCATACTTTTGTATCAAAGGCGGCGCTTAGTACAATTATGTTAATGTTAAAATGTATCTCAGGAAAAGTCCCTAAATATATGGCTGAGTCCATTAAAATAAAAAGACTTATTGAGGGTCATGCCTTGCTAATTACTTGATTGTGCAGTCCCAAGTCGAGAACGGCTTGGGGGATAAGCATTTTTTTAATATCGGACCTTCTATATGGAATAAATTGCCTGGGAAGTTTAGACCCCTTGAGGGAAATTTTCAGTTGCACCAAATTAACCAATGGCTTATCGAGAACACCATTTATGATGGGAAATAGTTGAATGTTGGGATGGTAGATTGTAACTTGTATTAAATGTATACTGTGAATTAATTATTGTTTTTTTTTTGTATGTTTTTCTTGTCCTAGTTTGTTTGATGATTTTGGAACTGTGTTATATTTATTGATGTATAATTATACTGTATATGTGTTTTCTTTCATTATATATTGTTAACTTATAAGAGTAACTGGAAATGACACCTGGATCTCACTGTAAAGGAGCTTCGGCTCAGTGGAGATATCCTTATTCATTTTTTGTATGAATCCAAATTTTTACTACCTACTACTACTACTACTACTGTTCCACCAATTCTTAAGGCAAAGTACATTGAAAATAATGTACTTCGCCTCACTTCATCTTGTTTTTAAGCTCCAAAGGTGAATTTTACAGTGACTCATGGGATTTCAGGTCACATGGGCTCTAGATTGTTCTGCACAGCCTCAGTTTGGGGTAGTGTGTGTAGGAAGCTGTAGGAGACAATCTGCTCTGAGAGCTCTCTGCAATTCAAACCTTCTAAAAGCTGTTAAAAAAGCCTTTTTGAGTCATTTTTTTTGCTGAAATTGTAGCTCATCGATTATAGGAAACCCTCCTCTGTTCATATCATTGAGCATTTATTGTTTGTGTATGGATTTTGAATGTTAATGTACAACATTCAGTTTGTGTACTGAGAGACAGTGGAAGAGTGCTTTGGGGGAGGGGCATATCTGTGGTGGTAGGTAGATTAACTTGGAGAAAAAGACCATGCTTTCTGTTTTAGTGATATTTTTCTTATATAACTGTGCTACTGTACATACAGTAATATTTTCAATAATTCTTGCCATTTTTTTGCTGATTGTTGTGGTGCAGTAGTGTATAATTTTAGTTTGTTTAAAATAAGTGGTTATAGTACTGAAGTTTTCAATTTGCTACACATTACTTAGTGTGTATGTATGAGTATGTGTGTGATGCGTGTCACCAAATCAGACACCTTTTATTGTGCCACATAATTTCAGCAATGTGAAGCTGCTGTCCACTGCAGCTGTATAATTTTGGTACTTTTTGTGGTATCTTTACTGGTACTAGTACTAGTGACTGTTACTGCAGCAGTACAGTACACTGCCCCCCGTGTCCTGCCCCAACTGGCAAAGGTATTCTTTTCCAGATTTGAATTTCTGATGGTGAGCACTGGTTAGGTGTTGTGCCTTTGCAGCTGCATCTCTTCAGTGCACAGCGCAATCTTAATCTGTCTGTGCATTTGCACCTCTTTATGGCCCAGTCTCCATCTCTAACTTAAGTCACAGTTGTTTCTTTGGCTTCCCTTCAGAGTACTGGACAGGTGTGGTGCATAATTCTGCATGAAAACTGTACTCATTAATATGCGTTTTTAAGTCAGGACCATCATCACGAGTTACTCGTGATACAAATCACGTTCTTCATCATCACAGTCACAAATGCAGCCACAAATCATAATTTACTATCACGTCACAAATCACAACATTCATTCTTATGTTGGCATGCTTGCATAGCCAACATAGTGGGTCAGTGCAGCTTTAGAGGTGCAGTCACTGTTCGGTGAATTCAGGGCACACACCAGTAGGTGTGTCCCGCATTCCCCAATCAGCCTGCATGCTGGCGCCACACCATGCATGCATAATGGGGTGAGCACATCTAAGAAACGGTCCGCTACAATCTGAGCAAAGCTCATCAGATGCAGTGGTTGTTTTCTTGCCATGCACGCCGCCATTATGTGCATGGTCAGCGAGCAGGCAGTGGCCTAACATCTGCCGACTTCAGGGATGCCCAATCCACCTGTCGGTTAACCCCCTCTGCTGTCTTTGTGTGCTGACAGGGGATGCCACTCCCTGTCGGCATAAACCCCCATTGTTGAATGCCAAGGGTGCCCAATCCCCTCTGCTCATGCCCCCTTTTTCTTTCTGTGCCGACAGGATGCCCAATCCCTGTTGGCATTACTCTCCTCCCCCATGTTGTGTGCTCCACGAGGGTGCCCAACCCTTCGGCTACTGACACCCCCAAATAGTTAGGTGGCACGCTGGAAGCCCACCCCAATGTGCCAAATGCCCTGCAAAATAAAAACTGTCCAGCAATGTTTTTTCTGTTTTTAACCTGTAAAATGAAAATGGTCCCTCATAGTCTCGATGCCCCTCCCCACCCGCACTCCACCCACTGCACGCACTGCCTCCTCACCCCCTTATCCCATACTTACCTCTGGAGTCTGGCACGACGATCTTCTGTGGACCAGGAACATGTCTGCACTCTTCAAAGACGACCGCTAACTGAGGAAATGCCGTAAGCTGTATAATGGAGTGAATAGGGGTTTTTCAACTTTAATGCATATCTGGGGCATTTTTGGGAATTTTGGCTCCAAATTTTCAACATGGGGTTTTTGGGACCCCTTCTCATGAATTCTTGCACTGTCATGGAGTTATTCAGTCCCGAAAGGTGATTTCACAGTCACTGCACGCTTGTAACTTAGCGCATTCATACTATTTTCACACCAGATTCTCAAATTTGGCATTTTACTACACCTTCTTGTGAACTGTATAGCTGTCATTTTTCACATCCTTGCTGAAATATGTTTTCGCACTTCCGGCACAGAATAGCGCGGTCACTGTGTGAAATCAGTGTTTGGGACACATTACAAAAATGACAGTGGTACTGTTCATGAGCAGAGGTCCTAAAATGCCTCTGTTGAAAATTTGGTGACAATACTCCATAAAAGGACTGTGTTACGAGGTGCATAGCAACTGTGCAATGCACGCTTGTAACTTAGCGCATTCATTCTATCAGTGTTCGGGACACATAACGAAAATGACAGTGACACTGTTCATGAACAGAGGTCCTAAAATGCCTGTGTTGAAAATTTGGTGACAATGCTCTATAAAATGACTGTGTTACAAGCGTGCATTGTGCAGTTTGCACGCACGCTGGTACGTTCGCAAACATAATATTCTCTCTCCAGATTATCTACAGTGCCATTGTTCTGCACCTCCTAATGAAGAGTACAGCTGTCATTTTTCACATCCTGACCAAAATCTGTTTTCGCACTTCCGGCGCAGAATAGTGTGGCAGCTGTGGAAAGTCCCTGTTAGAGATACATGATGAAAATGACAGCGACACTGTTCGTTAGCAGATGCCCTAAAATGCCTATGTTGAAAATTTGGGAATGAAAGTCAATAAAATGAGTGTTTTATGAGGCTGTATTGCACAGTTTGCATGCACACTTATGACTCTCTGAATTTGTAATACTTTCACTCCAGCTGTTCGTCACTGGCATTTTTCCATTCCTCCTCATGAACACTGCAGCTGCCTGAAATGTGTTTTTGCACGTCTGGCACAGAACTGCATGGCCGCTGTGTGAATTCAGTTTTTGGGACAGTTTGAGGAAATGACGTTGACACTATTCATGAGCAGAGGTCCTAAAATGCCTGTGTTGAACATTTGGTTCTGAAACTCCATACAATGACTGTGTTGCAAGCGTGCATTGCGCAGTTTCCACGCACCCTTGTAACTTCATCAATCTACAATATTTTCATGCCACATTTTCACCACTGGCATTTGTGCACGTCTCCTTATCAATAGTCCAGCTGCCATTTTTCACAGCCTGCCCAAAACGTGTTTCCGCAGCTGTGGTGCACAATGGTGTGCTCACTGTGCAAAATCACCTTTTGACACAGTTACAAAATCACAGCACTATGTGTCTCTAGCTACACCACTCCCACTGCCAATGCCAGCGTGACAACATTGGGCATTGACAAATGCTTGTTTTTAGTAGTTACTTGGATGTTTTGTAAGCCTGTTTTTTAGTATCTCTCCATGCTTCACCACCTGACTATTGTACTCATTAATGTTTGTTTTTAAGTCAGGGAGTTTTGTGTCACACCTCATTGGGGCCCAGGGAAGTACAGCCATAGGCATTCATGTTTCTTCATCATCACAGTCACAAATGCAGTCACAAATCATAATTTATGATCACATCACGAATCACATAATTTTTTTTTTTTTTACCAATTATTTTACCAGGTGAGACACATTAAGCTGAAAGCTTGTTTGCAGGTGCAACCTGGGAAGCACAAGGAAGTTAAGTGACTTGCTCAGGGTCACACAGTATGCACCTAGGGGGCTGTGGGATTCAAACCCAGGTCTCCAGATTTGCAGCTCAGAACCTTAACCCACTGCGCCATACTGCCTTCTTCTTACTAGTTACTTGAATGTATTGTAAGCCTGTTTTGTAGTATCTCTCCAGGCTTCACCATCCCACCATTGTACTCATTAATAAATGCTTTTAAGTCAGGGAGTTGGAGAGTGTCTGCAGTACATACACAGACTGGAAAGAAGACTGACTGCACACATGCAGTTTAGCACAGTATACTTGCACTGTTCAGAATACAAAGTGTCATGCATATGGAAGTCAACAAAAAAGGGCATAATTACATACAAGGGTCGGGGATGGTGGAGGAATATATTTTATAACACAGCAAGGAAGTTGTGGGGGGCACATGATGTGAGGAAAAAAAATAATGTGGGATCCCATGGTGATCCAGCAGCAGTTCCAGCATGGACATAATTTGCAACTGATGTCCCTCTATGTGATCCAGCTGCTGCTCCACAGCACTCACCCTCTCATTGTGCTCGACAGCATTCCAGAGAACTGCCAAGTCAGCCTGTGTTACACACAGTTCTCTGGGTTCCACACATTCTACAGGCTGACTAACTGGTGGTGGTGGTGGATTGGGGTGTTGGTGGAGCAGCAGGTGCTGCTGTGGCCTTCCTCTTCTTAGGGATGCAGCAATGCACAGCTGCACCCTCTGCCACATAATGGCCAGCAGGTGTAGGCATGGTCTGTTCTGTGGCAGGTTGCCACTCCAACTGCTAGTGATTAAGCATATGGGTGTGCTGGCCCCCAGTCCCCAGGTGAGTCCCCCGGGCACCACGGCGCACCTCCATCTCACATAGGTAACACTTGACCACACTGCTGTCCCCCCAACACAGTCAAAAAACTGCCAAACAGTGGAGATGCGGGGAGGACCAGGCACAGGCAGGGGATGGCCAGATGAACTGGCAGCCAGCTGGTCCTGGTGCTGAACAGGGATGGGATCCACACCTGAGCCCAGGGGAACAGGCACATCCTGCTCCAGAGGACCTGGTGCTAGACTTGGTGGTGGTGGTTCAACTCCCTCTGAGTCAGGACAGGAGGCGGTGCTGGTCCTGCTTCTGGGGGGGACACTCACAAGTTTCGAGTGGTCCAACAGCTATGGGCACCCATGCCCTCCACGCATGCTCACAGTACAACACTTACCACTACCACGCTCTCCCAGAGCTGCCCCTACCTAGACATTCCCTCGCCCTTGTCCATCTCTCCTACTGAACTCACTCAGTCCAAGCAATCACTACTCACACTGTCACACAACACACACACACACACACACACACACACACACACAGTCACACAGGACAAACAACTAACTACTTATAAAGGTAAGAAAAATAAAATTTACAGAAAGAACAAATGAAGTAAAAAAGAGTACAGAAAAGACAAAAAAATGTAGCTTTTAAAAAAGCTGTTGGATCTAAATCAAAGTTTAAATCTCCTCCTCGCTCTGATCTCAAAGTATCAGCAGTCTCAAAACACACTACTCTCTCTCCATCTGCACAGGAGAAAGTAAAAGAGTCTGCTTGTATGACTCACTTTCTTCCTGCCTAGCTAAAGAGCATGTGACTTACAGTACTGTAAGCCATGTGATGTGTGGGGGGGCTGCCAAATCTGAAACACCAAGTGGATCACTTAGAATCCTAATGAGGAACGCAAAGTCCATTAAAAACAATGATTTCACCTTACTTCGCGTTGCTATTCCGCCTTAACACGAAGTGGTAATGACAAGGCGGAGTGCCCACTTTCATTCACTTCACCAGCAGAATTTAAATTCGCTGCATCTCTAATGCCAAGCAGAAGTTCCGCACACTCAGAAGCAACATCCAATGAGATATCACACAAATAAAGAACATAACCAATCACACACGACCAACAGGAGGACCAACCAATGACATAATTCAAAAACATCCCATTCATATAATAACCTAATCAAAGTACAAAAAAAGATTCCCATTCACAAAACACAACTGCACAAGCTAAGAAGCATGCATACATGTAGCGGAAGAATACCAGTGAATCACATAAAAGCACTCACAAATATAAATCAAAATGTTACGAATCTGGCCCCTATTGTATAAATTGCACACATGATGTGCAGTCATGGACTATGGCAAATATCTCCATTCGTGAATAGTGACCTCAGGATACTATCACCCATGGCCCTGCTACCCTACACCACTCATGCGTATCTAGAGGTCAATGTTCACTCGTAAAGATATTTGCCATATTCCACTCCTCTCCATCATGTATCCCTTATATATTTTATGATTGCTTGCCTTGTCTAAAATTCATTGATATTGCTGTTTATTTTATTAACTGCCTTTCTTACTAGAACTAATTCATGCTAATGGTGTCATTTTACTCAGCCTTGTTTCATTTCAAATCCCAGACCTATTCTTACTGCATACTTCCTGAACAGTAGGAACACCCACAAACAGCGCTGTCACTCATAATGCAATAGTCTCCTTTTCTCTCCTTCTACTGCATCATGAATGACTGGACTGTGTTAGGAGTTTTCCTAAGTCTACAAACGTCGCAGTTGGACCTGATCAAGGGTTGTAAACAAATATCTGTGTGGGGTAGCACCAGTATAGTGCACAATGTCTTTCTTTCTCCAAAAGAAACAAGCATTTGTCAATGCTGAATGTTGTCTTGCTGGCATTGGCATTGGTAGTGCAAGAGTCAGAGAGATGCATAATAGGAGTGGCAGAGAAGTATAGAACCAGCATGAACCCCAGCTCACCTTGCAGATAGTGACATGCATTGAGTTGTGGCTTTGGGACGCTGGCCATAACACTACTGCCATTTCACTTCACCCTACCCTGCCGACTCTGACAAGTGTCGCACTGTGCCTTGGGGTCATAAGGCCATACATTCACCCCATTTCATTAGGAAGTATGTTGAGATGGGTGCAGCATAGGAGAATGGGGGAACTTTGGAGCTGAAGAGTCCAGGGCACACCTGGATGCCTGTCAGTGGCTGCAGGGTGGGGGTGCAATGGTGTGAGCATTACAGCTGATAATCCAAAGGCACACCTTGATGCCTGTTAGTCTGTACAGGGTGGGATGTTATGGTTAGACACCTTAATGTCCTGGGCATTTGTTGGTATTCGCACTCCAAATTTTTAACATGGCCTTTTAGTGACCCCACCTCATGGAAGCATGTGGGACCTCTGCTTATGAACAGTATCGCTGTGATTTGTTAATGTGTCCCGAATGTTGATTTCTCACAATGGCCACACCATTCTGCACCACATAAAAATGTCAGCTGCACCATTCATTTTTAATTTTTTTATTTACACTTTTTGGTCCTTACCCCGCCATCTGGATCCGCTCTGGTCATGGACCCCCCTTGCCTCCACCTCCAGATATGCCTTCATTCACCCAGTTATCCCAGGCCCCCCCCAGTGAGTGGGGTCATGGCACTGACCACCTGTATTGGGCCACAATCTAATTGACTGGTCAGGGAGCTGGCTCCGGGGGCTGATCGAGGCACCGGGGGCACAGCTTCATAGAGACAGCCAGGTTTGGAGTGTTTTTCCTCTGTAAGTAGGGGGGATGTGCAATGATGGCCAGTGTCCACCCTGCCCTGACATCTTGCGAGTGTCAGTGTGGTGCGGTAACCCAGCCTCCACTAGGTGCCACTCATGCGCTGAACACTACCCTCTCCTCCCTCCCAGAGAAGGAGAGCAGTCCTGGGGATGTATGATCCTTCTCCCCCCATGACCGGCCCTCCGACAACCTGGGTCTGTTCCCAAACCCGGGTTACCACCATCACAAGCGGAAATCCAACCACTGTGCTGATGGGCCAGCTAGCTGCACCATTCATAAGGATGTGTGAAGAGATTGCAATGTTGACAATTTGGAGTGAAAATTTAAAAAATGCTTGACATTATGAGTGTGCATGAAAACTAGGCAACACACACTTGTAACAGTCTGTTTTTTTTAATTCTTTCACCAAATTTTTAACATAGGCATTTTGGGATCTCTGCTCATGAACAGTGGCAGTATGATTTTTTTAATTTGTCCCAAACATTGTTTTCCCACAGCGACTGCACCAGTGTGTCAGATGTGCAAAACCACATTTGGTCAGGATGTGAAAAATGATTGCTGTGCCATTCATAAGTAGGTGTGCAAAAATGGCAATGTTGAACATCTGGAGTGAAAATATTAAACATTTCAAACTTACGACGGTACCTGGACACTGCGCAATGCATGCTTGTAACATAGTCATTTTGTGGAATTTTTTGACCAGCTGCTTAACATAGGCATTTTGGGACCTCTGCTCGTGAACAGTGTTACTGTGATTTTCTTACTGTGTCCTGAACATTGTTTTCCTACAGCGACTGCATCACTGTGTGCCGGATGTGCTAAAACACATTTTGGGCAGGATTTGGAAAACAAAGCTGTACTGTTCATAAGGAGGTGTGAAATTGGCAATGTTGAAAATCTGGAGTAAAAACATAAAAAATTCTTGAAGTTACAAGCATGAGTGAAAACTGCGCAACACACATTTGCAACACGGTCATTTTGTGGAATTTTTTCACCAAATTTTTAACATAGGCATTTTGGCACCTCTGCTAACAGTGTAACTGTGATTTTCATACTGTGTCCCAAACATTGTTTTCCTATAGTGATTGGGCCACTGTGTGCCGGATGTGGTAAAACACATTTCAGGCATGATGTGGGAAATGACAGCTGCACTGTTCATAATGAGATGTGAAAAAATAGCAATGTTGAAAATCTGGAGCACAGATACAAAAATTCTCAAAGTTACAAGCGTGCTTGGGAACTGCATAATGCACGCTCATAACACTGTCATTTTATTGAATTTTCTCAACAAATTTGCAACATAAGCTTTTTGGGAGCCCACCTCATGAATAGTCACACTGTCATTTTGATAATCAGTCCCAAAAGGTGATTCTGCTCAGTGACCACAAAATCACCTTTTGGGGCCGAATAATGACATTACAGTGACTGAATTCATGAGGTGGGGTCCCAAGAACCCAATGTTGAAAATTTGGTGTCAAAAGTCAAACAAACAACCCATACTCTATAAATACAGTGTGTATATATATAATGTGTATACCATTGTTTGTTATTTACAATATCACATCATAGAGAATAATGCATATGTAGATGTGTGATATGCAGATTTTTACACACCCAAGGTATGTGATAGTATATAAACTTCCAGAGCAAAGCTCAAGAGGTTTATATATTGTTGCACACTGAGGATGTATAAAAAAATTGCTGATCACACACCTTCATATGTGTTATTTTTTATAATAACTGGTGCTAAGTAAGTAAACAAAGCTCAGAGTTCTAGCATTACATGCTTCCTGTGTTGCCGATTTGATCACTGTATGAGCTCCATGGCATCTTGGTTGTTATGATGACAAGGTGAAGGTTCAACAGATGCTCCATTGTTTAAAGTTTAAAAAATAAAACTGTGAATGGTTCAGTTTTCTGAGCTGTAAGTCCTTATCATGGTACACAAAACCCGGCATGAGACAGAAAAAGCCATATCAACTCACAAGTTGATATGACTTTTTACAGGTCTCAAAAATGGGTTGTTATTGAGGGTCACCAGTTATTATATGTGTATATTTAGCACACTGAGCATTTGTTAATCATATCTGATGCAATTTCCACCCACCCTTTTGAGTTTAAGCTATTAGCTTGAATGACAGTCTCACAGTGTGCAGAAATGTTAAATCAGTTATAAATAATATACTGTAGCTATGAAGTGATGGTCTGAGGAGCATGACACTGATATGCCCAGAGACTGTTCTCAGTTTATTATGGAACCCAGTGCTACACTGGGAGCACCATATGAACTCCTATCCCTATAGTAGAAAGCAGTCTCTCTCTCTTGGTTTTTAATTCTATTTTTTAAAAATCCAATTGTGGAAATGTATGACTCTCACTGGGATTCAAATCCAAGTCCTAAGCAATCCGTGCCTTAGCACTTAACCATCTGAGCTATGAGCAACTCAATAATTAAGCCTCCTGAATTTTCCCAATGAATCACACACATTCCTTTCAAGGGTGTTGCATAATGAGCAACTACGCAGTCTTAAAGATCCAAATAACTACTTATCTCTCTCTGCAGTTAGCCACTGAGGGCATTTTTTTTTAAATCCAGTTGCGGAAATGAAAGGAAAAGTGTGACTTTTACATGGATTTGAACCCAGGACCTCGGTAATCTGTGCCTTAGCTCTTAACCGTCTAAGCTATGAAAGACTCAGACAATTAAAACTCCTAAATTTTCCCATGAATCACACACATTTTTTTAAGTCACACTGACCCTACCTGATTCAATTTCTACTATACTTCATTTATTTGCTTGTTTTGTTTTTCGAAACTAGGTAAGTGTACTATACATGGAAATGCTTGTTTTCTGGCAAGATCCAGGAGGGTACAAGTTAGAATACAGAACATCAACAGTGGATACAGTACAACAGTGGCTAGCAGAAAGTGCAGGTCAACTACAATTCATTAGTGGACAGTAAATTTAATTTTAATTATTTAGTTTTTGTTAACCAGTTAGGTGCACTAGCCTTAGAGATGGGAGGTTACAGGATAAATGTTAACAGGTATAACAACCAGCAGGTAAAATCAGGACACATCAGTAGGATGATTTATAATACAAGATGCAACAAGGAGGAGCACAAATAAAAAATGAAAATTTACAAGGATCATACGTACAATCAGTAAGAACAGCATTTCATACATAGAAGAGGAAACAAGCATTAAATGGGCAAATAGTAATGCAGTAACTAATTAGGGAAAAAGCCTGTGCTATAGAGTGCAAATGCAGCAGTTGACTAACAGATAAGAATTCAGTAGTCGATCACAGGTAGAGGGTAGGACATACAATATAATATCAGGTTGGTAGGTGAAATTAAAGGAAATCTACACCCTCATATCTTCTAAATTTTGTTTCCATGTCAGCAGATAACTTTTTTCATCTAGCCGTAAGATATGAATGCAACAACTTTAGTCTATTTTCACACTTCATGCTAGGCTATGTAAGTGTCCTGGGAGGTTCCATTGGGTGGTTTTTGAAATCTCATTGTCCCTGAGTGCTGCGTTAGCATGAGAACATGATGTGTACTTGACCTTTAAACTCTCCAGTATGCCTGTCTGCTTAATTAGTCTTCAAAGAAACAAGCTGCAAGAAGGTATGCAATACCATATTCACCTTCTGTGAGCTTTGCAAAATATCTGAGTCGTAATGAAGGATTTTATCCCTTAAACTGCATTCAGTGTATGTGTTTGCAGAGAGTTTATGCAGGGTATTTGTTTTTTCAGCACAGAGATACATACTATAAATGGTTGATCTCACATCATGTTCTCATATGCTAATGCAGTACTCATGAACAATGAGATTTCAACAACCATGAAGTGGAGACCCCCAGGGCTGTCACAGGAACTACCATGAGCAGTGAAAACAAACTAAAGCTAAGACATACAGCCCTAACAGCTGCAGGAAAGGAGTTGTCTGTTGACATGGGCACAAAATTTAATCATATGAGAGTATAGTTTTCCTTTAATGATTAAGGCTATGTAGAGGATGGAAGGGTGAAGTGGTGGTGGGTAGAAATTGGCAAGGGAGAGTAGTGGGCTAGGGGAGCCACGAAACTAGACAGGAGGCATTGGCAGAGGAGGGGTGAATTAGTGAGTGGAGAAAGTACAGGAAGGGGCAGTAAGTGATGAAGCCTAAAGGTGACACAGGTGTCATAAGTGAGAGGATGCAGGACTTAAGGGGGGTGGAAGCAGGGGGCCGAATCATTTAGGTGGTTCTGGTGTAGTCATTTGAAGTGGACATGACTTGGAGCAAAGAGAGTTCCAGTATTGAGGGGCAGCATAGGAGAAAGCACAAACACCCATGGCAGTTTTACATCTTGGGATGAGATGGGGAATTTGGTCAATAGGTCTAGGCCCATCAGAAGAGGTTTGTTGGTGCAATATGGAGGCAAGGGGTCAGGGATTTCTACTGTAGATCTGATAATCCTTCCTATTAGAAATCCCAAGGAGGAGAGTCAGTGGGTGGTGGGGGAGAGCCACTTTAGGTCAGCATAGAGCTGGCAGTGTTGCTTATGTTGAGAGGATGCCGAAGGGTAGCAACAAATATTGTTATATGTGATGTCCCACTCATGAAGAGTGGCATTTGATGCATCAACATATGTGACTGAGCCGTAGGCCAGGACTGGCTGTGCAATGGCTATCCTAGCTGACAGGGTAAGTGCATAGCTTGTTTTGTATGCAATCCTGATTTTGGCATTTACTGCTTTATAGGTGGCAGCTATGTGCTGATCAAAGTCCAGGGGTGCATAAAGCAGAACACTCAGGTACTTGAAAGAACTAACACAGTCCAAATGGGAGCCATCCATGCAGGCGGTTTCTAGTCAGACATGGTTTGCTGTATGCCTGACGAAGGATCCAAAGAGCATTGTGTTCGTTTTTTAAGAACAAGTTTGTTGTTAGATAGCCAAGACTGAATGTGGAGGAAATCAAAGGAGAGAGAGTGATTGATGTCTGAGATGTTTCTGGAGCTGTAGTAAAGAACTGCGTAAGGACAGCATGATGACTAGACCATTTACAGAACTGAAGTGCCTGTGTGTGTGTATGCGTAAAACTACATGAAATGTCTTGTAACTGATACCCCAGAAAATAACAAACATTGCACATTTGTGTTGTTAACATTTTATTTTTATCATAACTTGAATACTAGTAGATCTATTATTTATTGTTATTTTAGTTAAACATCAGTTTAGAAACCTTTGAGCCAGAGGCTCATTTACAGAGGTACCTCATCACATAGAGGACATCAGACAGCAGTACAAGGGACAACAGATATTACAGAAACAAGATAGTTACAATTCGGGGTTACAGTAAGCTTCAATACTAATGAACAACCTGGCAAAGAGTGCAAAGACTTGGGGTTGGGGGTGCAGGTAGGGGAGGGTCGAGGTAGAAGGGAGAGGGACAGGGAGGAAAGGAAGGGGAGGGGTTGGTAGAAAAGGAAGGGGGGTGCCGCCAGTGAGCATTGTCAAGGGGGTTTTTTTTTTTTAGTGGCAGTTGCATTTGCGTGAGATGAGCAGGTGTTGTATTGTATTGTATGTGGTGTGTTGAATGCTTGTGTAGTGGCACTTTATGTGGGTTGAAAGCTTTTGGCTTTGCTTTGCAGCACTCAGTTGTGACCAGCTGAAGAAACCCTGTCATGACTTAGAGCAATTTTCCAGAATCCAGAACAAAAATTCTTAAATATAATATTTATACATAATGCATGTTTTTTTTGTCATTATCATTCTCCCCACCTCAAATTTTCTTAGTGGAGGCATTTCTAGGAACACATGAACATTTTGTGTCAGACTTCATTTATTTCATCCTCCTGGTATCTCACAGTCTGCCGCTGATAATAGGGCATTTTCACAGACGTACAGAGTGGGTATGTGCCATGTAACCCCAACACATAGCCCTCCCCACACCTGCCCACAGCCCCTGTACCTCTGCATGGTATGCAGGAAGCAAATATGCCCCAAAATGCACCCAATCCCCCAGCTGATAATGCAGCTCTGCACAAGGGCAGGCTGGGGGTCATTGCAGGGGAAGTGCCAGTGCTCTGCTTGATCCACAGAATCACAGAATGCTGCGTATGGTGGCAGGTGTCTATGCAGACTCAGGGGATACATAACCCTGAGCTGCCAGTTACATGCCTCACAGATGCCCTGGCCATCGGGGCACTCAGGGATGTCTGAGGGTGTACAACTGGGCTAAACCACCCCATTGCTGCCAGCACACTACACCCCAGCTGCCAACATGGCGTTCCACAGGTGCAAGTAATCTACGGGACCCTGATCGGCAGCTGATTGGCTGCCTACCCAGGTCCACTGCTCCACACCTGCCAGGCCCACATGAACTTGCATGCAAGGATGCAGGGCCACATATGTGATCAGTGGCCAGTGTTCATGAATATGGCCACTGCGCAGATCTCCCAAGAATGTTGAGTTGCATGGGCGGGATATGCACATTATGCACAGACCCCTGCCCTCCTTCATGAATAGGCCCCAATATTACTATAATTTCAGAATGAAAGGATTATGACTTCTTTAAATGAAAACATAGATGGATGAGGTGGAGTTTAAAACACAAAGTTCTTTGTTTACATGCAAAGGCTGTCAGAAGAAATATAGCATGAGAGGAGCTAAATGGTGTCCCTGGATATTATAAAATCAGTTCATTTTATCATATACATGTGAAATGGTTTGTAGTGATTCTACTGAAAGTCAACAGAGTTGCAGAGCACAGGTCTATTACTGTAAATATGGAAAATAAATGTGCATTTCCCATAAATAGGGGGTGGGTGGGGTAAAGTATCATTAGTCACTTTTATTTAGAAAGATTCAGAACATTCACGTGAGTATTTTCAGAAAGAAACAATGGATCTATTTATTTCGTTTTTGTTGCCCGGGTAAGTGCACTAGACAAATCCTGCCTATTTTCAGGCACGACCCGGGGGAGGAGGATACAGATGAATGCCAACTGACATTGAACCAGATTAAGCTGTTGGTGGTATTTTTCGTGAATGGAGGAAATTTGGCCATTGCACTGGGAAATTCCCTTGCTCTTTTCGAGAAGTGCCATGGGATCTTTAACATCCACCTGAACTACCACCAGTACAGGCAGATGGGACCTCGGTTTTAACATCTCTTCCAAAAGAGGGCACCTCAGGAGTGCAGCACCCCCCTCATGCTGCACTGCAGTGTCAGTACTGGGATATTAACCCAAGTGCCTGGTGCGGGTGTAGAAACCACAGCCTGCTGATCTCCCGGCCTCAGAGGAGACTGTGCTACCTGTTGAGCCACTGACCATCTAAAATTATTAGTAGAAAATGAAACATGGTATGTGCTTATATGCAGTGCTGCATAGAAGGTATAGAGTTGCGAAGCTGGAGCTCAGCAGACCTGGGCTTGAATCCCACATCTGCCACTTGCACATTCTGTGACCCTGAGCAACCTTCATGTGCTCTGTGTGGCACCAGGAGAGAATTTGTTTCCTCAGTTTAACTCTCCCAGCCTAAAATTAAATAAAAAGGAATAAAAAGTTATACCTATTTAATAAAAAAAAAAAATTACTAATTCTGTATGCTGCGTGTCAATGTTTTTATATTCTGGTAGGGAGTGTTAGCTGGACGTTTTACTAACTCCTAATTTCTTAAGATTTTATAATGTTTCGGGTACATTTAATGGTCTAACGAGGCATTAGCCTTCATATCTTGATAGTGAATGTATTGACATTTACTCGGCAAAGCGCCTAGAAATACTAGTACAGTATGCACATGTTATAATTACAGTATTTACTGCCCACAGTATATAAGGTACTTTCACCAATATAAACCAAATCGCAGTGCAATGCAAATAACAGATTGCTATACTTAGAACAGAACCGAACGGTATTCAAATACTAATGACGTAGAGTTCCTTTAAAATGGCAGGCTAGTTTTGGGAAGATCAATGTCATTGTTTCTCGCCTCTTTACTAAAAGATAATTTCTAAAGAATAATTATGGACTTTTACTTAAAATGTTTACTGTCCCTGGCACGTTTCTATTGTGAGTACAGTATTTACCGACAGAGGCAGTTTGCAGTATTATCTGATCTGTATAATCGGGTGGCTAGAATGATTTTGGTGAATTAATATTTATACTTTCTTGCAGGTGTCCAGTCCCAGATCGTTCTGACCGAGTCCGGAGGGGATGTTAAAGGGCCCGGGCAGCCTCTCAAGTTGTCCTGTAAAGCCTCCGGTTTCACGGTGAGCAGCTACTTTATGAGCTGGGTCTGGCAGCAACCCGGGAAGGGACTAGAATGGGTGGCAGCAATCAGTACTTCTGCTTTCTCATCGCCCACTTACTACTCAGACCGAGTGAAGGGCCGGTTCACTGTTTCCCGGGCTGATTCCAGCAGCATGCTGTACCTCCAGATGGACAGACTGCAGGCTGACGACACCTCCCTCTATTACTGTGCCCGAGACCCACAGTGAGAGGAACAGTCTGATACTCGTACACAAACTGCCAGTGGGATTCGAAGACAGTTCTCTAATCTGTACCTACAGTACCACATAGCATATGCACATAACATTGGAGCCCACTAATGCTGCTCACCTGTCTGTCCCTTCTATCGCAAATGACAATGACTCCACACTTGGAACGTTTTCCATAACATGAGAATTTTCGGAAGTACTACTCAGAAGCCATTTTTTTAATGTTTTTCATTCCAATACCACCCCCCCCCACCACACACACACATACACACACACACAATTGCCACAGTGTTAGATTTCACACTGGGGTGATGTGACATCCTTACATTACGGCAGCCAGCTGTTTCATTTTTGGACAAGTTGCACAGCATTGGAGTTCGTGGTACAAAATGCAGTACAAGAACAGGTGTTGGTTGAATGCCAAACGCAATTTATTCCCCAGGGTTCCATCCTGGGCCTCTCCCAGTTACTCATGTTACCCAAACATAGTCTCTCATTTCTTGATTTCCTGCACTCACTGCAGACAGGTCAGGAAAAGTAACCTGCCACTGCACAGCGTGGCGTTTTTACCAGAACAATAGAACATCGCACCAAGACAGAGAACATGGTAATGCAGCTGTTTCTCACTATTGCAAACCATTCATGGTTCAGAAATAACTTGCACTATCCTTTTCTTTATTGTGTATATTTATTTGATGTAAATATAGGCTGGGATGAAAATCCTAAGCAAAAACTTGAGTCTATTGGAAATTAAAAGACAGTTATGGAACAGGGAAACCCACAAAATGCTGACCTGTAGTCCTACCACACACGTGCTTTCCAAGATGGCTTAGATGAAATGTTAGATGAAGAATTGCAAGGTAGTTACAGTTCCAATCATGAATGCAAATTGTTAGTACAGATTTTCCAGTTTGTCCCATCTTATATACCCTACCCAGAGCCCACCAGTTTGTGAGGGACCCTCCTCAGCCACCCCATGTTTCTGGCATTACTCAGTGAGGGTCCCTCCAGATCCGTGGATTACTACCTCTAAAAACCTGCACCTAAAAAAACAATTATCAAGGACACTGTGGACACTATAAATAAAACAAAGTATGGAGTGGTATGTGTGTAGCAAGAAATTTACCCCCCCCCCAGATGCTAGAAATATTTTAAAATACTTTGTCACTTTATGCAGAAAATTATTTTTTGTGTGTGTTTTTAAAGTGACTTACTGCCGAGTTCTTCTAGCGGTTTAGTTAGGAGAGAGTGAGCAGGAGAGTGGTCAGAAAGTGAGGAACTGCGGGGAGCTCATGTGCGGGGTGGGGGGAAACCATGGTGTGTTTGCCATAATTTACACTCCTTTATTACAGCAAATTAAGGCATGGTTTCACTAAGGGAAAAGGGGGACCCATTAATTATAAACACAATTACAGACTTTAGTGGTCCTAGAATTTGTGTTGGATTACTATAGATACCAGTCCTCTCTTATGTATAAAACATGAACATGAGGTAAGGACCTTGTAACAGCCAGATCTCAGCCTGCATTCCACTGACAGTTGTCATGACCATTCAGATGCCTAAATGGTCCCCTTAATATGCTACCAGCAACCAGCTTGATTTAGGGTTTTTCTAGGTCAGAATCCCACCAGAGCCACTGCTCACACACAGTACAAGGATCTTTACCAAACACAGCAAAGGACCCACCCCTTTTAGTCATGGTTGAGACAGTTTGCTTTGGACTTTTCAGTAGTCTGTCTCATCAGAAACAGATCACAGACTTGCAAGTTACCCTAGCTTATCTATATCCTTAAAGAAACAGTGACAGAGAGCATGACAAACACAAAATTAATATGTAAGACTGAACAATATTTACATACGGTGCAGGATTATGCACACTTCTTGCAGACTAGACTCTTCCAGGCTCAAGTTTACACACTATCAGTTTTCTCAAGCACCTCAGATACCTGCAAGGGTACACCAGTAGCTGTTACCTCGCAGCATAGACACTCCCTAAGGGTATCTCAAAATCTGAATCCCACCAGAGCCACTGATCACACAGTACAACATTCCTTGCCAACGGGCAAAGAACTCAACCCCTGTATCACAGCTGAGAACACCTTGCTTTAGAAACAAAATATGGTAACTGTAGCTTTCTCTCAGAGTCAGAAACACATTTTTGTTAGTTATAACCCAGTTACCTTCAAAGGACTCAGTCATAGAAACATGAAGTATATCAAAATTATATTTAATACTTCAAGATATTTACACATGTAATACAGTATACTACACAATGATTATGGAGAACAGAACTTCTACAGAAATAAAAAGAAAATGTTTTGCACACAGCAGAAAGAAGATACAGAAAAATCCTACCACGCTTCTTAATTTTCCCAAGGCAGAAAACACTTACCACACAGGACCCTTGGCAAATCAAAGCAGACTTAAACCTTAGGTGTTGACTATCCAGGGTCCCAAACTTATCTAACTTTGTTAAGGTCTGGCAAGTCCTCAAACCTTTAGCTGCCAGCCCCTCTTGACACATCATCCTGTAAGTCACTCTGATAGTGTTCTAGAAAAGGGAAAACTGGACCAAACTAGAATGTGGGTGTGTTTTTTTGGGGGGGATTCAGAAACCTTCTCATTGTTCTGAGCCTTGTCTGCCCCAGCAAGGGTGGCTGCATCAGTCATTAGCTAGGTCCTCATGAATAGCATAAAAGGCTGGTTTGATTTTGAAGCATGACAGGGTTTTTTTTGGGGGGGGGCTTTCAGTTCTTCCGTTAACTAACCAGGATCATCTGGCATGCCTCTCCAACTAACTTTATTTCATGTCCCTTCAAAGATCCATTCAAATACATCCATACAGCTAGAAGGAAATTTAAAGAAAATACAGAGTACAAAATTAAATGTTCAGTTGTTAACCCCTCCAAACACACACACACACACACACACACAAAAAAAGTCTTTTAACATGACTAAATAAGATTTGTTTTTTCATGTGAGCCAGCTGGCTCCCACAGCTATACTCTCAGTTCATTCTTTTTGTCACCCCGCATTAGTTTCAAATAGTGCTTCTCCTACTTAAAAAGGAGTACTAGCTGTTGTCTAGACAGCCCCTCCACATTGCCATGCAGTGACCCTCAGCAGCGCCTGATGTCCATATAATAGGACTGCAGCACCAGGCTCCACCTTAGCAATTCTGAGTTCTGGCCACTGGTCCCATGCAACAATGTAAGGGGTCTGTGGTCTGTAAGCAGGGTGAACTCCCTCCCATTTAAATAAGGTTACAGCTTCTGCGGAGCCAGTGCAATACCTAGGCACATCTTCTCTGCTGTGGTGTAGTCCTCATGTCTGGGCAGCAGCTTCCTGTTCAGATGGATGACCCGGTGTCCCTCTCCTGAGTGCATAATCTGAGTCAGAACCATGTCTAGCCTACTATCAGGTGCACTTATGTGCACAGTAAGGTGAGAAGAATAATTCTTGCCAGTGAGCACAGGTGCCCCACACAATGACTCCTTCAGTTGGTGAAATGCAATATCGCAGGTTTTTGTCAACTGAACCTGTTCCGGCATTCTTTTCCTTGTTAGATTAGACTGAGGTTTGGTCATGCTGCTGAAATTATATACAAATGTATGGTGGTCCCAGCTGTCCCTAGGAAGCCCCTTACTTTTCTGTTGGTCGTGGGCATGGCTCATCCCGGTATGGCTTTGGTTTTCACTGGCTTAAGACAAACTTACCCACTCCTTACCCTGTGCCCAAGGTATGACACCTCTGACATTCCTATCTACACTTCACTGTTACCATCAGCCCAGATGCCTGAAGTCAGCAGAACACCTCAGTCATGTGCCTGACGTGATCCTCCCCAGTCTATCTATAGATGGTGATGACATCCATGTGTGACAGAATGAAGTCTCCTGCACCATTCAAAATGCCCCTGAAAGGTGACTTGCACATTCTTCATCCTGAATGGCATAACTCTGAACTCAAATAATCCAAATGGGGTGATGAAAGCTCCCTGGGGTCCTGTGATAAAGAAAGTATACAAAACAAAATAGTGGCTCACAGACAAAGGGTGGATCAACCACTTCTGTTTCATCTTTTTTTAGATGGGCACCCACAGAAACGCAGAAGCTGACAATGACTGAATTTCAGGGACAAAGACAGCTGAGGAGTCCACAAATGATACAGTTAAATCCAGGAGAAAATGGAAGGGGTGCTAGGAGGCATCGGAGGTACCTGGAGAACAAATGGACAGAGGAACTTACCACGACAGAGAAACTAACTGCACCAATAACAGAGTCAAGTAGCAATAGGGTTAATATTTTCTCTAGTCAATTAATCCCTGCTGAATGCTTTGTTTCAGACAAATGACTTAATTATGTGCCAAATAAGAAACAAAATGAATTTGTGAACTTTGTATACTTCCAAAAATTAATGAGGCTCATAAATCTAAAATCGTTTTATTCAGACAAAGAGCACAGTGTTACATCAGATCCTTGTCGGTTTAGGGGTAAATCTACATTGCAACCCGCTATGAATCCTACTGTTCATGTATTTAAAAACTTATGTCAATGGGACTTTGGTGAACTCCCTAAATATATGTCTGAGAGAAGATCTCCATATGTTTAACTGTTCAACTGTAGAGACAGAAGCAATGGAAACTGTTGGAAATAACAGTAAAATAACAGTGTTGAGGGCTGACAAAGGGGATCAGTCATTGCTATGATTACAAAATAAACAAAAAACCAGCACCAGTCTTAGCCCAATAATGCTTTTATTGTGCGAAAAAGAGAAGTGCATAAAGTGCTAAAAAAAGAGAGAACTCATGTTCATAACAGTGGCAGCACAAAAGTGATGCTAAGCTAGGAATCCCTGACCTGTTTTACTCAGAGGCTTCGTGAGAAGGAGGGTTTCAAAAATTGCTACTGTGTGCACTTAAATAGTAATTCTCTTAAAGTGACGGGGTAAATTCCTGCTGCTGATAGCTATGTTATTCAATATTAACAAAGTAGTTCATAGTCCTACATTAATTATGGGCGAATGATCTGCTACCAGGCAGAATCCAAAACCAGCTTCAGAAATGTCCGATTAGCTTAAAGTTGGAAAAAACAGATTGTTATCAACACAAACAAAGCTAGAGTTCAATAATAGAAACAGTTTCATGTTATTTCCATAAAAGGTAAATATTCAATCCTCTCACTGAGTCCTGGCATGTGGAATATCCCCAGATGTACTAATCCACATAGCCTCTCTCCTACGAGTGAGATTATCGAAACATTCACCTCTTTTACCCACATGTACCTTTTGTATCCCACAACATTTAAAAACGTGGTTCCCATGGTCCTGCTGCACGTTAGCATGGGCAGATAAAGCATTACTCTAGTTACACTTAGAAATGGACTGTAAGTACTCCCAAATTCTCACCTTGAATGGATGAGTTGTTTTCCCCACATAAAAGGACCCACAGTTACAAACTGCCAAATACACAATATTTCAAGTATCACAATTCATGAAACTTCTTATCTAAAAACTGCTATTGGCATGAACTGTAGTCAAGACCCCAAGCAGGCCCTTTGTCAGCTGTGACCATGATAACCACAAAAACCATGGACCTATTCAGGCTCTATTCAGGGTCTGTACCAAAAGCCATATGAAAAGAGACTAAAAGAGCTTAATATGCATACCCTCAAGGAAAGGAGGGGGCGTGTACATGACAGAAACTTTCAAGTACCTCAAGGGATTCAACAAAGTCCAAGAGGGTAGTATCTTTCAGAAAAAGAAATGTGCAAGAACGAGGGGGCACAACTTGAAGATGGAGGGGGTGGCTCGGGGCAATGTGAGGAAGTATTTTTCCATGGAGAGTGTGGTGGACGCATGGAATGGCCTTCCTGAGTAGGTTACGGGATCAAAAACAATGGGGGAATTCAAGAGTGCATGGGACAGACATAAGACAATTCTGGTGGGGATAGGAAGAAGAAGGCTGTTGGTTAATTAGGATCTGCAGCTTATCCAATAGGTAGGGAAATGGGCAGACTGGTGGGCCAAGCAGCCTTTATCTGCTGTCAAAGTCTATGTTCCTCCATTTCTATGTTTCTCTGTCAGCTTCCACGATGGGCATCACATAGCCATGGACATAATCAGGCCATGTATCAGCAGCCATCAGGGGTACCACATAGCCAATCAGATCATCTGTGAGCCTTCATGATGGGCATTACTCTCCCCCTTGTCTTATGGTACTGGTCAGTATCTACCTATTCCTAAGCCCATTTTAAATATTGTTTGATTTCTTGTGGTACCTAATGTTCCCTGACCAGGTCTTTTAATTCCCTGGGCTCTAACTGTACCATTTTCCTTTTCCCAGCATGTGTTGATATCACTCTTGTATCTAGCAAAATAACCACTCCCTGTCCCTCTCCAATCTGTAAGTACTTGGTGCCACAGCCAGTGGTAAAATAATTCAGCTGACTGTGCATCAGCTTTTCCTGGCACCAAATCAAAATATTAACTAACATTATTTGTAGTTAACATCTACCATTTGTTCCTGTGCAGGGAACAGCAGCTCTAATCCTCTGCGCTGTTTTATCACTGATTGCAGCACCAAGCATTTTTGGAACGGATGGGAAGGGGTGCTACTTGTCAGTTTGTTTTCAGATCAGCCAGGGATAGGGGTGCAGTGCTGCTAGATACCAAGGAGTTATTTGAGCTGGCAAAGGCTAAGGACCAGAGTACCAGCTCTGAGAGTGGTAGTACTTACACAGGTAAGTGTCAGTGTGCATTATCCACTCAGTCCAACTTCATGTGGCATATACTGAAAAGTGAAAATAAAATGCCTCATTTGTTTTTGTGAATGATATTAATGTACACAAACATATGTGCACACATGCATATACATTAAGGTACCAGTTTGCTGAGAATCTGCAGCTTCTAAGACATAGAACAAAGTGTGATATTTAGAGAAATACTTGGGGATCTAGCAATGCCACAATCATTCCTCGCAACCAAACCTAAACTGTATATTAAAACATATAGCTAGCAGAGAGAGAAAAGTCTTGATTCCTTTGTATGTAGCACTGGTGAGGCCCCATTTGGAGTACTGTGCGAGGGTTTGGTCCCCCCAAAATAAGGAAGATATACATTCTATTGAGGGAGTACAGAGAAGAATAACCAAACAAATGAAGGGATTAAAAAATAAATCTTATCATGATAGACTGGTGAGTCTGAACCTTTATTCATTGTACTACCATAGATTAAGGGGAGACCTATGTTTTCTATACAAAAGTATTAAGGACGAAGAGTTGCTTAAAGATTTAGGATTTATACATAACCAGGGGAGAACTAGCACAAGAAAACATACGATACAATTATGTCATCAAACTCGGGCACACAGCTTTAGGAAAAATTGGTTTAGCCTAAGAATAGTAGGGGCATGGAACAACTTACCAACTTAAATTGTTAGTAGTCCCACAATGAATGTTTTCAAAACGGGTTGACTTGTATTTTGAGATAGTAAATTCCTTTTAAACAAATAGTTAATGATCTGAGCCTAATAGGGTTGATTTTATCTACCCTCGTCCGTATAAACCTATGAAACCTATGAAACCATTTGTCACTGAAGTGAGGGAAATGGCATTCAATGCGAGGGACAATGATGAGCATAGAATCTCATAATGAAGGCCTGAGGGCCAATTCCAGGATGCCTGTCGCAACTTGCAGGAGTATGCGAGTTGCGACATTAGCCGCTATGCCTGGGACCCTGCACCATATTCTAAGAGTGGCAGGGTACCGGCACTTATGACTTGTGACTTGCCGCAGGTGTACGCTAATGCCATAGGCAGGAGGAATAGCCCTGCATGCTGCAAGTAGCAGCCCACTGCAAACTGTCTCCCAGGTGCCCTCCCACCCTGAAACACCACGGCAAGCACCAGGGGGCATGGGGGGCTGGACAGGTGGTACAGACATTGGGGGGCACTTGCAAGAACAGACCCAGGGGGTCCTCAACAGTTGGGGGTCAGAGGCAGGGCCATATTCGAGGGAGCAGGGGGAGCACAGTGGGATGTTTGCTGCAGTGCTGCAGAGTAGGCATCCATCATTTGGCACTGATGGATGCCACTTACACCTTCTCCATGCTGGTGTAACTCCACTGTGCCAGTGCAGCTCCTGTAATTAGGTAAGTGGGTTATGTCAGCCACCCTTTTGGAATAGGGCATGGTTGCTGCTGTAACCCACCCTTGCCACATGCCATTGTGTGTTGCAGCACAGTGGGTGGCATAATCCACATTTGGCGCAATCCACATTTGGCATGGCGCAAGGCACCTTTTGGAATGCCAGCTGGCATTATGCCTGGTGTAAGGTGGAGCTGCTCCATTGGGTGTGGTGTAACTTGCCTTGTGCAGGTGTAATGTCTCTTAGAATCAGGTCCCAGGTCTTCAAACATGGAAAGAAAAGTTCATAACACTATGGAACCCATTGTGTTTACCTGTACAGCATTTATTTTTTTAATTTACTATCTTAGGATATTATAAACCTCTGCTTTATAGTCTAAATTTACTGCACGTTCTCTGTGTGGCAGCAGCTTTCCATGAGAGAGGGATGAGGGACAGAGACACCTCCCTCCCTGCTTGCATGTGCAGAGCCACCTCTCTCCCTGCTTTCAAATGTCTGCTGAGACTCACCGGTGCTGCTCCTTGCAACTGCCCAGTGCTCCCTAACTTGACTGCATGTCCTGCTGAACAGTGCTGAGATGTCTTTTCAGCGCGTCCTTGTATTCATGCCTGTAGGTAAATACTGTTCTGTGTGCACTGTTATTGATTTTAGTATTTATTAATTTTGCCTGTATTGTTCCCTACTCCCCTCTCCTGGGTCGAACCTGGAAATGAGCCTCGGCTCTGTGTGCCTTTCCTTGTCACTGAGATTTTTAAATAAAATAAATAAATACATTTTGTGGGGTAAAATGAGAGACACACCCCTAATCAGGGACCCTTGAGAGGAGTGGCCATAACGGTGATCAGTATGTAATTAAGGGTCACCCCTCTGACCTGACAGTAGGTAGCACAACTGCAGATGACAGACAGGGTCAGCAGTCTGGCTTGGCTTACTGTGTAACTGTACATGACATATACCTCAACTGTTGGTGTGTCTTACACCTGTACTTGTACAGTATGTGCCATTATGTATCTTACACTTGTATACTATGTATCATACACTTGCAATTGCATGTAATATGAGTTATCCTATACCTGTAATTGTATGTAATATTGTTTATCTTACACCTGTAGTTGTATGTTACATTTCATATCTTACACCTATACATGTATGTTATATTATGTATAACTGGCTCTGCCTTTTTCCCATAGGGAAACCGTGGTGTAATTTGCCATTATAAAGTAGCATTTATAACAGCAAATATGAGCACAATTTCCCTTCCTCTGAGAATGCTCACACAGCAGCGTGGCCAGCCAAGAGCACTCACTGCTTCTGTGTTATGCAAAACAGAACAGCCAGAACAACTCAGCGGTAAGTCCTTTTCTTTTCTCCCCCCTTATACCCTGCACAGAAAGACCTGAAGAAACAGAGAAAAAGCAGTTTAAAATACAAAAATCTCGGCACCGGAGTAAAAGGACCGACCTTATCATACACTGAAAGGATACACAGAGCTGTTTATTTTATATAATTGCTTAGGCAAAAAAGGGAAACCCAGCAATTATATAAAATAAAAAAATGGGTCGGGGTGTCAAACTCAATTTTACACAGACCCTCATTGTGGGATGCTTTTCACAAATCCCTCAGGTTTCGCCCTTGGGGTTTAAGGCTCTATTCTTGGCCCTATCCTCTTTGCTATTTATATAAACAATATTGATGCCAACCTCACTCAATCTAACATTCATCTGTTTGCTGATGATACTGTATTGTATGTCAGCAATCCCTCACCTTCCAAAGCCTGTGAACTTCACAATCCGAATTCTCCATTCTGCAGCACAATCTACTTGACAAAAACTACTTCTAAATGCAAAAAAACAAAAGCTATGTTCTTACCACAAAGAGTTGTACTACCACTACCCCAGCATCCAACACCCTACATATATCCACCTTACTTGGAGAGAAACTTGAATTTGTTGATAACTTCAAATACCTTGGAGTCTGGATAGATAACAGGCTTGACTATTCTGTCCATATTGAAGAGTTACTTAAAAGCTAAGACAGAGGCTCGGACTATTTTTAGAATAAAACATTACCTAAACAGTGATTCCAAAAAAGGTTAATTCAGGCCTCATTCCTATCCCTCATTGATTATGCTGATTTTCTACTGCCATTGTTCAAGTCATCTCTTACATAAGCTGGACACCCTGTATCACAGGTCCATAAGATTTATTACTGACCTTCCCTCCAACACCCATCATTGCTCCCTTTATATGGCAGTCAACTGGACATCATTGCAACACAGAAGAAATAGGAATGCTGTTATCTGGATACTCAAAGCGTTAACAGGCAAACTACCGACCTATATCACTGATTGCTTTACCCAAATTACAACCAGGCCATACACCTTAAGGATCAGTAAACTCATCACATTAAAGGTCCCCAATGCCTGCACCCGGTATGGGAGGGCTGCTTTCAGCTATTCCTTAGCAGCTGCATGGAACTCTCTCCAAAAATCCATGAAGCTAGATAGCCTACTACCTCTGGCATCCTTCAAAAGATTGTTCTCCGCCCTTTTTCCAGAGCTCTGCAATTGCTTTTATAAAGCATAATCCCCCACCTATCTGACCCAACTAAACCTCCCTTTTTCTATCCATTATATTAACTCAATTTCTTTCTTCCGAATCACCTATTATATTCACTTAAAACTAGTTTAGACCATATAACTTATATTTTAGGACTGCTATACCCTTTGTCCTCTTTTTTCCTACAGGCTAAATGGTTCTATTGTTACTTGTATATATGTAAATTGTTGTATATAATCATTTCATGCCATTGTATTGCTATTTATTCTATTCGTGTCTATGTAATAATACTTGTATCCTCATTTGCATGACCACTCAGGTCCATCTTGTAAATGAGCTTTGCTCAATGATGTTCGCCTGAATAAATAAAGATTTTGATTGATTGATTGATTGATTATGTAGCATCCCGCAACTCGAGTGTGTGTAAAATCTCGTTACACACACCGACCCATACTTTATTCTATATATCTTACACCTGTTCTTGTATGTAATATTATTTATCTTACACCTGCACATGTATGTTATATTATGTATCTTACACCTGCACTTGTATGTAATATTATATAATAACTGGCCAGCAATTTCTTTCTAAGGGCTAAGCCAGTTGATATGGCAAACACGTGCCATGCCATGTAAAAGCAGCTGCTCCCTCACTGGCTGCCAATCTCCTTTTGGGTGGGATAAACAATTCCAGAAACATAGCAGCTCTGTATCACCGGTAGCGAGGAGCCACCAGAGCGAGAGTCCTGCTGACTTCATTTTTCTTTTTCTTTTAATTAAATAGCGCTGCATCCAACTATAAAATGTACAACAAAAAAAAAAGAGCAAAGGCTGTAAAAAATCTATTTGGTTGTTTCTGCTTTTTGGCCACCTTAACAGACATCAATTACCACCAAGAAAGGCTTCGTGGCTAACTGGGGTAAGAGCAATTATGTTCGCATTTTCAATATATATGTATATATCAGCAGAGCACAAAATAAAAAATAAAATACCAACATACAGCTCTTCAAAACTCATGAAGAACAGCGGGAAACAGATGAAAGAGAGAGAGAGAGAGAGTGTGTGTGTGTGTGTGTGTGTGTGTGTGTGTGTGTGTGTGTGCATGTTTGTTTCTGTGCCTGTCAGACAACTCAGGGGACTCCAGCTGGAAAAAAAAAATTGCTGGCCAATATAGTGAATAAAATAAAAGATGGGTAGGATGTGATATGAGAATTTAATGAGCATCCTCGTTGTGGGATGCTTTGATAAACCCCTGAGGCTTCACCCTTGGGGTTTATGTAGCATCCCACAACTTGGGTGTGCAATAAATTCTCATAACACATGCTTCCCCATCCTTTATTCTCTATTCATCTTACACCTGTCCTTGCATGTTATATTATGTATCTTACAGCTGTACTTGTATGTAATATTATTTATCTTACACCTGTACTTGTATGTAATATTGTTTATCTTACACCTGTACTTGTATGTAATATTGTTTATCTTACACCTGTACTTGTATGTAATATTATTTATCTTACACCTGTACTTGTATGTAATATTATTTATCTTACACCTGTAGTATGTAATATTGTTTATCTTACACCTGTACTTGTATGTACTATTGTTTATCTTACACCTGTACTTGTATGTAATATTATTTATCTTACACCTGTACTTGTATGTACTATTGTTTATCTTACACCTGTACTTGTATGTACTATTGTTTATCTTACACCTGTACTTGTATGTAATATTATTTATCTTACACCTGTACTTGTATGTAATATTATCTTACACCTGTACTTGTATGTAATATTGTTTATCTTACACCTGTACTTGTATGTAATATTATTTATCTTACACCTGTACTTGTATGTAATATTATTTATCTTACACCTGTACTTGCAAACTTTATCATACATTGACCTCACTGTTACTTTGTTATTGTGTTGCTTCCTGCGGCTTGGTCACCTTTGAAAAAGGACTTCTGAGCTCAAAGGTTTTCTGAATACAGTAAACAAAATTCTTACTTCTATTAGAATGTCTTCTCATTGCTGCAAGTTTTCTTACTCAGAATGAAGAGTCACCTTCAAGAATGTAATTTGTGCCCTTGTTTTACATAGTAACTGTTTACTGTGTCTACCTCTATTGCATTATGTACTCTAGCTCCACTGTGTTATTTTACTGCACCATGTAATGTGCTTTTTCCCCACTGTATCTTGTTATTACATTATGCAATGTATTGTACGCACCTGGGTTGAGCTTGAAAAAACACATCTGGCACCAGTGCACCCATTGGGTCAGCAAAGAATAAATTCATAAATAATGTAAATACATAAACTAACAAAAGACAATTATTTAAAAGGGACTTGACATTTTACAAGGTATTAGTTGTGTGAGTGTGTGTGTGTGTGTGTGTGTGTGTGTGTGCGCATGCGCACACGTGTGCATGTGGAATGTGCTCTTCTTACAATTCTGGAATCCTAGAAATATTCAGTTTCTATTGTGCAGGAGCAGTAAATAACAGCATAATAGCTGTCAATGCTCCAAGTAACAAATGTTCCAGGAGACAGAAATGCCTTACTACATGCCATTGTATCTATTATCTCTCAATATCCCTGCCCCATCATATAACTGTGTAATAAGTTGTATATTGCCCATCACTGCTTTTGGTTTTGTTTGCTAATTGCCTAGGCAAATTAGAACACATGATCCTCCATATAAACTGTGCTTTCAGAGAAGGGGGACGTAATAACCACAGCTATGCTACCATTTCATAATCTGAAAAGCAAAGGCCAATCTAAATGCATTTTGTAGTGTCCCCCTTAATTTTGCTTGGACTTCTGAAATGTAAGTACAGTATTAAATGAAATTGCACACACACACGCCAGTCATCTAATTCAAAGTATTGTTATTTTTATGTTGGCTTGCGTGGACGCGCAAGCAACATCTTGTGCTAGTAGCACATTTCAGAGGTGTGTCAGTGTTGGCAAATGCAGGGCTTGCTTCAGTAGGTGCATCCCTCATTCCCCAATGAGCCAGCATGCTAGTGCTGACACAAGACTTATGTAAAGTGGACACAACTTGTAAGAAAAGTGCTGCTGCAATCAGAGACAAACTCGTCATACAGCGGCACAGATGACATGTTTCCCGATGTGCCATTCCTGGTGAAACATTTCAATAAACATGGGGCAGTGCTGTCACCATACAATCCCCAAAGGAAGCTGATATTGGGGGTGCAATCCATCTGTCAGCATGTCTGCCCCCCACATTGTGTAGAACACTGGGAGCCCACCCCAGTGTGCTGCCACTCACAGTAGGCTGACCGTGTCAGCATGTTCCTGCTCCCGGCACCGCCCACGCCCCATTGTGGCACACTGGGAGCTCACCCTGCTGCTGTCACCACAGCTGCCTCCCGGCACCGCCCTACGCCTCATTGTGTGGCACACTGGGAGCCCACCCCAGTGTGCTGCCGCCGCAGTAAGCTGGACCGTGGTCAGCATGTTCCTGCTCCCGGGCACCGCCCCACGCCCCATTGTGTGGAACACTGGGAGCCCACCCCAGTGTGCTGCCGCTCCAGTAGGCTGACCGTGTCAGCATGTTCCTGCTCCCAGGCACCGCCCCACGCCCCATTGTGTGGCACACTGGGAGCCCACCCCAGTGTGCTGCCACTCACTGTAATCCGACCGTGTCAGCATGTGTTCCTGCTCCCGGCACCGCCCCCACGCCTATTGTGTGTGGTACACTGGGATTTCACCCCAGTGTGCTGCTCACAGTAGGCTGACCATGTCAGCATGTTCCTGCTCCCGGGCACTGCCCCCCGCCCCATTGTGTGGCACACTGGGAGCCCACCCCAGTGTGCTGCCACTCACAGTAGGCTGACCATGTCAGCATGTTCCTGCTCCCGGGCACCGCCCCATGCCCCATTGTGTGGAACACTGGGATCCCACCCCAGTGTGCTGCCACTCACAGTAGGCTGACCGTGTCAGCATGTTCCTGCTCCCGGGCACCGCCCCATGTCCCATTGTGTGGCACACTGGGAACCCACCCCAGTGTTGCCAACATCAGGCCCACCAGAAAGTCATGGAGCACACTGAGAGCCCACCCCAGTGTGCTCAATATTTGTTTTCTTTCACCTGTAAAGAAGAAAATCTCTCCCATGGTGCAGTGTCCACTTAAAAAAAATGTTTTTGTATCTGAAAACAAGAAAACAGTTTGTTGCCCATGGCACCCCTCTCCCCAACCTGCACCAATCCTATGTGTGTCCCACCTCCCAACACACACCCCTCACCCCATACATACCTCTGGAGGTCTGGCGCTGCGATCTGCGATGGAGCAAGAACACATCTGTACTCTTAAAGCGGACCGCGAACTGAAGCAATACCAGTAAACTGTGTAATGGCAGAAATGGGTGGGGTTCAACTTAGGTGGATATCTCAGCCATTTATTTTGAATTTTGGCTAAAAAGTTTCAACATGAGGTTCTTGGGACCCCACCTCATGAAGAAATGCACTGCATATCGTTATTCGATCCTGAAAGTTCATTTCATGGTCACTGCGTGGAATCACCTTTTGGGACTGATTAACGAAATGACAGTGTGACTATTCATGAGGTGGGGTTCAAAAAAAAAAAGCCTATTTTTCAAATTTGGTGAAAAAATTCAAACAAATGACTGTGTTACGAGCATGTATTGTGCAGTTTACATGCACGTTCATAACTCTGACGATTTTTAATATTTTCACTCCCGATTTTCAACATTGCCATTTCTTCAGACCTCCTTTTGAACAGTACAGCTGTCATATTTCTCATCCTGCCTGAAATGTGTTTTTATACCTGTGGTGCACAATGGCACGGGTACTGTAGGAAATCAACGTTCAGGACAGATCGACAAATCACAGTGACACTGTTCATGAGCAGAGGTCCCGAATTCCCTATGTTGAAAATTTGGTTAAAAAAATCTCCAAAATAATTGCATTACGGGCATGTATTGTGCACTTTCTATGCACGCTCGAGACTTCACCAGTTTTTCATATTTTCACTCCAGATTTTCAACATTGCCATTTGTTTTCACCTCCTCATGAACAGTACAGCTGTCATTTTTCACATCCTGCCCAAAAAGTGTTTTCGCACATGTGTTGCACAATGGTGCGGTCACTGTGGGAAATCAAAGTTCAGGCCAGAATAACAAAATCACAGTGACACTGTTCATGAGCAGAGGTCCTAAAATGCCTATGTTGAAAATTTGGTTAAAAAGATTCCTCCAAACAATTACATTATGGGCGTGCATTGCACAGTTTCTATGCAACTTCACCAATTTTTCATATTTTCACTCCTGACTTTCAACATTGCCATTTTTTACACCTCCTCATGAACAGTAAAGCTGTCATTTTTCACATCCTGCCCAAAATGTGTTTTCGCACCTGTGATGCCAAATGGCATAGTCACTGTGCAAAATCCCTTTCAGCTAACAAACTAATGGTGCCACTGTTCATGAGGTGGAGTCACAAAGAGCCCATGTTGAAAATTTGGAGTGAAAGTACCAACAAACACCCAGGGTGTTAGGGTTTCCAACCATAATGCTACACCCTGTAGAGAGTGACCTTCTCCTTAGGTCTGTCATTGCTTCAAGTCAAGGTCTTAACATCACAGTTTGTTACTGCTTTAAATTCTGGACTTAAACCTCAACCATTACCTGAGGTGTCATATGAGTCCTCCCTTCTGTCATTGTCCAAATCAAGGTCCCAATATCACGATCTGTCTTTGCTTCAGATATTGGACTTAAACCCCAACCATTGCCTGTGGCATCTGTCGTGTTTCTCCCTTAGAACAGTCCTTCCTCCCTAGGCCATCATGTCCAACCCTCTCCCATCTCATCTGACCTTCCTTCCCCACTCCCTATACCCCTCTCCCCTTCCCACCCCACTTACCAGGCCACACCTACAGTACTTATCAAATGACTCTTACATTTCAATCTTCTTCACTCTTTGACGCTTGCAATTGTATTTAAATGGCGCTACCTACTGTTGAACCTGTTGTTATGTTCTGGCAGAAGTGTCTTGTTACATGTGATGGTTATATGTTATTACATTGTTATTATTACTATGTAATTGTTATGTACGTTCACTCAACCTGTTTTGTCTTAACCCTGTTGGCAATTGTTTTGCCCTAGGTCCACCTTGTGAATGAGCTTGTCTCAATGATGTTCTGCCTGGCAAAATAAAGATTTTGATTGATTGATTGATTAACTGATTGACAGGCATCAGGGCTGTGACTTGGGATTGTCAGCTGTAATGCTCATGCCATTCCACCCCAACCCCACAGCCAGTGACAGGCATTGAGGTGTGCCTTGAACTCTTCGGTCCCAAAGTTCATCCCATTCTCCTATACTGCACCCATCTCAGCATATTTCCTTATGGAATGGGGTGAGCATAAGGCCCGGAGACCAAAAAGGACACTGTGACACTTGTCGGTGTCTGCAGGGCAGGGTGAGGTGAAATGGCATGAGCGTTACTGCTGACGACCCAAAGGAACACCTCAATGCCTGTCAGTCTCTGGAGGGTGGGTGGGGTTAGTGTCAGTTCACTACTTCACAGCCATTCCTATTATACATCTCTCTAACTCCTTCACTACCAATGTCAATGCCAGCAAGACAACATTCGGCATTGACAAATGCTTGTTTTCTTGTATGTATGATGCCCCCCTAGGTGCTTGTATGCATCTGATCCAATATATTTTGTGCTGGCCCAGTCTGACACTGAATTCAAACAGCTTGTCAGTCATGGAACCCAACATGTGCGGTTAGTGGGCTCAGTATAAATAGCCACATAACTTGCATGAGGCAAACTCCCAGGAAAAGGCTTGAATAGCTTTTCAGGAGTTGGACCTCATTTAACAACAACTATTATAAAATGGGTATTGCTCAGTTCTGGCCCCCCATTGGTTAGAAACCCATCATATGGTACTGCAGTAAAATATGCAGTGCATACCCCTGCTAGAGAAGGACACAACAGTACATTAATTGCAGTTAGGGTGAAAAAAAGTCACCACTAAATCTTCCATTGGAAGTGTCACCTCAAGCTTTCATCCAGTGGTTTCAATACCTGCAACTGCACATGACTAGTACAGAGCTATAAACACCTATATCCTGCAGTACTATTGCCCTGTGACTCATCAGGCTTCAGTCCAATCAGGGGACATGTTAGGTAGCATGCCTTCATAGAAGTAAACCATGCAACACTACATCCAGAAGTGCCTTCGCTGAGCACCTGAGAGCAAGTGTAGGAGAGTGAGAGAAGGCAGGGAATGTAGCAGAAGTTAGAGCCAATGGCTAGGGTAGAGAAAAAAAGCCAGTGGCTGAAGACAGGGTAGTAGCGAGAGAAACAGCTGGAAGTTATTTTATAACTAAGAGTGGGCTGATGGGCAGGAGAGAGAAAGCTGGTTGGTGGGGGTGATAGAGTCAGCAGACAAGGAAACAAGAGAGAGACATAGGACAGAGCAGAGTGGTTACATGGAAACATAGAAAGCGACAGCAGAAGGGGACCTTAGTTTCAGATAAAGCAAAACAGTTACTTTGTAACCCATTTATTAGTGGAATAAGGCAATTCTATAGAGAGGGGGATTATGTTACTTAACATACATCATAGAAACATAGAAATATAGAATTTGACAGCAGATAAGGACCGCTTGGCCCACCCAGTCTGCCCATTTCCCTACCTGATAGATAAGCTGCAGATCCTAGTTAACCAGCAGCCTACTTCTTCCTACCCCCACCCCCTCGAATTGCCTTATGACTGTCCCATGCATGCTTGAATTCCACCACTGTTTTGACTCCACAACCTCCTCTGGAAGGCCGTTCCATACATCCACAACCTCTCGAGAAAAATACTTCCTTAAATTACCTCTGAGCCACTCCCTTCTATCTTCAAATTATGCCCCTTGTTCTTGCACACCTCTTTTTTGAAAGATGCGACCTCTTGACTTTGTTAATTCCCTTGAGGTACTTGAAAGTTTCTATCATGTCCCCCTCCTCCTTTCCTCGAGGCTATACATATTAAGCTCCTTAAGTCTCTTCATATGTCTCCGGTGCAGACCCTGCACCATTTTAGTTGCCTCCCTAGACAGCTTCCATCCTGTCTATGTCTTTGCAGAGACTGGTCTCCAGAACTGCACGCAGTACTCCAGATGTGGTCTCACCCAGCTGTCTGTACAGAGGATAATAACTTCTTGTTTTCTACTGGTGATGCCTCTCCCTATGCATCCCAGTATTCCCCCAGCCCTCTTTGCAGTCCTCTCACATTGCTTGCCCACCTTTGGGTCATCTGATATGACTAACCCCAGGTCCCTTTCCATTTTTGTTGTTGTTAGTATCTCACCCCCCATTGTGTACTCTTCCCATAGGTTTTTGTTTCCCAGGTGCATTACCTTGCACTTCTTAGCATTGAATCTAAGCTGCCATACATTTGACCATTCCTCTAACCTTGCCAAGTCCCTTCTCATCCATTCCACCCCACCTTGTGCATCAACTCTGGTGCAGATCTTTGTGTCATCTGAAAAGAGACATACTTTCCCTTCCAGTCCCTCTGCAATGTCGCTTATAAAGACATTGAAGAGGACAGGTCCTAATATTGAACCCTGCGGTACCCCACTACTAACTTTCCTTTTTTCAGAGTGGACTCCATTTACTATTACTCTCTGTGTCCTGTTCTCCAGCTAATTCTTTACCCAGGCTGTCATCTTGGGATCCACTCCCAGGCTGGCTAACTTGTATATTAATCTTTTGTGTGGGACTGTGTCAAATGCCTTGCTAAAGTCTAGGTAGGCCATGTCCACAGCCCCTTTCTGATCAACTACTTTGGTCACCCAGTCAAAGAAATCTATCAGATTTGTCTGGCATGACTTTCCCGCTGTGAATCCATGCTGCCTTGGGTCCTGTGCCCCTCTGGCCTCTAGATACTCAACAATTCTTTCCTTCTGAAGTGATTCCATCATTTTCCCTACCACTGAGGTTAAACTAACAGGTCTGTAGTTTCCTGCTTCTGCCTTGCTCCCACTTTTGTGAAGGGGAATCACATCTGCCCTCCTCCAGTCCTCAGGTACCACCTCATCCTCCCATGATTTGTTAAAGATGATAGTCAGTGGTGTCACTAGCTCTACCCTTAGTTCTTTTAGAATTCTGGGATGAATCCCATCAGGGCCCATTGCTTTGTCCACCTTCAGTTTTAAGAGCTCTTTCAGAACCCTTTCTTCTGTAAATGGGCTGATATCAACTTCTGTATCCAGAGTGTTTCTACTGTTTGTTTTAGGTACCTCCCCCTCTTCCTTTGTAAATACTGAGCAAAAATATTTATTTAGTATCTCTGCCTTTTCACAGTCACCTCTGCCCACCCTCCTCCCTTTTATTTATTAAGCCTCACTATCCTCCCTTGGTCTTCCTTCACTCCCTGATGTACCTATAAAAGGTTTTATCCCCCTTCTTAACTGAGTTGGCTATCTTTTCCTCGGTTTGGGCCTTTGCTGTCCTGACTGCCTTTCCAGCTTCCTTTTGGTTTAACTGATACAGTTCTCTGTCCTGTTCCTTCTGTGATTCCTTGTACTTCCTGAATGCTTTTTCTCTTGAACCTTCACTGCCACTTCCTTTGAGAACCATAGTGGTTTCTTATCTCGTTTCGTTTTGTTTATTTGCTTTACACAAAGGCTTGTTACCTCTGTGATGGCATTTTTTATTATTCCCCATTGTTCTTCCACCCCTCCTTCCTGCCCATTTGCTAGTGCATTCCTTAGGTACTCACCCATTTTGGCAAAGTCAGCCTCCTAAAATCCAATACCTTTGCCTTTGTGTGGCTTGACTCTATTGCTGTGTTTACTGTGAACCATACTGTTCGATGGTCGCTAGTTCCCAGATGGCTACCCACTTCTACATCTGTGATCCTCTCTTCATCTCCATTTGAGAGAACCAGGTCTAAGATTGCTCCCTCTCGAGTGGGCTCCAATACTATTTGTCTAAGGCATGCCCCTTGTAGGGCATCTAGAATAACCCCACTCTTAGAAGTGGTTGCTGCAACTGCATTCCAGTTAACATCTGGCATATTCAGATCACCTATCAGCAATATCTCCCTTTTATCTGCCATTATAAGTATACTTTCTATCATTTCCTTGTCCATTTCCTCCCTGAGAGGGGTCTGTATACAACCCCTGTGGGTTGTGGTGCTACTGTTCGCCTCCAAATTGACCCACAGTGCTTCTTCTCCTCCTGTTTACCCTTTTGTTCTGTTGCTTTGATTTCTCTCTTATGTAGAGCTACTCCTCCTCCTCTTTACCCTCCCTGTCCCTCCTGTAGATAGTGTATCCTGGTATGTTTACGCCCCAGTCATGGTTCTGTGTGTACCATGTTTCAGTGACTGCCACGATATCCAGATCTTCCTCCTCCATCAAGGCCACTAATTCAGGAAGCTTGTTACCCAGACTATGGGCATTGGTACTCATTGCTCTCCATTTTTTGATACCTTTACCTTCTGTAGCGGCATCCCCCACTGACCTTTCTACATTGCTCTTTTTCTCATTTAGTACCCTGTTTTGTAGGGATCGGCTGGGATTTTCCTGTTGCTTATCAGTGCCTTCCCCCTTGACTAGTTTAAAGGCTTGCCAATGAAGCATTTAAGCCAATTGCCCAAAAGACTTCTTCCCTTCCTGGACAGATGCAGACCATCCTGCCAGTATAGGCTGGTGTCCCTCCAGGTGGAACCCCAGTCCCCAATGAAGCCAAACCCCTGTGCTCCACACCATTTTTTCAACCATTTGTTAAACTGCATGGTGCAAAGTACCCTCGCCTCACCCATTCTACTGACAGGCAGCACCTCTGAGAAGGATACTGTGTGTGCTAGTTGTCTTAAGCCCCTCCCCAACTCTACAGAGTCCTTCTGCACTGCTCTAATCTCGTGACGAGCTAAGTCATTTGTCACTAGGTAGACAATGATGTCCAGCTCAGACTCCTGTGCAACTGTTCTCGTGATCCTAAGGATGCGCTTCCTGTCCCTGCAAGCCATGGCACCAGGCAGGCACCTTACTTCAGTTTTCCCTGCTCCTCCCAGTTCTATCCCCCTAATAATTGAGTCCCCCACCAGAAGCTGCTTTCTTTCCCTGTGGTGCCCTCTGCCTCCTTCCTGAGGGCCTCCCTTATGACAGTTGTCTGCACCCTCCTTAATCTCCTCTGCGGGTGCATCCATAGGGGAACTATGCTCCCCCAGAATGGTGTATGGATTGTGGAGTGGAACAACTGACTGGGTGTGTCTCTGTTCCACCATCCTCACCCTCCCTGAGCCCACTGTGGTCCAACTGCTATCGGGATGGTTGTAGTCCCTTGCCTTTCAGGCTCTGTACTGTAACCCACCCCTTGGTATAGTAACATAGCATAGTCCCACCTCTACAGTGCCTTATTCCTTGCTTACAGTCCCTTGTTCCTGACTCGCTTCTCAGCCTCAAAACACAGCTCCCATTTCTATTTGGAAGTGACCAGTTTCCTGGTGGGAGACACTATCATGTTTTACAATGAAAAATGTTGTTCTCACAGCTAATAACAATAAATAAATGTGTTATTTTCTGATACACAACCAACATCTTTAGTGCAGATAACAACCATGATGGAAAAATACAAGAATAATGACAAGGAGGTAATAAAGCATAGCACAATAAATAATATATAGGCTAGGTATGGATTGGTAATGGCAGGGGGTCATAATGTCGCATGATATTATGCCGCAAGGCAAAATAGCACTGCCAATACAGTGCGATATTGCCATGCAGCGTAACTCTTTTTTTCGGGGAGGATCTGCCCCACATCCCCATTATGGGGGCTGCACCTCCAGATCCCCATTAAAGATTCTCAACTCCAGGGTGTCCAACTCAGAAGCATAATCCATGAAAAAATGAAATGTCTGGGACTGGTAATCAAACTGTCCCAGACACAGCACCTGGGTTCCTGCTGCTGTGTCTCTGTCCAGTGAGCCACGGCAGCTGCTCGGTAGAACCCACTCCCAGCAGAGGTCTTATCCTCTGCCTGGGAATGTATGAAGGGTGCAATACAACATACAGCAATATATGCGGTATTGCACCATTCGCTGCCATGGATAGCTATAATGTCGTACACTATTAAGCATATGACATTACGACCCGGTAGGATTGGTAACCCTCTGCACATTCTGCATGTAACAGTTCATGGAACACTAGCAGAGAAACACACATAAGCATTAAGTCACAATAAAGGTGGCATCTAATGGGGAATTAATGCGTGGTTGGGGGTACCAGGCCGAAAGCCGAGTGCCTACAACCATCCAACCATGCATTAATTCCCCATTAGATGCCACGTTCGGAGAGGCTTAATGCACCTGTAATATGGCAAGTGCAAGGGAAGTATTGTTAGAATACAGTTTTGCTTACAACAAAATTCAACATCTGAAACACTGTAATTGTACGTCACAATCAATGGTGTACTTTGCTTATTTTCAAATAGTATGAAGGTCTAGCAATGTGTGTGTGCACCTTGCATGCTCCATATACATTTATGTTGTGTCGGCAAAATCACTAAACATGCCAACATAAAAGCGCATGTGAAACACAGAAAAAAATGTCCGTTTCTTTATTCTTAGCACTACTCTTACTGTTTTGTCCTTCGTTGTTCCATCGGGCGCTTATACATGACACTATTGCATTGTGGGAGAAATGTACATTTACCTGTCTCTTCATCTGTCCAGCACCACTAATGTCTCGTATCATGATGCTCTGCTGATCGGGTGCCTCTAATCACCATGATTACTAATTCTAAGATGAGAAAACATAAATTATTACTGCATTTTTGGACACTATCAAACTTTGTTGCTCGATCCTTAATCTAGCTTCTATTGCAGATTTTTGTGTGACTGTGAGGTCTCCCATGTGGGTAGGACATTTACAAGTATTCCGTTTCTGCGTGTTGCAATACAGACTTCAGCCACCTACAGATAACCGAGCACAGTACATTTTACATTTCTTCACTCACTTGTCTCTTTCCCTCTCTGTTAGTACGCACTCTCCCAATGGCTAGTGAGCATTACTAGGGGATTAATACCCGCTTGCCTTTGTGTCAGCTGTTGCATTTCAGCCAATAGCATACCTGTATTCTTGCACTCTGTTTCTTGCCATGTCACAAATGGTATTACCATCCTTATGAGATTCCTTGTGCACTTTTGGTTGACACTCCCAGATGTCTAAGCACAGCTACATACTATGTTGTAGTGTTCTCCTAGAGTTTCCCTTCCCATCAAAATTTAATTAAAGTGAATAAAGTTCCAGTGTTCCTTCTTGCAGCTGACCCCAAGAGGACGGTTGAGTTGATGATCAGTTTTCCTGCCTGGCTGGGACTGAGTCTCAGGATAGCTGGCAGTGAATGGACCTGTGCTGGGTACATCTGTATTACTCCTACACATCCATAACCGATGCACTCCCACGGTTCTGTTCTGTTTGACTGCACATCCTAGTTTCTGTGTACTGCATTCTGATTTTACTTACTATTGACTATATTTCAACATTCGATGTTTAACCACTTACTGTATTTTATGTTGTATTCTGTATCCCATGTGTGTCCCTCCCATTTTCCCTTCCCCTGGACCAATTGAAAATAGCTGCACTCAGCACCATCTGTCTTCTCCCACTCAAACATGTCTGAATAAAATAAAGCACACTGCAGTAACTCATCAGAACCGTCAGAGCTGTACTCTCAGAAACCTTTTGGCTGAGTTAGATTCCATTTAAATGACAACAGCATTAACTTCAATTAGTAAAGCCTTCCTAACAATACCTGTGTCTGATTGGATGATGAATGAATATATTCCAGGAAGTATGCTAGAAAACTGTCATTCAAGAGAACTCCATTGCCCAAATTACATGATTTCTTTAGAGCTAGAAAATGTTGACCAACCAAACACTTAGATGTATCTTTTGTATTGTGGGATCTATTTTAGGGGTCTGATGTGTCCTGTCACCACCCCTAGATCCCAAAAGTACCCAAACTAATAAGAAATTCTCCCAGCTAGAGGATCTGTTCTTTTCCACTTTCTCCATCAAATTCTGTGAGGAAATGGCATTATTGCTTTGTAAGGGATGGGGGTTGTGCTATTGCATACCTCTCTCTCTTATTTATTTATGACTTTGGTAACTGGGTAAATGCACTGATCCCAGGGACCGTTTCCAGGCAGGACTCAGGCCACTTACAATGGCACAGAGTTAAAAAATAAGCAACATTACATAGAAAGTAGTAGTTTAACCCTGATAAAAGTAGCTAAACAAAAAAGGTTATGATGGAACACTGTTATGCAATGGATGCAGTGATACATGGAGCCACAGGATCCGGGTGCAGAATACATAAGTCCGATATTCATATACATAGTAGACATACATAATACCTATGTTCGATGTACAGTAAGTTGTATAGGAAACCAGTGGTGAACATTTATGTTACTTGGATGGATATGAATTAGTCAGTAGGTGAGGGAGGGTGGGAGAGGTGGGGTTGCAAGGCATGAGACTCAGGTGAGCACTGGGCAGTCGAGCAAAGGAGAACTATCCAGGGAAGCAGTGGCAGGAGGAATTTTCCATGAGACAGTCTTTGAGGGGGGATTTGAACTGGCAGTGTGTGTCGATAGAGCGGCGCTCAGCAGGCAGTTTATTCCACAGTGTGGGGGCTGCCGTCGACAAGGCTCTACCAGCCCTATTGGTGGATACCCTGGGAAATGTCAGAGGAGGGGTGCTGTTCGAGCGGTGGCAGCTATGCAGAGCTCCAACTCTGAGGAGGGATGCAAGAGGAGATTACTGGCCAATGCAGATGGTGGAGTCAAGCATGAAGCAAAGGGCAAGGTTGAAATGGTCTTGCAGTGGGACTCATCCAAGAGAATTGTAAAGGGCGCAGTGGTGGATAGAGATGGGAATGTAAGACAAGTTGACAGGCGCTGTTGTAGGCAAAGGAGAGCTTAGCCATAAGGGTTGTGGATGTCCTAGCATAAATAGGGGAACAGTAGTCCAGTACAGGAAAAAAAGTACCCTGGATGATGGCAAGTCTGAAGTCAGGGGTGAGGTTTCTTTCTTTCCCTCTCTCCTCATGTGCCTCCCTCTTCCTCCCTACCCCTCTCCCTTCCCTTCTCTCTCCCTATCACCCACCCATCAAAGCCGACCTTAGCGTAGTATGAAATGTGAAACCACACTGGACCACAGGGACCCAAAGATGCTCACCTTGTCCAGTTAGTAACATCTTTTTTTTGCACTCCCACTCTCCATCCTCCCGTGACCCCAGTTCTTTCTGTTCCCTTATCCCTTCCCCCCTTGTCTTTGACCAGCATCCTGGGGCCCATCTTCATTCCATTGGTGGTCTCAGCAGGACACTGTGATCAGCAGCCACTGTATGTCTGCCACTGCCCATTTAGTCTTCTACTCCTCTACCTCCTCTCTTTTATTTATTTTTGTTGACCAGGTAACGTAAGCCCACTAGGCCTAGAAGTCCCTTTTTCAAGGGTGACTGGGGAAAGGGGGGATACAGATGGTAAGCAACTGAAATTGAACCAGATTAAGCTGTTGGTGGTATTTTTAGTGTATGGGAGAAATGTGGTCAGGACACTGGGGAAATTCCCCTACTCGGTTGCTGCAGGGTGGCCAGTAGGGGGACAGGTCATTGAAAGATGGCCGCACGAGGTGGACCATGGAAGGAGAAGGAGGACGTCAGCAGAGTGGGCGAGGAAGCCTCGACTCCTACTCAATGTAATTTGGAGGCTTCAGTTATGGCATTTGTTAAAGTGAATACAGATAAAGAACTACAGGAACCCAGATTAAATGTGGAAAATTCTATCGCAGAGGATAATGCTACAAATGTTCTAGCTTCCTTTCAATTTGTTTCATCCGTTGCTGTTATAGAGTCTCCCAGAGTGGGAGCATTGGTTGTTACAGAGGAATGCAACAGTCAACAGAATGTTGGCTCTAACCACGGGGATGTGATTATTTCGGCTGCTAACTCGGGGAATAGATCTATGAACGCTGGCGTTTCCGAGGAGCACATTTCCAAGATGTACCAGCAGGTCTTCAAGCCGGAAACTGATTTGCTGTGTAGCGAGAGTCTACAGGAGAAAGAGGAGTCCAGAGAGCGCTCAGGTACTGTGTCTTTTGAAATGTTTAGCAAAATGGAGCGCGATAATGGAATGCCGAATGATTTAACCGGTGTAATTGGCGCAGCTTCCTCGCAGCTCCCAGGAGCTTTACAAACCAATGCTGGCGTGGTAATAGAACTTTAACTTATGGGCGCTACGCTGAAGGCAAAGTTAGTGATACATCGGAAGGCGAAGCGTGGTCACTGAGAGCTGCATTGTAAAGTACATTCTGATAAAGCAATACAGCTCCCTTTAAATACTGAGCTGGCTGGCAGTAATATTGTTGTTAACAGCGAGTGCCAACAGCCAGTAGAGCTGCAAGGGTTTTTGAACATGGAGGAGTTTAAAGATACTAAGACTGCTTCCTTTACCCTTGCTTCAGAGTTTAATATGCAGGATGGTGCTCCGCTAGATAAAGTGACTGGTTTTGTGCTTAAACAAACAAATAAGGATGAGTCCTTATTAAACTCTAACATTGTTTATCAATCTGCTGATGGCTTGCAAACAGGGGCAACAGAGTTTTTTTTCCCAAAAGGGAAAATATTGGAAAATAAAAATGCTAAATTACAGTTACAGGATAAACAGGTGGATTTCCCACCGTTAAAGGGTGTTGATAAGAAGACTACTTGGTCACCAGAAAAAGCTTAGCGAGAGTCAGGATGGATTCAGGCTGATGCAGGAGTGTGGAAGCCTGACCCTACCTGGTCTCCGGAGTTATCCCTTTCACAACACTCCCCAGAATGGGCCCCGACAGAACGGCAGAAGAGAGGGCAGGGTATTGGAGAAAGTGTACCTACAGAGAAGGATGATTCAAGCATCCCCTGTAGTTCTAAGGGCACAGATAATATCCCTTCTACTAATCTGTTACAGAAGTCACAATTACGGGAACCCTTGCAGATTCCTGCAGCCAAGTGTATTGACCCCCCTCCTTCCCTGGGTTCGACCCAGAGGCCTTTGATGTCGGAGCTTTTTTCAAACTCACACAGAGAAGCTGCTCCCAGACGCAATGCAGTACGTTTAAGATATAAGGGGGGTTAGAAGTTAGGCCTGACAGGTATTATGTAGGGAAAACTCTGCTAAAAGATTCTTTGCATTTTTCTCCTCAGGATGTCTATGCCTTTATAAACATTTCTGGGGAAGATAATTACGATGTAAGTTTCCGTTCTCAGCAAGTACTAGACTTGTTCTGGATGAGGTACAATCAGGTTAAATTCTCCCCGATATGGACACCCTTTATTGTTATCCCTCTGTCCAAACCCTTAATTAGGTTTGTCACGGTTATGTTCCGTAATGAGGGAGTGTGGGTAGAGGATATAACTTACTGGTTGAAAAAAAGGTGTGAGGTTTTGAGTGAACCAGAACCCATTCTGGATACAGAGCTGTTTTGGACTGGTGGATGGAAGTACAAAATCAAACTGAGACAATCTGAGTCTGGGATAGAACACATACCAAACTCTTTCCTGTTAGGGAAGGACAGAGGTGTGTGTTTCTATAGTGGTCAGCCACGCGCATGCTATAAGTGTGGAGCTAGAACACATCTTTCCAGCGTGTGTGATCAGCCAAGATGTGACAACTGTGGGGAGGTGGGCCATTTAACTATGTTCTGTAACAATCAGTCTTGTTGTGACTTATGTGATTCCAAGGGTCATGTGTTTAAGGTTTGTCCTTGGGCTGCCCACAATACAGCATCTAGTTCTAGTTCTGAGGTTTATATTAAAAAAGCACAAGATGTTTCTGCACAGGTTACTCCCTGCTGGGTGCCCCCAGGGACAGCCCAGGCTAAAGTGCCCTGGTCAGGAAACCAGTAGAGCCCAAAGTGGCATCAAATGATTCAGTTACAGAAAAGGTTAAGAATAAGGAGGTATCTGTAAGCACTGCAGGGAAACAAGGGAAGACCTTTAATCAGGTTAACCTTATGAAAACTAATATGGGTCCCCCAAATAATTTAACTTCACCCCCAGTAGGCCATATAGAGGGGGTTACTAGAGAGGAAGATAGCCCAATTGTACTGAATGGCTCCTTATCAGTCGTTCCACAAAGAAGATCAACTAGGAATTTGCATACGAACCCCCCCCTTCAGTAACACCCATAGAAACAAACAATTCTTATACAGCTTTATTTTTCTCTTGGGGTGATATGGAATTAGAGGTAGAGGATTCTGATTCTCAAAAATCTACGCTATCATCTAGATCCCAGATATTAAACAACTATAAACATAAAAAAAAGAAAAAGAGGAAAAAATAAGGGTATAGATCTCTGGAAATGGGAATGAAGCTAACTTGGGGATCGTTAAATGTACACAGCTTATTGAATATAGGGAAAAGGCAAGTCCTTTTTCATTATGTTCATATGTTTCCCTTTGATGTATGTTTTGTGCAGGAGACTTGGATGTATTCCATTGAACAATCGGTAGCCTTTAAAAGAGAATGGATTTGGGGCCCATCATTTTGGTCCTTTGCAGAGGAGGCTGCAGACGGGGTGGGAATATTATTTAATTCCTATGCATTTCAGTTAGACAACTTAATTGACCTAATTCCTGGAAGAGCTTTAATAGTGGATGGGAACTGGTTGAGTCTACGCTTCCGTTTCATTAACATTTATAACCCACAAATGAAATCCAGTAGAGTTACTTGCTTGAAAATGCTACAACCATTTTTATTTACAACATCCAGAGCACTTTGGGGAGGAGACTTTAATTGCTCAATTCCTTCTCTCACTGAAAAAAGCACCACAAAGAAAGTATATTGTGATTCAAATGCCTTAAGTAAGATAATTAAGGATGCTAGTCTCATAATATGTCATGACTCATCAAAACCAGAAGCTGGTTTTTCATTTAAAAAGGGGAAATCTTACTCGTTGATAGATCATATGCTGATTTCTCCAAACATACAGATTGATTCCTTTAAAATAATTCCTTGTGAATTTTCAGACCATTCAGTTTTGTTAAGTTCCCTTATTCTTTCTGATAAACAAGAAAAACAACAAGTGAGATGGAAGTTGAACAACACATTATTAGATCTTCCCTTTATCCAATTAGGTGTTAAAAGCCTATTAAAAGCTAGATTATCTGTGGCCTTTTTATATTCTGATATAGGGGAATGGTGTCAAGAGACTAAAGCTGACCTAAGAAATTGGTTTAAAACTAACGGTCGAGAATGAAAAATGTGAATTTTTTACATTATTTAGGGTTAAGGCAGCAATTGCAAAGACTAATGACAATTGCTTATTCATCTAGGAGAGATTATTCAGATCAAATCTCTTCGTTAAAAGGGAAAATGAGAGAATTTCAGTACAATAGAAGTAAAACCATGCAAGCAATACTAATTAATGGAGTCAAAAAGTCACCCATAGGAGACCCCTTTGAGATGTGTAAATTTGTTAAGGATTCTATGAAATTGGAGGAGTTGAAGAAACCTGATGGTAGTCTGGCCAAATCTGTGAGCGAAATCCGGGAGGTGATTGTGGACTATTTTGGTTCATTAAGTTCCCATAAAACAATTTTTAAAAAAGATATTGCTGGTTACCTAAATCAGATAATTGTCCCAGTTAGTAAGGGTATAAACTCAGGGAAATGGGATCCGATCTCTCCAACAGAAATTTTGGAAGTTATCAGATCTCTTAAATCAAATATTTCACCAGGAATCGATGGCCTTTCAAATAACTTATATAAAAGTTTCCCTGAAGAATTTAATCAATGTTTGTGTCCATTATTCCAGTCTTTTTTAGATAATGAAGTAATTTTCCCCTCATTCACAGAAGGTTTACTGACTTATATATTTAAGTCAGGTGATAAGCAATATATTGCAAATTGGAGGCCAATTACGCTTTTAAACTCTGATTACAAAATTTTTGCTAGCATCCTAAATAACCATTTGAAAAAATTTGCAGGAGCTGTGATTTCCCAATATCAGTATTGTAATATGTCAGACAGAAAACTTCAGACAGCTTTGATGCTGATACGAGATGTGATAGACTATCATGCAGAAATGGGATTATCAGGTTGCCTGGTAGCAGCTGATTTAGATAAGGCATTTGACAGGGTTCATTTGCCATTTCTATTTGCTACACTGAAGCATTATGGGATCCTGCTACAATTGACAAATTTAATAGAAAGGTTATATAAAAGAATAATAGTTTTTCCCTTTGTTAAGGGCTGTAGGGTGGAGGGATTTCAATTAACCTCAGGGGTACGTCAGGGGTGTCCACTCAGCCCTCTACTTTATACTTTTGCAATTGATCCTTTCTTAAAAAAAGTATTAGCTGCTCCAGAATGGAAGGGGGTTAATTTTAATAATGATAGAAATTCGCATTTAACAATACAGGCTTATGCTGATGACCTGGTAGTTTATCTGAGAATAGCGTATCCATTCCCCTTTTTATAGCAGCCTTTGAGGATTATGCAAAAGTTTCAAACGCAAAACTTAATATAAAGAAAACAAAAGGACTTTTCATCGGTGCAAATAGATTTGTGGAGGAATGGCATGAGGGAATTCATATTTCGAGGATTCTGCTTAGAATTTTAGGGATTAAATTTAGTTCTCAGAATATTCCTAGGGAAAATTGGGAAGAGGTTATTGGGAAAATTGAGAGAAAGGTGGGCAGATGGAAACAGTGGAGATTACCCAAAATAAAGAGAGTTCACATAATTAAACAGTTTCTACTTCCAATTTTACAGTTTGTAGCAATGATCTTACCCTTACCAGTAGTTCTAGAAGCCAAAATCTACAGTATATTTTTCCAGATGCTTTTGGGCAGCCGATTAAACCCTGTTAAAATGTGCTTCACTTATTTACGGAAGAATAAGGGTGGCCTAGGGATGATAGATCCAGTGGTTTATGCTCATGTATTCTTTATTTCTAATTCAATAAAAGAAGGTCTTTTAGCTGAGTTAAAGTCAGAAGCTTCTTGGAACCTAAAAGTGATGGGGAAATATTACAGAGACTGGGTTATAACTGCTCCAAAACTTAATCGACATTTATATGTTGTGGAGCATTTTAAGTCTGTAGCTCAGAAGTTGTTCAAATGGAAAATACAGAAACAGATGGTATTGTCATTTAATACAAGGCAATTGTATCATCACTTAATGACGACATTATATCCCCAAGAGCCAGAATTTAAGTTTTGTCCATTGGTCCTGAATCCCAGGGTGTTGGCACAACTTAACAACCCAAGGATGCCAAGTAATCAGTGGGAAACACAATGGTTAATTTTTTACGGAAAGTTAAATGTAAGAGGGAATGCGAAGTATAAGGTGTTACAAGAAAGGCTATGTCCCCATTTAGAATGCATTAATACAGAGGAGACTACGGAGCATTTTCTATTAAACTGTTCTTATGCTTCAGGTTTATGGGTATATTTAGCAAAGTTATGGGACTTCAAGTGGATGTTTAACATGTCATATGAATTTCTGATCTTTGGATGTGGCACAACTATCCAGTTAGGGTTTCACGAACAGACCCTAGCCTTATTTTTAGGTTGTCTGAGATACTACCTATGGCAAGCAAGAATTCAGTGGGTGCTATACCAAAGGAGATTGTCTTATTCTTGTGTAAGTAATTTAATTGTAAAAAAGTTAGAGAACATTTATATTCAGGATGCTAATAGAGTTAAGACAGAAACTTTAAGAAAATGGTGGAAAGGATTTTTACACTTTATTAAATATAAGTAGGACGAGTGTAAGGAAATCATAAGCCTTGTAGTAAAAGTTGCAGGAGATTGGGAAGAGGAAGCACTTGGTTTATGATTTATCATTGGTATCGGAGATTTATTTCATGTTGTATTGTATTTAATGGTTGTAAAATTTTATTTTTCTTCTCCCTTTTCTTTGGATTTTTGTTTAAATTCTGATTTTCTGTGAACAAGTGAAGATGTATATGTTTATCTTACTAATAAAACACCCCTAATCTTTTTCAATAAGTGCCATGGGATCTTTAGCATCCACCTGAACTATCACCAGTCCAGGCAGATGGGACCTTGGTTTAACGTCTCATCCGAAAGACAACACCTCTGAAGTGCAGCACCCCCCTCATGCTGTACTACAGTGTCAGCATTGAGATATTAACCCAAATGCCAGATGTGGGAACTGAACCCACAGCCCTCGGATCTCCCAGCCTCAGTGGTGAGTGTGCTATCTAATGAGCCGCTAACACTTAGGCATCCCCCTCACTATATGGATCTAGCTTTCTACTAATTATACCCAATCTAAGAGCTCTATCTATTGCACCCTGTATATTCCTTGTAACTTGTATTTATTATTCCCTTCATACAGTACAGAGAATCTCATGGATATTTTTGTACATATATATTTATATACCAAGAATTAGTACTGTTATCCATCTGAATTTTATACATTATTCTGTGTTCAGTTTATATTGTATTATGACTTGTATTATGATTCTGCTGTGTATAACCCTTCTATGCTTGATTATGTATCTATGTCCCGGTGCACCTTGAAAATGAGGTTTGCTCAACAGGTGTTCGCCTGGTTAAATAAAGATTTTGATTAATTGATTTGGTTTTCTGTCTAGTTTACTCATGAATTTGCTAGCCTCCCGTGTGTTTGTTCTCATTTCTTAGAGACTACATTCTAGTTCAAGAAGCGTGCAAAAAGAAAAAGATTCAGACAACTGCTTTCTAAACTGAATAGGGAAATGTTGAGAGGGAACTGCTGGGTTAATCATGTTTCTTGGGGATGGGGCTAATAAGCTGTGATACGGAGCCACCGTGACAGAACGTTCACACTGGGACCCAAAGTCACTCAGCTAGCCTTCTCCCTGTTTAAGTGAACTAACTGCACAATCATGTTATTCAACTTCAAGGAATACATCATTGTTCTGCTAAGGTAACAGTTGTCTGACACTCCCAGGGGTTTGCTGCTAAATAACAACGTGATCCCTCCGTATTTCTATATGAAAGCTTGCCTTTTCATGCAAATGAGTGTATGCAAATGAGTTGCAATATTGTACAGTGCTGTTATTATAAAAAAACCTTTGCTTCATAGAAGTCAGTTCATGTGTTGATCCTGGTTCTCGGGGATTCAGGTTGCCAAGCTGTATAACAAAAATCATGAATGTTTATTTGATTTTCTTCATGTTATTTACTTTCTCCCCGTGTAGGTATCGGCATGATATTCCTCATCTTACATGCAGAGTGCATGCTATTAAATTATTTTATTTAATGATGTACAATACTTGCACTTTATATTAATAATTCATACAGCATGCACTTGTGCTTTACAGATGTGTATACAGATGTTGTCCTGATTGAGTCCGGGGGAGACGTTAAGAAGCCGGGAGAGTCTCTGAAACTGAGCTGCAAAGGCTCTGGGTATGACTTTAGCAACTACGACATGAACTGGGTTCAGCAGGCTCTGGGGGAAGGACTGCAATGGGTAGCCTACATCAGTCACCCTAGTGGAAGCACTCAATACTATGCAGTGAGTGTCAAGGGTCGCTTCACCATTTCCTGGGCCAACTCCAAGGCTGAAGCGTATTTACAAATGAACAATCTGCGAGCCGAGGACACCGCCCTCTATTACTGTGCAAGAGAGACACGGTGCTTAAAAACTGAACAGCATCATACAAAAACCTCTGCCTGCAACCCAATGGTCTCTGACAGGGTTCGCACAGCTGGACGGGGATCTCGAGGGTTTCGAGGCTCCATGGGATGAAGGAAGGTTGGAGGATGGTTCCGGTTCAGATCCTGCCACAGATTGGTTCCAAGCATGCATGATGAGGACAATATGTGCTGTTCTCTCTGTTGATTACTGGGTACATCACTGGACCTAGTTCAGAGGCAACATTAAATCCTCTCCTATGAACATGATTATTGCTTGAGCTGACTCGCACTGTCCAAGAACAAGCATTTGTCAATGCCAAATGTTTGCTTGCTGGCACTGGCACTGGTAGTGTAGAAGTTACAGAGCTGCATAATAGGAATGGCAGTGAAGTATTGAACTGAAGCCAACACCACCATCACCCTGCAGAGAGTGACAGGCATTGGGGTGTGCCTTTGGGTCATCAGGCACAACGGCCACGCCATTTCACCACACTCTACCTTGCAGACACTGACAAGCGTCAAGGTGTGCCTTTGTGTCTTTGGTCCTTATGCACACCCCATTCCATCAGGAAATATGGTGAGGTGGGTGAGGTATAGGAGAATGGGGTGAAGTTCGGGCCTGAAGATTCCGAGGCACACCGTGATGCCTCTCACTGGCTGCAGGGTGTGGGTGGAGGTGGAATGGTATGAGCATGACAGGCAAGAATCCCAAGTCACACCCCTGATGCCTGTCATACTCTACAGAGTGGGGTGTTATGGTCAGAAACCCTAACGCCTCAGGCATTCGTTGGTATTTTTGCTCCAAATTTTCAACATTTGTTTTTTGTGACCCCCACCTCATGAACAGTGGCAATATCAGTTTGTTAGCTGAAAACTGCTTTTGCACAGTGACTATGGCATTTGGCACCACAGGTGCAAAAACACATTCCAAACAGGATGTGAAAAATGACAGCAGTACTGTTCATGGGGAGGTATAAAAAATGGCAATGTTGAAAATCTGCTGTGAAAATCTTAAAAAAAATGGTGAAGTCACTAGTGTGCGTAAAAACTGTGCAACACACATCCACAATGTAACTAGTTTGGGAATTTTTTTACAGCAGATTGCTAACACAGGCATTTTGGCACCTCCGATCATGAACAGTGTCAGTGTGATTTTCTTTATCTCTCCCGAACAATGATTTCCCACAGTGACCATGCATCTCTGCACTGAAAGTGTGAAAACACATTTCAGCCATGTTGTGGAAAATGACAGCTGTACTGTTCATAAGGAGGTGTGGAAAAATGCCATTGGTGGAAATCTGGACTGAAAATATTACAAATTCATGAACCTCAAGGGTATGCGTGGAAACTGCGCAATGCTCACTCGTAACACAGTCATTTTATGGAGTTTTGTCACCAAATTTTCAACATAGCCATTTTAAGACCTCTGTTCATGACCAGTGTCACTGTGATTTTCTTAATCCGTCCCAAACATTGTTTTCGCAAACCAACTGTTCCATTGTGCACTACATGTGTGGAAACACATTTTGGGAGAGATGTGAAAAATGGTAGCTGCACTGCTCATAAGGAAGTGCTGTAAAATGGCACTGTTGAAAATCTGGTGTGCAAATATTACAAATTCGCAAACTTGCCAGCGTGTGTAGGAACTGCGCAATGTGCACTCCTAAAACAGTCATTTTGGGAAATATTTTCACCAAATTTTCAACATAGCCATTGTAACACCTTTGCTCATGAACAGTGTCACTGTGATTTTCTTAATGTGTCCGGTACATTGATTTTGCAAACCGAGTGTGCCATTGTGCACCACATGGGCGGAAACACATTTTGGGTGAGATGTGAAAAATGACAGCTGTACTGCTCATAAGGAGGTGTGGTAAAATGGCAATGTTGAAAATCTGGAGTGAAAATATTGAAAATTTGTGAACTTACGAGCGTGCATAGGAACTCTGCAATGCACACCCGTAAAACAGTCACTTTTAGGAATCTTTTCACCAAATTTTTAAAATAGCCATTTTAAGACCTCTGCTCATGAACAGTATCACTGTAATTTTCTTAATGTGTCCTGTACATTGATTTCACACACTGACTGCACCATTGTGCACAGGGTAAGGCTTGTCTGTTTGCAGATGACATGAAGATCTGCAACAGAGTAGATGATCCAGATGGGGTGGGCAGAATGAGAAAAGATTTGGATAAACTAGCAAAATGGTCTGAAGAGTGGCAACTGGGGTTAATGCAAAGAAGTGCAAGATCATGCACATAGGGAAGAGAAGCCCTGAAGCCACCTATAGGCTGGGAGGGGAGTTGCTAGCAGTCACAAAGGAAGAAAGAGACTTGTGCATCATCATCACTGATGACCCGAAATCATCCAAGCAGACCTCTAAAGCAGTAGGTAAGGCTAGGGGGGTGTTAGGCTGTATAAGTAGGGGTATCACAAGTCGTAAGAGGGAGATGATAATTCCTCTTTACAAGACACTGGTTAGGCCCCATCTGGAGTATTGCATGCAGAATTGGAGGCCACAACTTCACAAGGACGTGAACCAAATTGAGGCAGTCCAGAGAAGGGCAACCAAAATGGGACAGGGACTGCATCAGAAGACATATGAGGACAGATTAACAGAGCTCAATATGTATACCCTTGAGCAAAGGAGGAAGAGAGGTGATATGATCAAGGCATTCAAACACCTTAAGGACATTAACACAGAAACATAGAATTTGATGGCAGATAAGGACCGCTTGGCCCATCCAGTCTGCCCTTTCCCTACCTGATGGATAAGCTGCAGATCCTAGTTAACCAGCAGCCTACTTCTTCCTACCCCCACCCCCTAGAATTGCTTTATGACTATCCCATGCATGTTTCAATTCCACCACTGTTTTTGACTCCACAACCTCCTCTGGAAGGCCATTCCATACATTCAAACCTTCTGAGAAAAACTCCTCAATTACCTCTGAGCCATCCCTTCTATCTTCAGATTGTGCCCCTTGTTCTTGCATGCCTCTTTTTGAAAGATGCTACCTCTTGGACTTTGTTGATTCCTTGAGGTACTTTAAAGTTTCTATCATGTCCACTCTCCCTCCTTCCTTGAGGCTATACACAATAAGCTCCTTAAGTCTCTCTTCATATGTCTTCCTGTGCAGACCCTGCACCATTTTAGTTGCCCTCCTCTGGACAGCTTCCATCCTGTCTATGTTTTTGTGGAGATTGGGTCTCCAGAACTGCACGCAGTACTCCAGATGGGGTCTGACCAGCTGTCTGTACAGAGGGATAATAACTTCCTGTTTTCTACTGGTGATGCCTCTCCCTATGCATCCCAGTATTCCCCTAGCCCTCCTTTCTGCCCTCTCACATTGCTTGCCCATCTTTAGGTCATCTGATATGACTACCCCCAGGTCCCTCTCCATTTTTGTTGTTGTTAGTATCTCACCCCCCACTGTGTACTCTTCCCCTGGGTTTTTTGTTTCCCAGGTGCATTACTTTGCACTTCTTAGCATTGAATCTAAGCTGCCATACATTTGACCATTCCTCTAACCTTGCCAAGTCCCTTCTCATCCACTCCACTTTGTGCAACAACTCTGTTGCAGATCTTTGTGTCATCTGCAAAGAGACATACTTTTCCTTCCAGTCCCTCTGCAATGTCACTTATAAAGACATTGAAGAGGACTGGTCCTAATACTGAACCCCATTACTAACCCCCCTTTTTTCAGAGTGGACTCCATTTACTATTACTCTCTGTGTCCTATTCTCCAGCCAATTCCTTACCCAGAATTAACAAGGTGAAAGAGTCTAACATGTTTAAATATAAGAAAATAGCAGGACAAGAAGACACAGCATGAGATTAGAGGGGCCGATTAAGGGAATGTGAGGAAATTCTTTTTCACAGAAAGGGCAGTGGATGCATGGAATGGCTTACCACAAGAAGTGATGGCTATGAATACAGTGCAGGGCTTCAAACAGGCATGGGATAGGCATAAGGGAGCAATACAAATGACTATGAATAGATAGGCCATTTACAGAGCAAAGGCGATGGCACATTTATAAGGTAGAAAAAGAAATGGTCAGACTGGATGGGCCTTGCGGTCCTTATCTGCCGTCAACTTCTATGTTTCTATGTTTCTACATGGGCGGAAACACATTTTGGGTGAGATTTGAAAAATGACTGCTGTACTGCTTATAAAGAAAAATGAAAATTTGGTGCAGAAATTCCTAAAAATGACTGTTTTATGAGTGTGCGTTGCGCAGTTCCTACGCAAGCTCGTAAGTTTGCGAAATTTCAATATTTTCACTCCAGATTTTCAACATTGCAATTTTACCATACCTTCTTATGAGTAGTACAGCAGTCATTTTTCACATCTAACTCAAAACGTGTTTCCGCCCATGTAGCGCACAAAGTCACAGTCAATGTGCAAAATCAATGTATGGGACACATTAAGAAACTCACAGTGATACTTTTCATGAGCAGATGTCTTAAAATGGCTGTGTTGAAAATTTGGTGAAAAAATTCCTAAAAATGACTGTTTTATGAGCTTGTGTTGCGCAGTTCCTACGTACGCTCGTAAGTTTGCGAGTTCTCAATATTTTCATTCCAGATTTTCAACATTGCCATTTTACCACACCTCCTCATGAGCAGTGTAGCTGTCATTTTTCACAACCTGCCCAAAACATGTTTCCACCCATATCGTGCACAGTGGTGCAGTCGGTGTGCGAACTCAATGTATGTGATACAGTAAAAAAAATCACAATGACACTGTTCATGAGCAGAGGTCTTAAAATGGCTGTGTTGAAAATTTGATGAAAAAATTCCTAAAAATTACTGTTTACCAAGTGTTCATTGCGCAGCTCCTATGCGCGCTTGTAAGTTTGTGACTTTTCAATATTTTCACTCCACATTTTCAACATTATCATTTTACCACACCTTCTTATGAGCAGTGCAGCTGTCATTTTTCACATCTTGCCCAAAACGTGTTTCCACCCATGTAGCGCACAATGGCACAGTCAGTGTGTGAACTCAGTGTATGGGACACATTAAGAAAATCACAGTGTCACTGTTCATGAGCAGAGGTCTTAAAATGGCTATGTTGAAAATTTGGTGAAACAGTTCCTAAAAATAACTGTTTTATGAGCGTGCTTTGCACAGTTCCCACGCATGCTCGTAGGTTTGCAAATTTTCAATATTTCCACTCCAGATTTTCAACATCGGCATTTTACCACACCTCCTCATGAGCAGTACAGCTGTCATTTTTCACATCCTGCCCAAAACGTGTTTCCGCCCATGTAGCGCACAATGACGCAGTCGGTGTGCGAACTCAGTGTATGGGACACATTAAGAAAATCACCATGTCACTGTTCATGAGCAGAGATCTTAAAATGGCTATGTTGAAAATTTGGTGAACAAATTCCTAAAAAAAACTGTTTTACGAGTGTGCGTTGCGCAGTTCTTACGCACGCTCATAGGTTTGCGAATTTTCAATATTTCCACTCCAGATTTTCAACATTGCCATTTTACCACACTTCCTTATGATCAGTACAGCTGCCATTTTTCACATCCTGCCCAAAACATGTTTCTGCCTATGTAGCGCACAATGGGGGTAACAAAAAGGTCATGCCGAAAATTTATTGTGCAAATACCAGCAATCACACAGGGCATTAGGGTAAAGCACCATACGTGCCAAACACCACTGCAAATACCTGCAAGCGAACACTCGGCATTGACAAATGCTTGTTTGTTAAGTGTGCATCACTGCTGAATGTTTGCTTGCTGGCATTGGTATTACTACTGCAGGAGTTACTGAGATGCATAGTCAGAGTGGCAGTGAGATATTGAAGTGACAGTGATGTGACCTGTACCTTGTTGAGAATGACATTGATGCAGGTGTGTCTTGGTGTGAAGCGGGGTACTGGTCCTCTTCAATGTCTTTATACGTGACATTGCAGAGGGACTGGAAGGAAAAGTATGCCTCTTTGCAGATGACACAAGGATCTGCAACAGAGTTGATGCACAAGGTGGGGTGGAAAGGATGATAAGGGACTTGGCAACATTAGAGGAATGGTCAAATGTATGGCAGCTTAGATTCAATGCTAAGAAGTGCAAGGTAATGCACCTGGGAAACAAAAACCCAGGGGAAGAGTACACAATGGGGGGTGAGATACTAACAACAACAAAAATGGAAAGGGACCTGGGGGTAGTCATATCAGATGACCTAAAGGTGGGCAAGCAATGTGAGAGGGCAGCAAGGAGGGCTGGGGGGGGATACTGGGATGCATAGGGAGAGGCATCACCAGTAGAAAACAGGAAGTTATTATCCCTCTGTACAGACAGCTGGTGAGACCCCATCTGGAGTACTGTGTGCAGTTCTGGAGACCCAATCTCCGCAAAGACATAGACAGGATGGAAGCTGTCCAGAGGAGGGCAACTAAAATGGTGCAAGGTCTGCACTGGAAGACATATGAAGAGAGACTTAAGGAGCTTAATATGTATAGCCTCGAGGAAAGGAGGGAGAGGGGGGACATGATAGAAACTTTCAAGTACCTCAAGGGAATCAACAAAGTCCAAGAGATTAGCTTCTTTCAAAAAAAGAGGAGTGCAAGAACAAGAGGGCACAATTTGAAGCTGGGGGTGCTCAGAGGTAATTTAAGGAAGTATTTTTTCACAGAGAGGGTTGTGGATGCATGGAACGGCCTTCCAGAGGAGGTTGTGGAGTCAAAAACAGTGGTGGAATTCAAGCATGCATGGGACAGTCATAAGGCAATTCTAGGGGTTGGGGGTAGGAAGAAGTAGGCTACTGGTTAACTAGGATCTGCAGCTTATCCATTAGGTAGGGAAATGGGCAGACTGGGTGGGCCAAGTGGTCCTTATCTGCCATCAAATTCTATGTTTCTATGTATTCTTGGAGGGACTGGTCACCCTCCTAGTTACCAAAGTGGTGCTCTAAACAAAACAAACAAACCTCTACTGTACTTCAGAACTCCCAGACATAGAACCTCTAAGATATGGTTGTAAGAACTGTGATAATTTAGCAAAGAAGGTTTTTTTTTTTTTTACAAATTTATTTACCTAGGGTAACACAGCAAAGATGCAGCATGTCAGTTCCATTGGGGGTTCTGTTGCTACTTATTTCCACAGCTGTGTGAGATGGAGTGCTCAGAGGTTGACAAGCTGCCCAGGGTCTCACAATCAGTAGTTGGCTGTAGCAGGATTTGAACCCTTGCTCTCCAAGTCACTAAAATGTTGCGCTAAACAAAGCAAGCAAAGTTGTACTGTGTTTTGGAATTCACAGGCACACAACCTGTAAGATATGCTTGTGAGAAGTGAGACCCAGATGCAAATGATTTGATACCTTTTAATGGATGCTCAAACAAAGACAAAGAAATACACAAGTGGCTGCTTCCAAAGGTTACTTTTGAAAGGTTTCAGAATCACTTACTATGCTATATAATCAAAAAGCATGCTGTCCCAAAGCTGTGTAATTCATTTGTCCTCACTGCCATGAATGTTCACGATACAATATAACAAGCATCTGTCAATGCCGAATGTTTGCTTGCTGGCATTAGCCTTGGAAGTGCAAGAGTTTGACAGATGCAGAATAGTAATGGCAGTGAAGTACTGAAGTGATGCCAACCCCACTCCCACCCTACAGAGATAGACAGGCATTGGGGTGTGCCTTTGGGTCATCGCCCATAATGCTCACACCATTTCACCTCACCCTACCCTGCCAACACTGACAAGTGTTGAGGTGTGCCTTGGGGTGTTCGGGCTTTACAGTCACCCCATTCCATAAGGAAATACACTGAAATGTGTGCAGTATAGGAGAATGGGGTGTACATAGGGACCAAACAGTCCATGGCACACCTCGATGCCTGTCACTGGGTGCAGGGCTGGGGTTGGGGTGGAACGGCGTGAGCATTACTGTTAAAAATCTCAGGTCACACCACTGACACCTGTCAGTCCCTACAGGGTAGGGTGTTATGGTCAGAAACCCTAATGCCCTAGGTGTTTCATGGCATTTTTACTCCAAGTTTTCAACATGGGCTTTTTGTGACTGCACCACATTAACAGTGACAGTATCAGTTCATTAGCCAAAAGGTGATTTTGCACAGTGACTGCGCCATTTGGCACCAGAGGTCTGAAAACACGTCTCAAATAGGATGTGAAAAATGACAGCTGTACTGTTCATGAGGAGGTTTAAAAATGATAATATTGAAAATCTGGAGTGAAAATATAAAAAAAATTGGTGAAGTCACGAGTGCGCTTAGAAACTGAAGAACACACAGCCATAATGCAATTGTTTTGGGGATTTTTTACACCAGATTTTCAACATAGGCATTGTGGGACCTCCGCTCATGAACAGTGGCACTGTAATTTTCTTAATCTGTCTCAAACGTTGACTTCACACAGCAATCATGCCCATTGTGTGCCATGGGTGTGAAAACAGCAACTTTTGCAACAGGTGGTTTTATGTCTGAGTTCTCAAGTGCAGAACAGGTTTGTTTGCTTAGTTTAGAGTATCACTTTCATAACAAGGAGATCAAGGGATCAAATCCTGCTAGAGCCAACTACTCACTGTGTTACCCTGGGCAAATAGTTTAACATCTGAGCACTCCATGTCACACAACTGTCAAAACAGGTAGTAACAGGACTCCCACTGGCATGGAGGTGTTGCATCTCAGCTGTGTTACCCTAGGTAAATAAACCTGAAAAAAAAACAAACTTCTGTACTAAATTACCTCAGTTATCACATGCATATCTTACATGTTTTATGTCTGTGAGTTCTGTAATACAGTACCGATTCCTTTGCTTTGTTTAGAACACCACTTTGATAACTAGAACAAGCATTCAAACTTGATGGAGCCAACTAGTCACTGTGTGACGCTGGGCAAATTATTTAACCTCTGAGCACTCCATCTTACATAGCTGTGGAAATAAGTAGCAACAGGACCCCAATGGAACTGAGATGCTACATCTTAGCTGTGTTATCCTGCGTGAAATAAACTTGTAAGAAATAAATAAAACCTTCAGCACTAAATAATTACAGTTCTTATGAGCATATCTTGCAGGTTTATGTCTGTGAATTCTCAAGTACAACACAGGGTTGTTTGCTTTGTTTAAAGCACCACATTGGTAACTAGGAAATCAGGGGATCAAATCCTGCTAGAGCCAACTAGTCACTGTGAGCCCCTGGGCAAGTTGATTAACCTCTGAGCACTCCATCCCACACAGCTGAGGAGGATAGGTAGCAACAGGACCCCACTGGAAGCAGGGGTGTCATGCAGTCAGAAATTTTGAGAGGCACAAAATCCAAACCTCTCTAGTGGGGTTTAAAGCATGGTCCCCAGGAAAATTTTTGAAAATATGAAGTCAGCAGGCAATTACGCTGTTCCCCAACAAGCTAAATGCCATAATAAAGATAAGACTAGAGCAGTGATAAATTGTTCTCATTCTTTGTCCAGTCTGTGACCATCTGTATTTGAAAGAAATTTGTGAAGAAGTGAACTTGTTTATTTTGTGTGTCTTTTATCATATATCGAATCAGATAACTACTTAGTTCACTTCTAGCTTATTCACCAACTGCTAAATGACAGAAATGCACTACTGAATTTTGATATAATTACAGTTGTCTACTATAAATGTTATACCTGAAAAATAATGATACATGTCATCTGTTCTTGCTGTTTTTTTATTTATTTAAAATTTGGTAATCAGGCAAAAGCAGACCGAACAGTAGCTCGTTTCCAGGTTCGACGATGGGAAGGGTAACATATGAGTATACAGTTATTCAAAACAAAAAGGTTCACAATATACAACTCCAGTCAGAGTAAGGTAAGTCAGAATACCACGATAATCACAGTACAGATACAGATTGAAAACAAAAACAAAAATTCAGGAGTAGGACAGACAGGTAACTATAGGGTTGAAAGAACCTGTAATTGTTCACGGTTTAATATTTTACTATGCTACTTACATAAGTTAAAACACATTTGTTCCCATAGATGCCATATAGCATTGGAATCATCCATTGCTAGATCTGACCCAAAATGTCCACCATGAGCAAATGAGTTAAAACAATCAGTCAGTTTATAACTGATTAGCAGGTGAGGAGGGCATGGTAAACAGTATAAACATGATAAAACAAGGTCTTTGACACCATCCCACATAAAAGGCTGTTTAACAAGATAGGTTGTCTGGGCATGTGGCACAAGGTGGGGAAACTGGGTTATGGACCAGAAGAAGATGGTGGTGGTAAGAGTGTGCGTGATCAGCGGTATTCCACAGGATCAGTCACTGGGCCAGTTCTGTTTAATGTCTTCATTAGTGATGCTGTTGCTGGGCTGGCAGGATAGGTCTGCCTGTTTGCAGATGACACCAAGATATGCAACACTGTGGATTCTCCAGATGGAGTGGAGAATGAGGATGGACCTGGGGAAACTTGAACATGTTCTGAGTAGTGACAACTGGAGTTCAGTTCTGTGGATACTCTAGATGGAGTGGAGAATGAGGATGGACCTGGGAAACTTGAACATGTTCTGAGTAGTGACAACTGGAGTTCAGTTCCAAGAGTGCAAAATAATGCACATAGGATGGGAGAACCTTGGGAGAACTACAGGATGGGGAGTTGCTGACACTGTTGAAGGGCGGGCAGGAAAGGTCTGCCTGTTAGCAGTCGCAGTCGACTCCATACTACTTATTATTACTAATAATACTCCAACAACGCTGGGGGACCCAATCAAAGTAAAACAAAATTCAAAAGCACACCACTGCAGGTTTTCCAAACAGAGCAAGCATAAGAAAAAGCATAATAATAAGGATGTGCAGTACTACTAGTATTGCTTTGGGGATAACCCACTACAAGTCCAAAACTGACACTCCATTTAAGAGCACACAATATCATGCTGTCACAATAGGACACGTCTAGTTAAAACAAGCATTTGTCAATGTAGAATGTTCACTTGCAGGTATTTACAGTGGTGTTTGGCATGTATGGTGCTTTACCCTAATGCCCCAGATTGCTGGTATTTGCATAATAAACTGCAGCATGATTTTATTGTTACCCCATTGTGCGCTTACAGAGGCGAAACATCGCTTTGGGCAGGATGAAAAAATGACAGCTGTACTGCCCATAAGGAAGTGTGGTAAAATGGCAATGTTGAAAATCTGGAGTGGAAATATTGAAAATTAGCAAACGTCGAGCGTGCATAGCAAACTGCGCAATGCATGCTTGTAAAACAGTCATTGTTAGGAATTTTTTCACCAAATTGTCAACATTGGCATTTTAAAACCTCTGCTAATGAACAGTGTCACTGTGATTGTCTTCCTGTGTGCCATACATTGATTTTGCACACCCGACTGTGCCATTGTGCGCTACATGGGTGGAAACACGTTATGGGCAGGATGTGAAAAATGACAGCTGTACTGCTCATGAGGAGGTGTGGTAAAATGGCAATGTTGAAAATCTCAGTATGAAAATATTGAAAATTTGCAAACTACGGCGTGCATTAGGAACATAGCATGCGCTATGCAACAGAGTAGTTTAAGGAATTTGTTCACCTGATTTTCAACATAGCCATTTTAAGATCTCTGCTCATGAACAGTGACACTGTAATTTTCTTAATGTGTCCCATACACTGAGTTCACACAGTGACTGTGCCATTGTGCGCATATGGGCGGAAACACGCTTTTGGGCAAGATGAAAAATGACAGCTGCACTGCTCATAAGGAGGTGTGGTAAAATGGCAATGTTAAAATGTGGAGTGAAAATATTAAAAATTCTCAAACTTACGAGCGTACATAGGAACTGTGCAATGAACACTAGTAAAACAGTCATTTTTAGGAATTTTTTCACCAAATTTCCAACATAGCCATTTTAAGATCTCTGCTCATGAACAGTGACACTGTGGTTTTCTTAATGTGTCCCATACACTGAGTTCACACAGCAACTGTGCTATTGTGCGCTACATGGGCGAAAACATGTTTTGGACAGGATGTGGAAAATAACAGCTGTACTGCTCATGAGAAGCTGTGATAAAATGCCAATGTTGAAAATCTGGAGTGAAAATATTGAAAATTCACAAACTTATGAGCGTGAGTAGGAACTGCGCAACGCAGACTCGTAAAACAGTCATTTTAAGGAATTTTTTTACCAAACTTTCAACATTGCCATTTTAAGTCCTCTGCTCATGATGAGTGTCATTGTGATTTTCTTTATGTGTCCCATACATTGACTTTGCACACCGACAGCGCCATTATGCTCTACATGGGCGGAAACACATTTTGGGCAGGATGTGAAAAATGACAGCTATACTGCTCATGAGGAAGTGTGGTAAAATGGCAATGTTGAAAATCTGGAGTGAAAATATTGAAAATTAGCAAACATACGAGCGTGCATAGGAACTGCACAATGCACGTTCGTAAAACAGTCATTTTTAGGAACTGTTTCACCAAATTTTCAACATAGCCATTTTAAGACCTTTGCTCATGAAGTGTCACTGTCAGTTTCTTAACGTGTCCTATACATTGATTTCGCACACCATGTGCACCATTGTGTGCTACATGGGCGGAAACACGTTTTGGGTGAGATGTGAAAAATGACAGCTGTACTGCTTATAAGAAGGTGTGGTAAAATGGCAATGGTGAAAATCTGGAGTAGAAATATTGAAAATTCGCAAACCTATGATCGTGCGTAGGAACTGCGTAATGCAGGCTCATAAAACAGTAATTTTTGGAATTTTTGCAAATTTCCACCATGGGGTTTTAGGGACCCCTTCTTGAATGAATATCACTGTCATGGTGCTATTGCCAGGCCCGAGGGGTGATTGCACGCAGTGACTGCACAGTGACTGCAAAATCACCTTCGGCCTGAATACGCCATGACAGTGACATCATCATGAGAAGGTCCCAAAAACCCCATGTTGAAAACCTGGTGCAAAAATTCTAAAAAATGCCTGAGATATGCAAAAAAGTTGAAACCCCACTATCTAGCCCATTTTACAGCTTACCGGCATTTCCTCAGTTCGCGGTCGGCTTTGAAGAGTGCAGACGTGTTCTCGGTTCACCGAAGATCATCACGCTGAGCTCCGGAGGTAAGTATGGGGAGAGTGGGGGTGTGGGGAGACTGGGTGCACAGTGGGTGGGTGCGGGTTGTGGGAAGGGGGACTGGGAGATGTGCCATGGGACAGTTTTTTTTATTACAGGTTTAAAAAAAAAACAAAGGATGATGTGGGACTTTTGCCATGCTGGGGTGGGCTCCCAGCATGGCAGAAGATAGCTGGGGGCCGAGGAGCTGACAGGGATTGACGACCCCATCGGCAAACCACGAGGGGAGGCCAAAGAGCCGACGGGATTGACACCCTCACAGCAAAACCACCCTCACGCTTGCTATGCTGGGGTGGGCTTCCAGCGGCAGCAGGATGGCTTGGGGGCCGTGGAGCCGAGCGGGAGTGTGCACCCCGTTGGCAAACAATGTTTGCCACACTGGGAGTGGGCTCCCAGCATAGCATCAAAGCTGGGGAGGCGGGGGACATGGGGAGCGGGTGGCCGAGGTGGGGTGGGCGGATGTGCTGCTGGATATGGCAGTGGTGGTTTTCTAAAGCGAGGACCACCACTGTCATATACAACTCTCGCACCCATTGGTGCAGGACCGCCATGCCTGCTCAACAGAGCACTGAATTGCAAGGGAGAGGCACACCTCCAAAGTGTGCTACTCTCCCTAAATGTTCCTTGCGCATGCGCACAAGCGAACGTAATAAATGAGCATCTTGACCAACAACAGTCACCACAGTAGTATACTGCTACAGAAACAAGGAAGATCCCTGGAGATCAGTTAGGGGCTGTGGATCTACAATAGACAGGGAATGCCTGTGCAGGCTGGGTGGGTCTAAGAGTCCTTTTGTGCCAATAAATACATTTTTTTACAACTTTTTTTGCTCTTCCACTTCAGTTGGCCCCCATTAGCTTTGATGCTCCCCCCACCCCATCACCCATTATCTCTGAGGCTTACACCCCTGCTCCTGAACAGTGCACCACAAATTTCCCCCATGGCAGGGCCTCCAGGGGCCACCACTTGTCCTGGGAGGACACTGGTATAGGAAGTGGCAGCGGGTAGCCCAGTAGACAGTGCACAGCCTGTGAGGGAGTTTGGTGTCATCCTGCTTGGCCTTGGCATTTTCCTCCTGGTTTTCACTCCTCCCCTCAGGCAAGCTATGTTGGGTGGTATGCACACAAGTATGTGCATCAGTCGCAAGGCACCCTCACTCCCCATGCCACAGCTTCCATGTTTGCTACCACCTGTGGTCACCCAGGTGGCAGTGTCACAGTGGAGCCAACAACCTTCCTGCCCTAGGTGGAGGACAGCATCCTCTGGGATGCTCAGTCCTCCTCAGGCTGACCCCTGCATGACTTGGGTCTGTTCCTGAACCTGGTCACCAACGTGGCAGCAGGTGAGGCACCAGTGCCTCAGCCCTCTGCACCACCTGGCCAGCTGTACCAACAAATTCTGTTTGTATGGAAGTTCAGGGCTGGGGGAGGGGCAACTTCAATGGGCTAGGCAGCCACACCATCTAGAAGCAGAGAAGCATGGACAAGTCTGAAGACCAAAGCTGCACATTGGGTTGGTAGTTTACTTAATTGTATATTTGCAACTAAATACTAGGGCCATACAACGACTCCTCCTCTAATCCTCTGACTGAGAAATGTCTAAATGTCTGTGTCCTCTGTTGGTCATGCTAGGGACCAGATGCAGCACAGGACCCCACCATTTCCCTACAGAAAGTGGTTAGGATCTAGTTATTATGCTATTATTTTGTATCGTCTTACTGCAGTAAGGTGAGAGCCTGCAAGATGCAGCTAAGATATTGTCTCTGAGACCATGGGGAAGGTCCACAAAGAAAAGGTAAAGCAGAACACGTGTGGCCATGTCAGTGACTGACCCTGTAGGAGTGGGCCATGAGGTGCCACAGTGAATGAAAAGCTTGGCTGATTCCTAGTGCTGTCTGTTACAGAAGAATTAAGAAGTTTCCTTGGGAGCTGGCTTACAGTTATGGATACTGCACCAAGAGTGCTAAGTTTCTAGTTATTCTGAGATCAGTTTCTGGGCACTTTGTTCAGGCATGTGATTTTTAATTTTTTTAATGTATTTGAATCTAGGATTACAAGTACCTTTGAGCCAAGGCTCTTTTACAAAGGTTCCATGTCAGTTGCAGTACAATCACACACACAAAAAAAAAATAAGTCAATTAAGTGACAAAGGCAGGATAACAGGTTAACAATCAGTTACATGAACATGAATGCATACATTTGGGTTAAAATAAAGCCAGAGGCACTGACGGGTAAATAGTGTTACAAGACATAGCAAGGGCACAAAGGGTAAGAGCAGCCAGAGGCATTGTCACATCACAGAGAGAGCAACAGGCGGTGGAGGAGGTGTGGGGAGGGAGGAGAGGGTGGGGAAGGGGATTGTAGGAGATTAGGGGTAGATAACAGAAGTGCTATGTAGAAAGAGCTGAGACAAGGATTGGGTAATGGTAAGGAGGGCTGATTAAAGGAGACTGTCATAGGGGCTAGAGGCAGGGAGGAGTAGGCAGAGCCTGGATTTGAACTGGCCAAGCTTAGGTACGGAGGAGATGACATTGCTGAAACCATTCAACCAGCTAGGGGCCTTATGAGCAAAGGATCTTTGTCCCTGGGTGGTACGGCAGCAAGGGACCTGCAGGAGTTGAGATTCGGATCCCCTAGTGTGGTGAGCGTTACTACTGGGGCAAAGGAGAGCTTGGACTCTGAGGCTGTGCTTGGCCCATCATTATTTTCTTTGCTATAATGCAGGTTTCGTATTTTATGTGGTTTGAGAGTTGTAGCCAAACAGTTTGTGCATAGAGGTCACATGTACGAGTGAAATGGTGAGCTGCAGTGATGAGCCGACAAGCTTTGTTGAGAGACGTGGATATTTGTCTCAGAGCAGTTAAAGTAGCAGAGCCGTATATGATCAGGCCACAGTCAATTATGGAGACAACAGAGCTCTGAACAGTGACTCTTTAGGCTTTCGGAGTAAGGTGTTGCCTGTGCCTGTAGAGTAGTCCAATGTGAGTGTCTGTCGTCTATATGTCTATTATTATGTACATATCAGTAAAAGACTCACAAAGGTATGAAACCATACAAATTTCAGCAACTGAGACTCCAGTATGATAGCTGTGGAGAACCAAGAAAAAGTCCAAAGATTTAGCTATGCCAGGAAGCAAAAGGGACCAGAAGAGTCCAGAATAGATGAAGCAGCACAGGCCACAACTGCAGTGCTGAGTTCAAGGATTACATATCAGAATACCACAATTAACTGCACAGATGTCAAACTGATTAGGTCTGTGTAACCAGATGAATTACCTGCTATGCTCCACATACTAACTGCCTCAGTAAAGGAGAGTCAGGGGCTAGAAATCCTGGGTCTGAGCAGTTATTTCTGAAAAACATAATGTTTCTCTCTGCAGATAATAGTTAAAAGAGAGAAGGTGAACTGGTATAAGTGTGTTGTTGTTTAAAAGAGGTTCCTGGCAAGCTATAGCCATTAAGATATCCATAGACACAGGAGTACCCTGGGCAATGACACCCCCCTCCCCCACTGGACACACTCCTCAGTCAGTGACTTGAGTGAAAGGGGAAGTTCCATACACACACCTATAGTACAAGCTGATCAGCAGAGCTGGGCTCTGACTCCGGTACTTTTACTGCCACGCTCCAAAGATATGAGAAAGAACTCTGTAAATGCTACCACTACACCTGACATACTACGGAGACGTTCTGCATGGATTTTCTGTCATCACCCACCTGTAGCTTGCAACAGACTCCTTCGATTCATGCCCTTTGAGACATTCCCCACTGTCAAACATATAGGAAGCTGGGGTGGACCTCTCTAAAAGACTGCAAGCAACTTCTCCTGGCACAAGTAATGCTACAGTGTTTGTGCCACACAACACCAGGCTAAATTACTGAACTTGTTAACATGAAAAGAAGTGGGAATAACCTTTATGCCTTTTCCTCAGTGCAGGCCATCATAGGCAGAAATAGCTTTACATTAAAAGAACCTCTGTACTGAGCTCTTTGCCTGTATTCTTTTTTTTAACTTAAATCTTATTGATCGTGTATCAAGACTATTCAAGTATTGTATATTCACAGAGATTCTGTTTACACTGAATAGATCATACATTAACATATTACTGGAAGGTACTCCCAGATCCTTTTTTGCTTTAAGTTCATTCAGGGAGGTTATACAAATTTAAATACTTAGCCAAAGCCCTATACAGGGAGGTTATACAAATTAAATACTCATATTATCCAAAGCCCTACTGAGCCATAAACATGAACTATACCACCAGTTAACTTTTATGAATTTTATTTATAACTTTTGTATTACACATTATTCATATTGAAACTTCAAGGTAGAGCGGCATCGCATTATGAGGATCTGATGATGCAGTGACACAATTGGCAATGTTTGTTACACCCTGCAGTGCACTTGTTACAACCTAAGGAGGCTTCACCCACATATTGGCTATGTGGTATGCATAAGCACAACCTCACCTTGTAGTGTTCAAAATATTTTTTTATTTATTTGTTAGAACATCAGTTTAATAACCTTTGAGCCAGAGGCTCATTTACAAAGGTACCTCATCACAGTGAGGACAAAGACAGTGCAAGAAACAAACATCAAGGCAGACAAAAAATCAGAGTACATTTAGGAATCAGCCAAAAATACAGGCATTTGTCAAACAACAGTATACAACAGGCTTACAAGTGCACTTTACAGAGTAGACAATATACAGAGTAGACAATATACAGTAGTTACATGGAGGTTGATTCAGTGGGCAGATAAAGGTAAGGCTGGGTGGAAGACATCAGAAGAGGAGTGTGGGGAAGATAGTGCGCTTACAGAGTAGACAATATACAGTAGTTACATGGAGATTGACTCAGTGGGCAGATAAAGGGGAGGCTGGGTGGGAGGTATCAGACGAGGAGTGTGGGGAAGATAGTAGCAAGTAAAGGTAGAGCTGGACAGAAGGTCAGAGAGTGGCTCAGTGAGCCAAGATCAGATGAGAGGGGTGATATGACAGAGACCTTAAAGATCCTAAAATGAATAAACAAGTGAACTGTGGGAAACTAGTTAGAATGAGTAACAGTTCAAGGACAAAGTGGTATGAGGGAAACTGATGAGAGTAGAGTTCAAGAGGGATGTGAAAATTCAATTTTATGGAAATGATGGTGGAAGTATGGAACAGTTGGCCAGCTCAGGTGGTGGGATCCAAAATCATAAATGGTTTCAAGCATGACTGGGACAAAGTAAAGGACATAGTGGTTAATCTGGGAAGTAGCAGTAAGGAGGAAGGGGGGGGGTGAAAAGCAAGGGCTAGTACCCTGTATGGATAACAGGTTCCAAGATTTGATTGGCAAATACGGGCAGACTGGATGGACTATGGATCTTTTTCTGCTGTTATTGTCAATGTTTCTATGTAAGGATCTAGGAAAACTTGTGGAGCACTCAAAGCATGGCAGCTGGGGCTCACTAACAACAAAAGTGCAAATTCATGTACCTGGGGCATAGAACCCTACTGGATGGGGTAGGTACTGACAGCCCAGACAGAAAGGGACCTCAAAGTTAGTACAGTATAACAAAGGACCTCAAAATAGAAGAATAGTGTGATGAGGTCATAAACAGGACTAGTAGGATGCTGGGGGCATAGGAAGGGGTATATCAAACTGGAGGAGGGAGATGGTGGTGTTGCTCCCTAGTATTTCACCACCTGGAGTATTTTGTCCAGTTTGGAAGCCGCACCTCAGAAGGAACATAGACAGGGTGGAACTGGTCCAGAGCTGGGCAACTAAAATGGTACAGGATTTACTGGGAAAGCCCTATGAAAAGAGACAGTGGGTGCTCAATATGTATAGCCTGGAAGTGAGGAGAGAGGTGACATGATTGAGATTTAAAAGTACCTCACTGGGCTGAATGGGGTGAGAGGTCAGTCTTTTCATAAGAAGATAAGAACTAAGACAAGGAGGCATGCAGTGTGGCTGGAAGGGGAATTTCAGGAAAGATGCAGGAAAACATTTCTTCACTGAAAGGGCAGTAAACACCTGGAATAGACTGTCAGCTGAAGTGGTGGAGGCTAAAATGGTTGGGGAGGGGGGCCTTTCAGGCATGCATGAGGTAAACATTGGGATATATTATTTATTTATTTCAAGTGTTTCACCAGAAGAGACATACTGAGTTGTAAAAAACTTGTTTCCAGATGCGTCCTTGGGGAGAGGGTAACAGGAGTATAAACATATGCATACCGAGCAGAAAATATTTACACAGTATAAAATATTTGCAGGGTATAAAAACACTATTACAAACATTATACCGTAAAATAAACATCGAAATATACATAGAAAAGTACATAGCATTTCTAGAAGACAATTTACAGAGGTAGCAAAAGCAGTAAATACAATAGATTTAGTAGCCTTTAAAATTGGGGTAGGGTAAAGGAACTGGTGGTGGAAGAGCAGAGTGAAGGTGGGGGAAGAGGTAGGAAGGGGGGAAGGAGGAGAGGAATATTTGAGATAATAAACAGGAGGGAGTGGGGAGTAGTAGGAGAGGTAGAGTGAGAAAAGAGGGAGAGTGCATTGGGGCAGATGCATGAGGGAGAGAGTCAGGGGTAGTTAAAGGAGGGGGTGGTGTAAACATGTAGAAGATTGAAAAGAGAGTGGATAGAAGGGTCAGAGCAGATAGAGAGAGGGAGGGTATTCCAGAGTTTGGTGTTGAGGTCTGCCTAGGCAGGAGGGATAGAGAGCAAAGGTTGGAACTTTGGAGGGAGTAGGCAGGGTTAGATGGGGAGGAGAGAAGAGAGGTATGATGGAGGGTATGGAAATATGATTTATCATCACCCTCTGATGCCTGTTCCCCAACCAATTTCTTACCCAGCTCATCACCTTTGTCCACTACTAGGCTGCCCAGCATGTTTACAGGTCTCCTTTGCAGAACAGAACTGAAGGCCTTACTGAAATCTAGGTAGCCCACATCCACCACTCTAACCTGATTCAATTCTCTGGTCATTCATTCAAAGAAATCTATCAGATTTGTTTGACATGACCTTCTCTCAGTGAATCCATGCTGCCTTGGATCCTGCAAGCCACTGGATTCAAGATATTCCACAATCCTTTCCTTCAGTAGTGATTCCATCACCTTCCCCACCACTGAAGCCAGGCTGATGGCCTGTAATTGCAAACCTCCTTCCAGCTACCACTTTTGTGCAGTGGAAAAACATCCACCCTGCTCCAGTCCTCCAGAACTACTCCTGTCTCCAGTGAGTGGTTGAACAGGACTATCAGAGGTGCAGCCAGCACCTCTCCGAGCTCTCTCAATATCCTTGGATGTATTCTATGGTTCCATGTCATAAAGGTGACCACCAAAGTCAAATCAATATCGGCGCTCTGACTCTCCAGCGCACAGCAAAATGGCACTGGGGACTTGTATTTTTACATTTACTAACATACAAACATATGACATTTGCCAGCAGATAAAGGCCTAGAGGTCTATAAAGTCCATTCGAATGTGCAGCTAACACCCTTATTCTGCAGCTGCCTTCCTTCCACCCTTCCTCATTTTATGCATTTTAAGCAGGGGACAGTCCCTGCACACCACCCTACTTGAAGATTCTCAACTAGGAAGGTGGGTATGGGGGTGCAAAACATAAAAAGCAGGGCACAACAAAAATGTATCTGAATCTGGACCAGAACCCAGTACTCTAGCCACCAAAGCTGCATACCCATCCATCACACCACGGGGCCAGCTTGGCAGCCTACCGTGGCACCACCCCTCAAAACCCCTCCCTCCCCTCACTGAGCATGCTCACTCCAGCCCCCAAGAGTGTACATGTAGTGACATCCTGTCACTACAGTCACCAACCCACCCCATCTGGTCACACTGTACCTCCTCGGTAGCCCTCCCTATCTTCGAGTATGGAGACATACTATCTTTGGGTGTTATTACAGATGCACATTGCCAAACATTAAGTAGCGATGCAAAAGGAAAGGGCTTGTCTTTGAGGAATGCAAGATGTGGGCAGACCTCATAGATTTCCATAAGAAAAGTGACTTGGAAAGCAGTGCAAAGGTGGCCACTGCTGGCCAAAGTCATGAGACAGAGGATAGTGAGAGTGAAAGTGAGCCAAAGCCTATGACTGGGGCAGCAGCTACACAAGCAGACTGGACAGAAAGGATGCAGCTGGAGTTCACCTTGATTAAGGCATAGGCAGCTGATGGGCAGAAAAACATAAATACTGAGCTGCAGAGTGTGAAAGTGGAGGCAGTGCTGCAAAGAGTGAGGCTGAAGGGACAGGAGCAATAGAAGCAGCAGCAGCATGAGATCCAGATAAGAAAGGATTAAGAAAGGCAGAACCACCACAAAATCAAGTTGAGAGAGCATGAGATCCATTTGAGAGAGCATGTGATCCAGTTGAGAGAGCATGAGATCCAGTTAAGAGAGCATGAGATCCAGTCGAGAGAGCATGAAATCCTTTTGAGAGAGCATGAGATCCAGCTGAGAGAGAAGAAAGAGAGGAGCAAAGAAAAGAAAGCAACTCGATGGATCTGATATACAACCTGGCACATCAGGGGATAGAAAATATCTACTCACCCCCCAACTACTTGACAGGCTAGTGCTCAATCCAGTCGGTCAGGAATAAAAAATATTTGGTCCCCCCCCAACTTATTTATTCATTTCATGTTTCAGAAACAACCTTTGAGCAGGATGCTCATTTTCAAAGGATCGATGTCGGCAAGACCAGATGTACATACACAGAAAAAACAGTAACATGACACATGATGCAGAGGCAATATGCAAAGTTCCGTGTTAACAGGGAAATTGACTAAAGTACAGCACACCTTCAATCTAGTCACCAGAGTCCAGTCTACCAGGTACATAGTGGTTACAGGCACTAGTGAACTGAAACTATGAAAGGCAGCCAAGAGAAAAGGCTTTGTCAGGTGGTAGTTGTAGAGAGAGTGGAGGCAGGGGAGTTTGGAGTGGCACAGGTAGATGTGGGGGGGGTAGTAGTAGGGTTGGAAGGATGTGGTTGTATCAGTTCCATGTCATAAGGGCAAATGAATAACAGCAACCCGTCAGAAGGGCACCAGACCCCCAGGGCAACAACATGTAGGAAAGTGTTTTCACGTGGGGGGCACCTCCCTTACTATAGATTTCTACTCTGGGGTGGACACAACTTGGGGATGGGGCAAACCTGGGTAGCCCAAATTTATTGGTGCCGTTGTTCTGTCACCCTTCTGATGGGTCACTGTTATTCGGTCACCATATTGATGTGTTTCCAGTGGTATCAGAGCAGGAAGAAGGAGAAAGTAGGAGATAGTAAAGCAGGATGGAGGTAAACAAATGGAACTATGTGCAGCAGTCCATAGATCAGGGGATGCCAGCCAAACAGAGGGCAATATGGGGGTGATTCGTTGGAGGAGGAGTAGAGGCTCAGGCATTTGTCCCACAAGAGCACTGACTCTTGCCTAATAAGTTATTTTGGAATGCAGATTTGAAAGAGAGGAGGCTCCTTATTTTCATTATAGGGGCAGGGATCTCATTCATCCAAAGCAGAGCTCTGTACGCAAAGGATCATTGTCCTAGGGATGTTCTCCTGAAGGGGACCAGCAGGGGTCCATGTTCCATACCCCTTGTGTGGTAGCTAGAATGATTACTTTGTAGAAGATCAGTGATAGGAGGAGGAGGAGGAGTCATACCAAGCATTGATTTTTTTCCCAGCAGACATGACTGGAACTTTATTCCTGATTCCAGGTTCAGCCAATTAGTTTGCTCATAAAGTGTGCATGAGTGTTCAAACCTGTCCTCCCCAAATGTGAGTTTACAGGCTCTATTGAGGGCAGTTGCCACCCTCTTAAGTGCTGTTCCAGAAGCCGCTCCTTAGACAATCTGGTCATAGTTTATGATCGACAAGATTGACCTGGAGACTGTCAATCTGAGGGCAGTGGGTGTAAGATATTGTTTGTGTCGATGTAAGACACCAAGCTTGATGTTGACCAGTTTTACAACTGATCCAATATGTTGAGAGAATGTAAGTGTATCATCAGAAGTGAGTCCAAGGTACTTGAAGGAGTATACCAGTTTCAGTAGGATGTCGTTGTTGTTGAAGATGGTAAGATCTGGGTGGATTTTTTTGTACTGGTGACTTGAGATGAGCATTGTTTGGGTCTTTTTGTAGTTAAGGAGTAGTTTTTTGTGAGTAGAACCACTGTTCCAGCTGGCTGAAGGTAGTCTATAGCTCATATTGAAGCAGTATAGGCTGTGAGCTACTACTCAGGATGACGGCACCATCCGCATACAATATAATTTTGCTTTTACAGGCCAGGGGAAGATTGCTTAGGAATAAACTAAACAGAAGAGGACCAAGGATGGACCCTTGTGGGATGCCTAGGGTGACTTTCCTTGTAGAAGACACTGTGTTTCCTATTTTGACACTTTGGGACCGGAGCAACAGATAGGACAGATAGTCTTTGTACCAAAGGGCAGCTTCAGATACCACTCCTAGCGATACCAGTTCCTGAATCAGGATTGGGTGGCTAATGGTGTCAAAGGCCTTGGTGAGATCAATATAGATCCCACCAACTGGCCATCATCCATCACCTTATGCAAGTACTCAGAGAATTCTGCCAGGGCAGTAGTCATGCTGTGGTTTTTCCAGAATCCAGGCTGCTGGGGACACTGGAGATCATATTTTTGAAGGTACTCTGAGACCTGGTCCATTAAGATTCTATCTAGAGCCTTTGATAAGGGGGATAAGATTGAAACAGGTCAATAGTTGGTGGTGCTGGAGTGGTCCCTGCTTTTATGTACTTCTTGACAGGTCAGTGCCCCAAAAATAACTAGCAGGAATAGAAAAATAAAATAAAATTCTGTCTCTCTCTCTCTCTCCCCCAACTATCTGATGAGCCCAGTGTCTAACCCAGACCATAAGAGAATGAGATCTGATAAGAGCTGATTCAGCTGCAGCCAAGCTGGCTGAAGTCATGGCAGAACAAGACACTGTCTGCCATGTCCAAGATGGCTGCTGGAGTTCAGGTGACCTCCCACCCTGACATCTGCAACACTGTTCCTGTTTGTGGACACTAGGTCCAGTATTGCTGCATTATGGGTGGGTTCCCTGACCAGTTGCCTGAGAAACGTTCCCTGCAAGGAATCTAGGAAGTCCCTACTTCTACCTAAGGCTGTGGCTGGGAGGCTCCAATCTACATGTGGCAAACTGAAGTCCCCCACCAGTAGCACCTTCCCCTTTCCTGCCACTGTACCGATGGCTTCCTTCAGTTCCTCCCATATATGCTGTGTATATATTCTTGCCAAAAAAAATGTCATTAATGCATCAGTTAGTGTTCCAGCAAAAAATATTTGGAAATTTGGTGTTAGGGTTTCCAACCCTAACACCCTACCCCCATCATGCAGGCAGAAACCGGCATGGGGGGGTGCCTTGGGGTTGTCTACCCTAATGCTTAACCCATTCCATGTGTAAGTAAGCTGACATGGTTACAGTGTAGGAGAATGGGGTGAGTGTTAGAGTTGACAACCCCCAATGCACCCCCCCACACTTGTTGTTGCCTGCATGGTGTGGAAGGGGTGTTAGGGTTGGACACCCTAACACCACATGTCCAAGCTTTTGTCACTGGAACCCTAACTGATACATTAACTAACTTTTTGCCAAGAATATCCTTACTTTTTGAGATAGTATAATCACATCCCTCAGGCCCTGCGCTCCCATCTTTCCATCTATCCATAGTTTTTGAGAAAGAGTAATTGTATTGTTATTTGACTGTGGAAGCACAGGGCTCTCTGGGCACTGCATTCCTATCCTTCAATAGATGTATATATGCATGTACAAGTGGATGGGCCCTGCCCTTCCACTTATAGGGTAACAGAGACAGAATTGTCAGCATAGCCATCTTATTACCCCCAACTCATGTACCCGGTACAACAATGTTCAAATGACCACTAAAATGTAATTCTGTGCAGCTGCAACACCATTCCATGCCACTGGTGAAAAAACACATTTTGGCCAGGATTTCTAAATTGACAGCTGTGACATACATGAGGTGGGGTGATAAGAAGGCTATGTTGAAACTTTGGGATCAAAATATTTAAATGACAAAGTTATTATTTAATTTTTTATTGTACTGGGTAAATAAAATAAACTTAATTGCAAAAAAAATGGCAAAGTTACAAGCATGTGTAGTAAAATTGCAATGAATGGTAATAGCATTTTTAAATATTGTGACTTCAAATTTTCAACATATCCGTCTTATGACCCCCACTTCATGAACAAGCATGGTGAAAATTGCCAAATCCGTCCCTAAAGGTGATTTCAACAAACAACTATGAAATCACCTTTTGGTGGGAGTTGCATGATGACTGTCATATTGTTCATTTGTGGGGTCCCCAAAAGGCCATGTTGAAAATGTGGGGGTCAGAATGTGAAGAAATGGCTGAGTTATGTATCATAGTTGAAAACTCCATTGAAATGCATTGAACGGCATTTACCTTAGTTTCTCATATTGCAGTCGCTGGTTCCAGCTGCGAGATGCATCTTCAATCAGAGAGTGGATCTCGAACCTGGAACCTCCCTTTCAGCCACTGCACTCTGTTCATGCTTCCACTGAGACCCTCTTTTCCTCCCTCCTTCCTTCCTGACCCCTGCCACCCCTACCTTTAGCTTAACCCTCCTCCACTACCCCCTAAACTCCATTTCCTACCCTTTTTTTCACCCGCTGTCTGCAGCCCTATCTAGTAAATTATACGTGCTGTACCCTATGCCCTCATATCACGTGTCTTGTTCACAGCTGGTCTACACCTCCTGAATTTACCTTCATTTCTTTTATTGTTGCATTGTACATTTCACATTGATGCCTGAACTTTTTATGTATAATTTAATCTCTTATTGTTGCTTATAAATATTGTTGCAATGTCTTGTTATATTTGCTTTGTAACACCAGGATCAACTCAAGACTGCATTTGTCTCGGTGGTCTTACTCAGTCACCAAAACTCAAATAAATAAATAAGGTGAGTGAGGGTGTGTGGGGGATGCGGGGTGGTGAGTTCTAAGTGGGAGGCGGAGGGTGGTGGGGTCAGATCAGTGAGGGACAGTGTTCTTTTTTACAAAAATTCAAGGACAGTTTCTTTCATTTCAGGTCTGGATGGGTGCCGGGGGACCACTAGACACCAGGGACAACAAAAGAATGGGGAAGGCACTCAGAGGGTTATGGGTTCCACTAGACACTAGGGATAAGAAAGACAGTAAAGGGGATGGCGATCAGAGGGTGGGTGATAAAAATGTCAAATTTAGAGGGGACAGAGGAAATTTCCCTGACACAGTCATGGAAAGCAGAGAGGTTTGATGCAAACTATTTCAGAGACTTTCTGAAACAGTTTGCATGCTGACCAGGTAGCAGGAAAATACAGCACTTGAGTCTGGCTATAAAAAGAAAACATAGTTACAGTATCTATCAACTACAGTAGAAACTGGGCGCACAACCATTCATGAATTAGGTAGGAAAAAACTTTGTATATGTCACCTGCTCAAAAGACTGAATAGTTATCCATCAGAAATGATTCACCCTAAATGACCCATGTAATAACTCGGGTTGGGGTCTGAATTTTAATAAGATTTCTTGCCTGATACCACAGCATCGCCTTTTAAGTAAAGGTCATGCCAAGCACAATCAGTATGCCCAGCGGGAGGATGCAAGGCCACCTTTTTCCCTCCAACTCGCCTTGCAGTGATTGCTATGAGGGGCTGCAGGATGAGGCCCAGAATGGAGCTGATGAGTAACACCAAGCTGTAGATACTCCTGGGCAAACCCACATTGAGCAGCACCAGTGTCATGAATGTCGCCTCAACAGCACGGCAGAATTCCCTTCTTAATATTGGCATGCTGTGCATGATCAATCTCCCCATCGTGTGTTTCGGGAGCTCCACCATCCCAAAGATGTCTCCATTCTCAAACTGCTTCAGCAAGATGGTCTTCAGTTCTTCTGACAGAACCCTGGGGCCCTCTATTTTGTGATGCATGCTAGAGGTGGTGGTGGTGGGGACCTTGGGAAGATGTATCTGCAGCTAACAAGACAAGTCAAATTCTCTCTTTCTTTTAAAAAGTCATAAGGTTACTAATGGGTTCCCAGAGAGTTTACTGAAATTTTCTACCCAGGGTGAGGGATCTGATTGTACTGTCAGTCTCTTTGATGGAATGGGACATGGAAATATGGGATCTTTCCCTTCGGCAAATGACATGCCAAAGTAGCGTGTTCTGAATCAGGAGCCTATATGTGGTTAGGTACGAATAACAGTAATGTAAGCAGGTGGCAGACAAAATGTAAACAAACTGTAAAAGTGAATGTGGTAATGCCAGCATGGCATTTCCTTATACTTAAGAAAAAACATGTAACCTGAGTTTTGTTTCCAAAAGTAAGCACATACATGATTTTGTACGGTAAAGAGCAACAATTCAACAGTAAAAATCATGGGGTGCAAATTTAATATATAATGGATTGAAAGTGTCCCTTTAAGGATTTTCCATCATGAAAAAGGTTCCTTTCTCTTGACTCGTAATACAAGAAAGGATCTATTTTCCTATCACGAATCACAAAAACAAAATATAAGATGTTAAAAAAAGAAATTGTGCTGCATTTCTACAAAAAGATAAGAGCAGAATCCAGATGAGGAGGCCAAAGTAAACAAATCACATCTGTTGCTTTCTGCTAAAGATATCATTTTTTTGACTTATTTAATTTTGTTTCCCTCACTAACTGTAAAAGAAAATGGTGGACGCACAAAAAAAGATTTTCAATTTGCAGCAAAGGATTATCTATTTGCAACAAAGGATCCTTTTTTGCAAAGGACATACAATTGCTCCCTTTGAAAATAAAGGGAAACTTTAATATTAAATAACTTTTGCATGGATTAATATGTTTTCCACCAAATCTTGAAAAGGCATGACTGTGACCCAAGGCCTGTCTACCCTGAAAATTTCAGACCACAATTACACCCCATTTCTACACAGAGTGTGACAAAGAATTTGATAAAACATGGTTGTTTTCTCATTTTTGAGACTCTGTACCTCTGCACCCACATATTCAACCAGAACAACACTTACCACATCAAGAGATCGTTGGTCACTGATGGCACATGAAATATTTAATGCAAATCAGTTGAATGGTTGTGAAGCTATCAAAGTGTAAATTTTGATTTTAACATAGAAATGATAAGCCCTAACTATAAAGGCACAACACACCTATTTTTATATATATATATATATATATATATATATATATATATATATATATATACATACACACACACATATGTATATTTATAAAATGGGTTAGAAAAAAGCTCTGCAAGTGGTGAAAGACCATCAGGTGACCATGCGTATATTAGAGCGTGACTGCACACCTGCACTTTAACCCCCTCCAAAGCAATTTTGCCATTTTATGAGATAGATAACCCACTTTAGGGTATGCTGTCATGCTCTGATATATGCACATTTGGGTGACTGATGCACACCAAGGCGTGTGTATATCATAGCGTGATAGCACACCCTATAGAGGGTTATCTATTACACATATATATATACTGTGTGTGTATATATATATATATATATATACATATATATATATATAAAGTATATATATATATATATATATACACACACATACATATACATATACATATATATATATATATATAGAGAGAGAGAGAGAGAGATCACACACACTGTATCTTTTATGTCAGGATTGGTTGATCAGGAATATATAAAGTAGTAGTGAGAATTTATTGTGGTATAATTGCCATTACAATCAATACAGAAAGAACATACAAATATCACATATATATAAAATCCATCACAGTAAAGCATTTTTTTCAAGGGATAAACATCAATATATGCTTATCATAAATAATTTACATATATATATATATATATATATATATATATATAGAGAGAGAGAGAGAGAGAGAGGCATTATCTTAGTGTTGCGTAGTTTAAAATTCATCTAAGCAATCACCCACATGGCATACTTCTTTTTTCTGAGCTGAGTTACCTTTATTAGATAAATAGCTAGTTTCTCTAGAGTTTGTAAATTTTCAGAGATAAATAATGAATCTAAAATATAACTTTTAGGCATAACCAAGAAACCAATGAAGTCACTCAAATATTTCATTCTCAGATTCCTATACCATGTACATATGGAAATTACATGGTGTAAATTTTCAGGTTCTTTCACATCACATTGACAATTTATTGACATTGTAGTATCTCGTGTGGATCTTGCCCCAAGTATGTTACTGGGAAAGGTTACAAACCTGTACTGAGTAATAATGTTCCTGTAATCTGGGTTATGCATTTGGGTCAGATAACAATTTAAGTTGTGTGCTTGGGTATTATTGATCAGCCACGTGGAGACTTTTAAGTTCTTAATTAACTGCAGATCAGTCTCCTTTACTTTCTGCATGACTATATCAGTAATAACTCTGACACGCTGAACTAATAGCAATTCCTTTCCCTAACCAAAAATTCAAGTATGTTAAATTATAAAACTTCAGGAGGTCCTCAACTTTCAGTAGCCAGTTTTGTTTTTTATTCTTTGACCATATATTTTTTCTAATAGACCTTGCTTCAAAATTGTATGATCCAAATTTGAATTTCATTTTAACCAAAACCTAGATTAGTGTGCTCATTCACTGACTGTTCAGTAGGCTGCCAGACATGGAAGAAAGAGCAGGGCTGCACCAGCTGCCCACTTGGGGGGCAAGGTCAGGGGGGAGTGGGGTACTGGTGGGCAAACTGTTGGGGTGGGAGGTCCATTAGACAGCAGGGAATTGGATACCTTGCAGTTACTTTGAGATTACTTTTTTTTTGCAAGGGATCTCACAGATCAGGAATTGCTGAATTGGGGTTCCACTAGACACCGGGAAATAGAGTGGAACAAGTTGGTGGACTGGACAGCCAGCTGTTTTACTCTTGAATTGAGGGGATCTGGTTTAGGGAGGAGGGTCCCACTAGACATCAGGGAATTGAAATGTTTTTGGGAGGCCATGATCAGTGGGTTGGGGACCACTCGACACCAGGGAGGATTACAAATTAGATGTTTTTATCCGTACTGGGACCCGCAATCCGGTGGGCGTGGGGGTGGGGACCATTAGACACCAGGGATCATGTTTTTTTTACTTGGGACCCGCAATCTGTGGAGTGGGGCAGTAGACACCAGGAAGAGAATTGTAGGGTTATTTTTTATTTATTTATTGGGATTAGCGGTTGTGGGGGCACTAGATGGGGACTGTGTTACAACAACTGGAGGTCAGAGTGATTTTTGTGAAATAATATATTAAACTGTGGATGGAATAATTTTTGCAGTTTATATCCATTATTTTGCAGTTGACTGGGTTGTCTGTGGAAATGGGTGAAAATCTGAGGAAAATCCCAGTTCCGTTTATAGCAAAAGTTCCAAAATTTCTGTGAAATGTCCAAAATTTTGCAGAAGTTCCATGAAAGCGGAATTCATACCTTTCACCCACCCCTACACCCAAACTAGTAAACTCTTTTACAAAGTTGATGGTAGACCCTGCAAGACACAATTTACTGTATTTCTTCCTTGAGCCAAAGACTACTATTTTTGTTTTCTGAGGATTAGGTTTTAAATTTAGTTGTTTACTAATAATATCCAATTTATTTACACTTCTCTGCAAACCCAGTCTGGACAAGGAGATAACTGCTAAATCATCAGTGTATGCCAGTAGAGGTACCGTCTGCTGTCCTGTTTTTGGTGGATGAAAGTCTGAGCTGTCTGAATTAAGTATTAGTTCATTTTGAGACTATATAAAGAGGCTCAGGGAATATATAAAAGAGAAAATTAAGCATTCTGTGAGAATGATGGCAATGCTTAGATTGGATTAGGGTGTGGGAGGGGGTGCCACTGGACACCAGGGACTGCCTGGATTAGGGCAGAGTGATTGAGGAAGGGTGCCACTGAATGCCCTGATTGTTTGGATTGCGACAGATTAAAACAGGAGTGTGCCACTGAGCATCACAAACTTCCTGGACTGGGGCATGGTTTGAAAAGAGGTGTAACTAGATGCCAAGAACTCCTTGTCTTTGTGCAATGAGAAACAGGAGATGTCACAGGATTCCAGTGACTGCTTGGACTGGGCAAGGGGAAGAACAGGTGGGCCACTGCTGGATGCCAGAGACTGTCTGTATTGGAGCAGGGTATAGGAGAGGGCTTCAGTGGTTACTAGCGACTAACTGGCATACAGGCAGGAAGAGAGGGAAGTGCCACTGGACTCCAGGGACTGCTTGGCAGGGGATGGGTAACATAGAAACATAGACTTTGATGGCAGACAAGAACCACTTGGCCACCCAGTCTGCCCTTTTCCCTACCTATTGGATAAGCTGCAGATACTAGTAAACCAACAGCCTACTTCCTTCTACCCCCCATTATAATTGCCTTATGTCTGTCCCATGCATTCTTGACTTCTCCCCACTGTTTTGACCCCACAAACTCCTCAGAAAGGCCACTCCACAGGTCCACCGCGCTCTCTGTGAAAAAATACTTCTTCACATTGCCCCGAGCCATCCCCTCTATATTCAAACTGTGCCCTTGTTCTTGCACATCACTTTTCTGAAAGATACTACCGTCTTGGACTTTATTGATTCCCTTGAGATACTTGCAAGTTTCTATCATGTCCCCCTCCATCCTTTCCTCAAGGGTATACATACTAAGCTTCTTTAGTCTCTCTTCATATGGTTTGTGGTGCAGACCCTGCACCATTTAATACCCTCCTGTGGACTGCCTCCATCCTGTCTACATCCTTGTAGCGATGAGGTCTCCAGGACTGCATGCAGAACTCAGGATGGGGTCTCACCAGTTGTCTGTGCAGAGGGCTGACAACTTCCTGTTTTCCACCAGCGATGCCTCTCCCTATGCATCCCAGTGTACCCCCCCAGCTCTCCTTACTGGCTTCTCACATTGTCTGCTTACCTTTAGGTCATTTGATATGATTTCCCCAAGTCCCTTTCCATTTTTTTGTTGTCAGTACCCCCCCCCCCCCATTGTGTACTCCTCTCCTGGGCTTTTGTTTCCCAGGTGCATTACTCTGCACTTCTTTGCATTGAATCTAAGCTGCCATACATTTGACCATTCCTCCAACCTTGTCAAGTCCCTTCTCATCCTTTCCACCCCACCTTGCATATCAACTCTGTTGCAGATATTTGTGTCATCTACAAAGAGACATACTTTTCTTTCCAGTCCCTCTGCAATGTCATTTATAAAGACATTAAAGAGGACTGGCCCGAGTACTGAACCCTGCAGTACCCCAGTTGAAACCTCCCTTACTTAAGATGGTAACACATCAGTTTGGTGATGGAATAATAGCGAGAACAATATCTGCAATGGAAATGTCAGCAACTGCAATTACGTTGCCCATAAAGATGGGTGAGAACCGTTATGACGAAAAAGTATTCCCCACTCCCCAACGTGCTATGACCTCAGGTTAGGCTATTTTAGTAAGGGGGGTGGGGCAAAGCACCCCACAAAGGGGGGTGAGGAGGTGATGAATCCTATGAAACAAGCATTTTAAAAACTGTAGCCTTAATGGTGTTCACTCATATGTACAGGTGCCATAATTATAGTCGTCGTACTGTCACAGCAGCTTCCCGCTACTATTCCAATGCCAAATTAACATAGAACCCCTCAGAGTGGACTCCGTTTACTATTACTGTCTGTGTCGTGTTGTCCAGCTAATTTTTTACCCCAGCTACCACCCTGGGACCCACTCCCAGGCTGGCTAACTTGTTTATTAATCTTTTGTGTGGGACTGTGTCAAAGGCCTTGCTAAAATTTAGGTAGGGCATGTCCACAGCCTGTCCCTGGTCTACTACTTTGGTCACCCAGTCAAAGAAATCTATTAGATTCACCTGTCATTACCTTTCCGCTGCAAATCCATACTTCCTTGAGTCCTGTGCCCTGCTGGCCTCTAGGTACTCAACAATTCTTTGTTTCAGAAGTGATTCCATCATTTTCCCTACCACTGAGGTCAAACTAGCAGGTCTGTAGTTCCCTGCCTCTGCCTTATTCCCACTTTTGATTACCCTGTTCATGGTACTTTTCACAGAATTGATTACTGGCTAGTTTCTAATCAAATCGCACAGAAAGCTATAGATGCAGTGACACTCCCAACAGTTATTCCAGACCATTCATTTTTTCCACTTCCATATGTTATGGGGACCTCCCACCTCATCCCCCACATCCTGGAGGCTGGACCCACTGCTCCTACGTGATCCAGATTTTCCAAAATGGCTGAGGGAGGAGGTATCCCAGTTCCTGGTAGAAAACTTTGCTTCTGACACTAGCCCAGAGACTACCTGGGAGGCACGTAAAGCCACTCTTCGAGAGGGGATCATGAGGTATGCCTCCAAGAGGCACCAGAAGCAGGAACAACTTCTCTCCACACTTGAGAAACAGCTGCAGCAGGCTCAGCAAGATGCAAAAAGACACACACTCTCCACTATGTCGCCACAACATAAAACTCAGAATGGAGAGTAATGACTTCCTGTCTAGAAAAGCAGAAGTGTCCATTCAGCAACTGAAACACAAATTATGTGAAGGGGAGGAGAAAGGGGGGAAGTTGCTAGCAAGTCTGCTCCTTGTTGATTGCCTTGCCTTAACTCTGTACTATATTGCCTTTACCTTGTAATTCTTCTGGGATGCACCTGAAAATAAGCACGTGACTGTCTAGTGTGCTTACCTGGTTAACAAAAGCAAATAAATAAATACAGATTGAGAAAGCAACAGGTGGAGCACCATATAGCTGGACTAAGGGACCACCAGGGGAAAACACAAACAAAGCCAATAGAGATTAATAAAATAATGACAAAATATTATACTGAGCTATACACCTCCTCCAGGCCTCTGAACTTCAAGAAAACGCAGGACTGCCTCTTCTCCTTGGCTTTCCTACAGCTTCAGCAACATCAGTTAGAGGCTTTGGAAGCCCCCATCTCCAACCTGGAGGTGGAAGCAGCCCTTAAAACTGTGAATAAAGGGACAGCCCCGGAAGGGGATGGGTTTCCTTTGGATTTGTGGCAAATCATATCACCTCAAATAACCCCCCTGCTCAGTTCTGAATATAATGATGCCCTGTCTCAAGGATCATTTCCACTGAAACTCCAGGAAGCAGTGATCACGGTCTTCCCAAAAAAAGATAAGGACCCCACCCTCCCCTCTAGCTATCACCCAATATTCCTAATAAATGTTAATAGCAAGCTCTTTGCCAAAATCCTAGCTACTAGGCTGGGCCCCTTCCTCCATGGTACCATACATCCATCTCATGTGGGCTTTCTTCCAGGAAGACATAGCAGGGACTAAATTCACACATTGATCAATTTGCTATATGAAGCTAAAACCCTACCCACTGCAGCGGCAGCAGTGGCCATAGACTTTGAAAAGGCCTTTGACTTCCTTTAGTGGGATTACTTGATACAAGTTCTCCTTTATATGGGGTTTGGGGATCATTTTGTTGGCTGGATCAAAGCACTTTATCATCAACCAGTAATGAAACTCCTGACTAATGCTAACCTCTCTGACCCCTTCCCCCTGGGCAGGGGAACTTGTCATATATGCCCTCTCCCTCCCCCCGTTCACAGTGGGGCCCCTTGTGGCTGCATATGCCAGCACCAGGATATCCAGGGCATCCAAATCAGGCACCAGTGATAAGTTACTCTTATGTACTTAGATAATCTGCTGATCCCATTAGAAAAGGTAGGGTCCTCTCTTCCACCTCTGCTTACTCTTTTATCATAATTCACAACAATCTGTGGCCTAAAGGTGAACCAATCCAAAACAGAGGTGCTCCACCTCAATGCCCCCTACACTCTGGCCTTAATCTCTCCATATGGCTTGCATTGGTCTCCTGCAGATATTAAGTACTCAGGGATTTATATTACCCCAGACCTAACAAGGATATGGGAACTAAACCTGAAACCACTGATACCAGAACTTAAAACTGAACTGGACAGGTGGCATGCTCTGCATCTCACCCAAGCATGGAAGGTGTCTACACTCAAAATAGTCATAGCACCCAGATTACTATATGTCATCTCCCATATTGCAATAGAACTCCCTCCCAAATGGTACAAACAAATAGATGCTATGTTTGACTCCTTCTTATGGGATCAGAAACCCGCCAAATACAACAGAAATAAACTGTACTCCCATTGGAAGTTGGGGGTCTCGACCCTTCCATGGATGAAGGGATATAAATGGGCCTACTCCATCACGCAGACCTTGCAGTGGTTCCATGCTCTTAACAGGACTCTCTGCAAGGACTGGGCATTGAGAGAACCATATCTAAGGTCCTTCAACTGTCTTTATTACTATATAATACCCCCTCCACACAAAATCAAAAGCTCCACCCCACCATTCCCCCATCTAGAAAATATTGGTTTAAAGCCCACAAGAAATTAGGCCTAGTAACACCACTGACTACCCTTTTTAATAAATCATGGAAGGATGGGGTGGTACCTGAGGACTGGAGGAGGGCGGATGTGATTCCCCTTCACAAAAGTGGAAGCAAGACAGAGGCAGGGAACTACAGACCTGTCAGTTTGACCTCAGTGGTAGGGAAAATGATGGAATCACTTCTGAAGGAAAGAATTGTTGAGTACCTAGTTTCCAGTGGGGCATAGGACACAAGGCAGCATGGATTCACAGTGGGAAGGCCGTGTCAGACAAATCTAATTGATTTCTTTGACTGGGTGACCAAAGCAGTAGACCAGGGAGGGGCTGTGGACATGGCCTACCTAGACTTTAGCAAGGCATTTCACACAGTCCCGCACAAAAGATTAATAAACAAATTAGCCAGCCTGGGAGTGGGTCCTAGGGTGGTAGCCTGGGTACACTGGTTGGACAACAGGACACAGCGGGTAATAGTAAATGGAGTCCACAGTGAAGAAAGGAGGGTTACTAGTGGGGTACCACAGGGTTCAGTACTGGGGCCGGTCCTTTTTAATGTCTTTATAAGTGACATTGCAGATGGACTGGAAGGGAAAGTATGTCTCTTTGCAGATGACACAAAGATCTGCAACAGGGTTGATACACAAGGTGGGGTGGAAAGGATGAAAAGGGACTTGGCAAGGTTGGAGGAATGATCAAATGTATGGCAGCTTAGATTCAATGCAAAAAAGTGCAAAGTAATGTACCTGGGAAACAAAAACCCAGGGGAAGAGTACACAATGGGTGGTGAGATACTGACAAGAACAAAAATGGAAAGGGACCTGGGAGTAGTCATATCAGATGACCTAAAGGTGGGCCAGCAATGTGAGAAGGCAGTAAGGAGGACTGGGGGGATACTGGGATGCATAGGGAGAGGCATCACCAGTAGAAAACAGGAAGTTGTTGTCCCTCTGTACAGACAGTTGGTAAGACCACATCTGGAGTACTGTGTACAGTTCTGGAGACCCCATCTCTGCAAAGACATAGACAGGGTGTAGGCTGTCCAGAGGAGGGCAACCAAAATGATGCAGGGTCTGCATCAGAAGACATATGAAGAAAGACTAAAGGAACTAAAGATGTATAGCCTCAAGAAAGGAGGGAGAGGGGGACATGATCGAAACTTTCAAATACCTCAAGGGAATCAACAAAGTCCAAGAGGGTAGCATCGTTCAGAAAAAGAGATGAGCAAAAACAAGGGGGCACAATTTGAAGATAGAGGGGGGACGGCTCAGAGGTAATGTGAGGGAGTATTTCTTCACAGAGAGGTTGTGGATACATGGAACAGCCTTCCTGAGGAGGTTGTAGAGTCAAAAACAGTGGGGGAATTCAAGAATGCATGGGACAGACATAAGGCAATTCTAGTGGGAGGGTAGGAGGAAGTAGGCTGTTGGTTAACTAGGATCAGCAGCTTATCCGTTAGGTAGGGAAATGGGCAGACTAGGTGGGCCAAGCGGTCCCTATCTGCCATCAAATTCTATGTTTCTATGTTTCTCCACTGCCAACTGATATGACCCCTCAATGGAATAATGCTGCCATACGAATTGCTAATAAACCCATCCATTGGCCCCAATGGGCGAAAGTAGGAGTTAACAAAGTGGGAGACCTGTTGGTAGAAAACTGCAGTTGCGTAATATTCTTCCAAGACCTGTCCCAAGGCTTTGGAATTGTTAGATTGGATTTCTGGAGGCTTCTTCAACTCTGAAGCTCAATCCAGGCCCTTATGAGAACAGCTCCCCCAGCTCTAAAGAAGACCCTTGCATACTGGCTGACACTTTCTCGAGGGCAGGCAAGAAAAATCTCTTCGGCTTTGAGGGACACTCTTCCCTCACAGTCTGAAATCTCAAGGGCAAAATGGGAGAAAGCCATGCAAAATACTAAAACAGATACACAATTAGCATACTGCTGGAGAAAAGCACACAAGCATACCCTGATACTAAAAGCAAACTCATTCAGAATAAAATACTGCACCACTGGTGCAGGACCCCTGATTTCTTACATTAACACAAGCTGCTGGGTAATAACCTGTGTTGGAGATGTCAAGAACAAAAAGGAGACTTAAAGCACATACTCTGGGATTGTTCTCTAGTATCCCCAATCTGGAACTCTGCCAGAGATCTAGTCAAGGACATCCTGCACATTAGGATCCCACTAGACCCTCAACTGTAGATCCTGGGTATCCCCCTAATATCCCCCGTCTCAACCCTTTCCAAAGCAGATGGCTGGCTTTTCTCAGTATGCAAATGAAGAGGCTTATTCTGTGTAAGTGGAGAACCTCAGATATTCCCTCCTTAACTGAACTTCTGAACTCCCTCTCCACTCTGGCATCCTTAGATCGCCTCTCTCATACAATTGCAAATTCCTTTCCAAAGTATCTTCTTTCCTGGAGCCCCTTCCCTGCACACCTAAAGCCTAGAACTGGTATTGGGTGAGGTCCCACAGATGGGTTGTATGGATTAAAATCAGCTTCCCGCCGATGTTTCCGGTCTGGACTAGTAACCATGACCACAATATCCACTACTTTCTTCTTGAACTCAGTATATGTTAATCAATGAAGCTGCCCGGTTCTTTGTGTACATTTTTCAGTGTTTGTCTGCAGGATAAGGGACTTAGCCCAGCAAGTTAGTGAAGCCAGGCTTTTGCATACTTTTCCTCCTACATGTAGCATGATACAAATGGTAGGTGCTTTTATTTTATTATTCATCCTATTTCCTGTTGGTACAAACTGGATGACAAGGCATGTATACCCCTTATACTGCATATGTAAGTAGAATTTGTCTCATATCTCACATTACTACACATCCTTCTACATATATGTTTTTCCTGTATGTATGTAAAACAAATACCAATAAAATTATTAACTGATATGGGTAAAGTAATTTTAGTGAGTTAATTTGGGCGATGTCAAAACAGCAAGAGTAAAATGGGTTAACAGCACACAATAAGTTCAGCAATGTTGTGTCAGTAGGAAGTAGTTTTTATATGCAGCATACAGGACTTTATTCGCTGAACTAGTCCCAAGCTGGCTTGCTGGTGTAGTGGCTACAGTCACTGCCTCCACTGCTGGCAGACCCGGGTTTGGGATTGGCTGTATTTTTTTTGTCTGGGTTTTGGGTTTTTATTTTATATATTTATTTCTGGTTGCGTTGCTGAAGTCCCATTCCCCTGCCCTTCCAACTGTGTTTCCGTCCACCAACAAGTTGCTCCCCCCCCACATTCAATGCCTGCTGACCACTGTGCTCTTGTGATGTAGCCCCCAATTTCCTCTCCCACATTATCATCCCCTGGAGGTAATTATAATAGAAAATGGGGGTGTGGAGGACATAGTCCCTGCATAAAATGTAATTTCAAATTGTCCCCTTCAGAGCAACTAAGCACCGGTCACCGATTCTGGTAGGCAATGTAGTGTTCATCAACCTTTTTGTCGTTCGGCGTTGTGTAGTCGCTGTTTTGTTCCATGCCATTTTGCTGATGCTATTATTACATAGAATGCTCATCTGTGCTTGCCCTATCCCTGGCTAGGTCATTTGTTCCCAGGTGGACAATTACCTCTATCCCCCCTCTCTTTGCTACCACTTTAGTGATCCTCTGGATCTGCTACCCCTCACTCTGAGCTGTGCCTCCTGGAAGGCACGTTACCTGCCTCTCCACCCTGCTACCTATGCCCAAATCCATTTCCTGGAAAACTGAGTTCCCCACAAGAAGTAGCTTCCTCTTCCATTGGGGTCCTCTTCCTCCTATCCCTAGGTCTCCCTCATGGGGGACCTGCACATCCTCCCTGGTCTCAACTTTAACTTCCCTTATGAGAATCACCCGCTCCTCCTTGACAGCAGAGAAGTTCTTAAGTTGGACTGGATGGGGAACGTGCCTCTGCCCCCCAACCCTCAACTTTTCTGAGCCAACTGTAGGTCATCCAGCCCTCTACCTAGGCCATTGTTGTAGCAGTGGCTGGGAACATGGTGGCCTCTGGGTGGGGGCAAAGATCCCCAGTAATCTTGCCAGCTCTGCCTGGAGACTGGCCAACTCCATCCTCAGTCCAAAGAGGATCCTGCATATGGGACAGCACCCCAATACCCAGAATGTCCTCCTGAAGACCGCTGCACCACCACTGCACTGTACCACTCCTTACATCTTCCCCTTCTGCTCTAAGTCACCATTTACTATCTAACCCCCTCCTTCTGCTCTTGTTAGTCTACTTGTTTTTTTGCCTTCATCCCATGCCTTTCTTTTAGCCCTCTGTCCCAAGTACAGTCCCAAGTTATTGTTGTTTTTTCTTCCCCCTCGCTCTCATTCTGTCTGTTTTGTAAGTACCCCAGTAATTAGAGGAATTAACTTTTCTTGCATGACTAAATTATCTGCATGATCGAGGGTGTTGAATCTATCTGTGTCTAGACCTTTCCTGCAGGATGTTGTGCTCTATCGACTGTCTATAAAGGCAGATAAACCCCAGGGTAGGTGAGCGGGTTTAGCCTCCGCTGCTCCAAAAAGCAATCAGCTGGTCCACTCATGCTCTCAAGCACAATCCATTCTCCTTTGTCCTCAGTCCCCAATTACCCTGCTATTCCCAGTAAAAAAAATAATTTTATATGTTCTGCTCCTGCCCCCTTCCTGTGAGCTTCCAACCCTGACCAGATAAAAACTTCCTTTTCTGTAACAAGTAAAACACTGTGCAATAACCCTTGCTTTTCTCCATGGACAAACCCCCAACATGCAATAAGAAACAGAAGAAATCATGAATCAGTACATCTCCCCATGCCACTGTCTGCAATCTCTGTGCTGTGGGTTAAACAAAAGAATGTAATGGCTCCTGGCTTGGCACCATTTTCTCCGCTCCCTGACGACTGGTTATCCCAGACTCCTTTTTTGTGTGATGGTTACTTTAGCTCTGTATTCACAAGGGAAAACAACATTACCTTGCCAGAGAGCTGCAATAAGGCTGCCATAAATGGGTCCTGGATAAGAGGCGGCCAGTATTTACCCACAAATGGGTAAAGAAAGAGTTAGCAGCCCTGAAGATAGACAAGGCCCAATGGCCTGATAGGCTGTATCTAATGGTAATCTAGAATCTGACAGCAGAGCTGACTGAACCCCTTGTAGGTCTGTTAAACATACTACCAAGTGTCATACTAAGAGTTATGGATGTACAGCAGGCATTTGCCCATGTTAGTACATCTCCAGAGGCCTGGAAGTGTTAAACCCAATTTAAAAGATGTTTGTCGAGATTTGTTTTGAAAGTATTGGGGTCATTTGTATCTAGCAGAGACTTAGGTACTGCATTCCATGTTGGAATAATCCTTTGGGTGTAAAAATAATGTATAATGTCAGTCCTTGGGTATGTCAGTGATAGCTGAAAATTGGACTTCTAAGATTACATTCCCTAATGTTAAAGGACAGGCCAAGTAGTCCATGAGTTCTGGATCTTTAGATATATTATACATCAGTAAGAGGTCACCCCTTGTTCTTCTCAGTTCCAGTGAGTACAGGCCCAGTGCTTGTAATCTTGCCTCATAGGTTTTATTTTGCATTCCATCAATCATCTTTATGACTCTGCGATGAACTCCCTCCAAACTGTTGATATCCCTTCTAAGATAGGGACTTCAAAGTGTGGAACAGTTACCCAGGTGGGGGCATATATATGCTCTAAACAGTGATGAAATACAGCCTCTATTCCGAGTAACAAATGCTCTTTTAATGCAACCTATTAGCCTGTTTGCTTGATTTCTAATGTGGTTACAGTGATTACTAAATGTGGGGTCTGATTTGATAACAACTCCCAGGTCCTTTTCCTCTGTTATTGGTTGCATTGGGGTACCATTCAGTTTAAACTGTATGTTTCGGTTAGAATACCCCAAGTGCATAATTACACATTTATTAATGTTATAGCACAGATCATTTTGTTTTGCCCATTCTTCTAGATTTTTCAGGTCTTCTTTTAGGTCTGCTGTATCTTTTTCAGATCCGACTTTAGCTGCAATTTTGGTGTCATCTGCAAATCTAGATGGCTATATTCTTCAAATTTGTTGTCATATCAGACACGAAGATAGAAAACAGCACGGGTCCCAAGACAAACCCCTGTGGTACCCCACTAGTGACAGTGCCTGTGCTGGATAAATATCCCCTTATGCAAACCGCTTGTGTATGGTTATTAAGCCATTCTTTAATCCAGTTTACCAACCTGTAATGTATACCAAATGAGTGCACTTTATTAATCAGGGTTCTATGTGGCACTTTATCAAAAGCTTTGCAAAGGTCCAAATATACCACATCCACCAATATCTTCTCATAAAGAAATTTACTAATGTTCTCATAGAAAACTAGGTTACTGGGTAGATATGACCTTTTACTTTTAAAACCGTGCTGATTGGGATCTACTACATTTTTTTTTAACTAGGTCGCCCTCAATTCTTTTTTTTAGAATGGCTTCAAAGATTCTACCCAAAATGCTGGTCAGGCTAATCGGTCTATAACTGGATATTTCACTTGTATTTCACTTTTTGAAAATCGGTGTTATCAATGCAGCTTTCCAATCATTTGGTACTATACCTGATATTAATGATACATTATATATTTTGTGTAGTGGTTCAATTAACCATGGTACTATTTCTCTCAGTAGATATGGATGAAGTCTGTCTGGCCCTGGTAATTTGCTGATGTTAATTGCCTCCAATTTGATCTTAATTTCGTGCCTACTGATTTCCATGATGCCATCACCTGATACATTGTTTGTATATTCAGCTCATTACAAATGGAGTGGGGTAGTTCTGAAAGAATGGAGGGTAGAGAATACAGTTCTGTTCCATAGGAGGGGACAAGGGGCAAGCGAGGAACTACAGACATGTCAGTCCTTCCTCTGTTGTGGGCAAACTGAACAAGTCACTGGTTAAATAGGACTTTGTGGACAAACTGGAGAGCAGTGGACTCCAGATTAGTAAATAGCATAAGTCTGTGTCAGAGGGATCTTGTCAGATCAACCTGATAATTTTCTTTCATGGGGTGATGAGGGTGTTGGATAGGGGCCATGCCATATATTTACTTTGATTCAACTTCAATAAGGCTTTTGACTCAGTACCTCACAGAATTCTGAGGGAGAAGATAGAGGACCTTGGGCAGTAAGGAACATAATAAGATGGGTAGGAAACTGGTTGATGGAGAGGCAGCAGAGAGTTGTGATTATTGGTGTCAAATCAGAAAATATTCAGGTCATGAGTGGGGTGCCACAGGAATCCATCCTGGTCCTGTCCTCCACAATATGTTTATCAGCAATACAAGAGAAGAAATCATTACCAAGTTGTGTTTTTTCTAAAAAGACACTAAGTTCTCTATGAGAGTAGGCAGATTAGTTACAAGGGAATTCAGGAGATGCAGATTGACCTGCAAAGTCTAGAGAGGTGGTCTAAGGCCAAAAAGTGCAAGGCAATGCACCTAAGGAATGAAAACCCCTTGACAGAGTAATGAATGGAGTTGTAAAGTTGAGTACTACGGTTGAGGAAAGGGACCTAAGAGTAATTATTAATGATTTCCTTAAACAATTAAGCCAGTATAACAAGGCCCATAGAAAGACAAATAGGTTGCTGGGATGTACTGAAAGGAATATTGAGAGCAGATGACACTAGGTACTACTACCATATTATAGGTCAATAATGATACCACACTTGGAGTACTGTGTCCAGTTCTGGAGTCCTCACCTAAGGAACTATAAAGACAGACTAGTGACAGTGCAACAATGAGTGGCCTGGATGATTCAAGGCCAGTGGGGCAGATTGTATGAGGATCAGCTTAAGGCACTGAAAGTGTACTTGATGATAGAACAGATGAGAGAGGGGTGATATAGAAACATAGAAACAGAACTGTGACAGCAGAAAAGGACCAACAGGCCCATCTAGTCTGCCCATTTGTCTAGCCATCTGCAAAGAAATTCCCCCAACAATCCCCGTGCCTGTCCCATGCCCTTTTGAAACTTTCCACTGTTGCTTCTCCAATCAACTCCTCCGGGGGCCTATTCAACTTATCCACCACCCTCTCTGTGAAATAGTACTTCCTAATGTTACCCTTGAACTGTCCCCCCTCAATCTGTAACCCATGCCCCCTAATCCTCTGATTCCCTTTCAGCTGGAAATGCTTCCCACTAGCACCTGGCACCTGGTTTATACCCTTAAGGCACTTCAAGGTCTCAATCATCTCCTCCCTCTCCCTTCTCTGTTCCAGGGAGTACATGTTCAATTCTCCCAACCTTTCCTTATTGGACAGGTGGCTGAGCCCCTTAACCATCTTCGTTGCCCTCCTCTAAACTTGCTGCAGCCTCCCCACATGCTTTCTGAGGTATGGCCTCCAAAACTGGACCCCATACTCCAAATACGGTCAATCTAAATGGGTGTACAAGGGTACTATGACCTCCCTTTTTCTACTGGTAATCCCCCTTCTGATGCAGCCCAGCATTCTGCTGTCCCTAGCCACTGCTCCCGCACAGTGCCTTTCCATCTTCAGGTCCCTCAATATAGTGATGCCTTGGTCCCTTTCTTGTTCTGTTACTTCTAGGTCTCGGCCTTCCCATACAGTACCTCACCTTCTGGTTTCTGTATCCCAGATGCATGATCTTACACTTGCCCATGTTAAATGAAATCTGCCACCTCCTTGATCATGCCTCCAGCCTCCCCAGATCTCCCTGCATTCTTTCTATCCCTTCTGGAGTGTCCACCCTATTGCAGACTACAATACCATCTGCAAACAGACTCACACCTCCTTCAAGGCCCTCCATGATGTCCCCTCAGAATAGATTGAACAGTAATAGCCCTAACACCACCCCCAATAGACCCCATTTGTGACCATGCCCTCTCCAGATGCCACCCTGTTTACAATGACCCTCTGTCTCCTGTCCCCCAGCCAGTTTTCCATCCATCGATCCACCTTCTGGCTCTGACCCAGGCATAACAGCTTGTACAGCAGTCTCCTGTGTGGCACGGAGTCAAATGACTTTCTGAAATCCAGATAAGTGACATCTACTGCCTCCCCTGATCCAGTTCCTTGCTGACCATGTCAAAAAACTATCAAGTTTGTTTGACAGGGTCTACCCCTGGTAAAGCCATGTTGCCTTGGATTCATCAGGCCTCTTACCTCTAGGTAATTGGTGATCCTGATTTACAATAGTTTCTCCATAAGCTTGCCCACCACCAATGCCAAGCTCATAGGCCTGTAATTAACCACCTCCTCCCTCCCTTCTCCCTTATGCAGAGGAACCACATTTGCCTGCCTCCAGTCCTCCGGTAGCACTCCAGACTCCAGGGACCAGTTGAAGAGTGCAGTCAAGGGTGCCACCAGTATATTTTCACTCCAGATTTCAACATTGCCATCTTTCTGGCCCCCCATATGAACAGTACAACTGTCATTTTTCATATCCTGGATTAAATGTGTTTTTGCAGTTTTGGCACAATAGCATGGTCGCTGTGGGAAATCAGTGTTCAGGATACATTAGGAAAATCACAGTGACACTGTTCATGAGCAGAGGTCCTAAAATGCCTATGTTGAAAATTTTGTTATGAAAGTCCATAAAATGAGTGTGTTACAAGCGTGCATTGCACAGGTTCCATGCATGCTCGTAACTTCGCAACTTTGCAATATTTTCATTACAGATTTTCAACACTGCCATTTTTCCACACCTCCTTATGAACAGTGCAGCTGTCATTTTTTACATCTTGGCCAAAATGTGTTTTTGCACTTCTGGTGCAGAATAGCATGGGTGCTGTGGGAAATCAGAGTTTGGGACAGATTAGGATCGAGCAAGTGAGAGAGGGGGAGTGACCGAGCTCAACTCAGCTCTGTCAGCACTGCTGTGGATTTCTTTATGGGCAGAAAAAGGCACCAACGTAGGCAGGAATCCAGTACAAAGGGGCAGCCTGCAGCGCCAGGAGAAACAGAATAAGTGGGTGAGGGAGGGGGTGTGAGTGATCTCAACAGAGCTCTGTTGGGACTGCTGCAGATTTCTTTGTGGGCGGAAAAAGGCAGCAATGTAGGCAGGAGCCCAGTACAAAAGGTCAGCCTGCAGCGCCAGGAGAAACAGAATGGGTGAGTGAGATAGGGGGAGTGAGTGAGCTCAACAGAGAAAAACAATCAACATTCACCATTGATAAATGCTTGTTATATTTAGGATCTAGGGAAACTTGAAAAGTAGTCAAAGACATGGCAACTGGGTTTCAGTGCCACAAAGTGCAAAATTCTGCACCTAAGATATAGAAGTACCAGTGCTAAATACAAGATGGGGGTAGGTACTGACAGTCTAGACAGGAAAGGGACCTCAAAGTTATTACAGTATATCAAAAGGCATCACTACATATTGCCAACACTCACTAGCCCGACACCCAGAAGCCCAAAACGAAGATCCCAACACCAAAAATCCTGACAGTGAATTTTGCCTGAAGTAGTTAGTAATAATTAATATGAACATACGACAGAACAGACCACCCAGTCTATCTACATCTGCTTGAGTGTGCAGCTAGCATCCCTAGTTTGCAGCTGCCCCACCCCCTCCGGTTTGTCATCCCACTGCCACCCCCACCTCCCACACCTCTCTCTCCCCTGCTCGATCCCATGCCCTTTTAAAGCAGTTAACAGATTTACACGATACCACCCATTCTAGTAGTTTGTTCCATTTTGCTACTACCCTGTCTGTCAAATAAAGTCTTCTCATTTCCCTCCTACAGAAGTTGTGGAGGGCAAAGCCCCCTGAAACATGTAAAAACATTCCACAATGGGCAAAATTCCACTGTTGGGATTTTGGTGTTGGGATCTTCATCTTGGGTTTCCGGGCGTCGGGCTATTGAGTGTCAGCATTACACAGTATATCCCTATCAGAGGACCTCAGGGTGGAAGAGCAGTGCGATGAGGTCATGAGCAGGACCAGTGGGATGCTGGGGTGCATGGGATGGAGTGCCTCCAGCAGGAGGAAGGTGCTGTTGGTGCTGTTTCCTAGTATGCTGCCGCCTGGAGTACGGTGCCCAGTTTTCGAAGTTGCACCTCAGAAAGAACATAGACAGGGTGGAGGTATTCCAGAGCAGAGCAACTAAAACAGTGCAGGATATACTGGGGAATCCCTCTGAAGACAGACTGTGGGATCTCAATACGTACAGTCTGGAAGAGAGGAGAGAAAGGTGACCTGATTGAGACAAGGACCTGACAGGGGTGAACTGGCTGTGAGAGAGGAGTCTCATAAGAAGACAAGCACCAAGACGAGGAGGCATTCAGCGAAGCTGGAAAGGAGGAATTTCAGGAAAGATGGGAAAAAATATTTCTTCACTGAAAGGGCAGGATACACCTGGAATAGACTGTCAGTTGAAGTGGTGGAGGCTAAAATAGTTAGGGAGGGGACCTTCAGACATGCGTGGGACAAACATGGGGTACATTAGAGCAGAGGCAGGGTGGGTAGAGGGGTGCCAGAGACCTGATAAGTCAGTGGATGTAGAACAGGCAGGGAAACATCAGCAGACTGAATGGGCCAAGCAGTCCTTTTCTGTTGACAAATTCTGTTTTTGTGAGTGGTTTGTAAAGATGTACAAAAAACAAACAATGCTGATATTTCTTTTTTTTTAGTTGTTTAACCAGGATTAGCACACTAAGCCGAAAGCTTTTTTACAGGAGTGACCTGGGAGCACAGGGAAGTTAAGTGACTTGCTCAGGGTCACACAGTATGCAAGTGTAAGCTGTGGGATTCAAACCCAGGTCTGATCTGCTGGATGTCACCAGATTTGCAGCTCAGAGCCTTAAACCACTGTGCAGTACTGACTCCCATTTCTTCTCCTGTCATCCTGTTATGGATGCTGTGCATTACCTTTCCATTTCAGTATGCTAACTCCCTGTGTACTATGTACCCAAAGGATGATATGCAAGTGATTAGGGACAGGAGGACAGCATACAGAGTCAGAGGTCTAGATGAGGAGACTATGAAGAAGTATAATGCTCTAGAAATGTAGAAACCAGTGAGAATTCCAGGTCAGTGTTCCAGCACACAGCAACAAAATCACAGTAACAACTCAGAATTACCTCCACAAGCTTGCGGCTTTGTTTCACCTCTCCCTCTTCTCTCCTCCCTTGCTGCCCTCCCCACTTCTCTCCATTCCTCCATCCCCTGCTACTCCCCATCTCTCTCCCACCTCCACCTACCATTCTACCCCCTCTTACCTCCCACCTACCATTCCACCCCCTCCCACTCCTCTTCTCCTGTCTCCCCATCACCCTATCTCGTGTTGCTCCACCCCAGACTACCTAGCACTTATCTTTCTGTTCTTGCACTTACAACAATATCAAATCCTTGACTGCCTACCCCCTTTTCCCCACCTCCCCTCTTATCTCCCACCTCTTGCTCCACTTATGTCACCCCAAGGATGGTTTTTATTTGTATCTGTTTCTTGCTACAGTATATATACACACCTGTTTTGTTAATTGTGCATTGATATTTGCCACTGACTGTTTGCTACTGTGCTAGTCTATACACATGTACTGTCTTTTGCTACTAAGTTAACCTCCTGACCTGTATTGTATCTTACCTCTGCTTACTTCTATGTTAACGTCCTGACACGGTATTGTATCTTACCACTGTTTTGCTTGCATCCATTGCTGACGCGGAACCTTTGTAAAAGAACCCTTGGTTCAAAGGTATTTGTAATCCTAGTAATAAATAAATAAATAATAAAATGCAGAGAACCTTTGTTAGGTTTAGTGTTCTACATGAGTGATTAAAATACTATCAGCGGGAAACTCTAACCATCCCATCAATTTGTGAAATCACAGTTCTCCATACAGAATATAGGATGCCGGTCAAATCACACAGTTCTCCATACAGAACCTAGGTTGCTGACACACATAATTAAACATTAGTAATCCTCTGGTTGCCAGAAACTGGCTTCCCAACCCTGCTGTTGAAGGCAAGCCTTTTGCTGTTGTTGCATCATTTTGTGCTGGCTGGTACACGGGCCTGGGTTTCTCCATGATCCCCACGTCTTCCCATTAGGCTTCCACTTGCTATGTTAGCAGTTATCGCTGCTTGAGCTAATAACCCATACCTTCTGAAGTATAAGGTTTTGAAAGATAAATGCAGAGGGGTAGTATAGGAGGTTCCTGGAGCTGATCATAGCTAGAGAGAAACAAACCAACAAGAACAATTCTTCCATTATTGGAATGTAAGGGGGAAAGTTTCACATTTCCCACCCCTTCTGACCTATCTCCCCATGCCACCACATTACTGCCGTTTTCACAGGCACACCTGGGGACCTTCAGCTGGTTTACAGGCCCAGAGACAGCAGTGATCAACCTGGTCTCTGGGTAAAGCAAGGTGCACAAGGTATAACATAATGTCCCCACCCATTTCTTATTCTCTTGTGCCAGAACAAGGTGTGGGGAGAGTCATCAGTTGTGTGCATTTGGTGAATAGTGTTGGTTCTGTGAGCAGAGGACCAATTTGATCAGAAGCTGGGTACAGAAGTCAGCTCCCCGGATCTCTGGTGACTACTCTGAAATACTGCATTCTGCAGCAAAGCCATATTAGCTAGTCTCTTAAAAAGCAATGTATCCAGTTCAACAATGAAAGCCACAACGGGGCAGTAGAAAGGCTTGGATGTGTCTGTCTAATACGGCCATAAGAGAACTAACACACCAAGAACAGAGGCTTCTTATCTTGGAGGTAGCCCTTAGGGGACACCTGGCACTCTGGAGTGGTTCTGGAAAGTGTAGTCCATTCCACTGGGCTCACTAGAGTGGGGGCAGTGATGGACAAGTAGTGACTGGTAAACTCACATTAAACATACCCAGTGGCTGGACTGGGGGATCCAACCTGGTGGTGCTCAGTCATGCCTGCTGCCTCTTTACTGCTTTAAGAAAGGCCCTGCCATGGTTATTTAGGTGCTGTGACAAGTGATTATCTGTGTTTGCTTGTGACTTAATCCAAAGCCCAAAGCAAGTAAGGCAGCATGAGTCTTTCCTAGCTAATATTTAGGGCATGAAGCATTTGTTTGGTTGAAGAAAGGCCCACAGATGATGGGGAGTGAAAGAGCAACTTGGAAGTGGTGGGACCAGATGATGGCATAATGACCAGAGGCAGGCAGGGTAAAGCAAAACGGCCTCCAAAGTACATATCGAGGAAGCAGAAAGACAATCAGCATCAGACCAGGCTTTATCGGCACTGGATGCAAGGTGCTGCACTCCATTGGGAGGCAGCATTTTGGAGAAGGATGACATGAGTGCAGTGAACCATGTTATAGAATTGTTTTCCACTGTCAGCATGTGAAGAAATCGGCAACTATAGACAGTATTCGTTTGCATGTGTGAGCGTTTGTATAAATCCTCGCATTTCCCATCATTCCAGTATTAATAATCACGGAATTTGCAGACGTCAAACAACTATAAGAACTTAGAAAATGGGCTAAGAAAATACTGGGCTCTGATTGGCTGATATACCTGGCAAGCTGGGCGTCTATCAGAAAACAGAGCCCAGGTATTAAAAGTGCCAGCTTTGTCACAAGCCACATCACAAAGATCATCATGCAAACAGAACGTTGTGTGTTAAAACACTGCCATGTTTTTTTTCTCGATGCTTAGCTAGAGAGTTTGCGCCCCCCCCAAATTCAGTAGTATGTCACAATGCCAGAACAAAAGAACATCACATCCCCATAAATAAAATATCCACAACCATAGCGATTGCCTGTGCTTAGCTTAAACAGCGCCATAGTATCAACAGAAAACGCATCATCTTGCCCCAGAAAAGCTGGCAGCTCAATTTGAAATCCCAAGCCGGCATTAGACATCTAGAAATGGGTCACAGAAGCAGGCGGAGTCCCGAAGTCATGTCGCATGCTCCACACTAGGGGTGACAGCTGCTCTAGACTCTCTTTGCTTCCAGCCCCACTCAACTGAAGAAAACAACGAAACGCACACAAATCTGTCTTTTTTTTGCACTGTACAACCAGTACCTTAATGTTTTCTTTTTCTGTCTCCTTCAGCTACACTCCCGGAAGTGCTCCAAAGTTGCGAGCTGGTGCATACATGTTCTCATACGGACAAGCATGATGCGGGGGGCTTGCTGATATGAATGGGGTATAAAAAAGTTTTAAAAATAAATAAAAGAAAGGTCTTTTTCAGGGAAAAACTTCACTGAGCGCTACCACTGCTCCTGTAATAACTGCTCCTCAATGCACTCTCAGTAGTGCTCATTCCCCCGGCTTACTCACCGCAGTGCCTGCTACAAGCTACAAGCAACAAGCTAATATAAATAAAGAATACTTAATGGTAGTCTTTTCTTGCCTTTTGCCAGTGCGTGTGTGTGTGTGTGTGTGTGTGTGTGTGTGTGTGTGTGTGTGTGTGTGTGTGGGCGGGGATATCTTTCAAAAGACACCAAGAAAACTAAGAAGAAAAAAAACTCAAACACAGTATTGCCATCTAAGCATCATTCTAATGCAGGCGGAGGAACTATTTTATTACAAAACTAACTTTCTCCTAATTTTTCATTAACATTTTTTTATTCAACTTATTTTTTTTACAGTGCCCATTTTCTAAGTGCAATAATACCCTCAAGGGAGGGCGGTATTGTGCTGTACCGGACCTACCAGGGGCTATAAGGCCCTCCACCTGCGGAGTCGGGCCTCATTACGCCCCTGGGCTGTCCGGTATAGCACAATACCGCCTTCCCTGTTGGGTATTATTGCTTACATAGAGCATATTTTGCGAATTAACTCTTAGGCCTGCCAACAGAATTAGAACGAATAGGAATTTTGGACTGACATATCAGTCAGCGGCCATGCACCATCGTATTTAGCTGTTGCTGCAGCAATTTCATTTCTTTGGGACATAGTCAGTACGAGTCAGCTCGAGTAATAATCACGTTCATAAGAGAGGATTTAATGTTCCCTCTGAACAAGGTCCGGTGATGTGTCCGGTAACCAGCAGAGACAGAACGGCACATCTTGTGCTCAGTATGCGTACTTGGAACCGATCCCTTGAAGGATCCGAACCGGAACCATCCTCCGCACCCCCCTTCATCCCCTTGGGACCTTCGAGTTGCCTCTGCAGCTGTGGAACCCTGTCAGAGACCCTTGGTTGAAGGCAGAGGTTTTTGTACGAGGCGGCTCCGGTTTTAATCACTGTGTCTCTCGTACAGTGGTAGAGGGCGGTGTCCTCGGCTCGCAGATTATTCATTTGTAAATACGCTTCAGCCTTGGAGTTGTCCCGGGAAATGGTGACGCGACCCTTGACACTCGCTGCATAGTATTGGGTGCTTCCACTAGGTTTGCTGATAAATGCTACCCACTGCAGTCCTTCCCCCGGAGCTTGCCGAACCCAGTTCATCTGGTAGTCGCTGAAGTTGTACCCGGAGCCCTTGCAGCTCAGTTTCAGAGAGTCTCCCGGCTTCTTAACGTCTCCCCCGGACTCAGTCAGGACAACATCTGTATACACATCTGTAAAGCACAAGTACATGCTATATGAATTATAGAGTGCAGGTACATTATCACAGATAATTTAGTAGTATGCATCATGCCTGTAAGATAAGCAATATAGTGCAGATACTTACATGGGGAGAAAGTAAATAACGTGAAGAAAATCAAATAAACATTCATGATTTTTGTTATACAGCATGGCAACCTGAATCCCCGAGAACCAGGATCAACACTTGAACTGACGTCTATGAAGCGACAGTTTCTTTATAATAACAGTACTGTTCAATATTGCACCTCATTTGCATACACTCATTTGCATGAAAAGGCAAGCTTTCATATAAAAATATGGAGAGATCACACTGTCCTTTAGCAGCAAACCCCTAGGAGTGTCAGACAACTGTCACCTTGGCAGAACAATGATGTGTTCCTTGAAGCTGAACAACATGATTTTGCAGTTATTTCACTTAAACAGGGAGAAGGTTAGCCGAGTGACTCTGGGTCCCTGTGTGAACGTTCTGTCACTGTAGATCCGTATCACAGCTTATTAGGCCCATACCCAAGAAACATGATTAACCCTGCAGTTCCCTCTCAACATTTCCCTATTCAGTTTAGAAAGCAGTTGTCTGGATCTTTTCCTTTTTGCAAGCTCTTTGAATTAGAATGTAGTCTCTAAGAAATGAGGACAAACACACAGGAGGCTAGCAAATTCATGAGTAAACTAGAGGAAGAACCAAATCAATTAATCAAAATCTTTATTTAACCAGGCGAACACCGTTGAGCAACGCTCATTTTCGAGGTGCACCGGGACATAGATACATAGTCAAGCACAGAAGGGTTATACACAGCAGAATCATAATACAAGTCATAATACAATATAAACTCAACATAGAACAAAGTACAGAATTCAGAGGGATAACAGTACTAATTCTTGGTAAATATATATATATATATACAGTGGTGTGAAAAAGTATTTGCCCCCTTCCTGATTTTCTCTATTATTGCATATTTGTCACACTGGATGTTTTCAGGTCTTTAGACAAAATGTAATATTAGATAAAGGAACCTAGTGAACAAATAACACTTGTTTTTTTTATTTCACTTATTTAACGAAAAAAGTTAACCAACACCAATTGGCACTGTGTGAAAAAGTAACCTTACACTTAATAACTGGTTATGCCACATTTAGCTGCAATGACTGCAACCAAACACTTCCTATAATTCAATATCAGTCTTTCACATCGCTGTGGAGGAATTTTAACCCACTCTTCCTCGCAGAACTGCTTTAATTCAGTAACATTTGGTAGGTTTTCGAGCATGAACTGCTCGTTTCCGGTCCTGCCACAGCATCTCTATCGTATTTGAGTCTGGACTTTGACTAGGCCACTCCAAAACTTTAATTTTACTTCTTTTTTGCCATTCTGATGTGGACTTGCTTTTGTGTTTTGGATCATTGTCTTGCTGCATGACCCAACTACGCTTCAGCTTCAGCTGATGGAAGGATGACTGGACATTTTCCTTAAGAATTTTCTGGTACAGAGCAGAATTCATGGTTCCTTTAATTATGGCAAGTCATCCAGGTCCTTAGGCAGCAAAGCATCCCCACACCATCACACTACCACCACCATGTTTGACTGTTGGTATGGTGTTCTTACTGTGGAATGCTGTGTTTGCTTTACGAGACATTATGGGATCCATGTTGTCCAAAAGTTCCACTTTGGACTCATCTGTCCATAGAACATTTTCCCAAAAGGCTTGTGGATCATCCAGGTGCTTCTTGGCAAATGAGAGATGAGCATTTATGTTCTTCTTGGTTAGCAGTGGTTTCGCCTTTGCTACTCTCACATGAAGCCCATTTTTGCCCAGTCTCTTTCTGATTGTGGAGTCATGAACACTGACCTTAGCTGAGGCAAGAGAAGCCTGCAGTTCTTTGATGTTGTTTTAGGATCCTTTGAGACTTCTTGGATGATTTTTATACTGCGCCCTTGGAATAATTTTGGCAGGCCGCCCACTCCTGGGAAGGTTCACTACTGTTCCAAGTGTTCTCCATTTGAGATTATGGCTCTCACTGTGGTCGATGGAGTCCCAGAGCCTTAGAAATAGCTTTGTAACCCTTTCCAGACTGATAGAGGGCAACAAAATGTTTTTCTGATCTTTTCAGGAACTTCCTTTGATCATGGCATAATGTGCTTGTTGAATCTTTGTCCTGACAATGTGACTCTGATGGTAAGGGCCAAAATAAGTGAGGTTTATATTGAGCAGGGCTGGCTGTAATCAAGCCTGGGTGTGTTCAATCAGCTGACTCTAATTATCCCTTTAATTGGGTTGATTTAACTAGGGGCAATTACTTTTCACACAGTGCCAGTTGGTGTTGGTTAACTTTTTCATTAAATAAATGAAATAAGTAAAAAAAAGTGTTATTTGTCCACTCAGGTTCCTTTATCTAATATTATATTTTGTCTAAAGATCTGAAAACATCCAATGTGACAAATATGCAATAATAGAGAAAATCAGGAAGGGGGCAAATACTTTTTCACGCCACTGTATATATATATATATATATGTACAAAAATATGCATAAGATTCTCTGTACTGTATGAACTAGCCTAGGGGCTGTATACGACAATGTTATAAGTTATATTATGACCAATCCTGTCCTTAAGCTGTGCTCCACTCCTATGTATGATGACCTGTACATATCTGTCAGTTGAACTAGCTAGTCTAGAGTGTATAATCTGAAATGTGCTAACATATATGTTTTCCTAGCATCAAATGATGTATTTCCACGCTTGTTTACTGTGACAAAAACTGTACTCTTTGCCATGTCTCCTTGACTATTGTTCCTCATGTTGTACTTTCCCGGGTCATTCCTGAAAATAGGCATAATACTTGTCTAGTGTACTTACCCGGTAAACAAAAGTTAAATAAATAATAAATACAAGTTACAAGGAATATACAGGGTGCAAGAGATAGAGCTCTTAGATTGGGTATAATTAGTAGAAGGCTAGATCCATATAGTGAGGGGGATGCCTAAAAGTTAGTGTTAGTGACTCATTAGGTAGCACACTCGCCTCTGAGGCTGGGAGATCTGAGGGCTGTGAGTTCCGTTCCCACATCTGGCACTTGGGTTATTATCCCAATGCTGACACTGTAGTACAGCATGAGAGGGGTGCTGCACTTCTGAGGTGTCATCTTTCGGATGAGACATAAAACAGAGATCCTATCTGCTTGGATTGGTGGTTGTTCAGGTGGATGCTAAAGATCCCATGGCGCTTATCGAAAAAGTAGGGGAATTTCCCCAGTGTCCTGGTCAAATTTCTCCGAAACACTAAAAATACCACCAACAGCTTAATCTGGTTCAATTTCAGTTGCTTACCATCTGTATCCACCCTTCCCCCGGTCGTCCCTGAAAAAGGGACTTCTAGGCCTAGTGGCCTTACCTGGTCATAAAAAATAAATAAAAGAGAGGAGGTAGAGGAGTAGAAGACTAAATGGGCTGTGGCAGCCATACAATGGCTGCTGATCGCAGTGTTCTGCTGAGACCACCAATGAATGAAGATGGGCCCCCAGGATGCTGGTTAAAGACAAGGGGAGGGATAAGGGAACAGAAAGAATAGGGGTCACGGGAGGATGGAGAGGGAGTGCAAAAAGATGTTACTAACTGGACAAGGTGAGCATCTTTGGGTCCCTGAGGCCCAGTGTGGTTTCACATTTCATACTACGCTAAGGTCGGCTTTGATGGGGGGGTGATAGGGAGAGAGAAAGGGAAGGGAGAGGGGTAGGGAGGAAGAGGGAGGCACATGAGGAGAGAGGGAAAGAAAGAAACCTCACCCCTGAGGCCAGACTTGCCATCGTCCAGGGTAATCTTCGCCCTGTACTGGACTACTGCTCCCTTATTTATGCTCTCCTTTGCCTACAACAGCACCTGTCAATTTACCTTACATGCCCCTTTCTCTATCCACCACTGCGCCCTTTACAATTCTCTTGGATGACTCCCACTGCAAAACCATTTCAACCTTGCCCTTTGCTTCATGCTTGGCTCCATCATCTGCATTGGCCAGGGATCTCCTCTTGCAGCCCTCCTCAAAGTTGGAGCTCTGCATAGCTGCCACCACTCAAACAGCACCCCTCCTCTGACATTTCCCAGGGTATTCACCAAGAGGGCTGGTAGAGCCTTGTCGATGGCAGCCCCCACACTGTGGAATAAACTACCTGCTGAGCACTGCTCTATTGACACACACTGCCAGTTCAAATCCCACCTCAAAGACTATCTCATGGAAAAATCCTCCTGCCACTGCTTCCCTGGATAGTCCTCCTTTGCTCGACTGCCCAGTGCTCACCTGAGTCTCATGTCTTGCAACCCCCACCTCTCCCACCTCCCCTCACCTACTTGTCTTATCCATTTCCATCCAAGTTACATAAATGTACACTCTCTGGTTTCCTATACAACTTGCTGTACATTGAACATAGGTGTTATGTATGTCTACTATGTATATGAATATCGGACTTATGTATTCTGCACCCAGATTATGTGGATCCATGTATCACTGCATCCATTGTATAACAGTGTTCCATCGAAACCTTTTTTGTTTAGTTACTTTTATCAGGGTTAAACTACCTACTTTCTATGTAATGTTGCTTATTTTTTAACTCTGTGCCATTGTAAGTGGCCCGAGTCCTGCCTGAAAACGGTCCCTGGGATCAGTGCATTTACCTGGTTATCAAAGTCATAAATAAATAAATAACTAAGAGAGAGAGGTATGCAATAGCACAACCCCCATCCCTTACAAAGCAATAATGCCATTTCCTCACAGAATTTGATGGAGAAAGTGGAAAAGAACAGATCATCTAGCTGCAAGAATTTCTTATTAGTTTGAGTGATTTTGTGGTCTAGGGGTGGTGACAGGACACACCAGATCCCTAAAATAGATCCCACAATACAAAAGATACATTTAAGTGTTTGGTTGGTCAACATTTTCAAGCTCTAAATAAATCATGTAATTTGAGCAATGGAGTTCTCTTGAATGACAGTTTTCTAGCATACTTCCTGGAATACATTCATTCATCATCCAATCAGACACAGGTATTGTTAGGAAGGCTTTGCTAATTGAAGTTAATGCTGTTTTCCTTTAAATGGACTCTAACTCAGCCAGAAGGTTTCTGAGAGTACAGATCTGACAGTTCTGATGAGTTACTGCAGTGTGTTTTATTTTATTCAAACATGTTTGAGTGGGAGAAGACAGATGGTGCGAGTGCAGCTTATTTTCCATTGGTCCAGGGAGGGAAATGGGAGGGACACACATGGGATACAGAATACAACATAAAACACAGTTAGTGGTTAAACTCAGAATGCAGTACACAGAAACTAGGATGTGCAGTCAAACAGAGCAGAACCGTGAGTGCATCGTTATGGATGTGTAGGAGTAAATGATGTACCCAGCACAGGTCCGTCGCTGCAAGCTATCCTGAGACTCAATCCCAGCCAGGCAGGAAAACTGATCATCAACTCGACTGCCCTCTTGGGGTCAGCTACAGGAAGGAACACTGGAACTTTTATTCACTTTAATTAAATTTTGAAGGGAAGGGAAACTCTAGGAGAACACTACAACATAGTATGTAGCTGTGCTTAGACATCTGGGAGTATCAACCAAAAGTGCACAAGGAATCTCATAAGGATGGTAATACCATTTGTAACATGGCAAGAAACAGAGTGCAAGAATACAGGTATGCTATTGGCTGAAATGCAACAGCTGACACAAAGGCGAGCGGGTATTAATCCCCTAGTAATGCTCACTAGCCATCGGGAGAGTGCGTACTAACAGAGAGGGAAAGAGACAAGCGAGTGAAGAAATGTAAAATGTACTGTGCTCGGTTATCTGTAGGTGGCTGAAGTCTGTACTGCAACACACAGAAACGGAATACTTGTGAATGTCCTACCCACATGGGAGACTTCGCAGAGTCACGCAACTATCTGCAGTAGAAGTCAGATTAAGGATCGAGGAACAAAGTTTGATAGTGTCCAAAATGCAGTAATATATCTTCTTATCTTAGAAATAGTAATCATGGTGATTAGAGGCACCCGATCAGCAGAGCATGATGATACGAGACGTTAGTGTTGCTGAACGGATGGAGAGACAGGTAACTGTACATTTCTCCCACAATGCAATAGTGTCATGTATAGCCGCCGATGGAACAACGAAGGACAAAACAGTAAGAGTAATGCTAAGAATAAAGAAATTGACATTTTTTTCTGTGTTTCACAGGCACTGTTATGTTGGCATGTTTAATGATTTTGCCAACACAACATAAATGTATATGGAGCATGCAAGGTGCATGCACACATTGTTAGACCTTCATACTGTTTGAAAATGAGCAAAGTACACCATTGATTGTGACGTACAATTACAGTGTTTCAGATGTTGAATTTTTTTGTAAGCAAAACTGTATTCTAACAATACTTCCCTTGCACTTGCCATATTACAGGTGCATTAAGCCTCTCCGAAGGTGGCATCTAATGGGGAATTAATGCATGGTTGGATGGTTGTAGGCACTCGGCCTTCGGCCTTGTACCCCCCAACCACGCATTAATTCCCCATTAGATGCCACCTTTATTGTGACTTAATGCTTATGTGTGTCTCTCTGCTAGTGTTCCATGAACTGTTACATGCAGAATGTGCAGAGGGTTACCAATCCTACCGGGTCATAATGTCATATGCTTAATAGCGTACGACATTATAGCTATCCATGACAGCGAATAGTGCAATACTGCATATACTGCTGTATGTTGTATTGCACCCTTCACACATTCCCAGGCAGAGGATAAGACCTCTGCTGGGAGTGGGTCCTACCAAGCCGCTGCTGTGGCTCACTGGACAGAGCCGCAGCAGCAGGAACCCAGGTGCTGTGTTTGGGACTGGGTTTGATTACCAGTCCCAGACATTTCATTTTTTTTCATGGATTGTGCGCACCCTGAGTTGGACACCCTGGAGTTGAGAATCTTTAGTGGGGGATCTGGGGTGCAGCCCCACAACGGGGATGTGGTGGAAGAGCCTCCCACAGAAAAAAGAGTTATGCTGCATGGCAATATCACACTGTATTGGCAGGTTATTTTTGTTTTATGCATAATGTCATGACATTATGACCCCTGCCCATTACTTAATCCATACCTAGCCTATATATTATTTATTATGCTTTGCTTCATTGCCTCATTGTCGTTATTCTTGTATTTTTCCATTATGGTTGTTATCTGCACTAAAGATGTTGGTTGTGTATCAGAAAATAACACATTTATTTATTGTTATTAGCTGTGAGAACAACATTTTTCATTGTAAAACATGATAGTGTCTCCCACCAGGAAACTGGTCACTTCCAAATAGAAATGGGAGCTGTGCTTTAAGACTGAGAAGCGAGTCAGGAACAAGGGACTGTAAGCAAGGAATAAGGCACTGTAGAGGTGGGACTATGCTATGTTAATATACCAAGGGGTTGGTTACAGTACAGAGCCTGAAAGGCAAGGGACTACAACCATCCCGATAGCAGTTGGACCACAGTGGGCTCAGGGAGCGTAAGGGTGGTGGAACAGAGGCATACCCAGTCAGTTGTTCCACTCCACAGTCCATACACCATTCTGGGGGAGCATAGTTCCCCTATGGATGCACCCGCAGAGGAGACTAAGGAGGGTGCAGACAACTGTCACAAGGGAGGCCCTCAGGAAGGAGGCAGAGGGCACCACAGGGAAAGAAAGCAGCTCCTGGTGGGGCACTCAATTATTAGCGGGATAGAACTGGGGGGAGCAGGAAAAACTGAAGTAAGGTGCCTGCCTGGTGCCATGGCTTGGAGGGCAGGAAGCGCATCCTTAGGATCACGAGAACAGTTGCACAGGAGTCTGAGCTGGACGTCATTGTCCACCTAGGGACAAATGACTTAGCTCGTCATGAGATTAGAGCAGTGCAGAAGGACTTTGTAGAGTTGGGAGGGCTTAAGACAAGTAGTACAACAGTATCCTTCTCAGAGGTGCTGCCTGTCAGTGGCATGGGTGAGGTGAGGTACTTTGCACCATGCAGTTTAACAAATGGTTGAAAAAATGGTGTGAGCACAGGGTTTGGCTTCATTGGGGACTGGGGTTCCACCTGAGGGACACCAGCCTATACTGGCAGGATGGTCTGCATCTGTCCAGGAAGGAACAAGTCTTTGGCAATCGGTTTAAATGCTTCATTGGCAAGCCTTTAAACTAGTCAAGGGGAGGCACTGATAAGCAACAGGAAAATCCCAGCATCCCCTACAGAAACAGGGTACTAAATGAGAAAAAGACCAAGGTAGAAAGGTCAGTGGGGATGCCGCTACAGAAGGTAAAGCCATCAAAAATGGAGAGCAATGAGTACCAATGCCGTAGTCTGGGTAACAAGCTTCCTGAATTAGTGGCCTCGATGGAGGAGGAAGATCTGGATATCGTGGCAGTCACAGAACATGGTACACACAGAACCATGACTGGGATGTAAACATACCAGGATACACTATCTACAGGAGGGACAGGGAGGGTAAAAGAGGAGGAGGAGGAGTAGCTCTCTACATAAGGGAAGAAATCAAAGCAACAGAACAAAAGGGTAAACAGGGAGGAGAAGAAGCACTGTGGGTCAATTTGGAGGCAGGCAATGGCACCACAATCCGCACAGGGGTTGTATACAGACCCCTCTCAGAGGGAGGAAATGGACAAGGAAATGATAGAAAGTATAGTTAGAATGGCAGATAAAGGGAGATATTGCTGATGGGTGATCTGATGCTGATGTTAACTGGAATGCAGTTGCAGCAGCCACTTCTAAGAGTGGGGTTATTCTAGATGCCCTACAGGGGCATGCCTTGAGACAACTAGTATTGGAGCCCACTCAGAGGAGCAATCTTAGACCTGGTTCTCTCAAATGGAGATGAAGAGAGGATCACAGATGTAGAAGTGGGTAGCCATCTGGGAACTAGCGACCATCGAACAGTATGGTTCACAGTAAACACAGCAATAAAGTCAAGCCATACAAAGACAAAGGTACTGGATTTTAGGAGGCTGACTTTGTAAAATGGTGAGTGCCTAAGGAATGCACTAGCAAATGGGCAGGATGGAGGTGGAAGAACAATGGGGAATAATAAAACTGCCATCACAGAGGTAACGAGCCTTTGTGTGAAGCAAATAAACAAAACAAATGATGTAAGAAACCACTATGGTTCTCAAAGGAAGTGGCAGTGAAGGTTCAAGAGAAAAAGAAAGCATTCAGGAAGTACAAGGAATCACAGAAGGAACAGGACAGAGAACTGTATCAGTTAAAGCAAAGGAAGCTGGAAAGGCAGTCAGAACAGCAAAGGCCCAAACCGAGGAAAAGATAGCCAACTCAGTTAAGAAGGGGATAAAACCTTTTATAGGTACATCTAGGAGGCGAAGGAAGACCAAGGAGGGATAGTGAGGCTTAATAAAGGGAGGGAGGTGGGCAGAGGGTGACTGTGAAAGGCGGAGATACTAAACAAATATTTTTGCTCAGTATTTACAAAGGAAGAGGGAGGTACCTAAAACAAACAGTAGAAACACTCTGGATACAGAAGTTGATACCAGCCCATTTACAGAAGAAAGGGTTCTGAAAGAGCTCTTAAAACTGAAGGTGGACAAAGCAATGGGGCCTGATGGGATTCATCCCAGAATTCTAAAAGAACTAAGGGTAGAACGTGTGACACCACCGACTACCCTCTTTAACAAATCATGGGAGGATGAGGTTGTACCTAAGGACTGGAGGAGGGCAGATGTGATCTTCACAAAAGTGGGAGCAAGGCAGAAGCAGGAAACTAGACCTGTTAGTTTAACCTCAGTGGTAGGAAAATGATGGAATCACTTCTGAAGGAAAGAATTGTTGAGTATCTAGAGGCCAGAGGGCACAGGACCCAAGACAGCATGGATTCACAGCGAGAAGGTCATGCCAGGCAAATCTGATAGATTTCTTTGACTGGGTGACCAAAGTAGTTGATCAGGAAGGGGCTGTGGACATGGCCTACCTAGACTTTAGCAAGGCATTTGACACAGTCCCACACAAAAGATTAATATACAAGTTAGCCAGCCTGGGAGTGGGTCCCAAGATGACAGCCTAGGTAAAGAATTGGCTGGAGAATAGGACACAGAGAGTAATAGTAAATGGAGTCCACTCTGAAAAAAGGGGGGTTAGTAGTGGGGTACCGCAGGGTTCAGTATTAGGACCGGTCCTCTTCAATGTCTTTATATGCGACATTGCAGAGGGACTGGGAGGAAAGTATGTCTCTTTGCAGATGACACAAAGATCTGCAACAGAGTTGATGCACAAGGTGGGGTGGAAAGGATGAGAAGGGACTTGGCAAGGTTAGAGGAATGGTCAAATGTATGGCAGCTTAGATTTAATGCTAAGAAGTGCAAGGTAATGCACCTGGGAAACAAAAACCAGGGAAGAGTAACAATGGGGGTGAGATACTAACAACAACAAAATGGAAAGGGACCTGGGGTTAGTCATATCAGATGACCTAAAGGTGGGCAAGCAATGTGAGAGGGCAGCAAGGAGGGTTGGGGAATACTGGGATGCATAGGAGAGACATCACCAGTAGAAAACAAGAGTTATTATCCTCTGTACAGACAGCTGGTGAGACCACATCTGAGTATTATGGCAGTTCTGGAGACCCAATCTCCGCAAAGACATACACAGGATGGAAGCTGTCCAGAGGAGGGCACTAAAATGGTGCAGGGTCTGCACCGGGAGACATATGAAGAGAGACTTAAGGAGCTTAATATGTATAGCCTCGAGGAAAGGAGGGAGGGGGACATGATAGAAACTTTCAAGTACCTCAAGTGAATTAACAAAGTCCAAGAGGGTAGCATCTTTTAAAAAAGAGGTGCAAGAACAAGGGGCACAATTTGAAGATAGAAGGGGGCTGCCAGAGGTAATTTAAGGAAGTATTTTTTACAGAGAGGGTTGTGGATGTATGGAACGGCCTTCCAGAGGAGGTTGTGGAGTCAAAAACAGTGGTGGAATTCAAGCATGCATGGGACAGTCATAAGGCAATTCTAGGGGTGGGGGTAGGAAGAAGTAGGCTGCTGGTTAACTAGGATCTGCAGCTTATCCATCAGGTAGGAAATTGGCAGACTGGGTGGGCCAAGCGGTCCTTATCTGCTCCAAATTCTATGTTTCTATGTTTCTATGATATATGTTAAGTAACATAATCCCCCTTTATATAGAATTGCCTTATTCCACTAATAAATGGGTTACAAAGTAACTGTTTTGCTTTATCTGAAACTAAGGTCCCCTTCTGCTGTCACTTTCTATGTTTCCATGTAACCTCTCTGCTCTGTCCTATGTGTCTCTCTCGTTTCCTTGTCTGCTGACTCTATCACCCCCACCAACCAGCTTTCTCTCTCCTGCCCATCAGCCCACTCTTAGTTATAAAATAACTTCCAGCTGTTTTTCTCGCTACTACCCTGTCTTCAGCCACTGATTTTTTTTCTCTACCCTAACCATTGGCTCTAAATTCTGCTGCATTCCCTGCCTTCTCTCACTCTCCTACACTTGCTCTCAGGTGCTCAGTGAAGGCATTTCCGGATGTAGTGTTGCATGGTTTACTTCTATGAAGGCATGCCACCTAACATGTCCCCTGATTGGACTGAAGCCTGATGAGTCACAGGGCAGTAGTACTGCAGGATTTAGGTGTTTGTAGCTCTGCACTAGTCATGTGCAGTTGCAGGTATTGTAAACACTGGATGAAAGCCTGAGGTGACACTTCTAATGGAAGATTTAGTGGTGACTTTTTTTCACCCTAACTGCAATTAATGTACTGCTGTGTCATTCTCTAGCAGGGGTATGCACTGCATATTTTACTGCAGTACCATATGATGGGTTTCTAACCAATGGGGGGCCAGAACTGAGCAATACCCATTTTATAATAGTTATTGTTAAATGAGGTCCAACTCCTGAAAAGCTATTCTAGCCTTTTCCTGGGAGTTTGCCTCATGCGAGTTATGTGGCTATTTCTACTGAGCCCGCTAACCACACATGTTGGGTTCCATGACTGACAAGCTGTTTGAGTTCAGTGTCAGACTGGGCCAGCACAAAATATATTGGGTCAGATGCATACAAACACCTAGGGGAGCATCATACATACAAGAAAACAAGCATTTGTCAATGCCAAATGTTGTCTTGCTGGCATTGGCATTGGTAGTGAAGGAGTTAGAGAGATGCATAATAGGAATGGCTGTGAAGTAGTGAACTGACGCCAACCCCACCCCATCCTCCAGAGACTGACAGGCATTGAGGTGTTCCTTTGGGTCATCAGCAGTAACGCTCATGCCATTTCACCTCACCCTGCCCTGCAGACACCGACAAGTGTCACAGTGTCCTTTTTGGTCTTCGGGCCTTATGCTCACCCCATTCCATAAGGAAATATGCTAAGATGGGTGCAGTATAGGAGAATGGGGTGAACTTTGGGACCGAAGAGTTCAAGGCACACCTCAATGCCTGTCACTGGCTGCAGGGTTGGAGTGGAATGGCATGAGCATTACAGCTGACAATCCCAAGTCACAGCCCTGATGCCTGTCAATCAGTCAATCAATCAATCAATCAGCAAAATCTTTATTTTGCCAGGCAGAACATCATTGAGACAAGTTCATTCACAAGATGGACCTGGGCAAAACAATTGCCAACAGGGTTAAAGACAAAACAGGTTGAGTAAGCGTACATAACAATTACATAGTAATAATAACAACGTAATAACATATAACCATCACATGTAACAAGATACTTCTGCCAGAACATAGCGACAGGTTCAACAGTAGGTAGTGCCATTTAAATACAATTGCAAGCGCCAAAGAGTGAAGAAGATTGAAATGTAAGATTCCTTTGATAAGTATTGTAGGCGTGGCCTGGTAAGTGGGGTGGGAAGGAGGGGGTAGGGAGTGGGAGGGAAGGTCAGATGAAATAGGAGAGGGTTGGACATGATGGCCTAGGGAGGAAGGACTGTTCTAAGGGAAACACGACAGCATGCCACAGGCAATGGTTAGTTTAAGTCCAATATCTGAAGCAAAGACAGATCATGATATTGGGACCTTGATTTGGACAATGACAGAAGGGAGGACTCAAATGACACCTTAGGCAATGGTTGAGGTTTAAGTCTAGAATTTAAAGCAGTAACAAACTGTGATGCTAAGACCTTGACTTGAAGCAATGACAGACCTCTGAGAAGCGGTCTCTACAGGGTGTAGCATTATGGTTGGAAACCTAACACAGTGGGTGTTTGTTGGTATTTTCACTCCAAATTTTCAACATGGGCTCTTTGTGACTCCACCTCATGAACAGTGGCACCATTAGTTTGTTAGCTGAAAGGGATTTTGCACAGTGACTATGCCATTTGGCATTACAGGTGCGAAAACACATTTCGGGCTGGATGTGAAAAATGACAGCTTTACTGTTCATGAGGAGGTGTAAAAAAATGGCAATGTTGAAAGTCAGGAGTGAAAATATGAAAAATTGGTGAAGTTATGAGGATGCATAGAAACCGCGCAATGCACGCCCATAATGCAATTGTTTGGAGGAATTTTTTTAACCAAATTTTCAACATAGGCATTTTAGGACCTCTGCTCATGAACAGTGTCACTGTGATTTTGTTAATCTGTCCTGAACTTTGATTTCCCTCAGTGACCGCACCATTGTGCAACACATGTGCAAAGACACTTTTTGGGCAGGATGGGAAAAATGACAGCTGTAATGTTCATGAGGAAGTGAAAACAAATGGCAATGTTGAAAATCTGGAGGAAACATGAAAACTGGTGAAGTCTCGAGCGTGCATAGAAAGTGCACAATACATGCCCGTAATGCAATTATTTTGGGGATTTTAACCAAATTTTCAACATACGGAATTTGGGACCTCTGCTCATGAACAGTGTCACTGTGATTTGTCAATCTGTCCTGAACGCTGATTTTCTACAGTACCCGTGCCATTGTGCACCACAGGTATAAAACACATTTCAGGCAGGATGAGAAATATGACAGCTGTACTGTTCAAAGGAGGTCTGAAGAAATGGCAATGTTGAAAATCGGGAGTGAAAATTTTAAAAATCGTCAAAGTTATGAACGTGCATGTAAACTGCGCAATACATGCTCGTAACACAGTCATTTGTTTGAATTTTTTCACCAAATTTGAAAAATAGGCTTTTTTTTTTGAACCCCACCTCTTGAATAGTCACACTGTCATTTCGTTAATCAGTCCCAAAAGGTGATTCCACGCAGTGACCATGAAATGAACTTTCAGGATCGAATAACGATATGCAGTGCATTTCTTCATGTAGTGGGGTCCTAAGAACCTCATGTTGAAAATTTGTAGCCAAAATTCAAAATAAATAGCTGATATATCCACCTAAGTTGAACCCCCATTTATACCATTACACAGTTTACTGGTATTTCTTCAGTTAAGCTGTCCGCTTTAAGGGTACAGGCGTGTTCTTGCTCCTCCTCAGATCACAGCACTGGACCTCCAGAGGTATGTATGGGGTAAGGGGTGTGTGTTGGGAGGTGGGACGCACATAGGATTGGTGCGGGTTGGGGAGAGGGGTGCCATGGGCAACAAACCATTTTCTTGTTTTCAGATACAAAAAAATTTTTTTAAATGGACACTGCGCCATGGGACAGATTTTCTTCTTTACAGGTGAAAGAAAACAAATGTTGGGCACACTGGGGTGGGCTCTCAGTGTGCTCCATGACTTCCTGGTGGGCCTGATGTTGGCAACACTGGGGTGGGCTCCCAGTGTGCCACACAATGGGGCATGGGAAGGTGCCCAGGAGCAGGAACATGCTGACACAGTCAGCTTACAGTGAGCTGCAGCACTGGGCGCCCCAAGTGTTCTATACAATGGGAGGTGGAGACATGACAGAGGATTGCACCCCAATATCAGCTTCCTTTGGGGATTGTGTGGTGACAGCACTGCCCCATGTTTATTGAAATGTTTCACCAGGAATGGCACATCGGGAGACGTGTCATCTGTGCCACTGTATGATGAGTTTGTCTCTGATTGCAGCAACACTTTTCTTACAAGTTGTGTCCACTTTACATAAGTCTTGTGTCAGCACTAGCATGCTGGCTTATTGGGGAATGAGGGATGCACCTACTGAAGCATGCCCTGCATTCGCCAACACTGACACATCTCTGAAATGTGCTACTAGCACAAGATGTTGCTTGCACGCGCACGCAAGCCAACATAAAAATAACAACACTTTGAATTAGATGACTGGTGTGTGTGTGTGTGCAATTCCATTTAATGCTGTACTTACATTTCAGAAGTCCAAGCAAAATTAAGGGGGACACTACAAAATGCATTTAGATTGGCCTTTGCTTTTCAGATTATGAAATGGTAGCATAGCTGTGGTTATTATGTCCCCCTTCTCTGAAAGCACAGTTTATATGGAGGATCATGTGTTCTAATTTGCCTAGGCAATTAGCAAACAAAACCAAAAGCAGTGATGGGCAATATACAACTTATTACACAGTTATATGATGGGGCAGGGATATTGAGAGTAATAGATACAATGGCATATAGTAAGGCATTTCTGTCTCCTGGAACATTTGTTACTTGGAGCATTGACAGCTATTATGCTGTTATTACTGCTCCTGCACAATAGAAACTGAATATTTCTAGGATTCCAGAATTGTAAGAAGTGCACATTCCACGTGCACACGTGTGCGCACGCTCACACACACACACACACACACACACAAAACTAATACCTTGTAAAATGGCAAGTCCCCTTTTCAAATAATTGTCTTTTGTTAGTTTATGTATTTACATCATTTATGAATTTATTCTTTGCTGACCCAGTGGGTGCACTGGTGTCAGCTGTGTGTTTTCAAGCTCAACCCAGGTACGTACAATACATTGCATAATGTAATAACAAGATACAGTGGGGAAAAAGCACATTACATGGTGCAGTAAAATAACACAGTGGAGCTAGAGTACATAATGCAATAGAGGTAGACACAGTAAACAGTTACTATGTAAAACAAGGGCACAAATTACGTTCTTGAAGGCGATTCTTCATTCTGAGTGAGAAAACTTGCAGCAATGGGAAGACACACTAATAGAAGTAAGAATATTTACTGTATTCAGAAAACCTTTGAGCTCAGAAGCCCTTTTTCAAAGGTGACCAAGCCACAGGAAGCAACACAATAACAAAGTAACAGTGAGGTCAATGTATGATAAAATTTGCAAGTACAGGTGTAAGATAAATAATATTACATACAAGTACAGGTTTAAGATACATAATATAACATACAAGGACAGATGTAAGATAACTAGAGAATAAAGGATGGGGAAGCGTGTGTTATGAGAATTTATTGCACACCCAAGTTGTGGGATGCTACATAAACCCCAAGGGCGAAGCCTGAGGGGTTTATCAAAGCATCCCACAACAAGGATACTCATTAAATTCTCATATCACACCCTCCCCATCTTTTATTTTATACACTATATTGGCCAGCAATTTTTTTTCCAGCTGGGGTTCTCTGAGTTGTCTGACAGGCACAGAAACAAACATACACACACACACACACACACACACACACACACACACACACACTTCTCTCTCTCTCTCTTTTTCCTCTGTCCTTCATGAGTTTTGAAGAGTTGTACGTCGGTATTTTATTTTTTATTTTGTGCTCTGCTGATATATACATATATATTGAAAATGCGAACATAATTGCTCTTACCCCAGTTAGCCACCAAGCCTTTCTTGGTGGTAGTTGATGTCTGTTGAGGTGGCCGAAAAGCAGAAACAACCAAATAGATTTTTTACAGCCTTTTCTCTTTTTTTTTGTAAATTTTATAGTTGGATGCAGCGCTATTTAATTAAAAGAAAAAGACAAATGAAGTCAGCAGGACTCTCACTCTGGTGGCTCCTCGCTACCGGTGATACAGAGCTGCTGTGTTTCTGGAATTGTTTATCCCACCCAAAAGGAGATTGGCAGCCAGTGAGGGAGCAGCTGCTTTTACATGACATGGCACTGTTTGTCGTAATAACCTGTAGGTTATTACGGCAAATATCAACTGGCTTAGCCCTTAGAAAGAAATTGCTGGCCAGTTATTATATAATATTACATACAAGTGCGGGTGTAAGATACATAATATAACATATATGTACAGGTGTAAGACAAATAATATTATATGTAAGTACAGGTGTAAGATACATAATATAACATACATGTGCAGGTGTAAGATAAATAATATTACATACAAGAACAGGTGTAAGATATATAGAATAAAGTACGGGTCGGTGTGTGTAACGAGACTTTACACACACTTGAGTTGCGGGATGCTACATAAACCCCGAGGGCGAAACCTGAGGGGTTTGTGAAAAGCATCCCACAATGAGGGTCTGTGTAAAATTGAGTTTGACACCCCGACCCATTTTTTTATTTTATATAATTGCTGGGTTTCCCTTTTTTGCCTCAGCAATTATATAAAATAAACAGCTCTGTGTATCCTTCCAGTGTATGATAAGGTCGGTCCTTTTACTCCGGTGCCGAGATTTTTGTATTTTAAACTGTTTTTTCTCCGTTTCTTCAGGTCTTTCTGTGCAGGGTATAAGGGGGGAGAAAAGAAAAGGACTTACCGCTGAGTTGTTCTGGCTGTTCTGTTTCGCATAACATGAAGCAGTGAGTGCTCTTGGCTGGCCACGCTGCTGTGAGCATTCTCAGAGGAAGGGAAATTGTGCTCATATTTGCTGTTATAAATGCTACTTTATAATGGCAAATTACACCACGGTTTCCCTATGGGAAAAAGGCAGAGCCAGTTATACATAATATAACATACATGTATAGGTGTAAGATATGAAATGTAACATACAACTACAGGTGTAAGATAAACAATATTACATACAATTACAGGTATAGGACAACTCATATTACATGCAATTGCAAGTGTATGATACATAGTATACAAGTGTAAGATACATAATGGCACATACTGTACAAGTACAGGTGTAAGACACACCAACAGTTGAGGTATATGTCATGTACAGTTACACAGTAAGCCAAGCCAGACTGCTGACCCTGTCTGTCATCTGCAGCTGTGCTACCTACTGTCAGGTCAGAGGGGTGACCCTTAATTACATACTGATCACCGTTATGGCCACTCCTCTCAAGTGTCCCTGATTAGGGGTGTGTCACTCATTTTACCCCACAAAATGTATTTATTTATTTTATTTAAAAATCTCAGTGACTAGGAAAGGCACACAGAGCAGAGGCTCATTTCCAGGTTCTACACAGGAGAGGGGAGCAGGGAACAATACAGGCAAAATTAATAAATACTAAAATCAATAACAGTGCACACAGAACAGTATTTACCTACAGGCATGAACACAAGAACGCACTGAAAAGACATCTCACCACTGTTCAGCAGGACATTCAGTCAAGTTAGGGAGCACTGGGCAGTTGCAAGGAGCAGCACCGGTGAGTCTCAGCAGGCATTTGAAAGCAGGGAGAGAGGTGGCTCTGCATTTGCAAGCAGGGAGGGAGGTGTCTCTGTCCCTCATCCCTCTCTCATGGAAAGCTGCTGCCACACAGAGAACATGCAGTAAATTTAGACTGTAAAGCAGAGGTTTATAATATCCTAAGATAGTAAATTAAAAAAATAAATGCTGTACAGGTAAACACAATGGGTTCCATAGTGTTATGAACTTTTCTTTCCATGTTTGAAGACCTGGGGCCTGATTCTAAGAGACATTACACCTGCGCAAGGCAAGTTACACCACACCCAATGGAGCAGCTCCACCTTACACCAGGCATAATGCCAGCTGGCATTCCAAAAGCTGCCTTGTGCCATGCCAAATGCAGATTGCGCCAAATGTGGATTATGCCACCCACTGTGCTGCAACACACAATGGCATGTCACAAGGGTGGGTTACAGCAGCAACCGTGCCTTATTCCAAAAGGGTGGCTGGCATAACCCACTTACATAATTACAGGAGCCGCACTGGCACAGTGGAGTTACACCAGCATGGAGATGGTGTAAGGGGCATCCGTCAGTGCCAAATGATGGATGCCCACTCTGCAGCACTGCGGCAAATGTCCCACTGTGCTCCCCCTGCTCCCTCGAATATGGCCATGCCTCTGCCCCCCAACTGTTGAGGACCCCCTGGGTCTGTTCTTGCAAGTGCCCCCCAATGTCTTTACCACCTGTCCAGCCCCCCATGCCCCCTGGTGCTTGCCGTGGTGTTCCAGGGTGGAGGGCACCTGGGAGGCAGTTTGCAGTGGGCTGCTACTTGCGGCATGCAGGGCTATTCTCCCTGCCTGTGGCATTAGCGTACACCTGCAGCAAGTCACAGGTCATAAGTGCCGGTACCCTGCCACTCTTAGAATATGGTGCAGGGTCCCAGGCATAGCGGCTAATGTCGCAACTCGCATACTCCTGCAAGTTGCGACAGGCATCCTGGAACTGGCCCTCAGGCCTTCATTATGAGAGTTCTATGCTCATCATTGTCCCTCGCATTGAATGCCCATTTCCCTCACTTCAGTGACAAATGGTTTCATAGGTTTCATAGGTTTATACGGGCCGAGGGTAGATAAAATCAACCCTATTAGGCTCGCCATCCTTAACTATTTGTTTAAAAAAGGAATTTACTATCTCCAAAATACAAGTCAACCCCGTTTTTGAAAACATTCATTGTGGGACTACTAACAATTTAAGTTGGTAAGTTGTTCCATGCCCCTACTATTCTTAGGCTAAACCAATTTTTCCTAAAGCTGTGTGCCCAAGTTTGATGACATAATTGTATCGTATGTTTTCTTGTGCTAGTTCTCCCCTGGTTATGTATAAATCCTAAATCTTTAAGCAACTCTTTGTCCTTAATACTTTTGTATAGAAAACATAGGTCTCCCTTAATCTATGGTAGTACAATGAATAAAGGTTCAGACTCACCAGTCTATCATGATAAGATTTATTTTTTAATCCCTTCATTTGTTTGGTTATTCTTCTCTGTACTCCCTCAATAGAATGTATATCTTCCTTATTTTGGGGGGACCAAATCCTCGCACAGTACTCCAAATGGGGCCTCACCAGTGCTACATACAAAGGAATCAAGACTTTTCTCTCTCTGCTAGCTATATGTTTTAATATACAGTTTAGGTTTGGTTGCGAGGAATGATTATGGCACTGCTAGATCCCCAAGTATTTCTCTAAATATCACACTTTGTTCTATATCTTAGAAGCTGCAGATTCTCTCAGCAAACTGGTACCTTAATGTATATGCATGTGTGCAGATATGTTTGTGTACATTAATATCATTCACAAAAACAAATGAGGCATTTTATTTTCACTTTTCAGTATATGCCATGTGAAGTTGGACTGAGTGGATAATGTGCACTGACACTTACCTGTGTGAGTACTACCACTCTCAGAGCTGGTACTCTGGTCCTTAGCCTTTGCCAGCTCGAATAACTCCTTGGTATCTAGCAGCACTGCACCCCTATCCCTGGCTGATCTGAAAACAAACTGACAAGTAGCACCCCTTCCCATCCGTTCCAGAAATGCTTGGTGCTGCAATCAGTGATAAAACAGCGCAGAGGATTAGAGCTGCTATTCCCTGCACAGGGACAAATGGTAGATGTTAACTACAAATAACGTTAGTTAATATTTTCATTTGGTGCCAGGAAAAGCTGATGCACAGTCAGCTGAATTATTTTACCACTGGCTGTGGCACCAAGTATTTACAGAGTGGAGAGGGACAGTGAGTGGTTATTTTGCTAGATACAAGAGTGATATCAACATGCTGGGAAAAGGAAAATGGTACAGTTAGAGCCTAGGGAATTAAAAGACCTGGTCAGGGAACATTAGGTACCACAAGAAATCAAACAATATTTAAAATGGGCTTAGGAATAGGTAGATACTGACCAGTACCATAAGACAAGGGGGAGAGTAATGCCCATCATGAAGGCTCACAGATGATCTGATTGGCTATGTAGTGCCCCTGATGGCTGCTGATACATGGCCTGATTATGTCCATGGCTATGTGATGCCCATCGTGGAAGCTGACAGAGAAACATAGAAATGGAGGAACATAGACTTTGACAGCAGATAAAGGCTGCTTGGCCCACCCAGTCTGCCCATTTCCCTACCTATTGGATAAGCTACAGATCCTAATTAACCAACAGCCTTCTTCTTCCTATCCCCTCCAGAATTGTCTTATGTCTGTCCCATGCACTCTTGAATTCCCCCATTGTTTTTGATCCCATAACCTCCTCAGGAAGGCCATTCCATGCGTCCACCACACTCTCCATGGAAAAATACTTCCTCACATTGCCCCTGAGCCACCCCCCATCTTCAAGTTGTGCCCCCTTGTTCTTGCACATTTCTTTTTCTGAAAGATACTACCCATTTGGACTTTGTTGAATCCCTTGAGGTACTTGAAAGTTTCTGTCATGTACCCACCCCCTCATTTCCTTGAGGGTATGCATATTAAGCTCTTTTAGTCTCTTTTCGTATGGCTTTTGGTGCAGACCCTGAATAGAGCCTGAATAGGTCCATGTTTTGTTGTGGTTATCATGGTCGCAGCTGACAAAGGGCCTGCTTGGGGTCTTGACTACAGTTCATGGCAATAGCAGTTTTTAGATAAGTTTCATGAATTGTGATACCTGAAATATTGCGTATTTGGCAGTTTGTAACTGTGGGTCCTTTTATGTGGGGAAAACATCTCATCCATTCAAGGTGAGAATTTGGGAGTACTTACAGTCCATTTCTAAGTGTAACTAGAGTAATGCTTTATCTGCCCATGCTAACATGCAGCAGGACCATGGGAACCACACTTTTAAATGTTGTGGATACAAAAGGTACATGTGGGTAAAAGAGGTGGCTGTTTTGATAATCTCACTGTAGGAGAGAGGCTATGTGGATTAGTACATCTGGGGATATTCCACATGCCAGGACTCAGTGAGAGGATTGAATATTTACCTTTTATGGAAATAACATGAAAATGTTTCTATTATTGAACTCTAGCTTTATTTGTGTTGATAACAATCTGTTTTTTCCAACTTTAAGCTAATTGGATGTTTTTGAAGCTGGTTTTGGATTCTGCCTGGAAGCAGATCATTCATCCATAATTAATGTAGGACTATGAACTACTTTGTTAATATTGAATAACATAACTATCAGCAACAGGAATTTACCCTGTCACTTTAAGAGAATTACTATTTAAGTGCACACAGTAGCAATTTTGAAACCCTCCTTCTCACGAAGCCTCTGAGTAAAACAGGTCAGGATTCCTAGCTTAGCATCACTTTGTGCTGCCACTGTTATGAACATGAGTTCTCTCTTTTTTAGCACTTTATGCACTTCTCTTTTCGCACAATAAAAGCATTATTGGGCTAAGACTGGTGCTGGTTTTTTTGTTTATTTTGTAATCATAGCAATGACTGATCCCCTTTGTCAGCCCTCAACACTGTTATTTTACTGTTATTTCCAACAGTTTCCATTGCTTCTGTCTCTACAGTTGAACAATTAAACATATGGAGATCTTCTCTCAGACATATATTTAGGGAGTTCATCAAAGTCCCATTGACATAAGTTTTTAAATACATGAACAGTAGGATTTATAGCGGGTTGCAATGTGGATTTACCCCTAAACTGACAAGGATCTGGTGTAACACTGTGCTCTTTGTCTGAATAAAACAATTTTAGATTTATGAGCCTTATTAATTTTTGGAAGTATACAAAGTTCACAAATTCATTTTGTTTCTTATTTGGTACATAATTAAGTCCTTTGTCTGAAAACAAAGCATTCAGCAGGGATTAATTGACTAGAAAATATTAACCCTGTTGCTACTTGACTCTGTTATTGGTACAGTTAGTTTCTCTGTCGTGGTAAGTTCCTCTGTCCATTTGTTCTCCAGGTGCCTCCGATGCCTCCTAGCACCCCTTCCATTTTCTCCTGGATTTAACTGTATCATTTGTGGACTCCTCAGCTGTCTTTGTCCCTGAAATTCAGTCATTGTCAGCTTCTGAGTTTCTGTGGGTGCCCATCTAAAAAAAGATTAACCAGAAGTGGCTGATCCACCCTCTGTCTGTGAGCCACTATTTTATTTTGTATACTTTCTTTATCACAGGACCCCAGGGAGCTTTCATCACCCCATTTGGATTATTTGAGTTCAGAGTAATGCCATTCGGGATGAAGAATGTGCAAGTCACCTTTCAGTGGCATTTTGAATGGGGCAGGAGACTTCATTCTGTCACACATGGATGTCATCATCATCTATAGATAGACAGGGGAGGATCACGTCAGGCACATGACTGAGGTGTTCTGCTGACTTCAGGCATCTGGGCTGATGGTAACAGTGAAGTGTAGATAGGAATGTCAGAGGTGTCATACCTTGGGCACAGGGTAAGGAGTGGGTAAGTTTGTCTTAAGCCAGTGAAAACCAAAGCCATACAGGGATGAGCCATGCCCACGACCAACAGAAAAGTAAGGGCTTCCTAGAGACAGCTGGGACCACCATACATTTGTATATAATTTCAGCAGCATGGCCAAACCTCAGTCTACTCTAACAAGGAAGAGAATTCCAGAACAGGTTCAGTTGACAAAAACCTGCGATATTGCATTTCACCAACTGAAGGAGTCATTGTGTGGGGCACCTGTGCTCACTGGGCAGAATTATTCTTCTCACCTTACTGTGCACATAAATGCACCTGATAATAGGCTAGACATGGTTCTGACTCAGATTATGCACTCAGGAGAGGGACACCCGGTCATCCATCTGAACAGGAAGCTGCTGCCCAGACATGAGGACTACACCACAGCGGAGAAGATGTGCCTAGGTATTGCACTGGCTTCAGAAGCTGCAACCTTATTTAAATGGGAGGAGTTCACCCCTGCTTACAGATCACAGACCCTTACATTGTTGCATGGGACCAGTGGCCAGAACTCAGAATTGCTAAGGTGAGCCTGGTGCTGCAGTCCTATTATATGGACATCAGGCGCTGCTGCGGATCACAGCACGGCAATGTGGAGGGGCTGTCTAGACAACAGCTAGTACTCCTTTTTAAGTAGGAGAAGCACTATTTGAAACTAATGTGGGGTGACAAAAAGAATGAACTGAGGGTATAGCTGTGGGAGCCAGTTGGCTCACATGAAAAAACAAATCTCATTTAGTCATGTTAAAAGACTTTTTTTTGTTTGTTTTTTATTTCTGTGTGTGTGTGTGTATGTGTTTGGAGGGGTGAACAACTGAGCATTTAATTTTGTAGTCTGTGTTTTCTTTAAATTTCCTGCTAGCTGTATGGATGTATTTGAATGGATCTTTGAAGGGACATGAAATAAAGTTAGTTGGAGAGGCATGCCAGATGATCCTGTTTAGTTAACGGAAGAACTGAAAGCCCCCAAAAAAACCCTGTCATGCTTCAAAATCAAACCAGCCCTTTTATGCTATTCATGAGGACCTAGCTAATGAGTGATGCAGCCACCCTTGCTGGGGCAGACAAGGCTCAGAACAATGAGAAGGTTTCTGAATCCCAAAAAAAACAGCCACATTCTAGTTTGGTCCAGTTTTCCCTTTTCTAGAACACTATCAGAGTGACTTACAGGATGATGTGTCAAGAGGGGGCTGGCAGCTAAAGGTTTTGAGGACTTGCCAGACCTTAACAAAGTTAGATAAGTTTGGGACCCTGGATAGTCAACACCTAAGGTTTAAGTCTGCTTTGATTTGCCGAGGGTCCTGTGTGGTAAGTGTTTTCTGCCTTGGGAAAATTAAGAAGTGTGGTAGGATTTTTCTGTGTCTTCTTTCTGCTGTGTGCAAAACATTTTCTTTTTATTTCTGTAGAAGTTCTGTTCCCCATAATCACTGTGTAGTATACTGTATTACATGTGTAAATATCTTGAAGTATTAAAATATAATTTTTATATACTTCATGTTTCTGTGACTGAGTCCTTTGAAGGTAACTGGGTTATAACTAACAAAAAATGTGTTTCTGACTCTGAAGAGAAAGCTACAGTTACCATATTTTGTTTCTAAAGCAAGGTGTTCTCAGCTGTGATACAGGGGGTGAGTTCTTTGCCCGTTGGCAAGGAATGTTGTACTGTGTGATCAGTGGCTCTGGTGGGATTCAGATTTAGAGATACCCTTAGGGAGTGTCTATGCTGAGAGGTAACAACTACTGGAGTACCCTTGCAGGTATCTGAGGTGCTTGAGAAAACTGATAGTGTGTAAACTTGAGCCTGGAAGAGTCTAGTCTGCAAGAAGTGTCATAATCCTGCACCATATTGTAAATATTGTTCAGTCTTACATATTAATTTTGTGTTTGTCATGCTCTCTGTCACTGTTTCTTTAAGGATATAGATAAGCTAGGGTAACTTGCAAGTCCGTGATCTGTTTCTGATGAGACAGACTACTGAAAAGTCAAAAGCAAAGTGTCTCAACCATTACTAAAAGGGGTGGGTCCTTTGCTGTGTTTGGTAAAGATCCTTGTACTGTGTGTGAGCAGTGGCTCTGGTGGGTTCTGACCTAGAAAAACAAATTAGCTGGTTGCTGGTAGCATATTAAGGGACCATTTAGGCATCTGAATGGTCATGACAACTGTTAGTGGAATGCAGACTGAGATCTGGCTGTTACAAGGTCCTTATGCCATGTTCATGTTTTATACATGTAAGAGAGGACTGGTATCTATAGTAATCCAACACAAATTCTAGGACCACTAAAAGCCTGTAATTGTGTTTATAATTAATGGGTCCCCCCTTTTCCCCTTAGGGAAACCATGCCATAATTTGCTGTAATAAAGGAGTGTTTATTATGGCAAACACACCATGGTTTCCCCCACCCCGCACATGAGCTCCCCGCAGTTCCTCACTTCCTGACCACTCTCCTGCCTACTCACCCGTAACTAAACCACTAGAAGAACTCGGTAGTAAGTCACTTTAAAAACACACACAAAATAATTTTCTGCATAAAGTAGGATAACAAAGTATTTAAAACATTTCTAGCATCTAACGGGGTTAAATTTTAGTTACACACATACCACTCCATACTTTATTTTATTTATATTTATTTATTTATTTAGTTTTGTTAACCGGGTAAGTGCACTAGTCAGCAGGTGACTATTTTCAGGCATGACCCGGGAGAGTACAAAGACAATACATATTGAGGGTGTTTGACATAAACAGTACAATTAGTGTGGCAATACAATGTATAGACAGAGGAGCCGAAGCTATGAGGCTAAGATAACAGTGAGGACACTAGTCTAAGAAAACGAATACAACATTTTTCTGTATAGCATATAACAGGCAGAGTGGGTACTGGTACAAAGACAGAGTTATTCATAGTTCCCCAGGCAGATGTAGTTCAAACAAGCGGGGAGAGGGAGGGTAGAAGGAGTGGAGGGGCGGTCTGATGTTACGATGAGCATATAAGGACCTCACCGAGAATACGGCTTTAGCAGCTCAGGGTACTAACAAGCAGCCGGGCTCGTGGTATTGCTTCCTGGGCGCGATCACGGCAGGCAGCCCCTGATAGCAGACTTCCTGGGGGGAGTAAGGCGAGGTCCAACGTTGTTGGTCGTTTGGGCAATCAATTTAAAATGCAGGTCCCTAGGCTACGGTGGTACCTCGGCAGCACTGAGGAAAAGGAGGAGTGAATCTGAAGCCAAAAATGGGCTTAGTGGGATTTTACAGTGACTACGGCTTTGGCGGCACAGGGTACTCTCGAGTGACCAGGCACCTGGTTCTGTTTATGGGTGTGTTCACGGCTAGTGACCTCTGCAGTCAGGATGCAAAGGAAGGGCAACTCTGGTGACTACTTGGTAAGTGGTTGTTGAGGCAGGCCCCTGAGACTATCTAGGTGGGTCCACATTGGTGCTGGGTGCCGGGAGGAGCGCTCTACGTTCCGACAGGGCTTAGAGGGATTTTTGGTGATTTACGGCTTTAGCGGCTGAAAGTAGGCAAGCAGCCGGGCTCATGGTTCCATTGCCGGGCATGAGAGTGGCGTGCAGTCCCAGTCCATGGGCATCCCACGGGGAGTACTACGCGAGGGGGGCAGGAAAAGAGGTGAAACCCCTGGTTGTACCAGTACTCAGCTATCACATTGGACTTGTTTTAAAACACAGTGAGGGCATATTCAAGTTAAGACAACAATGGGTAGAGCAAAAAACAGCGTAGTTCAGTCAGTAGACAGCATATAGAATAACATTTACAGATAGCAGTGAGGGCTTATTCTGCATAAGACGGCACTGGACAGATCATTAATACGGCTTTGTATAGAACAGTATGCAACAAACTGAGCAGTTATAGTTAGGGGAAAACAGGGTAATTAAAGATCAACAGAATGGTAAGGTGTATAAACAGGCAGGGGAGAGAAGGCATAAGGAAAGTGGGAAGGGGGAAAGCCGGAAAAAGTAGGGACTGGGAAAATTGTAGGACTGGCATTCAAAGGTACTGTCAGGTAGGGTCAAAACAGGCACATTGGTCAGAGGTAGCTAGGTAGTGTCGTAGCCCTTGTTTGAAGAGGTAGTGCAATGAGGTATGCCTAAGATCCTGTGGCAGCATGTTCCACATCTGGGGAGCAGCATGCCCGAAAGCCCCAGTACCTTTGGAGGTGTGACAACGGGGAACTCTCAATAGTGATTTGTCTGATGATCTCAATTCACGGATTGAGGTAATGGGACGAAGTAGCTAAGCTAGTGATGCAGGCGTGTCTAGTCTGATAATAGAGTCACATAGACAGCCAAGATGGTATAGCCTGGTAGCAGTGGGGGAGAGCCAGCCAAGGTCACTATACAGTTGACAATGATGTTTGAGCCGTGGGGCCTTGGAAGCATACCGACATACGTTGTTATAGGTGATGTCCCATGTTTGCAAGGCAGATTTATTGGCAGAAGTCAGGATGGGAGCACAGTAGGTTAGTGTTGGTAAAAGGATCCCCCTTGGCTGATGGCGTTAACATATAGCTGGTTCTGTAGGCTGCCCCCATCTTACAATTTACAGTTTTACAGGTTGTTTGAATGTGAAGGTTAAGGTCCAGAGATTGGTCAAGTAAGTTCCAAGATAGCGAAATGTGGTAGCGACCGAGAGAGATCCCATTTAGGTCTAGTATTTTCAAGGGGAGGTGCAGGATCTAAATTTTTGGGCAGTGCCCAGGAGCATGGCTTTTGTTTTGCTTGAGTTAAGGATAGGTCAATGAGAGCTTAGCCAACTTTGTATATTGTTCTAGGCCAGGGTTCTCAATGATGAGGCCAGCCTCCTGGGGAGGCCCCAGCCTGTTCCAGGGAGGCCAAGCAAGTCTGAAAAATTACTGTATTTAAATTTTGAGTTTTATATATTTTGTGGAAGAGATGAAGCAAACTGAAAGAGGGTAATAGTAGGTAAATCTTATGTATTTATTTATTAGTTGGTGGCAAGGAAGGTGAATGAGCCAAGGTGTACTTGGGGAAGGGTAAGGAGTCAATACATTTCAAAAGGTAACTGCAAAACAATCAGGAAATACACAATGAATAATAGTGCAAACAAATATGAACAATAAACTAATAATGAGAGGTGATAATTGATCAATTTGTAGCCTGATGGCAGAAGAGCCCAAATACAAGGGTTGAACATAGAAGTGCCATGAACAATAGCAGAAAGGAGCAAAGTAATCCCTGAGAAGTTGCTTTGGAGCAGGGAAGGACAGGAGAGGCAAAGTATTTAGGAAGGTTATTTCGCACAGAGAGGAAACAGAGAAAGTAGTCTGACCAAGAAGGTACTGCAACAAGGGGTAACAACGGTTCAACAATAAAAATAGCAGAGCAAGTAGGCTGGCCTGTGGGGAGTTACAGTAAGCTGAATAACATTCATTTATTTTATTTATTTATTATTCAGATAATGCCTTTGAGCACAGGAGCTCTTTTCAAAGATTCCACGTTGGTGTAAGACAAAGAACTGAATGAGAGCCAAGTACTCAAAGGGTTTCAATTTATTTATGGTGTACTGCACAAAGTACAGTATGTTATTTTTCTTTGGGGAGGCTCAAGATTATTTCATTTTTTGGGGAGGCTCAAAATCTTTTCCATGGATTTGGGAGGCTCACTGTGACAAAGTCTGAGAACCATTGTTCTAGGCTGAGGTCAGAGACAAGTTTAGGTAGTCAATATTATAGCTGGCATAGATGACCAGGTCATCAGCGTGAGAAGAGAGGAGCAGGACAAAATATTGCTTGGTAAGTTGTTTATGAATAGGAAAAGAGAAGAGGGCCAAGTATTGAGCCTTGGGGTACACCAGTATTGATTGTGGTGCTGTCAGAAATTGCAGAATTGAATTTTACAGCTTGGGTCCTATCGTTAGAGAGCTCCTGAACCAGTTGATAACGGGAGAGGAGAAACCTATTGATTGAAGGGTGGACAGGAGTAAGGAGTGATCCACAAGGTCAAAGGCCTTGTTAAGGTCAATGAAGACAGCTCCTGTTAGCCGACCATCATCCATGTTAGAGAGAGTATCTGAGGTGAGTTTGGCTAGTGCTGTTGTAGTGCTATGGCTCTTCCTGAAACCATGTTGAGCATCACAGAGCAGATTTGTAGATTCTAAGTAGTCGAGGGTCTGGGTGGCTACAAGCTTTTCTAAGATTTTACTTAGGACTGAGAGAATAGCTATTGGCCCGTAGTTTGTGATCTCGTTTCTGTTATAATGTCCATAGTGTCCTTGATAATTGTTTTTTTAGGTACAGGTTTTTAGAGGTAGTGATCCACGGATCTGGAGGGACCCTCACTGAGTAATGCCAGAAATATGGGGTGGCTGAGGAGGGTCCTTCACAAACTGGTGGGCTCTGGGCAGGGTATATAAGATGGGACAAACTGGAAAATCTGTACTAACGATTTGCATTCATGATTGGAACTGTAACTACCTTGCAATTCTTCATCTAACATTTCATCTAAGCCATCTTGGAAAACACGTGTGTGGTAGGACTACAGGTCAGCATTTTGTGGGTTTCCCTGTTCCATAACGGTCTTTTAATTTCCAATAGACTAGAGTTTTTGCTTAGGATTTTCATCCCAGCCTATATTTACATCAAAGAAATATACACAATAAAGAGAAGGATAGTGCAAGTTATTTCTGAACCATGAATGGTTTGCAATAGTGAGAAACAGCTGCATTACCATTTTCTCTGTCTTGGTGCGATGTTCTATTGTTCTGGTAAAAACGCCAGGCTGTGCAGTGACAGGTTGCTTTTCCTGACCTGTCTGCAGTGAGTGCAGGGAATCAAGAAATGAGCGACTATGTTTGGGTAACATGAATAACTGGGAGAGGCCCACGATGGAACCCTGGGGAATAAATTGCGTTCCGCACTCAACCAACAGCTGTTCTTATACTGCATTTTGTACCACGAACTCCAATGCTGTGCAACTTGTCCAAAAATGAAACAGCTGGCTGCCGTAATGTAAGGATGTCACATCACCCCAGCGTGAAATCTAACACTGTAGCAATGTGTGTGTGTGTGTGGGGGGATTGGAATGAAAACATTAAAAAATCCTTCTAAATAGTACTTCGAAAATTCTCATTTTATGGAAAACGTTCTAAGTTTGGAGTGATTGCCATTTGCGAGAGAAGAGACAGACAAGTGAGCAGCATTAGTGGGCTCCGATGTTATGTGTATATACCGTGCAGTACTGTACGTACAGATTACAGAACTGGTTTCGAATCCCACTGGCGGTTTGTGTACGAGTATCAGACTGTCCCTCTCACTGTGGGTCTCTTCGAGCACAGTAACAGAGGGCGGTGTCGTCAGCCTGCAGTCGGTTCATCTGGAGATACAGCATGCTGCTGGAGTCAGCCCGGGAAATCGTGAAGCGGCCTTTCACTCTGTCTGAGTAGTACATGTGCGACGACCGAGTGCTGATAAATGCCACCCATTCCAGCCCCTTCCTGGTTGCCGGAACCAGCCTCATAAAGTAGCTGCTCAACGTGAAACCGGAGGCTTTACAGGACAACTTGAGAGGCTGCCCGGGCCCTTTAACATCCCCTCCGGACTCGGTCAGAACGATCTGGGACTGGACACCTACAAGAAAGTATAAATATTAATTCACCAAAACCATAATAGCCACCCGATTATACAGATCAGATAATACTGCAAACTGTCTCTGTCGGTAAATACAGTACTCACCATAGAAACATGCCAGGCACAGTAAACATTTTAAGTAAAAGTCCATAATTATTCTTTAGAAATGATCTTTTAGTAAAGAGGCGAGAAACGGTGACATTGATCTTCCCAAAACTAGCCTGGCATTTAAAGGAACTCTACGTCATTAGTATTTGAATACCGTTCGGTTCTGTTCTAATATAGCAACCTGTTATTTGCATTGCACTGCGATTTGGTTTATATTGGTGAAAGTACTCTTATATACTGTGGGCAGTAAATACTGTAAGTATAACAACATGTCATACTGTACTAATATTTCTAGGCGCTTTATGGAGTACATGTCAATACATTCAAAATCATGAAATGAAGGCTAATGCATCGTTAGACGTTAAATGTACCAGAAACATTATACAAGCTTAAGAAATTAGGAGTTAGTAAATGTCCTGCTAACACTCCCTACCAGAATATAAAAACATTGACAGGCAGCTTACAGAATTAGTAATTATTTTTTTAAATAAATAGGTATAACTTTTATTCCTTTTATTTAATTTTAGGCTGGAGAGGTAAACTGAGAAAACAAATTCTCTCCAGGTGCCACACAGAGCACATGAAGGTTGCTCAGGGTTACAGAATGTGCAGGTGGTAGATGTGGGATTCAAGCCCAGGTTTGCTGAGCTCCAGCTTCGCAACTCTATACCTTCTATGCAGCACTGCATATAAGCACATACCATGTCTCATTTTCCATTGTTTCTTTCTGAAAATACTGCTTGAATGTTCTGAATCTTTCTAAATAAAAGTGACTAATAATACTTTACCCCACCCCCATTTATGGTAAATGCACATTTGTTTTCCATATTTACTGTAATAGACAGGTGCTCTGCAACTCTGTTGACTTTCAGTAGAATCACTACGAAACATTTCACATGTATATGATAAAATGAACTGATTTTATAATATCCAGGGACACCTTTTAGCTCCTTCATACTGTATTTCTTCTGACAGCCTTTGCATGTAAACAAAGCGCTTTGTGTTTTAAACTCCACCTCATCCTTCTATGTTTTCATTTGAAGAAGTCATAATCCTTTCATTCTGAGATTATAGTAATATTGGGACCTATTCATGAAGGAGGGCAGGGGTCTGTGCATAATGTATATCCCGCCCATGCAACTCCACATTCTTGGGAGATCTGCACAGTGGCCATATTCATGAACACTGCCACTGCTCACATATGTGGCCCTGCACCCCTGCATGCAAGTTCATTGGGCCTGCAGGTGCGGAGCAGTGGACCTGGTAGGCAGCCAATCAGCTGCCAATCAGGGTCCCGTGATTACTTGCACCTGTGGAATGCCATGTTGGCAGCTGGGGTGCAGTGTGCTGGCAGCAATGGGGTGGTTTAGCCCAGTTGTCCACCCCCAGACATCCCTGAGTGCTCTGATGGCCAGGGTATCTGTGAGGCATGTAACTGGCAGCTCAGGGTTATGTATCCCCTGAGTCTGCATAGACACCTGCCGCCACATGCAGCACTCTGTGATTCTGTGAATCATGCAGAGCACTGGCACATCCCCTGCAATGACCCCCAGCCTGCCCCTGTGCAGAGCTGCATTATCAGCTGGGGGATTGGGTGCATATGGGGGCATATCTGCTTCCTGCATACCATGCAGAGGTACAGGGGCTGTGGGTAGGTGTGGGGTGGGCTATGTGTTGGGGTTACATGGCATATACCCACTCTGCACCTCTGTGAATATGCCTTATTATCAGCGGCAGACTGTGAGGTACCAGGAGGATGAAATAAATGAAGTCTGACACAAAATGTTCATGCATTCCTAGTAATGCCTCCACTAAGAAAATTTGAGGTGGGGAGGATGATAATGACAAAAAAAAAAAAAAACATGCATTATGTATAAACATTATATTTAAGAATTTTTGTTCTGGATTCTGGAAAATTGCTCTAAGTCATGACAGGGTTTCTTCAGCTGGTCACAACTGAGTGCTGCAGAGCAAAGCCAAAAGCTTTCAACCCACATCAAGTGCCACTACACAAGCATTCAACCCTCCACATACAACAGATCTACTAGTATTCAAGATATGATTAAAATACAATGTTAACATAAATGTGCAATGTTTGTTATTTTCTGGGGTATCAGTTACAAGACATTTCATGTAGTTTTACACACACACACACACACACACACACATGTGCACACACACGTCCGAACACACACACACAGGCACTCCATTTCTGTAAATGGTCTAGTCATCGTGCTGTCCTTACGCAGTTCTTTACTACAGCTCCAGAAACATCTCAGACATCAATCACTCTCTCCCCTTTGATTTCCTCCACACTCAGTCTTGGTTATCTAACAACAAACTTCTTCTTAATGTTGGAAAAATGAACACCATGCTCTTTGAATCCTTCGCCAGGCTTAGAGCAAACCGTGTCTGACGAGAAACCTCCTGCATGGATGGCTCCCATTTGCACTGTGTTAGTTCTTTCAAGTACCTGAGTGTTCTGCTTTATGCATCCCTGGACTTTGATCAGCACATAGCTGCCACCTATAAAGCAGTAAATGCCAAAATCAGGATTGCATACAAAACAAGCTATGCACTTACCCTGTCAGCTAGGATAGCCATTGCACAACCAGCCCTGGCCTACGGCTCAGTCACATATGTTGATGCATCAAATGCCACTCTTCATGAGTGGGACATCACATATAACAATATTTGTTGCTACCCTTCGGCATCCTCTCAACATAAGCAACACTGCCAGCTCTATGCTGACCTAAAGTGGCTCTCCCCCACCACCCACTGACTCTCCTCCTTGGGATTTCTAAAAGGCAGGATTATCAGATCTACAGTAGAGGCCCTGATCCCTTGCCTCCATATTGCACCAACAAACCCCTTCTGATGGGCCTAGACCTACTGACCAAACTCCCTCCTCATCCCAAGATGTAAACTGCCATGGGTGTTTGAGTTTTCTCCTATGCTGCCCCTCAATACTGGAACTCTCTTTGCTCCATGTCCACTTCAAATGACTACACCAGAACCACCTAAATGATTCAGCCCCTGCTTTCACTCACCTTAAGTCCTGCATCCTCTCACTTATGACACCTGTGTCACCTTTAGGCTTCATCACTTACTGCCCCTTCCTGCACTTTCTCCACTCACTACTTCACCCTCCTCTGCCAATGCCTCCTGCCTACTTCCTTGGCTCCCAGCCCACTACTCTCCCTTGCCAATTTCTACCCACCACCACTTCACCCTTCCATCCTCTACATAGCCTTAATCATTAAAGGAAAACTATACTCTCATATGATTAAATTTTGTTTCCATGTCAACAGACAACACCTTTCCTGTAGCTGTTAGGGCTATATGTCTTAGCTTTAGTTTGTTTTCACTGCTTATGGTAGCTCCTGTGACAGCCCTGGGGGTCTCCACTTCATGGTTGTTGAAATCTGATTGTTCATGAGAACTACATTGGCATATGAGAACATGATGTGAGATCAACCATTTATAGTAAGTATCTCTATGCTGAAAAAACAAATACCCTGCATAAACTCTCTGCAAACACACACACTGAATGCATTTTAAAGTAGAAGACCCTTCATTACAACTCAGGTAGTTTGCAAAGCTCACTGAAGGTGAATATGGTATTGTGTACCTTCTTGCAGCTTGTTTCTTTGAAGACTAATTAAGCAGACAGGCATACTGGAGAGTTTAAAGGTCAAGTACACATCATGTTCTCATGCTAATGCAGCACTCGGGGACAATGAGATTTCAAAAACCACCCAATGGAACCTCCCAGGACAGTTACATAGCCTAGCATGAAGTGTGAAAACAGACTACAGCTGTTGCATTCATATCTAACAGCTAGATGAAAAGAGTTATCTGTTGACATGGAAACAAAATTTAGAAGATATGAGGGTGTAGTTTTTCTTTAATTTCACCTACCAACCTGATATTATATTGTTTGTCCTACCCTCTACCTGTTATCGACTACTGAATTCTTATCTGTTAGTCAACTGCTGCATTCACACTCTATAGCACAGGCTTTTTCCCTAATTAGTTCCTGTATTACTATTTGCCCAGTTAATGCATGTTTCCCTTCTATGTATGAAATGCTATTCTCACTGATTTAGTATGATCCTTGTAAATTTTCATTTTTATTTGTGCTCCTCCTTGTTGCATCTTGTATTAAAATCATCCTACTAATGTGTCCTGATTTTACTTGCTGTTTTTTATACCTGTTAACGTTTATTCTTTAACCTCCCATCTCTATGGCTAGTGCACCTAACCAGTTAACAAAAACTAAATAAATAAAATTAAATTTACTGTCCACTGATGAATTGTAGTTGACCTGCACTTTCTGCAGCCACTGTTGTACTGTATCCACTGTTGATGTTCTGTATTCCAACTTGTACCCTCCTGGTCTTACCAGAAAACAGGCATTTCTATGTATAGTACACTTACCTAGTTTCCAAAAACAAACCAAATAATTAAATAAAGTATAGTAGAAATTGAATCAGGTAGGGTTAGTGTGACTTAAAAAATGTGTGATTCATGGGAAAATTTAGGAGTTTTAACTGTCTGAGTCTTTCATAGCTTAGACGGTTAAGAGCTATGGCACAGATTGCTGAGGTCCTGGGTTCAAATCCATGTAAAATTCACACTTTTCCTTTCATTTCCGTAACTGGATTTAAAACAAATGCCCTCAGTGGCTAACTGCAGAGAGAGATAAGTAGTTATTTGGATCTTTAAGACTGCCTAGTTGCTCATTATGCAACACCCTTGAAAGGAATGTGTGTGATTCATTGGGAAAATTCAGGAGGCTTAATTATCTGAGTCTCTTATAGCTCAGATGGTTAAGAGCTAAGGCACGGATTGCTTAGGTCTTGGATTCGGAATCCCAGTGAGAGTCACACATTTTCACAATTGGATTCTTAAAAAATAGAATTAAAAACCAAGAGAGAGAGAGATTGCTTTCTACTATAGGGATAGAAGTTCATCTGGTGCTCCCAGTGTAACACTGGGTTCCATAATAAATTGAGAACAGTCTCTGGGCATATCAGTGCCATGCTTCTCAGACCATCACTTCATACCTACAGTATATTATTTATAACTGATTTAACATTTCTGCACACTGTTATATTGTCATTCAAGCTAATAGCTTAAACTCAAAAGGGTGGGTGGAAATTGCAGCAGATATGATTAACAAATGCTCAATGTGCTAAATATACACATATAATAACTGATGACCCTTGATAGCAACCCATTTTTGAGACCTGTAAAAAAAGTCATATCAACCTGTGAGTTGATATGGCTTTTACTGTCTCACACTGGGTTTTGTGTACCATGCTAAGGACTTACCAACTCAGAAAACTGAACCATTCACAGTTTTATTTTTTAAACTTTAAACAATGAAGAAGCTGTTGAACTTTCACCTTGTTGTCATCACAACCAACATGCCATGGAGCTCATACAGTGGTCAAATCGGCAACACAGGTAGCATGTAATGCTAAGACTCTGAGCTTTGTTTACTTACTTAGCACCAGTTATTATAACAAATAACACATATGAAGGTGTGTGATCACCAGTTTTTTTTTATACACCCTCAATATGTGACAATATATAAACCTCTTGAGCTTTGCTCTGGAAGTTTATATACTATCATATACCTTGGGTGTGTAAAAAACTGCATATCACACATGTACATATGCATTATTCTCTATGTTGTAACATTATAAATAACAAACAATGGTATACACATTATATATACACAGGGCCCAGATATTCAAACTCGCCAGGCTGTGGCACAAGCTTGGGTGCAGCACAACTTGGCTGCACAGGGGTGTGGACTGGGTGATATTCAACGGAGCTGCGCCATGACTCAGCAGCATTGAATATCGCACCCTGGCCACCTGCAGTGTGCATGGCGCAGTGGCACTGTGCCAGCGCAAGTGGCCAGAGTGGAGCATGGGGATGCGCTAGCACAAGTTCCATTGCGCTATGCACAGCAACCACGATATTCAAAACTTGACATGCAAATGGGACCATAATGTATGCAAGGCACAAATGAGGCCATTTGCATGTCATTATGGCCCCATTTGCATGCAGGTGCACTGATCCCTGACGACTTGCACCTGGCACCCTGCCAGGCAGCAGCCATCGGGGACCGACGCCCCCTGCAGCCGGCAACGTGCTCCACAGCCCGATAGAGGACATTTGTATTAAAAAAATAGAACTATGTCCAATATCCCTGGTGGTCCAGTGGACCGCTGACTGCCCGATCACGGGCATTTGTTAAATATAAGAACTACGTCCAATATCTTCCAATGAACTGCATCTGCTCGCTTCGTGGGGCATTTGTATTATAATAGAGATTAATCTGTTCGTATCCTGGTGGTCCAGTGGACGCCGCCTGCTCGTCATGGCTGGGTAATAATGATGTTCTCAATATCTTCGGTGGTCCAGTGACTTACATTACTTGTTCGAATCTCACTGCTCCACTTCCCCTAACGTCAGTTGGTGCGGAGCACCCACCGCGTGCAGTTCTGCCGCGCCGACCGACACCATCGGTAGGGCTGTATGCCCATTGGTTCCCAGCGAGCTTAATGAAGTTTCGTGAGTTTATTGTTGCAGACATTCCAGATATGGAATGATTCATTCACATATCTGGAATGTGTAGTACGGCATCGGATGCATGCCCATTGGCTCTACTCTGTGAACCAATGGGCGACAGCCCCGCTCAACAGTGTCAGTCGGCAGGCAGCGGGCGGCAGGTGGTGGTGCTGCGCCCGCCAGCTCACCGGGGAGCGGGCAGTGATTCAGGGGCAGGTGGAGTGGGGGTCCACTGGACCATCAGGGATATTGGGGTACATCAGTATTACTTAGCCCGCGATCAGGCGGGCAGGTCCACTGGACCACCAGGGATATTGGACATATTAATCTTTATTATAATACAAATGCCCGCGATCGGGAAGTCAGCGGTCCACTGGACCACCAGGGATATTAGATAGCGGTGTTTTTTTACAAATGCCCACGATCGGGCATGGGAGAGCGCCGCCAGGTGCGCCGGAGCTTGGGTGGCCACCCACAGGTGGCAGCTGCTGTGTTACACCCTGCAATGCGGCAGCTCACCTGTGGGTGGCCATCAGTTGTTCCTTTTTTTTTTGGGATCAACTTTGTGCTGGCGCAGGTAGGGGTTGCGCATGCATGGCTCTACACATCCCGGGCTGAATATCGGGCTGTGCAGGGTATGCATTGGCATGCCCCCCCCACCTGCACCTGCATTCATTACTGGTGCACTCCAGTGCATCGGGATTTGTGGCACACACTTTTCCCGTTTGAATATCGCGTTGGGCGCATCAGTGGGTTGCACATGGTGCAACACTGTTGCGCCATGCGCAACCCTTTTGAATATCTGGGCCACTGTATTTATAGAGTATGGGTTTGCACAGTATTTAATGAAAGACAGAGAGTGGACAGTTAGAAAGGTGATACAGTTGTATGGGACAGAAATACTTAGAGGGAGAATTGTGACAATAAAGCAAATACTTGTAGCAGCTACATTAAATATGTTTCCAATGACAACTCTGAATTTATTTCAAATTTAGGAGCAATTTGCTACTTGTACCAGCTGAGCAAAATATATTTTCTTTGCAGTGATGTAGTTTGATTGATTGATTTAGACCAGAGTAACTGGGTGAAACATGCTGGGACTGAACCCATTTCCAGAGACCCACGATGTCATTACTCAAGACAAGACAGTGGTAGAGAAACTAGGGATAACGGACTGAACAATTACATTGCAGTTCATGCAAAATAATAGCAATTGCAAAGGTCACAAAGGTATTGCCTGAAAAAATGTTTGAAGGACCATAGAGATTTGTCTCCTCATGTGGCATGTGAGGTGTTCCTAAGTCTGGTAATGATGTAATCAATGGAATGTTGACCCACTGAGGTTCTGAACCAGGGAACTGACAATAAACTAGCTGGTGCTTATCTGAGTGACTGAGGCCTGTTTTAGTAAATGTGTAAATAAGTCGTCCCTAATTTTATTAAAGGGACACTGCCATCACCCATACTGTATGCCTCAAAGTGTCCTTAGTTAAAAAAAGTTATGATTGTTCATATTCTGTGGAGACTGCTGATGTAGCTGGTAGTTTGATTCTGGTTTCTTTTTATGTTTTCTTGTGCCTGCACAAGAAACATGTTGCTATGACTTTGGAATACAAGGTTTTGGAGGCACGGTCATCCAGGCCAGTGGCGCCTCTGCTTTTTCAGGCTGGGCTCCATGGCAGAATTAGACTGCACACTGTCTATGACAGCAGTGCAAAAGTGTGCCACCAACTTAAAATGTTTAGCCGCTGCAATGAGAGACTCCCTCATTGCAGGATGTCTGTGTGTTATAACATTTCAATAAACATGGTGGGCGGCGGCCTGCCACATGCCCTCACAGTTCCTATGTAGCCAACTTCGGGGTGCCCAATCCCACTGTTGGCATTTGTGCCCCATTTCCTGCTGTGATGTGCAGAGGGGCTGCCCAATCCCTCTCAGCATCATGCCTCCAAACACAGACAGCCTTGAGAATGGGATGCCCAATCCTCCTGTCGGCATGTTAACCCCCCCACCATTTTCCTGGCACTGCCCCGATTGTGTGCCATGCCACACTGGAGCCATCCAGTGTGGGTGACATGATCCCCCCAACCAATGTGCCACAGTGGGAGCCCACCTCAGTGTGGTCACAACCTGTGAAAAAAAAAAAAAAGAAAGGCAGTCCACAGTTTTGTTTTTTTTTTACCTGAAACAAAGGAAATGGTCCCTCGCTGGCTGTTGGTGGCCCCCACCCCAACCCCCAACCACCCTCTATGCACACCACCATCCCACAGACCTCTTCACCCCATACTTATCTCTGGAGCATGGTGGGATGATCTTCAGTGGACCGGGAACACGTCTGCACTCTTCAAAGCCGACTGCGAACTGAAGAAATGCTGGTAAGCGTATAATGGCATAAATAGGGATTTTTCAACTTTGGTGCATATCTCTGTTGTTTGTTCAACTTTTGGCACCAAATTTTCAACACTGGGTTCTTGGGACCCACCTCATGAATTCAGTCACTGTAATATCGTTATTCGGTCCCGAAGGTGATTTTGTGGTCACTGAACAGAATCGCCTTTTTGGACTGATTATCAAAATGACAGTGTGACTATTCATGAGGTGGGCTCCCAAAAACCCTATGTTGCAAATTTGGTGAGAAAATTCAATAAAATGATTGTGTTATGAGCGTGCATTGTGCAGTTCCTAAGCACGCTTGTAACTTCGAGAATTTTAATATTTGTGCTCCAGATTTTCAACATTACCATTTTTCACATCTCTTATGAACAGTGCAGCTGTCATTTCCAACATCATGCCGAAATGTGTTTCTCCACATTCGCACATGGTGGTCCAATCGCTATAGGAAAACATTGTTTGAGATGCAGTATGAAAATCACAGTAACACTGTTCATAAACAGAGGTCCCAAAATGCTATGTTAAAATGTGGTGAAAAATTCCCAAAATTACCATGTTGCAAGTGTGTGTTGCGCAGTTTTCACTCATGTTTGTAACTTCAAGAATTTTAGACATTTTACTCCAGATTTTCAACATTGAGAATTTCACACCTCCTTATGAACAGTACAGCTTCATTTTCCAAATCTTGCCCAAAATGTGTTTTAGCACATCCGGCACACAGTGATGCAGTCGCTGTAGGAAAACAATGCTCAGGACACAGTAAGAAAATTACAGTAACACTGCTCATGAGTAAAGGTCCCAAAATGCCTATGTTAAACAGCTGGTCAAAAAATTCCATAAAATGACTATGTTACAAGCATGCATTGTGCAGTGTCCACGCACCGTCGTAAGTTTGAAAATGCTTAATATTTTCACTCCAGATGTTCAACATTGCCATTTTTGCACACCTTCCTATGAATGGCACAGCAGTCGTTTTTCACATCCTGCCCCAAATTTGGTTTTGCACATCTGGCACACAATGGTATGGTCGCTGTGGGAAAACAACATTTGGGACAAACTAAGAAAATCATACTGCCACTGTTCATGAGCAGAGATCCCAAAATGCCTATGTTAAAAATTTGGTGAAAGAATTCCAAAAAATAGACTGTTACAAGCGTGTGTTGCCTAGTTTTCATGCACGCTCATAATGTCAAGCATTTTTTATATTTTCACTCCAAATTGTCAACACTGCCATCTCTTCACACCTCCTTATGAATGGTGCAGCTAGCCAGCCCATCGGCACAATGGATGGATTTCCGCTTGCGACGCTGGTGACCTGGGTTCGGGAACAGACCCAGGTTGTCAGAGGGCTGGCCGGGGGAGAAGGATCAAACATCCCCAGGACTGCTCTCCTTCTCCAGGAGGAGGGAGGTAGTGTTCAAGCACGCATGGCACCTAGTGGAGGCTGGTTACCGCACCACACTGACACTCGCAAGATGTCAGGGCAGGTGGATACTGGCAATCATTGCACATCCCGCCCTGCTTACAGGGAAAAACACTCCAAACCTGGCTGTCTCTATGAAGCTCTGCCCCTGGTGCCTCGATCAGCCCCGGAGCCAGCTCCTGACCAGTCAATTAGATTGTGGCCCAATACAGGTGGTCAGTGCCATGACCCGCTCTCTGGTGAGGAGCCTGGGATAACTGGGTGAATGTAGGCATATCTGGAAGTGGAGGCAAGGTGGTCCATGACTAGAGTGGATTCTGATGGTGGGGTAAGGACCAAAAAGTATAAATAAAAATAAATAAATAAATAAAAAATGAATGGTGCGGCTGACATTTTTACGTGGTACAGAATAGTGCGGTCATTGTGGGAAATCAACATTCAGGACACATTAACAAATCACAGGGATACTGTTCATAAGCAGAGATCCCACATGCTTCCATGAGGTGGGGTCACAAAAAAGCCATGTTGAAAATTTGGAGTGCGAGTACCAACAAATGCCCAGGGCATTAAGGTTTCTAACCATAACATCCCACCATGTACAGACTAACAGGCATCAGGGTGTGCCTTTGGATTGTCAGCTGTAATGCTCACGCCACTGCACCCCCACCCTGCAGCCACTAACAGGCATCCAGGTGTGCCCTGGACTCTTCAGCTCCAAGGTTCCCCCATTGTCCTATGCTGCACCCATCTCAACATACTTCCTTATGAAATGGGGTGAGTGTAAGGCCTTATGACCCCAAGGCACAATGCAACACTTGTCAGAGTCTGCAGGGTAGAGTGACGTGAAATGGCATTAGTGTTATGGCCAGTGACCCAAAGCCACACCCCAATGCATGTCACTATCTGCAGGGTGGGCTGGGGTTCACGTCGGTTCTATACTTCACTGCCATTCCTATTATGCGTCTCTCTGACTCTTGCACTACCAATTCCGATGCCAGCAAGACAACATTCGGCATTGACAAATGCTTGTTTCTTTTGGAGAAAGAAAGACATTGCACACTATACTGGTGCTACCCCACAAATATTTGTTTACAACCTTTGATCAATTCCAACTGCAATGAATGTAGACTTAGGAAAACACCTAACACAGTCTAGTCACTCATGATGCAGTGGAAGGAGAGAAAAGGAGACTATTGCATTATGAGTGACAGCACTGTTTGTGGGTGTTCCTACTGTTCAGGAAGTATGCAGTAAAAATAGGTCTGGGATTTGAAACAAAACAAGGCTGAGTAAAATGACACCATTAGCATGAATTAGTTCTAGTAAGAAAGGCAGCTAATAAAATAAACAGCAATATCAATGAATTTTAGACAAGGCAAGCAATCATAAAATATATAGGGAATACATGATGAACAGGAGTGGAATATGGCAAATATCTTTCACAGTGAACATTGACCTCTAGATATGCATGAGTGGTGAGTAACAGGGCCATGGGTGATAGTATCCAGAGGTCACTATTCACGAATGGAGATATTTGCCATAGTCCATGACTGCACATCATGTGTGCAATTTATACATAGGGCCAGATTTGTGACATTTTGATTTATATTTCTGAGTGATTTTATGTGGCTCACTGGTATTCTTCTGCTACATGAGTATGCATGCTTCTTAGCTTGTGCAGTCATATTTTGTGAATGGGAATCTTTTTTGTACTGTGATTGGGTTATTGTATGAATTGGATGTTTTTGAATTAAGTCATTGGTTGATCCACCCGTTGGTAGTGTGTGATTGGTTATGTTCTTTATGCGTGTGATATCTCATTGGATGTTGCTTCTGAGTGTGCAGGACTTCGGCTTGGCATTAGAGATGCAGCAACTTTAAATTCCGCCGGTGAAGTGAACGCGAAGTGGACACTTCGCGTTGCATGGGCAATGCAGAGTGCTCACTCTGCCTTGTCATTACCACTTTGTGTTAAGGCAGAATGGCAATGCGAAGTAAGGTGAAGTCATTGTTTTTAATGGACTTCGCGTTCCTCATTATGATTCTAAGTGATCCACTTGGTGTTTCAGATTTGGCAGCCCCCCATCACATGGCTTACAGCACTGTAAGTCACATGCTCTTTAGCTAGGCAGGAAGAAAGTGAGTCATGCAAGCAGACACTTTTACTTTCTCCTGTGCAGACGGAGAGAGAGAGAGAGTGTGTTTGCAACTGCTGATACTTTGAAATCAAGGAGGAGGAGATTTAAGCTTTAATTTAGACCCAACAGCTTTTTAAAAGCTACATTTTTCCTTTTCTGTACTCTTTTTACTTAATTTGTTCTCTCTGTAAATTTTATTTTTCTTACCTTTATAAGTAGTTAGTTGTTTGTCTGTGTGACTGTGTGTGTGTTGTGTGATAGTGTGAGTAGTGATGTGCTCAGACTGAGGGAGCTCAGTAGGAGAGATGGACAAGGGTGAGGAATGTCTGGGGTGGGGGCAGCTCTGGAGGTGTGGTAGTGGTAAGCGTTGTACTGTGCGCATGCGTGGAGGGTATGGGTGCCCATTCCTGTTGGACTGCTTGAAACTTGTGAGTGCCCCCCCCTGGAAGCAGGACCAGCACCACCTCCTGTCCTGACTCTGAGGCAGTTGAACCACCACCACCACCAAGTCCATCACCAGGTCCTCTTGAGAAGGATGTGCCTGTTCCCCTGGTCCCAGGTGTGGATCCCATCCCTGTTCAGCACCATGGCCAGCTGTCTGCCAGTTCATCTGGCCATCCCCTGCCTGTGCCTGGTCCTCCCTGCACTTCCATTGTTTGCCAGTTTTTTGACTGTGTCAGGGGGGACAGCAGTGTGGTCAAGTGCCGCCTATGTGAGATGGAGGAGCACCTGGGGACTGGGGGCCAGCACACCCATATGCTCAATCACCAGCAGTTGGAGTGGCAGGCTGCCACAAAACAGACCATGCCTGCACCTGCTGGCCATTCTGTGGCAGAGGGTGCAGCTGTGCATTGCAGCATCCCTAAGAAGAGGAGGGCCACAGCAGCACCTGCTGCTCCACCAGCACCCCCACCACCACCACCAGCACATCAGCCTGTAGAACGTGTGGACCCCAGAGAACTGCGTGTAACACAGGCTGACTTGGCAGTTCTCTGGAATGCTGTCGAAGAGAACAGCGAGAGGGTGAGTGCTGTGGAACAGTGGCTGGATCGCATAGAGGGACATCAGATGCAAATTATGTCCATACTGGAACTGCTGCTGGATCACCATGGGATCCCACATTAGTTTTTCCTCACCATGGCCCTCAACACCTTCCTTGCTGTGTTATAAAATGTATTCCTCCACCATCCCGACCCTTGCATGTAATTATGCCCTTTTTTTGTTGACTTCTGTATGCAAGACACTTTGTATTCTGAGCAGTGCAAGTATACTGTGTTAAACTGCATGTGTGCAGTCAGTCTTCTTTCCAGTCTGTGTATGTACTGCAGACACTATCCAACTCCCTGACTTAAAAACATTTATTAATGAGTACAATGGTGGGATGGTGAAGCCTGCAGATATACTACAAAACAGACTTACAATACAGTCAAGTAACTAGTAAAAAAATTCATGTGATTCATGATGTGATCATAAATCGTGATTTGTGACTGCATTTGTGACCGTGATAATGAAGAAACATGAATGCCTACGGCTATACTTCCCCGGGCCCCGATGAGGTGTGGCACAAAACTCCCTGACTTAAAAACAAAAATTAATGAGTACAATGGTGGGGTGGTGAAGGATGGAGAGATACTACAAATCAGGCTTACAATACATCCAAGTAACTATTAAAAAAAATTAATGTGATTTGTGACGTGACTGTAAATCATGATTTGTGGCTGCATTTGTGACTGTGATGATGAAGAACTTGATTTGTATCACGAGTGACTCGTGATGATGGTCCTGACTTAAAAGCGCATATTAATGAGTACAATGTTCATGCAGAATTATGCACCACACCTGTCTAGTACTCTGAAGGGAAGCCAAAGAAACAACTGTGACTTAAGTTAGGCATGGAGACTGGGCCCTAAAGAGATGCAAATGCACAGACAGATTAAGATTGCACTGCAACTGAAGAGATGCAGATGCAAAGGCACAACCTAGCCAGTGCTCACCATCATAAATTCAAATCTGGAAAAGAATACCTTTGCTGGTTGGGGCGGATGGGGAGGCAGTGTGCTGCACTCCTGCAGTAACAGTCACTAGTACTAGTACCAGTAAAGATACCAAAAGAAGTACAAAAATTACACAGCTACAGTGGATAGCAGGTTCACATTACTGAAATTATGGCACAATAAAAGGTGTCTGATTTGATGACACATGTCACACACATACTTACACACACACTAAGTAATGCGTAGCAAATTGAAAACTTCAGTACTATAACCACATATTTTAAACAAACTAAAATTATACACTGCTGCATCACAACAATCAGCAAAAATGGCAAGAATTATTGAAAATATTACTGTGTGTACATTAACATAGTTATACAAGAATAATATCATCAAAACAGAAAGCACTGTCTTTTCTCAAGTTAATCTACCTACACCACAGATACCCCCCCAAAGCACACTTCACTGTCTCTCAGTACACAGACTGAATGTTGTACATTAACATTCAAAATCCATACAAAACAATAAACGCTCAATGATATGGGCACAGGAGGGTTTCCTATAATCGATGAACTAAAGTTTTAGCATAAAAAAATGACTCAAAAAGGCTTTTTTAACAGCTTTTAGAAGGTTTGAATAGCAGAGAGCTCTCAGAGCAGATTGTCTCCTACAGCTTCCTGCACACACTAATCCAAACTGAAGCTGTGTAGAACAATCTAGAGCCCATGTGACCTGAAATCCCATGAATCACTGCAAAATTTGCCTTTGGAGCTTAAAAACAAGGCGAAGTGAGGTGAAGTACATTGTTTTCAATGTACTTCGCCTTAAGAATTGGTGGAATAGTGGTTTGGGAAGGTGGAGTAATGCAAAGTCATTGTTTTCAATGGAAGTTGCATTACCCATTATAATGCGAAGTACTCTGCGAATTCACCTTCACTCTGTGAATCACGTCGCGGAGTGAATTGGGGCCACTTCATCCATCTCTACTTGACATGCACGTAGAAGGGTTGAGGAAAAACAGTGTTATTTTCATTAATTTACATGTCTGTCTTCATTTTAAACTGTTTTATTTGCTTTATTAACTGCAGTGTAGTGCTTCAGATGGTGATGAACAATTTATTTAACTGTCTATTTCAGTTTGCTTCACCAAAATTCAGGGTGTATCACTTTTGATTCAAGAAACAGTTTTGCTTTTCTACAAGCGCCTGTGCTTCCCAAACAACATCAGGTGTCTGAGAATATGTCAAAATATATTATGTGCAGTACTGCCAAACTGTGCTCATGTGAAGATTTCTTGCTTGTGGTGTGCCTGGTACTAGCTAGGCTTCTTATGTCTCTAGAACGGTAAACTGGTCCTCCACGACGTCAGGGCCCAACAGCAGCTCCTGGTCTTTCTCTGAGTGCACAAGTCTGTTACTTCCTCCTTGATGTTTGCACGCTTCGGATGCTTCTTCAGCGTTAGTTTATTAATTCTGTTTGCAGGCACAGATACCGCAGGCTGGAGATTAATTCTGGGCGACCCATGGTGTTGGAAAATTCTAAGCTCTGATGTGCTTTACTGTTGCAGGTCTGTACAGCGTTCAGTATCTCTGTGAGTCAGAAGAAATGCGGTGGTCAACACAAAACATCGTGACGTTATGAGCAGCCGCTGTAACTCAGGTGATTACAATGTGTAAATGCTTAGAAAAAGTAGATCTGGCATGCAAGTACTCAGTGGTTGATCAGTCATACGTGAGTTACAGTGACAATAAATTGTTATGACATAGGCACTGTGTGTGTAAAAGTAGATTTTATCACTGTGGTGATGTTTGGTAAAATTTATCACACTGTGGTAAGAATATAGAAATTTATTCCACAGAAATACCTCTCACCCCTATTGTATAAGGGGTTATAAGTAGAAAAAATAAGATGAAAAAAAGTAGACAGTGTCCCTTTAATAAACATCAGCGATTGATCTGGTATTTATGTGATATTACATTCTCAGTTTTCCAGTAGGGTTGGACAATATTTGCAAACTTGCTATTGCATAGTTTTCCCAACAGTCAGTGAATTTCATGAAATTTTATGACATGTTGTGCCATTTTCAAAAGTCTTTATTTGGCCATAACACAGTTGTTCTTGCAGTATGAGGAATGAACACTGGAATGAGAATCTTCTGTTTTGTAAGATATACTCAGGATGCTAACTTTCAGGACATTGAAATATGTCATTTGTAACTTCAGAAGCTCAAATCTGGCAATTTTGGGAGCTTTTCTGAACACATATCTCCTCTCATAAGTAGAGATGTTGCTAAATTAAATTTCACCAACAAAATTGCCAAAATTAGCAATTTCACACATGAAATTTCTCCTCAATTTACACACTGCCATTCCTAAAAACTCTTCCTGGTGTGGTGTCTAGTGGTTCCCCCTGCCCCCAGCTGCTCATGGCCCAAATTATTTTCCTGATTCCCTGGTGTCTGTGATCCCTCCCCACTGATCACCGACAGTAATTAATTCTTGAATAAAGCCCCCAGTTACCTTGGCCCCCTCATTTCCTTTTCTAAAAAAAATAAATAAAACCCACACTCCCTGGTGTCTAGTGGACCCCCTCACCCTGTCAGCATGAGCTAGCACCCACCCACTCCCCTCATACTCCGACTGGGCCACAGGCACAGCCTCCATTTACCTCCATAACGTGCAGCCCAACTGAGCTACCGACTGAGTGCTCGAATAAATGAGCACATGCTTGTCCTGCATTAATGCTAAAAATAAATGCAATCATTCTGAAGGCAAAGAAATAAAAGATCTTAGCATGTAATGATTTACATTTTGTTTAGCTAACCTGAATGATTCCCTTTTCTGTCTGATGTACTTGAGATAATAATTCCAAGTCAGTAATGTAGCTGCCAAGCGTCATTGCCCTAGAGAGATGATGTGCCACTGGGAAACGCATTTATGATTAATTTCTATGGTGAGCAGGATGGTGGGATACTTACTGCTGCCTACCACCCTCCTGCCTGTGATCTGCAGAGAGCTCAATCACAACTTTAGATAGCTTACTTCTTTAATCTAAGCCTGCAATGAATGAATCTGTGTATGCCCTTTGCAAGGTGCAGTATTTAGTGTTTGATAGCCCCTTTCACATCTTCTTAAAACATTTTCTATACAGTTTATACCAACTACTGCCAGATTTCCTAATTTTTTAGGAGGCATAAGTGACAAACTTACCCTATTTATCTTTTTATTACTGTTAATTTCTTTTGTCCTCCTTTCCTGTCCTCTCCATCCTGCCAGATCCCCAGCTCCACCTCCCACTAGCAGTTCACCTATCTGCTTCCTCCATGGATTGCCCCCATGGCAGGGTGCAGGGATCTCTCAACCCACCAGGACAGATCTGGTGTGGGGGTTACTGCTTATTTGCTGGAGCAGGGCCTGCAGTGATCGGCTATCATCCTGCCGAGGAGCCTTTTCTGCCTCCATTTTCTCCCATTCCCCAAGGCAGCATGGCGGCGTGCAATGATGCCAATGGATGAGCCATGTATGCCCTGCATGTGACATACCGGTGTCTGCCCATAACTTCCCCTACGTGTGAGCCACCTGTGCCAGCCCCATCCACCACTAGGGGTCAGGCATGCATCAGTCTCTGTCTCCACCTCCCTGAGAGAGGAGACTGTCCTCCAGATGCTTGATCCTCTCCTCCACAGCCAACCCCGGTGGCCTGTTCTCACTATGCAACATAGGTTGCTGGTGTGCAGGAGGTAGGATATGATGCCTCAGCCCTCAATGCCACTGTGCCAGCTACCACTATTTATTCTAGTTCTTTCAGTAGTACCTACTATTGCACATGTGTCCTTTTTTTTTATAGGCCTGAATATTCAGACTGTGCCCGGCTATGGCGCAAGCATGGGTGCAGCACAACTGGGATGTGCCGGGGCCAGGACCAGGTGATATTCAAATGTAATGCACCATGGCGCAGCACCATTGTATATGGCATGGATTGTGCACAGTGCAGTGGCACTGCAACAGTGCAAGCCACAGATAGGGAGCATAGGATGCACCAGCACAAATGCAGTTGTGCTGGGTGCATCACCCGCAATATTCAGCAGGGGGCATGCAAATAAGGCCATACTATATGCAAGGTGAAAATGGGGCCATTTGCATGTCATTATAGCCCCATATGCATGCCTTGTGCAGGGCAGCCCGGAGAATTGCACCTGGAGCCCTGCACAGCATGATGTGTGGACTGAGCGGGTCCTGGGGCATCCCCGACCCTGTAGCCATGATTGTGGGTATCCACTTAGAAACCCAATCCCTGCTAGTCTAGTGGTGCCCCACCAGCCTTGATCACTGTCTTCCCATAATTACCACATTCCCTGGTAGTCTAGTGGTACTCTTCCAGCCCCGGTCACCAGTAAACTGATGGAAATACATTCCCTGGTGATCCAGTGGCACCCCACCCCTCTCACCCACTCAGGAGCTCTTGCCCACCCCACTGCCCCCCCCTTCATCGGCGGGCAGCTGCAACCCACCACCTGCCACCATCGGCTGCCGCTGAATGACGGGTTACAGTATATGGGCTTGCAGGCATACTGTACTAGGACAGTCCCAAATATGTGAATGAAGTCATTCACATATTTGAGACAATCTAGTATAGTATGCCCTCGTAGCTCCTTTGTCCACATTGTGGACCAATGGGCTTACAGCCCATACTGTATCATGTCATTTGGCAGGTGGCTGGGTGGTATGTGGGCAGGTGCTGCCACCACCGATGACGGGGGTAGGGGTGGGCAAGGTCCTAGTGGGTGGGAGAGGTGGGGGTGCCACTGGATCACCAGGAATGTATTTCCATCCATTACGGCTAATCAGGGCTGGGGATACCACTAGACTACCAGGAAATGTACTTACGAGATGATGGTGATTGGGTTTGGGGTACCACTGGACTACCAGGGATTGTGGTACTCTGGGATGATGGTGATTGGGGCAGCAGAGGGAGGAAGGGGTGCCACTAGGCTATTAGGGACATTGTGGATGGTGTTCTGGGTGGGTGGGTGGCCACCCATGGTCAGCAGCTGCTGTGTTGTGCCCTGCAATACAGCAGCCCACCTGTGCATGGCTGGCAGTTGTCCCTGGTTTTGTCTGGAACAACTTTGTGCCCAGGTTTGTGGCACATCTGGGGGTTGTACCAGCATATGTGCTGCACATCCCAGGCTGAATATCGGGATGTGCCAAATATGCATGGACACGCCCCCTTCAGATGCACCACATACACTTGCTGTGCACTCCGGCACATAGGAATTAGCACTACGCAAATGCCCCTTTTGAATATCTCACCGGGGCACATTGTGAGGATGTGCATGGCACAAACTAAGTTGCGCCAGATGCATCCCTTTGAATATCCAGGCCTCAATGTTCAGATGCAAACGTGAAAGCTAAGTTTGGGTTCTATTGCCTTCTTTGCAGTGTCTGAAAAAGGCAGCATGTACTAGCCAGAGAAAAACTGAGCAAATGTGTTTTAACTGTTAATTTAAAACATTGCACAAGTTAATCTGTATATCGGATGTCATTTACAACCCCATGTCACTGATGTTTATAAACATAGAAACATAGAATTTGGCAGATAAGGAACGCTTGACACCCAGTCTGCCCATTTCCTGCCTACTGGATAAGCTGCAGATGCTAGTTAACCAGCAGCCTACTTCTTCCTACCCCCCCCTAGAATTGCCTTATGACTGTCCCATGCATGCTTGAATTCCACCACTGTTTTTGACTCGACCTCCTCGGAGGCTGTTCATGCATCCACAACCCCCTCTGTGAAAAAATACTTCCTCACATTACCTCTGAGCCGTCCCCCCTCTATCTTCAAATTGTGCCCCCTTGTTCTTGCACATCTCTTTTTCTGAAAGATGCTACCCTCTTGGACTTTGTTGATTCCCTGGGGTACTTGAAAGTTTCTATCATGTCCCTCCTTTCCTTGAGGCTATACATATTAAGCTCCTTAAGTCTCTCTTCTATATGTCTTCGGTGCAGACCGGCACCATTTAGTTCCCTCCTCTGGACAGCTTCCATCCTGTCTATGTCTTTGTGAAGACTGGGTCTCCACAACTGCATGCAGTACTCCAGATGGGGTCTGACCAGCTGTCTGTACAGAGGGATAATAACTTCCTGTTTTCTACTGGTGATGCTTCTCTCTATGCATCCCAGTATCCCCCCAGCCCTCCTTGCTGCCCTCTCACATTGCTTGCCCACCTTTAGGTCATCTGATATGATTTTCAAGTGTGTCTAGGAAAACATAAAATGTAATATTTGACTATCATTCAGTTTATATTGCCTGAATTTTCTTTATCTGTTTCCTCTTGTTCTTTTTTTAAATACAGTATAAATTAGAAGGAAAACATGATCCCCAAACATCATCATGTTTACGAATAAATATTCAGAAGAATTAGCGATGCAATGCAGTCCATATGTAGCCATTCAGGGTGATCCATTTAATCAGTTCCAAATAGAAAGGAAGAATTGTTATCAAAATAATGTAATCAACTGCGGCACAATATGAACACCAACTACAATTTTAAAACACAATAGAGTAAGGAAGACTTCACAGCAGGATGGAGTTGCAGATGCATACAGGACAGAGATAGACTGTAGTCTTTGTGTTTTATTTATTTATTTTCATTTTATTAAACCACTACTGAAAGGAAGAATGATAATACAGCAGGATCTGGAGTTATAAAACTCCCATATCGTAGTGAAAGCAGTATTTTTTGTATTCTAAGTAAAATTAAAAAAAGAGACCATGCTGTGCATTTTGAATGGCACTTTAGTTGTGGGGATAGAATGTATCACGAGCTGTGAGCGACACCCGTTTAGTAGTGGAGGGGATCAGAGTATAGGCTCAATCTGTTTCTTTGTTTTGGTTTTCATAGAGATCACAACACGTCACAAAGACAAAAAGTGTGAGAGAAAGATAGCTGTAAGAGATTTCCACCCCAGTTAACAGTCTTTCAGGAAAGCGAGCATGCTAAGTTGGAAAGAACTTAAATAAATGATGACACCTTTTCAATCATTTTAGTGAATAACTTATGAAGCAGCAAGTTGTGCCACCCACCCACCCAGGACCACGGCAGACCTACCTGTCATTACCCTACATCAATCCAGAAGTAGAATTGCTCAGATGTTGGTACAGCTGATAATTAATGATCATGAAAAGAAAAAAACATTTACACAACAACACAAATACAAGTTTTATTGTGTTAAAATAAGACTGTGGAAGACCATTAATGAAGTAGACCATTTGGTAGAACAACCCACACAAAATGAATGAATGAAACAGACCATGCTTTGTGTTGCTGCAGAGTCTAAGTGAGCCCATCAAATGCCATTACTCTGTGAAAAAAATGAAAAACAAACAGTGCAATGTTTGTTTATTTATTTAAGAAATTTACCAGGAAAGGCATACTGAGCAGAGTATCACTCGATTCCAGATGCGCCCTGGGGGAAGGGAAATTACATGGGAACGTAGTGTAAAGAGAAACATACATTGATGCGTTAGTACAAACAAAAATAAGGAAGAGATCTGTCATAGTGCAATATTGCAGACACATTTACATTACAGATAAAATCAGTTCAACATTTACATCAATTAAAATCAGTTCAACAATAGGAGCTGGCAGCAACACAACTAATGAAAATGGAGACAGACAGATGTTTACAGCAGGTATTTAGGAGTTGTGAGGGGTGTAATGGGGGTGGTTACATGAACACTTGGTAGAAGTATGTTTTGAGAAAGAGCATTCGGTGTGGGGTAGTTGGCGATGTCTAATATCGGGTGATAGGGAGTTCCATAACGGGCATCCTGAAACTGAAGGCAGCCTTGCCTAACTGGATGGATCAGTGTGGAATGTGCAGGAGCCTGAGTCAATGTTCCTGAGTGCATAGGCCGGTGGGGAGGGCAGTTGGGAGGATGACAGGTAGGAGGGAATCTGTGACCAGAACTTGGCGTGCATTGGCGCAGTGTAGCAATCGCGGTTTTGAAGAAAGGGTCCAAAGGCTTGGTAGAGGACACAGTGATGAGTATTTGGAGGCGGTCCAAGCGAACTGACAAAAAGGAGTGGAAGAGGGTCAAGCCTAGCTAAGGGAGTTTGGGGGCAGCACAGTAGACAACGTATGCCATAATTCATGATCCGGAGGATCATTTTTGGACTATTTCTAGTCTGGTAGGTAGAGGTATACAGTTTTTGTTCGGAAAGAGCTCCCAGCATGGGATTCAGTTTTAGTGTACAGCATCATATCTTGAGAAGTCAGTGCTGATCTAACAGACACCAAGATACTTATAGGCGTACAGGGCCTCTAGGGGAGCTATCCAGAGAGTAGAACATTGGGGGGGGCAGTAAGCGGGTTAGTTTGGCCCAAGAGCCAAAAGAGGGAGAGAGACAGTTTTCTCTCTTGGATTCAAGAATAGTTGATTTGAGAGGAACCAACATTGGATGGAGTTGAAGTCCTTCTGAAGACAGGCTGTCACACCATGAGTGGATGGGCCTGAGGCAAACAGCACCGTGAGTCGCGTACATATGGATAGCCGAAGTGGGCAGGCCAGGCAGGTCATTAAGAAGATGAGAACAGTGAGGGCTGAGTACAGACCTTGCGGGGACTCCACTGGAGACAGGGTGAGGAGGAAAAAGTCGAGCCAGTATGGACTGTGCAGGCATTTCATGGTGTCCTGTAGTGTTGCTGAGCCATATGAGACCCTGTGTGTGAAAGATTTCAGGCTCGGTCTCTGGCTCGTGGTGGAACATGAGGTGAGTAGTGACCCATGGTAAGTGGGCTCCTCTTACCCTGGATCTCCTGGAGGAGAACATGGACATCCCAAATGTCTAGGAAGTTGGCAGAGAAAATTTCAGGGCCTCGTCCAAGGAGGTGGCCCTAGGGATGAAAGACCAGTTGATGCTGTAGAGGTCATTAAGGAGAGCAGTCAGATCAAGGTATTTGTAAACCCTGTTGTAAAGTGTGCTAGGTGGCGGGGACTTGGGACGAAGATTTTTCGCACCATGTAGATCATATGGTGGTCACTTAAGGAGTCAGGTAAAGGCCAGCTTAACTATCCGATGGGGTGGGTGAAAGGCCCAATCCAGTAGTGTGTTTTACTGGATTTGTGATTTAGGCGAGTGGGTTCGCCTATTTGCTGAGTGAGTTTAGGGCTGTTATTTGACGCACGCATTTTGGAGCTACATTTCCTAGCCAGTTCAGTTTAAAATCTCGAGGATGGAGTTCACCGCCTCCCGTGAGGGACCTCAGGTTGCTAATGTGTTCAAGGATGCTGCCCAGAGGTGTGTCAGGCAGGCAGTATGACCCTGCAATGTATACTGGGATAGAGTGTGGCAGGGGAATTTTAATTAGAAGGGAATCTATAGATTGTATGGGTACTGTAGGTGTGAGTTTGGAAAACTGGAGTTTAGAGGAGATATACATGGCAATGCCACCACCCTTCTTTCTGCCTGTCTTGGTGGATTAAGGAGAACCCGGGGATTTGGAATTCCCTGTCCAGGTTATGGGGCTTCAGCCAAGATTCAGTAATAACTACAATATCAGGGCAAAGGGCTAGGACAGTGGTTTGCAGCGTGGCTATTTTGTTTAGGATGCTGCATATGTTTAGGTGGACAATTTTGAAGCCTCTAGGGAGGTGCGTAGCTGGGGCGGAGGATTGGCCAACTAAAGTGGTTGGTGAACCTGGGTTTCATTCTACGTCCCTGGCTATAAGGAGAAGGAGAGCCAGAGTGTGTTGTACTAGACGCATGGTCTTAGGTGTTGTCCAGCGTCGAAGGGGACGGTTTGGAGATTTCGAGTTAGGCTTAAGTCTGAGTAGAATGGGATATATAAGGATGGTAACCCGCATGGAAGAGGAGGAGGATAGGGACCCCAGGACCAATTGTGCCAGTGGTGTTGATTATGGTCCGCTGGTGCAGAGGAGGAGTGGAGGGGTGGCCTAACAGCTGAAGAGAGAAGTGGCAGTGAGTCAGTAAGGGCAGGGTACGATGAGGGTGGAAGGGAGGATAGGGTTAGGCAAAGCAAAAGAGTTGTAAATGTGAGATACTGCATTTTTTGTAGTACATCTGAAACAGCTCTGCGAGGGCCACTAGTGGTAGATTAGTATAAGGAGCTAATGGGAAAGTGGGCTGATTGGTTCACGAGCTCACCTGATCACACCTTATATAAGTAGGAGCTCACCAAGGGTGGTGGTGGTGGGGATCCTGCGTGGCGCAGCCAGAGACTCAGCTCCTAAGGGCAGCTAGAAGCTGAGATTGCTACCGGGCGCTCGGTGCTCAGTTTTCTGCGGGGAGGGGAGGTTGGGTGGCTGTGGGGAGGGCTGTGCTTGCTTGCCCTCATGACCGCTTCTGCTGCAAGGAATAAAAAAAGGCAGCTTTAAATTAAGGTAGGTGAGGGGAGGGGCTAAAATGCAACAAAAATCCTTACAATGACTGAAAACAACATGCTGTAAATTGCAGGCTAAGATGTACAAATATCACACAATATCTAGCTGGGTTTAAAGTCGTTTGCTGGTGGAGACCCAAATTACAGAAAAAGCAAGCAAAATCCCTCTGTCGGTACGAATGAAGCAGGCTGTTGTAATTTTCTGCACTGCTCCCCAGTCCCAACCAGAAAGGTGCAGCAGTCTATGGGAGGAAAAAGGCGCCAAGTTTAAAATCAGTGGCGCAGCTCCCTGAGGCAGCTAGAAGCTGGATTGCTACCTGGGTGCTCCGGTTGCTCCATTTTCACTGAGAGGTTCGTGTGGCTGTGGGAGGCTGTGCTTGCTTGCCCTCCACGACCGCTTCTGCTGGGCTCCAGTTGCTCCATTTTCATGAGGGGGTGGGTTCCCAGAATGGCTGTGGGAGGGCTGTGCTTGCTTGCCCTCATGACCGCTTCTGCTGCAAGGAATAAAAAGGCAGCTTTAAATTAAGGTAGGTGAGGGAGGGCTAAATGCAACAAAAATCCTTACAAGCGACTGAAAACAACTTATGCTGTAAATTGCAGGCTAAGATGTACAAATATCACACAATATCTAGCTGGGTTTAAAAGTCGTTTGCTGGTAGAGACTGAATTACAGAAAAAGCAAGCAAAAATCCTCTGTCGGAATGAAATGAAGCAGGCTGCGATTTTCTGCACTGCTCCCAGTCTCAACCAGAAAGGCACAGCAGTCTATGGGAGGAAAAAAGCATGAAAGTTTAAAATCAGTGGCAGCTCCTAAGGCAGCTAGAAGCTGGATTGCTACCTGAAGCTCAGGTGCTCCATCTTCCGCGGGGGGTCAGTGGCTGTGGGAGGAGCTGTGCCCTTGCCCTCACGACTGCTTCTGGGTGCTCCGGTGCTCCGTTTTCTCAGGGGGGATCGGTGGCTGTGGGGGGGCTGTGCTTGCTTGCCCTTACAACCCCGGCTTCTGCTGGGCACTCGGTGCTCCGTTTTCAGGGGGGAGGGTTCAGTGGCTGTGGGGAGGCTGTGCTTGCTTGCCCTCAGAGCATCTGCTGGGCTCCGGTGCTCTGTTTTCCGGCAGGGGTCAGTTGGCCTTAGGAGGCTGTGCTTGCTTGCCCTCGCGGCTGCTTCTGGGTGCTCCGGTGCTCTGTTTTCAGCGGGGGATTCGGTGGCTATAGGAGGCTGTGCCTTGCCCTCATGACCACTTCTGCTGGGCACTCCAGTGCTCCGTTTTTCCATGGAGGGTTTGGTGGCTGTGGGAGGGCTGTGCTTGCTTGCCCTCCGCGACCGCTTCTGCTGGGTGATCCGGTGCTCCGTTTTCCGCGGGGGGGGGGGTTCGGTGGCTGTGGGGAGGGCTGTGCTTGCTTGCCCTCATGACCGCTTCTGAGAAAAAGCAAGCAAAATCCCTCTGTCGGTACGAATGAAGCAAGCTTTTGTAATTTTCTGTTGTAATCTAGGATAAAGGAAAGCATTCACTGTTTTAATTCGCATTAGGTAAAATCCACACTTAAATCAAACATTGGACTTGCATTCATCATAGTTATTCAGCAGTTCAGGCACAGAGAATTACAGTTAACTAATTCTTTACTACCTATGTGATCATGACAAACTCTCAATTTTTAAAATCACAAAGCGTATTCCCAGAAAAACTCACGCCGCTACTTTACTTTCCCTACATTCGTGCCTTTTGGGCGAACATACGTCTATAATAATTTAAAATAAGGTGATCACGTTATACACTAAATAGCCTTACTTGTCACACAAAGAATATAAAAAAATGTTTAAACAGTTGTTCAGTGGTGAAAGTAAGACAGGCAGACTCTCAGAATACCATTTTCAGCTTTTTAAACAGCTGAGGGAGTTCTTGGCAATGACAGAAACTGACCTACTGTGCTCGGAAGTTAGTGCAACCCAACAAACAGCATTTGTTTTTCTGTGTGAAGCAGAAGCTCAGAGCCAACAAATGTGCCACAAGTATGTCAGATACATATTTTCAATATTACTGTATCTTGCTTTACCTTGAGCCCACACAAATACCATACTGCCAACTCAAACAAGGATGTCACTAGTTGGAATTTAATCTCTGTATAGCCATTCTCGTGCCCAAATGGAATTCTGATTCGAGTATCAGTTATCCCAGTAATTATAATGAAAACAACACATAAATTATGACAAGAGTCAGAATGATTTGGGTAAAATAATGTTTAATACAAATTAAACCATATTTAGTCATATGAACACATCAAATGGATTTCTTGTCCCTTCAAGTATAAATTTTGTCTGCTGGTGGTGAAATTTCACCTGCAGGTATAAAATGTTGCCACTTTGCATGTGAAATTTCACTCACTCCGGGGGTGAAATTTCACATTTCGCCCTGCAAAATATTTCATGTAATGCAAGAATTATGCACAATATTTTACGGGATGAAATTTTTCAATTTCACACACCTCTACTTACAAGTCATCCACCCTTTGGGCTAGACATCTGATTTTCTTCTTACATAACCCTTTGGCTAGGCAGGCATATAAATATCTGCATACATAACTTTTCACAAAGGTCTGGGTAACTGTTAAATGTGAAGAGATCTGGTTAAACAAGTGTTAAGTTACAAGGGTTCATAAGTTTTTTTTTTTTCAACATATTTTATTAAGCAGGGTAAAAGTTTATAAACCAGTTACAGGCTCATCAATGTTTATATAAAGCTCAATAAATCATTTTGAGGTGATACTGATCTGAGAAATGCAGTCATCAATAGACAAGCTATGGACTACTTAATTGGTTAATACCTAGTTATATGGACTAAACAATCAACAACATTTGCACAGTGAAACAAAACAGTGTTACACCAACTTAGGGTATACCATCCCTCACAGCCCCCACCACCACCACCAAAAGTTTGATTATTCACTAACATTTGGTTGGGCTTTCAAATTATATTCCTAGGTAGAGATGCTAAAAGTTTATTAGTTCAGCCAGATACCTGACTTCAGTTGCTGCTCATAGAGGTTCCATGTTTTTGAAAAGTTTTTATAGCCATTTCCTGAGAGTAGTGCCCTGTTATTTGAGACAGCAACCTACATTGCATAAACTCAGCTACTGAATACTGAATCATTTTAATATATATATGTGTATATATATTTTTTTTTATGGCAAAAAATCAATTTAATGCATCAGTTAGGGTTGTTCCATAGTGACAAAAGTGAGGAAATCCGATGTTAGAGTGCCCACTCCCCTTGCACCCCACCCCCACCAACAGGCATCAGGCTGTTCATTGGGGTCATTGGTCCTAACTCTCACCCCATCCCTTGTGTAAACAAGCTGAGGTGGTGCAGTATAGGAGAATGGGGTGAGAGTTAGGATCAACAACCCAACACACACCCCGATGCCTGTTGGTAGTGGTGGGGGTGCAAAAGGAAACGCAAACAAAAACAGTAATGGAAACACAAATGTTAACAGTATGCTAATGCAAGCACAAACGAAAATGCAAAGGGTAACCACATGGTAGCATACACGGGAACGCTAATGCAAACGGTAATGGAAACACAAGTGGAAACACTAACTGTACCAGTAACAAAAACGCACAGCCTTTTTTCCCAAAAGCTGCATAGAGAAACACAGTGAATACAAAGAATGTATGCATAATAATGGGCCTTGGAGCAGAAAATGAACACTTGGAATACTAAATTGCTTATATCTCAGGAACTGTATGACGAGAAAAATTTAAAATTTCATATAATTTATGACTTTCCTGGCTAGTTTTGAGTGAACTCAGTAATAACAGTGAACTTTTGTGTGTTTTCTACAGTCATGGCTTCAGGACCATCCGCTACCCAGATCATGCCCAGGCTATGATAACTGAACAGGTTACCAAGCTGAAAGAGCTAGAGAAATGTTTCTACAGTGGAAGTTTGCCTCCTCATGTTGCAATTCCCAGATACCTTGTGAGTATGCATAATGTGCCTCAAGGCTTGAAGGGGCGTTTTCATGATTCCCCACTGTTCAGGGTGCTTAGAGAAGCAAGGTCTAACTAGTGCACCTAAGATTTGTTTGGCTCCCACATGGACAAAGCTTCAAGATCCTGCAAGCAGCAGCTCACAGCACCAAATCAAACCTGCTTGGGGAGGCCCAGCAAGGTATGGCACAAAGGAAGAGGGTGTAGATGTACTGGCAGAGCAGAGTCCTCATGATGTCTCCATGCCTCTGTCACAGATGGACAGTGCAGAGGGAGAATCAGTGGATCCATGGAGAGAGGGTCCTAGTCCTAACCTCATTGAAGAAGATGAGGTTCGAGAAACCCTAGATTGGGAGGTGTCTACCTCCATGTCCAGTGAAGAGTGGACTGTCTCAGGAGTGAAGACTACTGCTCACTCCTGGGCCAGGTCCTAAGTGAGGAAGAAGAGGAGGGAACTATGTATCTTTACGTTGAATGTCCTAGACCACAGCCTCAGGCTCTTGCCTCTGAGGAACCAGAGAAGAAGCTGGTGACTCCACAGCCCTGCCCCCAGAAGGAAGGGTCAGGACCAGTTCTACGTAGCTTTGAATATGCGACACTGGCAGAACCAGAACTGGCTGCCCCCAAGCCAGGCCAGGGGTCTAGACTGATGAAAAGTAGTGAGGAGGAAAGACTGGTTCGTAGGAAGGCAGATGAGATCTATGGAATGTCCTTTCCTACCTTTCCTTGGACAGTCTGGGAGGAGATTAAGAAAAACAGGAGACCACAGCCAGCATGATGAGTAGGTGCCCTTCACAGCCTGCTATGATCAGCTGGAAAGAAAGGACTCAAACTAATTCAAGGTTCACCCAGAAAGTTTCCCATATTCCCCAAGATACTATCAAAACACTGTTGTTAACAATGTCAAATGTTGAGCACATGTCCCAGAAAACAAGAGAGGGAAAGGGAAGGAAGGGAACGGGAACATTGTTTAACCAGGAGTAGCACACTAAGCTGAAGCCTATTTCCAGATGCAACCTGCGAGCACAAGGAAGTTAAGTGACTTGTTCCAGGATCACACAGCATGCACCTAGGTGGCTGTGGGATTCAAATCCAGGTCTCCAGATCTGCAGCTCAGAGCCTTAACCCACTGCACTATACTGCCTTCAATGAGAGTCCTCCAAGAATAGGACCTTCCTCCTCTCCTTGCCATGAGCAAATCATCAAACACCTTGATGAGTGGTCTCTTTACTATGTGAGGCCAGAAACCTGACTGAAATGTCTCACAGACATCATACCCTCAAGGTGAGCTTCCAGCTGCATTGCTTCCACCTTTGGGACTACAGTACATCAAAATTGTGCTTCACTGGTTCCAGCCCAGGAGGAACTCTTTCATGGACCTTGCCTTGAACTGTTTGTCACTCGTTGGGACATTTTAGAGCATTTCATCCCCAAAAGGTGTATTGTACATAATGTTGATATTTTCTACTGTTTTCTACTTTTCTACTTTTCTAAAACATATTTTTTGGGATTCTCCAGTGCTTGATGGTAAGGGCTATGGTTGTATACTGTGTTTGCAGATTTGGGGTGAGTTTTTGTCTTTTCTGTTTCAGGTGGATGCTGATGAAGAAAGAAGAGAAAACAAAAGAGGATTGGAGGGGCTCATCAGAGTTCTCTGTGCTTTAAAGAGTTTTTAAAGTACTGTGTAGTTCTAACATGTGTTAACCTTTTTCCTTCCACAGGTGTAGTTGTGGGGGAGTGTGGGAGTGTAATGCTTGTGTATAGTGTTAGCTCCAGTGGTTGGTTTGCAGGTGTCACAACAGGGTAGGTTTGTTTTGGTTAGATAGTTTTCCTGGAAGGCTAGTGGGATAGACAGGCTGTGGTCCTGACCTGCAGTAGGGGCATGTGCTGGTCTCTTAGGGCTGTGCTATGGATAGTTCTTCCAGTGTCACTGGTTACCATAGTAAGTTCATAGTGTAGGGGCTGATGCATCAGCCAATGGCCTCTGGGCCCTTAGTGTTGTCTGCCAGTGCTGGCACATGGTAGGAGAGAAGGTAGCACTACCTCCCCATAGTCAACACATAGGGTAGGATGGCCTTGTGATGGGTAGGTAATGACCGGGACAGTCATTTTCCTGGCTAATTGGAGGTGTAACCTTTGTTCCCAGGGATTACTAGAATCCCACTTAGAATCAGTGGCAAGCAGGGACAGGCAGCTTGTGAAATACCAGTTAAATGGATTTCACGGTGTCACACTCTGTTTTCAGTCTCAAGCTGAGCTGGGTGATGATGTAATCATAGAACTGTCACAGCAGCATAAGCCACACTGGAATGCTAGCTGAGGAAGTTAGCTGTAGAATGTTGAGTTAGAGTTCAGTAGTCTGTAGAGTGGAGTTCCAGGAAGAGGCCGCAGTCTAGGCAGCTACTCAGTTTTTAGCTCTGACAGAGAGCTACCACTGGGGTTTGGGTAGTTTGTTCTCACCCTAGAAGAAGAACATAGAAGACAGAGAGTGAAGTGATGAAACCGTTCCAAGAGGGATTTTCAGTGCCTCATCCTTGGAGGGATGGGGGTGGATTCCAGGATTCAGGGCACTCCCCTAGTCCAGCCTGGACTGTGTTGAAGCTACCTGAGATTCAGTTTCTCTGTGAGTACCCAAGACTTTTATGTGGAAAAGCCCTGGGGCATCGGCATTCCTGTGGTGAGATTTCTCTGACAAATGGATTCTGTCACCAAGACTGTTTTCTGTTTAAAAGTGTCTGCCTACTATGGGGTCCAGACAGAGACTTGCCAAGTATAGAACTTTTAGTTTGTGTCTGATTTAAACGTGCATGCTAACGTGGGAGTCTAGTGAAGAGACATTGCCATTTACAGAACTTTTAACTTCTTGACACCTCAGAGGTGTGCAATGTAGTATGTTAAATGTGAAAGACATTTCGAGATAGCATCTACAAGTTTTCTCTGAGGGTGTTATTAACCAATGAATGACTGAGCATAAATTTGAAATCAAAAGGTGGGAGACCGGTTTACCTTTCCAGGTTTGGATTAGGCACCTTTATTTTCTTTCAGTGCATTTGGCCAGTGTCTGAAGAAAATAGTTTACCAAACATGGGTTGGATTTTCTGTGAGCCTGTAGTGTGCTCTTTGGTGGTCAAAGGTGCCACCAGTAATTCCTCATGAAATATGGGAAAGTCTCCTAGTACTGGCTGAGAGTACCTAGTCAAGGGAAGTGTATCAGTTCTGGCCGTGTGTGCCAATCTCCATTCAGAACCAGAGAGTGTTCACTGTTTCCATTCAGAACCTGAGGGTTCGTTGTGTGTGTGTGTGCTCTGTACCTCAGTAATCTGCATTACCAGTGGGAGTAGCCCTGTGGGGGTCCATCTTCGCTTTGTGATTATTCTCTGTGTATGTGAATAAAAGCCAAGCTCTAGAATCTCGACCTTGTTTGGACAGTACTGTTATTGCTTCCACTGTGTCTGGATTTACTTGGGTGCCCCTGACCAGAAGTACAAACCTAATATAATTGTGAATAAATGTTTTCTCCAGGGACCCAGGTTGATGGCCATGGTAAATGGTCCCCAGGTGTGAGCCAGGTAGTTGCCAAGCTTGGTTTGCCTGTCTGAGGATGGCAGGCTCCCAAAGTAGATGTGTTGGTAAACTGAACTGTAGTGACAACCCCATCCCTCTCGTTGGTACCATGTGTGAGAGGAGCAGCCCAGCTAGTTGAACAAGGGGGCAGTGAGGGGTGGGTTACATGCTGTAAAATCTGTCTTTAAAAATAATTCTGGTGTAATCCAAGGTCGGGCTCACATTTCTTGAAAGTCATGTAGCTACAAACAGCCTCAGAGGGCTCACAATCATTTTTGGTGCTAAAATAAACAGAACTGCTGCTTGCAAGAGTTTTTTAATAAAATGAAACAGAACTTGTGTACATTTACAAATAAAAAATAATTACAAAAGTTCTGCTGTTGAAAAATCTGTCTTTAAAAATATTTGTGGTGTAATTTGTGGTTGGGCTCAGGCTCACGAAAGTCAATAGCTGCCAGCAGTCTTGGAGGCTTGCAAGAATTTGAGAGGCTAAAATAAAGCAGTTCTGCAGCAGGTGCTGCTAGCAAATTTGTTTGTACTAAAAGCAGAACTTTGTACATTTACAAAGTATTAAGTACCAGAGAGTGTTTAGAACTTGTTGGCACAGACAAAGACAATGGCAGGTAGAGTGGAAACAAACATACTTGCAAAATCTAAAATGGAGGAACAGGTTGGTGATGCTGAACCTGAATGTAGTGACAGTCAGCCCATTAGAGCACTCAAATTATTCTTTACCACTTCAAGCCTATTTCTTCCAGCCACAGTAGTACTGTAGCTGGCGAAAGAAAAGTGATACAAAAACACAAGCAGAAGGACACTGTTCTTGACTCCGCCACAACCACCAATGTGTCTCCATCTCTCACTAGTACCATCATGACAACCACAACCACCAATGTGTCCCCATCTATCACCAGTACCATCACATCTGTCATTACCACTGCCACCACTATAGAGACCCTGTCTTCCTCTTCCACAACAACAGGTGGCGATGACTACTACAGCCAGTCCTGTAACTTTGACTGTCACACCAGCCACTCCTGACACTGTGAACCCTGCCACTACCTCCACTACTGTAACACTATCACCACAGACTGGTATCCCTGCCATCGTGCATACTATCAGTATGACCACTACAGTTGATAGCAGTTATGCCTCCTGCTTCTCCTTCTCTCGTACTCTCTGAAAAGTTGAGAGGAGGACCAGTCATCTGGTTCTGAGTATTTCCTTCCACATGATAAATTGCCCAGTGACACATCATCTTCTTCATCAGAGGCAAATGTGGTAACTTTGAAGATGAGGCGAAATGCGCTATGTTCCTTGAGCTCAGAAAAAAAAGGTGGCTCACAAAACTGCCTGTAGGAGTAGCACTATTAGCAAGAATACTAGTAGTAGCAGTAAATATAAGGGCCCTCCTCCATCTAAGAAAACCAAACCAGCAACACTGGTGTTTCTTCGACAGGCTCCATCACAGCCTGAAGGACAGCCAAGTGATGGCAGCACTGACATGGGTCCATCGGGGCAGTGGTCACAGGGCAAGAACAGAGAAACATAGACTTTAACGGCAGATAAGGATCGCTTGGCCCACCCAGTCTGCTCATTTCCCTACCCTTAGGATAAGCTGTAGATCCTAGTTAACCAACAGCCTACTTCTTCCTACCCCCACTAGAATTGCTTTATGTCTGTCCCATGCATTTTGAATTCCCCACTGTTTTTGACTCCATGACCTCCTCAAGAAGGTCGTTCCATGCATCCACCACTCTTCCTGGAAAAATTACTTCCTTACATTGCCCTGAGCTGTCCCTTTCTATCTATAAATTGTGCCTCTTGTTCTTGCACATCTCTTTTCTGAAAGATGCTACCCTCTTGGACTTTGTTGATTCCTTGAGGTACTTAAATGTTTCTATCATGTCCCCTTTCTCCTCCTTTCCTCAGGGTATACATATTAAGCTCCTTTAGTCTCTCTTCATATGGCTTCTGTGCAGACCCTGCACCATTTTAATTGCCCTCCTCTGGGCTGCCTCCATTCTGTCTATGTCCTTGTGGAGATGGGGTCTCCAGAACTGCCCACAGTACTCCAGATGGGGTCTTACAACTATCTGTACAGAGGGATATAACTCTCTGTTTTCTACTGGTGATGCCTCTCCCTGTGCATCCCAGTATCCTCCAACCCTCCTTACTGCCTTCTCACATTGCTTGCCCACCTTTAGGTCATCTGATATGACTACCCCCAGGTCCCTTTCCATTTTTGTTGTTGTTAGTACCTCCCCCGACATCGTGTACTCTTCCTCTGGGTTTTTGTTTCCAGGGTGCATTACTTTGCACTTCTTTGCATTGAATCTAAGCTGCCATATTTCTGACCATTCCTCCAACTTTGCCAAGTCCCTTCTCATCCTTTCCACCCCCCTTGTGAATCAGCCCTGTTGCAGATCTTTGTGTCGCCTGCAAAGAGGCATACTTTCCATTACAGTTCCTCTGCTAGTATCACCTATAAAGACATTAAAGAGGACTGGTCCCAGTACTAAAACCTGCGGTACCCCACCTAGCAACACTCCCTTTCTTCGTGGACTTATGTACTATTACCCTCCTCCTGTAGTCCAACCAATATTTTACCTAGGCTAAGCAACCCTGGGACCTACTCCCAGGCTGACTAACTGGTATATTAATCGTTTGTGTGGGACTATATAAAATGCTTAAAGTCTAGGTAGGCCATGTACACAGCCCATCCTTGGTCTACTACTTTGGTCACCCAGTCAAAGAAATCTATTAGATTTGTTTGATATGCATTGCTCGCTTTAAATCCATGCTGCCTTGGGTCCTGTGCCCCACTGACCTCTAGGTATTCAACAGTTCTTGCCTTCAGAAGTGGTTCCATCATTTTCCCTACCACTGAGGTCAAACTGACAGGTCTGTAGTTTCCCACCTCTTTCTTGCTCCCATTTATATGAAGAGGAATCACATCCACACTCCTCCAGTCATCAGGTACCACACCATCCTCCCAATGATTTGTTAAAAAGGGTAGTCAGTGGTGGTTACACTAGAAACATTGAAACATAGAAGTTGATTGCAGATAAGGACCGCAAGGCCCATACAGTCTGCCCATTTCTTTTTCTACCTTATAAATGTGCCATCGGCCTTTGCTCTGTCAGTGGCCCATCTATTCATAGTCATTTGTATTGGCTCCCTTATGCCTATCCCATGCCTGTTTGAAGCCCTGCACTGTATTCATAGCCACCACTTCTTGTGGTAGCCATTCCATGCCATCCACCACCCTTTCTGCTTGAAAAAGAATTCTTCACATTCCCCATAGTCAGCCCCCCCTCTAATCTCATGCTGTGTCCTCTTGTCCTGCAGTTTTTCTTATATTTAAACATGTTTAGACTCTTTCACTCTTGTTTATGCCCTGAAGGTATTTAAATGCCTCGACATATCACCTCTCCTCTTCTTTGCTCAAGGGCATACATATTGAGCTCTGTTAATCTGTCCTCATATGTCTTCTGATGCAGTCCCTGCACCATTTTGCTGCCCTCTCTGGACTGCCTCAATTTGGTTACGTCTTGTGAAGGTGTGGCTCAATACTGCATGCAGTACTCCAGATGGGGCCTAACCAGTGTCTTGTAAAGAGGGATTATTATCTCCCTCTTACGACTTGTGATACCCCTACTAATACACCCTAACACCCCCCTAGCCTTACCTACTGCTTTAGAGGTCTGCTTGGATGATTTCAGGTCATCAGTGATGATGATGATGCCAAGTCTCTTTCTTCCTTTGTGACTGCTAGTAACTCCCTCCCAGCCTATAGGTGGCTTCAAGGTTCTCTCCTCCTATGTGCATGATTTTGCACTTTTGCATTAAACCCAGTTGCCACTCTTCTGACCATTTTGCTAGTTTATCCAGATCTCTCTCATTCCTGCCCACCCCATCTGGATCATCTACTCTGTTGCAGATCTTGGTGTCATCTGCAAACAGACAAGCCTTACCCTCTAGTCCATCTGCAAGGTCACTAATGAAGATGTTGAAGAGGACTGGCCCCAGGACTGATCCCTGAGGTACCCAACTTGTGACTTGCATCTCTTCTGACTGTATACCATTTACCACCACTCTCTGTTTTCTGCCCGTCAACCAGTTTGCCACCCAGTTGACCAACTTCTGACCCATCCTGAGCCTATCCAGCTTATTTATCAATCTTCTATGTGGAACAGTGTCAAAAGCTTTGCTGAAGTCAAGGTAGGTGACATCATCTGCTCCCCCTTGGTCCACCGCTCTGGTTACCCAGTCAAAGAAATCTATGAGATTAATTTGACTGAACCTTCCTTTTGTAAACCCATGCTGTCTTGGATCCTGTGCCCCTATGGATTCCAGGTGTTGCACTATCCTTTCCTTAAGGAGTGCCTCCATAATCTTGCCCACTACTGAGGTAAGACTGACTGGTCTATAGTTCCCCGCCTCCTCCCTGCTACCACTCTTGTGGAGCGGGATCACATGAGCCCTTCTCCAGTCTTCTGGGACCTCTCCTGTGCTCAGAGACTCACTAAACAATTCTGCTAATGGCTCTGCTAGTTCCTCCTTTAGCTCCTTAAGTACCCTGGGATGTATGCCATCAGGTCCCATTGCCTTATCCACCCTGAGTTTAGCAAGCTCTTGTAGGACCCTTTCTTTTGTGAAGGGAGTAGTGCTCACCTCCCTCCCCCTGTGTCTATGATGCTGAGCTGTGGGCCCTGCCCACCTTCTTTTCAGTAAATACTGAACAAAAGTATCTATTTAGGATAGATGCCTTTACAGGGTCCCTCCTCCTCACATGCTCCCTTTCTCCATTAGCTTAGCAATACCTCCTGGTTTTCTCCTTTCACTAATGTCTGTAGAAGTCTTGTCACCTTCTTTTACTGTTCATTGCTAGTGACTTCCTCAGTTTGGGACTTTGCCTGCCTTACTGCCTTCCCTGCTTCCTTAGGGCAGTTTGGTATGCCTCCCCTATCTTCATCCGCTGTGTTCCTTATATTTCCTGAAGAGCCAACCTTTTTGGCTCTGACCTTTTCTGCTACTGCTTATTTGAAAACCAAAGTGGTTTCCTTCTTCTTTTGCACTTCCTTTCTGTCTAACACAATGGATGTTGCTTCAAGTGTATTACATCCTTATTGCTTGCCCACTTTGCCTGTACCCCTCACTTGTGTTTATTTTGCCAGGGCTAGCTTAACTCTGTTGGCCATCTTATCAAAGTCAGCTCCCTCTGAAGTCCCATATTTTGCCTTGGAATGGGATGATTTAGATGTAGTAGCCAAATTGAACCTGCCCGTGTGATGGTCACTGGCCCCCAGGTGACCTTCTACCTGGAGATCTATGATCCCTTCCTTGTTAGTCAGTACTAGATCTAGAATGGCCCTGTCTCTTGTGGGGTTGCTGTACCAGTTGTTTGAGACCCTCCTGCAGGGAATCCACTATGTGTCTAGTTCTGCAGATGTTCCTATGGTATTGATCAATCTGTATCCGCATGTTGAAGTCTCCCATTATCAGAACCTCCCTTTAGCTGTCATGTTTTGTATATCTTCTAACAGTAATGTGTCTATGTCCTCTCCTGGTCTGGGGCCTGTAGACAACCCCAGTTCTTATGGCTGTCCCATTTCCTGTTTCCAGGGTGACCCACAGTTCTTCTGGCTCCTTATGTGTATTCTGAATTTCTGTAGCTTTGATATTTTCATTGACATACAGGGCCACCTCCTCCCCTTTTTGCACCTCGGTCCTTTTCTGAACAATATATAGCCAGGTACTGAAGTCTCCCAAGGTGGTTACTGGTAAACCACGCCTCACTAATTGCTACTATGTCCAGTTTAGCCTCTGACATTGCGGTTTGCAGGTCTGGGATCTTATTTCCCAGGCTGTGAGCATTTGTGTACGCAATTTTCCATTGGCCAGATTTTGATGTGTTAGTTGTTGGGTGAGGTTTGGCATTACTCCTGTGCGTCATATGGGGAGACAAACCTTTTTTCTTACCTGGTGATGCAAATGAACTGCAAACATGCTGAATCCCTGTTTGACCACTAGCTGAGGGGGAGGGGTGTTCTTCCCATTCGATGTATGGGGTGCTGCACCCCTCTCCCCATTTGCTAGTTTAAATATTCTGCAGAGACCTCAAACTTCTGCACCAATGCACTGACTCCCTCCTTAGTCAGATGCAGTCCATCAAATTTAAAGAACTTTTGCTCCCAGAACTGTTGCCAGTTCCCTACAAATCTGTGTCCTTTTTCCTGGCACCAGCCCTTGAGCCACGTGCTTAGCTCCCCTATCTCCCTTCTCTGACCTTCCAGGTCCATCTGCTCCTCTCCCAGACTGGCAGGATCTCAGAAAGGAGATGCCGGACAAAATAGATGATAGTTTGTCACCCAGCCTGGTCAGGTGTTCCTTGGTCTTCACAATTGACTGGCTGGCAAGATCGATAGTCCTATGTGTACTAGGACATCAATGTTTTCTCCTGCTTTGTGAACAATTTATAATGCGGTCCAGTGTCTCTCTCCATGCTGATGTACCTGGGAGACATCTGGACCATTTCTCCTAGTTGAGATGGGTATCAACTCCTCGAATCATGGAGTCTCCTGTATGATTCATAAGTTTTTTGATTTCCTTTGCTTGTTTTGTTTTGGTTCCTGATTTGAGTGAGTTTTGTTGTTAGCTTCTGTGCTGCAGTGTCCTGCTCTGCAGTGTCTTCTGCCTCTTTGTTTGATTTCAGAGATAGAGGCAGTTCTCCCCTATTACTAGTTCTCCCCTTAGTTCTTGTAGAATTCATGGGGTGAATCCCATCAGGCTACATTGCTTTGTCCACCTTCAGTTTTCGGAGTTCTTCAGGACCCTTTCTTCTGTGAATGGGCTGGTATCTAATTTCCAAAATCCAGAGTGCTTCTATTGTTTGGTTTAGTTACCTCCCCCTCCTCTTCTTTTGTGAATACTTTTTTTTTTTATTGAATATGCTTTATTGTGATATTAATATTACATTTACATTTATGGTATGGTATACAACTCCTCTTGTACGGACAGTTAAGTAAACAACAGTGGTATGTGACAGGTCATTGTAAATCTCCCTTAATACATAGAGTTGTGGATTTTAGCGTATTCCAACAATAGAGACCTGAGCAAACTGATTAGAGTAGTATTAGATTTATCTAGCGAGACTAACTAAACACTAAGACATAATTGTAATGCAAATAGTTAATAACACCTTTTAACCCCTCCCATCCCTCCACATCGCCACTACAGTGTATAAGTTGGGAGAAGTTATCTTCCAAGAGAAGGGAAGAAATAGCTAAACAAGGGAAAAGAAAGTAAAAAGCTGGTCATTACTCTGCACAGCACTATGTCAGATCCAAGTCACGGCCAGACCTCTCCTAAGTGGATAGTAAAGTGTATAGGGGTGCCCATATCTTCTGGTATTTGTTGCTATGTTTAGACATATTTGCAATGAAATATTCTGCTTGCAAAGCAAATAGAATTTCTTTGTGCCACTCTGTGTACATGGGAATTTGTTGATCCAACCAGTGGCGTAATATGATTTTCTTAGCACAAAGAGATATCAAGGACATATGTTTCCTTTGGTTCCCTATTAGAGTTTCTCCTGAGTCACCCAAAATACAAATTTCAGGGTGAAAAGCATTCTGTAGCCCCAACACGGGATCCAGTTTGGATCGGATGGCCTCCCAGAATGGGGTTACTTTGTCACATTCCCAGAGAATGTGAAGGAGTGTACCTCTCTGGGATCCACATCTGGTGCACAATTCAGTTGGGTAGTGTCCCATTTTATTGAGTTTTACGGTGTATAGTATAAATCATGCAGTACATAAAAATTGGAGCGATCTATACCGATCCCACCTAACATCTTTATACAGTCTTTTCCAGATTTGTTGCCATTGGCGGGATACCGGGGAGATAGAAGGAAGAGATCTGTCCCACGTGTAATAAGAAGCGCCTTCTAATTCACTACATCGTGCTTGGAGCTCCCTATGGTAAAAAGCAACATAACGGGACGAGGGTCTCCTGGAAAGTGAGCCGAGGATAGGGCCAAGCATGTACCGGTCCCAAAGGCCACTGATGAAATACTGTGTTAGAACATGGAGATTTGAAGATATTTAAAACAAAAGGAAACTGCAAGTTGTTTATCCTAATAGCTGGAGAAGGCAAGTAATTTGTGATTTTCTATTAGATCAGCCACCGCTTCCCCGCAACCAGCCGGCCAGAAAGACGTAGTAATAACTTTGCCCCCTATTTTGAAGTTGGGGTTTTTAAGGAAAGGCTGAGACGAGTCCTTCATTAGTGAATACCCAAAAGTTTGGTTCATCTGCGTATGTACCTGAATGGAGGCCATGATAGGTGTGGATTTACACTGTTTGGGGGCTTTATTAGTGGTCAAATAAGGAAGGCTTAATATCCTACTCCTGCTGTGTCACAAATTGACTTTTCTATTTGTAGCCACAGTGGGGGGTCTTCTGTGGTTTTGCCATTTACGTGAAACTATGGTTCTGTTAATGGCCAGGTAGTAGTGGTAGATTTGGAACCTGTAGTCCACCCTGCTCTTTTGGGTCTCTGTAGTTTAATAATTGCTCTTCGAGAAGACTTATTTTCCAGATAAATTTAGAAATAATACTGTGCACTTGGAAGAACCAAGATTGAGGGATAAAATTATTTAACATTTGAAGGGGGTATAACAAACAGGGCAGAACATCCATTTTTATAATGTTGATACGTCCCCAGAGAGAGACAGGAAGTAACACCCAGTGATTTAGGTCTGTCCTGATGTTTGCGAGTAGCTGATCCAAATTATATTGCTTCATTTTAATATTGGATTGAGACAAATACATACCTAAGTATTTTATTTTTTCCCTCACCCAGGTGAGCCCAAGCTGTTCAATGTCCGTTTTTAGAGTATAGCTATTTAATGGCATTACTTTTTTTAGCAACATTTAGTTTATAGTTAGAGAGTCCCAAATTCTGGATAATGTTGAGGGTAGCCTCGGATAAATGTGGATGGGTATGTGACTGGAGCATAATATCATCGCGTGCACACGCATAATTTATAGTGAAAGTGGTTGATTGAAATAATGGATATTGCTGTAGATTGGTTAATCTTCCAATAAGTGGTTCTAAAATAAATTAAATAGATAAGGGGAGGGGCAACCTTGTCTCGTAGACCCTGTTGGAGGGGAAAGGCAATGACAGGACCCTATTACATAATACCCAGGCGGAGGGATGTAAATAAAGAGTTTTGACCCATTGTATGAATTGTTTGGGGATTCGATATCTCAGAAGCAAATCGAACAAAGCACTCCCATGAAACCTGATCGAGAAGCCTTTTCTGCGTCCATGGACACCAAAGTTGCAGGATTTGGGAGTCCCTGGATGCAGAAATTAGATGGGAAATTTTATGTAGGTAATCTGATGAGGGCGCTCGCCACAAAACCAACTTGTTCAGGCTTTATTAATGTATGCCAAACCTTGGCCATCCTATTAGCCAGGATTTTAGCTAGAATTTTCACGCTTCCATTTATGAGTGAATTGAGGCGACAATTAAGCAACAATGTAGGATCCTTATCCGGTTTAGGAAGCACCACATAGTAGCCTCGGTGAGACTGAGATCTGAAAGGCCGTGTTTGTAGATGTAATTGTATGTCAAGCAGAACTGTACCCATTGAGACTTAAAAGGCTTTGTAAAAATTGGATGTATAGCCATCCGGGCCCGGTGCTTTAGCAATAGGGAAAGCCTCGATAGCTTCATGTATTTCCTCTACATTCAGAGGAGCTTGTAGAGAGGCTATTTGACGCTGGGACAAATGTGGAAGGTCTATATCTTGTAAAAAAAAAGGTCTAATGCAGTATTGTTAAGGGGTGGAGGGGCGTGAATAAGTGTATAGGAGTGCTTGGAAACAACTGAGAAGCTGCGTGGGATATACTATTTTGGACAAATTATCGGACTAAACTTTTTCTCTTGCTTACATCTGAGAGAAGTTTTCCTCACTTTAAAGTGGCATTGCTTTGGTATTTGTTTTGTTTTTAATTCAGAAAGTTTTTAAAACTGCTTATCTTCTGCATATTTGATTTCCTTGTGGCTAACTGGACTGATTACTAGAATTCTGTGAGAATCTGCATCAATATATTTTGCAACTTTGTGGGTTGTGTGATTCAAAAATAGCAAAAGCTGCAGGTTGTAATCTGGATGCCAAACATAGCCTGAGGTGGGGGTAATTGTTCTCACAAGTCAGAGCTCTGCATCACTGCCATTTTGTCTAGCTCAATAGTTCTTTGACTTGTCGACAGTGAGCCTCCCAAATCCATGGAAAACATTTTGAGCCTCCCCAAAAACTGAAATAATCTTGGGCCTCCTAAAGAAAATAACATACTCACTTTGCGCAGTACACCATGAATAAATTGAAACCCCTTTGAGTTCTGGCTCACATTCAGTTCTTTGTCTTATACTGACTTGGAACTTTGAAAAAGAGCTCCTGTGCTTAAAGGTGTTATCTGAATAACAAAAATAAATAAATATTATTATTCAGCTTATTGTAACCCCCCACACACACACAGGCTACCTACTTACTCTGCTATTTTCATTCTTGAACCATTGTTACCCCTTTGTTGCAGTACCTTCATGGGTCAGACTACTTTCTCTGTTTCCTCTCTATATGAAATAACCTTCCTACATACTTTGTCTCTTCCCTCCTTCTGCTCCTAAGCAAATTCTCGGGATTACTTTGTTCTTTCTGCTATTGCTCTTAGCACTTCTATGCTCAACCCCTTATTTGGGTTGTTCTGCCATCAGTTTACAAATTGATCAATTACCACTACTCATTATTTGTTTATTCATATGTATTTGCATTATTGCTCATTGTATATTTCTTGATTGTTTTGCTATACCTTTTGAAATGTATTCACTCCCTACCCTTCCTAGGTACACCTGAATGAGCTTGGCTCATTCACCTTCCTTGTCACCTACTGGAAATAAATACATAAAATTCACCTACTATTATTATCCTCTTTCAGTTTGCTTCATCTCTTCACACAAAATATATAAAACCCAAAATTTAAATACAGTACTTTTTCAGACTTGCTTGAGCCTCCCCTGGAACAGGTTGGGGCCTCCCCAGGGAGGCTGGCCTCACCATTTGAGAACCTCTGAGCTAGACCATTTGTCAGCATTATTCAATTACTATAAACTAGTGGTGTGATCCTGTGTGAGGCAGAAGCCCATCTTCTTCCAAGTTGTGTACAGGTGTGCTTGGAAACAACTGAGAAGCTGCGTGGATATACTATTTTGGACAAATTATCTGTAACTAAATCTCTCTCTTGCTTACATCTGAGAGAAGTTTTCCTCACTTTTACAGTGGCATTGCTTGGTGTTTGTTTAGTTTTTAATTCAGAAGGGTTTTTCAAACTGCTTATCTTGTCAGCATCCTCAGAAGGGCTGAAATAACTGCATATTTGATTTTCCTTTGTCGGCTAACAAACCACCAGGCTGTTTTGGGGCTGGAGAGGTTTACCTGTGTCTGACTTGGATGTCTGGATTTTTCTGTTTGATTAGCAGGGTCACTTTCTGTCAAATTGTTGTGTAGGGTATCTTGCTGACAGGAAGGCACCTCATCAGCAGCGGTGGGTGAGAGCTTTTAGCTGATTGTTTTGTGAGGGCACAGTTTAGGCCCAACCCTTCCCACCCTCACCCACCCCTGAAATAGTTCCTTTATACCTGAGGTTCTGACATCATTTCCTTGAGTGCAAGGTGCATTTCACTGTCATATCCTCTCTAGCTCACTGCACTGACAATATAAGCATACACGTTGTATAATATATATATATATATCTATAACCAATCACACACACACACACCACACACACACACACACAAACACAAAAAAATAGATAAACATGTGGGAGTAGTGCAAGTAATGGCTGTGGGACAGCAGTCTTCCGGAGTCTTTCTGAGGCTGAGATGCTGCCTATTTGCAGACAACTATCTGCCCTGAGGGAGGAAGTTGCCCGTCTTCAGGCCGCACTGGACAGTAGTAAGGAAACCTTCCCCAGGCCACACTGGACAGTAGAAAGGGAACCTCCCATCCAGGGAGCACTAGCGCCACCACCACTACCTCAGAGGTTGCGAGAGCACAGCAGTTGGACCACAGTGGGCTCAGGGAGGGTGAGGAGGTGGAACAGAGGCACACCCAGTCAATTGTTCCACTCCACAATCCATACACCATTCTGGGGACATAGCTCCCCTATGGATGCACCCATAGAAGACTGATGATATCTGTCACAAGGAGGCCCACAGAAAGGAGGCAGAGGACACCAAGGGAAAGGAAGCAGCTCCTGGTGGGGACTCATTATTAGGGTATAGAACTGGGGAGCTGGGAAAACTGAGTAAGGTGCCTGCCTGGTGCCATGGCTGGAGGGACAGGAAGCGCATCCTCAGGATCACGAACAGCTGCAAGGAGTTCTGAGCTGGGCGTAATTGTCCACCTAGGGACAAATGACTTGGCTCATCATGAGATTAGAGCAGTGCAGGAGGAGCATTGCAGGGTGGGGACCTAAGACAAGTAGCACACACAGTATCCTTCTCAGAGGTGCTGCCTGTCAAAGGCATGGGGAGGCGAGGGAATTAGCACCATGCAGTTTAATGAATGGTTGAAAAAATGGTGCAGAGCACAGGGGTTTGGCTTCATTGGGGACTGGGGTTCCATCTGGAGGGACACCAGCCTATACTGGCAGGATGGTCTGCATCTGTCCAGGAAGGGAACAAGTCTTTTGAGCAATCGGTTTAAATGCTTCATTGGCAAGCTTTTAAACTAGTCAAAGGGGGAGGCACTGACAAGCAGCAGGAAAATCCCAGCCTCTCCCTACAAAACAGGGTACTAAATAAGAAAAAGACTGAGGTAGAACGGTCAGTGGGGGATGCTGCAACAGAAGGTAAAGCCATCAAAAAATGGAGAGCAATGAGTACTAATGCCCGTAGTCTGGGTAACAAGCTTCCTGAATTAGTGGCCTTGATGGAGGAGGAACATCTGGATATCATGGCAGTCACAGAAACATGGTACACACAAACCATGACTGGGACATAAACATACCAGGATACACTGTCTACAGGAGGGACAGGGAGGGTAAAAGAGGAGGAGGAGTAGTTCTTACATAAGAGAAGGAATAAAAGCAACAGAACAAAAGGGTAAACAGGGAGGAGAAGAAGCACTGTGGGTAAATTTGGAGACAGGCAATGGCACCACAATCCGCACAGGGGTTGTATACAGACCCCCTTCTCAGGGGGAGGAAATGGACAAGGAAATGATAGAAAGTATACTTAGAATGGCAGAAAAAGGGGAGATATTGCTGATGGGTGATCTGAATATGCCAGATGTTAACTGGAGTGCAGTTGCAGCTGCCACTTCAAAGAGTGCAGTTATTCTAGATGCCCTACAGGGGGCATGCCTTAGACAACTAGTACTGGAGCCCACTCGAGAGGAGCAATATTAGACTTGATTCTCTCAAATGGAGATGGAGAGAGGATCACAGATGTAAGTGGGTAGCCATCTGGGAACTAGCGACCATTGAACAGTATGGTTCACAATAAACACAGCAATAGAGTCAAGCCATAGAAAGACAAAGTACTGGACTTTAGGAGGGCTGACTTTGCCAAAATGGGTGAGTGCCTAAGGAATGCACTAGCAAATGGGCAGGAAGGGAGTGGTGGAAGAACAATGGAGAATAATAAAACTGCCATCACAGAGGTAATGAGCCTTTGTGTGAAGCAAATAAACAAAACAAGACGATGTAAGAAACCACTATGGTTCTCAAAGGAAGTGGCAGTGAAGGTTCAAGAGAAGAAAGCATTCAGGAAGTACAAGGAATCGCAGAAGGAGCAGGACAGAGAACTCTATCAGTTAAAGCAAAAGGAGGCTGGAAGGCAGTCAAAACAGCAAAGGCCCAAACTGAGGAAAAGATAGCCAACTCAGTTAAGAAGGGGGATAAAACCTTTTATAGGTACATCAGGGAGCGAAGGAAGACCAAGGGAGGGATAGTGAGGCTTAATAAAGGGGAGGAAGGGTGGGCAGAGGGAGACTGTGAAAAGGCAGAGATACTAAACAAATATTTTTGCTCAGTATTTACAAAGAAGAGGGGGAGGTACATAAAACAAACAGTAGTAACACTCTGGATACAGAAGTTGATACCGGCCCATTTACAGAAGAAAGGGTTCTGAAAGAACTCTTAAAACTGAAGGTGGACAAAGCAATGGGCTGATGGGATTCATCTCAGAATTCTAAAAGAACTAAGGTAGAACTAGTGACACCACTGACTACCCTTTTAACAATCATGGGAGGATGGGGTGGTACCCGAGGACTGGAGGAGGGCAGATGTGATTCTCTTCATAAAAGTGGGAGCAAGGCAGAAGCAGGAAACTATAGACCTGTTAGTTTAACCTCAGTGATAGGGAAAATGATGGAATCACTTCTAAAGGAGTTGTCAGTATCTAGAGGCCAGAGGGCACAGGACCCTAGGCAGCATGGATTCATAGCGGAAGGTCATGCCAGACTAATCTGATTGATTTTTGGCTGGGTGACCAAAGTAGTAGATCAGGGAGGGGCTGTGGACATGGCCTACCTAGACTTTAGCAAGGCATTTGACACAGTCCCACACAAAAGATTAATATACAAGTTAGCCAGCCTGGGAGTGGGTCCCAAGATGACAGCCTGAGTAAAAATTGGCTGGAGAATAGGACACAGAGAGTAATAGTAAATGGAGTCCACTCCAGAAGAAAGGAGGGTTACTAGTGAGGGTACTCCAGGGTTCAGTATTAGGACTGGTCCTCTTCAATGTCTTTATGTTTACATTGCAGAGGGACTGGAAGGAAAAGATGTCTCTTTGCAGATGACACTAAGATCTGCAACAGAGTTGATGCACAGGGTGGGTGTGAAAGATGAGAAGGGACTTGGCAAGGTTAGAGGAATGGTCAAATGTATGGCAGCTTAGATTTAATGCTAAGAAGTGCAAGGTAATGCACCTGGGAAACAAAACCCAGGGAAGAGTACACAATGGGGGGTGAGATACTAACAACAACAAAAATGGAAAGGGACCTGGGGGTAGTCATATCAGATGACCTAAAGGTGGGCAAGCAATGTGAGATGGCAGCAAGGAGGGCTGGGGGTTACTGGGATGCATAGGGAGAGGCATCACCAGTAGAAAACAGGAAGTTATTATCCCTCTGTACAGACAGCTGGTGAGACCCCATCTGGAGTACTGTGTGCAGTTCTGGAGACCCAATCTCTGCAAAGACATAGACAGGATGGAAGCTGTCCAGAGAGGGCAACTAAAATGGTTCAGGTCTGCACTGGAAGACATATGAAGAGAGACTTAAGGAGCTTAATATGTATAGCCTCGAGGAAAGGAGGAGAAGGGGGACATGATAGAAACTTCAAGTACCTCAAGGAATCAACAAAGTTCAAGAGGGTAGCAATCTTTCAAAAAGAGGTGTGCAAGAACAAGAGGGCACAATTTGAAGATAGAGGGGCGCTCAGAGGTAATTTAAGGAAGTATTTTTTCACAGAGAGGGCTGTGGATTCATGGAACGGCCTTCCGGAGGAGGTTGTGGAGTCAAAATCAGTGGTGGAATTATCAGCCATGGATCAGTCATAAGACAATTCTGGGGGTGGGGGTAGGAAGGAGTAGGCTGCTGGTTAACTAGGATCTGCAGCTTATCCAGTAGGTAGGGAAATGGACAGACTGGGTGGGCCAAGCGGTCCTTATCTGCCGTCAAATTCTATGTTTCTATGTTTCTATGATAGTATGATTTAAAACATGATGCTATCTCCTTGGGTGTGGTATGAAACCTACCTATTGGGTCCTGAACAGTTACTACTATCCTATCTGTTACTTGCACCCTAAGCCTTAAAGCTAGGAGTTTCTTTGCCTTATTCTCTTGGTCGAAGTAGGTAACTTTTGATTTGAGATGAAGATGTTCAACCTTATCACTAAGAAGGATATTATATTGAGATCGAAGGCTTTCTAGTTTTTAGAATTCCATGGGATGTGATTGGGGAGATAAGGACTGTTCTAAGACTCTAATTTGTTGTAAGAGTAAGGAGGACTCTGAAGAGATTTTCTTTTTCCTGATAGAGGCCAATTGAATAATTTCACCTCTTAGTGAACATTTCAGGGCACCCCATAACTCATCTAGCTTTGGCATGGATGAGGCATTAAACTTATGAAAGTTTTCTATAAATTTTGAAAGAAGATCGGCTATGTTCTGGGACCTTGATAGTTGAGGATTAAATCTCCAGATTTTATCTCGGTCAACAGAAGTGGGCATAGACCACTGCAAAAGAGCTGGGTGGTGATCAGAGATCACTTTGGAGAGGTAGATACGGCTCTGAACCCTCACTACGTGCTCAATCCCCAACAGAAAAAAGTCAATTCTTGAAAATGTATTATGGGGCAGAGAGTGGAATGAGTAGTCTCGAGTGGAGGGAAAGAGGGTCCTCCATGGATCAACAAGGCCCATTGTGTTCATAAAGTCTTTAACAGCCAATTGTGTGGGGGTATGGGGGGTATCTCTGGTTTTAGATCTATCCAATATATTACAAAGAACTAAGTTCCAGTCTCCACCGAGTATTATGAGGAGTTTGGACCAGGATGCCAAACTAGTCATGAGGCTTGTAAAAATTGAGGATTGTCTCCAACCGGTCCATAGACTGACCCTCAATATTATTTTCGTGTGGCCTAAAAATGACTCTTAACAGTATATATCTACCTTGGGGTCACAATCGACTGAAGCAGCCGAAAAGGTATGCAACGTACAATTAGTACCGCGACCCCATTTTGCGGGTGTCCAGCCCAGTGCCAAGTGCATGTCCCACCCATGTTCTTCTTAAACTGAGAATTTGTGAGTTGGGTAAATGAGTCTCCTGGATAAAGGCTATATCTGTATTAAGCTTATTGAGATGCAACAAAATCTTGGCTCTTTTAGTGGGAGATTGAGCACCTTTAACATTCCAAGAACAAAACTTTAGTGCTGATGACATAGCCAAACAAAGTGCCAGTAATAGTCCTGTGTCCATAGAACATCCTCAAGAAAGGAACTTATTCCGTAATATGTTCCATGATTACTTAGTGGCGACCCCATAACTACTCCTTCCCACCCTTCAACAACAACCACTGTATTCAAAACTATCCAAACCCCCTTGACCCAGTAGTTCTTTCCATAATATATTGTAAATGTAGGAAATTGAAATGGGAAGATACTACCCCTCCCCCTAAACACACTTACTAATTTAACCCTATCCCTACCCCTGTCCTTCCCCTTCCCCCATTTTCTTCTTCCCAGCTCGGGGTAGGCTATGTTGCAGAGAAGGGAAACAAAATTGAGGACCAATGTCTTCAGCAGCCTTAAAACCAAATGCATTAGTAATATTAGTGTCCAGTTCTTGGCCCTGAACACCCCTGTGGGTTCCCATCCCACCCTGTGCCAGTACGTGGTGCACTGGTTAGACTGCAGAATTACCCAGGGGTCTTTGCTTCCCACCCCAATCCCCCAGTTCAATAGCCAAAAGACAATGCTATTTGTGACTTTCTAGTAATCCCCCAGTGTAATAAGAGGGAGAAGAGGAGAAAAAAAAAGATTTCTGCATTGTTGTAAAAGCTATTGTACGGCAACTATTGCAATGCAATCTTCCACTAGGGGCAGCTTAATTAAGTGCCTTTCATATGGCAACATAAAGAGGGCTTAGTTATTTAGCCAAGTGGAAGTGTTTGGGAATTAACTGAGGGTAATTGCCAATGCGCCAGTCTTTAGCGTGGGATTATGCTGCCCTCATGTGGCCTCCCTAAGTAATGCCTGTTTGCAAATGAGAGGGGGAAGGAAGTCTTAATTCAGACTTATATTAGTGTCAGGAGCGATATGCCAGATGGCAACCTGTCAGGTATTCAATCTTCCTTGAGAAAAAAAAAAAGGGAAAAGGAACCCCCCCCTTTCCCCGGGGGGAAAAGTAAAATATTTAAAAGAAAGAGAACATCTGATCGCAATTGTTCCAACTAAAATATTGCAGGCAGAGGACTTTGAAATCAGTCTTCTACAATACAAGAGAGTTTGTCGTCTTCCAGCGATCTTTAAAACATGACTCTCCATACCGATTCCCAGTTATTCGATGTATTTAACAGTTCCTTATCATAAAGAGACCGCGACGTATAAGGTAATTTCCATGACTCTTCAACTGGTAGGGAACAAGTCCGGGAACATTGTGCTCAGCGCGGGGTAGCAAGTTGAGCTGTATCAAAGGAATACCAGGAGTCTGCATGTAATACCATCAGTCTGGAGGGGTACTGAACCTTATACTTGATGCCTGCTGCAATCAATTTTGATACCAGGAGGTGATATTCTGCTCGGCACTGTCTCACTGTAGCCGGGAGGTCCTGCACCAGGCGAAGCTGCTGGCCCTCCCAGAGAACCTGCTGCAAGCTTCTGACTTGTTCCAAAATGTGAGCTTTGTCGAGGTAATTTAAAAGTTTGATAATAACTGGCCTCGGGGGTTTACCACTCGCAGGTTTGGGGCAGAGTGATCGGTGGGCCCTCTCTATTATGTATGAAGAGTTATTCGGAGAGGGTCCAGCTATTTAGGCCAGTAACTTTTGGAAGAATAGAATAGATGATGTTCCCTCAGCTTCTTCTGGAAGGCCGAATATAACAATATTATTTCTCCTGCTTCGGCCTTCCAGGTCTTCTAGTTTAGACTCAACTTTGTGCAGTCACTGTCTTAGAGTCACCACTTCAGGTTCCATCTTATTCTCCCAGCTCTCCAATGATGTGGCTCATGCAGAGACATCGGAAATTGCCCGATTCGTGTCGGAAAGCTCCTCTCTGAGGGATTTCATTTCCTTAGTAATATCTTGCAGGGCGAGCTTGAATGGTTGTAATTCCTATAGAAATTTTTGCTCCGATAACGGAGTCAAAGCTGGTTGAGACATCATGGATACTAGAGCTTTTGCGGTGCTACCAGTCTGGCCTTTGGATCTTTTCGGTCCCTTCTCTGGGGTCTGTGGGGGTATATGCATGAGGAGGGCCTGAGCATTTCAGCTTCCATGTTTCTGTTAGGCCCTATTTTTTATTAAGTATGCTCTTGTTCTGATAACTTCCGAATTGCTGGAAACATCATGGATGTCCTTGGGAGCCGAATTTTCTTCTCAAAGGAAGTTGAATCCTGTTTGAAAACTTGTTTTTAAGTAGTTACTGGAGGAGTGAGACGGGAGCTAGCCTCCAGAGCTGCTAGTCTCACAGAAGCATCACGTGATCTCCTTCTTTTGTGAATACTGAGCAGAAGTATTCATTCAGTATCCCTGATTTTTCACTGTCACCTCTGCCCACCCTCCCTTCCTTTATTAAGCCTCACTATCCCTTCCTTGGTCTTTCTTCGCTTTCTCAATGTACCTATAAAAGGTTTTATCCCCCTTCTTAACTGAGTTGACTATCTTTTCCTTAGTTGGGCCTTTGCTATTCTGACTGCCTTCCCAGCTTCTTTCTGCTTTAACTGGTACAGTTCTCTGTCCTGCTCCTTCCGTGTTTCCTTATACTTCCTGAATGCTACCTTTTTCTCCCTAACCTTCCCCGCCACCTCTTTTGAGAACCATAATGTTTTTTTCCTTTATTTTGTTTTGTTGATTTGCGTCACACCAAGGCCTGTTGCCTCTGCGATGGCTGTTCTGATTTTTCACCTTTGTTCTTCCACCCCTTCCTTCTTGCTCATTTGGTAGTGCTTTTCTGAGCCACTCTCCCATTTTCCCAAAGTCAGCTCTCCTACAGTCCGATACTCTTGCTTTTGTATGGCTTGACTCTACAGCTGTGTTTATTATGAACCACAATCTTTGGTGGTCACTTGTTCCCAGATGGCTACCCACTTCTAAATCTGTATGACATTCATATGGGTCCCCTCCAATCCTTGGCGTATAATCCCATTTTATAATCCTGTTCTAACCATGTCGCTGCTGTTTATACATGTCTGCATGGGATTCACATGGGTCCCAGCAGTTTACAGATCTGATACTTTTATCAACCAAGTGCACACCCTTGCAGCTGCACAACATACACAACCTATCTGGGATTCATATGGATCCTCGCAATCCCCTGTGCCGATTTCTTGTTTGATACCCACATGCACACATATGCAAGTGGAGGGCATTCATAACCATGTGGGATCAGCTTGTGTCCCAGCCAATTATATACGTGGATCCTCATTTTATAATCCTGCACACACCTTTTCAACTGCTGTTCATACACATAAGTGGAGGATTCACATGGTTCCCTATGATTTTTTGATCTGGGTTACCATTTTATAACCACATACACACTCGTACAGCAGCAGGGCATACAGGACCATAAAGGATTCACATGGGTAGCTGCCAGTCGTGGGGAAGGATTCCAGTTTTGTAGTTCCAGTAAATGCACACCCATGCAACTTCTGTGAATATACAACCATGTATGAAGAGGGTAGAAGGAGAAGGGATCAGATTCATTTAAGTGCAGTAGCTGCTTCTCGCTACTTTTATATTGCTTCTTGTTGATTTCACTTGGCAGCAGTGTTGTAGTAACTAGTTACTTAGACTAGTAACTGTAATCTGATTACTTTTCTAGGTAACTAGTAATAGTAATTGATTACTTTTAAAATAAAGTACTAAGTAACTGGGATGACGTTACTTTTCCCTAAAAGTAACTAGTTCCTGTAATATAAATACAATAACAGATGGGCAACCATCTGTTATGGTTGCTGTAATCCATCAAGGAGTTCCTGTGAGCTGGCCCGGTGGCGCTGAGGGTTGAGGCGCTGAACGCCACACCTCGCACCACGCCAGTGACCCGGGTTCAGGAACGAGCCGGGAGTTGCTGGGGGTCGGCGGGGGGGAAGAGATTGAGCATCTGGAGGACTGCTCTCTCTTCCTGGGGAGGGAGGGAGTGCTGCTCACTCCCCGAGCAACCTCTGGTGGCGGCCAGGGGTGCGCCAATTGAGCAGCACGGTAAGCGTCAGGGGTGGACGGAGTCATGGCATCACGTTGCCTTGCTAGCCGTGCTCCAGAGGGATGGGAAGGGAAAAATAATTAAATTCTCCAGCCTGGAGATAGATGAAGACACCACAGCCTTCACTGCCCACAATCCCAAATCCAGACCATCTCCCCTCTCCATTCTGAGTCCACTCGGCACTTTGCCCTTCCAGATAGACTGCTCCAGGTGGATGGGGTGGCCCTACCTCCAGAGGTGGTGCTCGGTGGCACAGGGAGAGGGAGTGGTCATGGTGGGAGGTAGAGGCGGGTAGCCCATGGTCGCTGGAAGGAGTTCTCCTGAGTTGAAGAGCAAAAAAAAAAAAAAGTAGTTCCTGTGACTTTATAAACCTCAAGAGTGAAACTCAAGAGGTTTATGATGATATTACAGAAATCCGGAGATTGTGCAGGTGTCTTTTTATATTCAGGTTTCTGTGTAAACAAAGACTGCTCAGCTAACTGTGTGCTCCATTTATTACAACATCAGGCGAAGAAAACTGCCTTCTGACAAGTATTGCACAAGCACCCAGAATCTTCACCTGGCACACTGAATGCAAGTTACCTACCATTTTTTGCCTTTTTTCACAATAAAAAGTTTAGTCAACATTTCCTGGCTGTGAGGTACCATTTTTATGTTTTCTTGCACGCTTGTGCAAGAAACATAGTGCCATCATCCGAGTTTTTGGAGGTGTGTCACCCCCTCTTCCAATTCAGTCAGTGTGTTGGCAGGTGAGGCCACAGTCCGCCAATGCATGCTGGAGCTGTCTATGACAGCTCCAAAATGCAATGCGTACAATTGAAAGAGGAGCTATGTTTCAGTGAGCAGCGATCAGATATCGCCTGCTCATGCACAGTTCCCTACACACACACACACACACAACACACACGCCGCATACTGCGTGCGCCCCCAATGCACACACTGTATAGCCAACGGGGTGCTCTATACTCCCCGTTAGCTGTGCTGGCGCACTTCCAAAGCCTTTCACATGCCATGCTGGGTGTCCACCTCTAGCGTGGCAAATCATTGTATAGCCGATGGGGGTCCCAATCCCCCGTTGGCTCCACTGTCCTCCCCTAAGAGTGTTGGGTGCCACGCTGGGAGCTCCACCCCAGCGTGGCAACTGATGCTATGGCCGACGGGGGTGCCCAATCCCCCATCGGCTCCATGCCCCCCAACCAGCCATCCTTGTGCCATACTGGGAGCCCACCCCAGCATGGCAAATGTCCCGCGTTGTCATTTAAAAAAAGAACAACCTGTAAAGAAAAAACTGTCCCTCTGCACTTCTCCCTGCCCCTCCCACAACCCGCACCCACCCACTGCGCACCCTGCCTCCCCACACACCCCACCCCATACCCACCTCCGGACCTCGGCATGACGATCTTTGGTGGACCAGGCACACATCTGCACCCTTCAAAGCCGGCCACGAACTGAGGAAATGCAGGTAAGCTGTATAATGGGATAGATAGGGTTTTTTCAACTTTATTGCATATCTCAGGCATTTTTTGGAATTTTTGCACCAAATTTTCAACATGGGGTTTTTGGGACCCCTTTTCATGAATGCTGTCACTGTCATGGCATTACTCGGGCCCGAAGGGTGATTTCGCAGCCACTGCCCGAAATCACCTTTCCAGAATGATTAATGAAACGACACTGCCAGTGTTCATAAGGTGGGCTCTCAAAAAGTCTATTTTGAAAAGTTGGTGGAAAATTCAAAAAAATGACTGTTTTATGAGCGTACATTGCGCAGTTCCTACGCAGGCTCATAAGTTAGCGAATTTTCAATATTTTCACTCCAGATTTTCAACATTGCTATTTTACCACACCTTCTTATGAATAGTACAGCTGTCATTTTTCACATCTCACCCAAAACGTGTTTCCGCCCATGCAGCGCACAATGGCATATTTGGTGTGTGAAATCAATGTACAGGACAAATTAAGAAAATCTCAGTGAAACTGTTCATGAACAGAGGTCTTAAATGGCTATGTTGAAAATTTGGTGAAAAATTCCTAAAATGACTGTTTACAAGCGGCGTTGCACATGTCTCCTCGATGCTTTCGTAAGTTCGCTAATTTTCAATATTTTTACTCCAGATTTTCAACATTGCCATTTTACCACACCTCCTTATGAGCAGTACAGGTGTCATTTTTCACATCTTGCCCAAAATGTGTTTCATATGTAGCAACAAGGTGCAGTTGGTGTCTAAATCAATGTATGGACACATTAAGAAAATCACAGTGACATTGTTCATGAGCAGAGGTCTTGAAATGGCTATGTTGAAAATTTGGTGAAAAATCCTAAAATGACTGTTTTTAGGTGCGTTGTGCAGTTCATGACGCATGTGAAGTCTGCAATTTTCAATATTTTCAATGCAGATTTTCAACATTGCCATTTTATTACACTTCCTTATGAACAGTACAGCTGTCATTTGTCACATCTTGCCCTAAACATGTTTCCGCCCATGTAGCGCACAATGGCGCAGTCGATGTGCGAAATCAATGTATGGGACACATTAAGAAAATTACAGTGACACTGTTAATGAGCAGAGGTCTTAAAATGGCTATGTTGAAAATTTGGTGAAAAAATTCCTAAAAATGACTGTTTTACAAGCGCGCATTGCGCAGTTCCTACGCACGCTCGTAAGTTTGCGAATTTTCAATATTTTCACTCCAGATTTTCAACATTGCCATTTTATTACACTTCCTTATGAGCAGTACAGCTGTCATTTTTCACATGTCGCCCAAAATGTGTTTTTGCACATGTAGCGCACAATGGTGCAGTCGGTGTGCGAAATCAATGTTTGGGACAGATTAAGAAAATCACAGTGACACTGTTCATGAGCAGAGGTCTTAAAATGGCTATGTTGAAAATTTGGTGACAAACATTCATAAAATGAGCTGTGTTACGGTGGAGCATTGCACAGTTTCCCACGCACGTAAAGTTCATGACTTTGTAATATTTTCAGTCTAGATTTTCACCAGTGGCATTTTTCCACACTTCCTTATAAACAGTACAGCTGTCATTTTTCACAACATGGCTGAAATGTGTTTTCACACTTTCAGCGCAGAGATGCATGGTCGCTGTGGGAAATCATTGTTTGGAACAGAAAAAGAAAATCACAGTGACACTGTTCATGATCGGAGGTCCCAAAATGCCTGTTTTTTTTTTTAGTTGTTTAACCAGGTATAGCACACTAAGCTGAAAGCCTTTTACAGGAGTGACCTGGGAGCACAAGGAGGTTAAGTGAGTTGCTTAGGGTCACACAGTATGCAAGTGGAAGCTGTGGGATTCAAACCCAGGTCTGGTTTTGCTGGATGTCACCAGATTTTCAGCTCAGAGCCTTAAACCACTGTGCTATACTGCCTCCAATCTGCTGTGTTAAAAATCCCAAACTAATTGCATTACAGGTGTGCATTGCGCATTTTCACTCACGCTGTGACTTCACCAGTTTTTTTAATATTTTTACTGCAGATTTGCAACATTGCCATTTTTTACACCTCCCCATGAACAGTACAGCTGTCATTTTTTACATCCTGTTTGGAATGTTTTTGCACCTGTGGTGCTAAATGCCGTAGTCGCTGTGCATAAGCAGCTTTCAGCTAACAAACTGATATTGCCACTGTTCATGAGGTGGGGTCACAAAAAAACCATGTTGAAAATTTGGAGTGAAAATACCAATAAATGCCTGAGGTATTAGGGTTTCCAACCATAACGCCCAACCCTGTAGAGAATGACAGGCATCAAGGATGTGACTTGGGATTCTTGCCTGTAATGCTCATACCATTCCACACCCTGCAGCCAGTGAGAGGCATCGAGGTATGCCTTGGACTCTTCGGCCCCAAAGTTCACCCCATTCTCCTATACAGGACTCATCTCACTGTATTTCTGAATGAAATGGGGTGCGTACAAGGGCCAAAGATCCTGAGGAACACCGTGACACTTGTCAGTGTCTGCAGGGTGGGGTGTGGTGAAATGGCATGGCTGTTATGCCTCCAACCCAAAGGCATGCCCCAATGCCTGTCACTCTCTGCAGGGTGGTGGTGGGGTTGGCTTCAGTTCAATACTTCACTGCCATTCCTATTACACAGCTCTGTGACTTCTACACTACCACTGCCAATGCCAGCAAGCAAACATTCGGCATTGACAAATGCTTGTTTGTAATAGAGTCACACAGAACGAAGTGCGCAACAGCATCTTCCCACTGAGAACGTATCTCAGGTAAATAGTGGAAGAAGAACACAGTCCACAGGATATTTTCCAAAAGCAGTATGCAGGATTGCAATTTATTCCAACAACTCTTCCACAAAATTTGTCTTTATAACAAACGGTGGGTAAAACAGGAACTTCAACAAAAAATGGCAAACACCCCTAGCGCCTCGACTCTCGCGAGTCTTTTTTCACAATAAAAAGTTTAGTCAACATTTCCTGGCTATGATGTACCATTTTTTGTAACCTTGCTGATATTCAAGTTTGAGTAGTCGCAGTGTCTCAGTATTATGAGCTGCCAGTGGTATGGGGCGGTGTAAACCTGTGGCACAACAACTGGTGCAAAGACATGCAGCCTTGTAACATTTAGCCTAGGGAATTCTGACCTAATAATGGTTTGCCCTATGAGATCTTTGCTCTAATACAGTGGCTATGACTACAAGGTAGCCTTATTAATTGCACCACTGCTTTCTACATGATTACAATCTCACTGCCTTTGGGAGTCGGGGTTTTTGTTGCCAGTTGTTTCATTACAGAAAATATTGTTGGCTGAATGGCTCTGGTGAGGAGTCCTTGCACTGGGTGTCCATGTATCAACTGTTGCAGATCCGGTGTAAATCACTGCCCCTCTAGTTTGAGTATTTCTTTAATCTGTAGAAAATGAAAATGAGTGTGCACACATAACTTTCACCTTTCAGCCTTCTTACTAGGTACTGTTCATTTGTCCCCACTTAAGCACTCCTCAGCCCATTCACTTCTACTCTGCCTTTCATACCTATCATGACATCTTCATTTTCCAGATTCTAGTCTTACCTTTACTATTATCAATTTATAATAACTGGCTAGCATTTTTCCCTAAGGGAAACCAGTTTATAATTTGCCATTATAACCCATGGTTTATAACGGCGAACACATATCGGCTTTCCCTTGGTCAACACATGCACCAGCCACAGCTCTTCTGTCCCTCTCTGCCTTTCTGTATCACCACACGCCTGCACACTTCACTGTGACCGGTACTCAGTGGTAAGTTAACTTAAAAAAAAAGTAAATACTGTAACTATTATGCCTAAGCTGTAAAAATCATAGAAAATAAAAGGGGGAACAAAATGATTAAGCAGTGAAGCTTCGACAGCAGAATGTGCTGAAACCCTGTAATGGCGGATGCATGGGGATGTGGCTTTATTTTATATAATTGCTGGGTGAAAAAACACTCCCCAGCAATTATATAGATTAAAACATGGGGTGGTGTGTTTAATTTGAGATTCACTCTCTCTCAGGATTTATGTGACATCCAGCACCTCAGATATGTGTAAAATCTTGTTAAACACTCCACCCTATGTATTATTCTATATTTCTCCTACAACCTCCCCCTATTTTCTTTCCTCACATATATTTCTCTTATTTCCCTAACCTGCTTTTTTCTTATTTTAGATAATTCCTGAAGACGACCTATGGTTGAAACATCAGTTCTAACTCAATTTTCTGTTTTAAGCATGCATTTAATATTATAATTTTGTTCTATATCTGTAACATGTGCTGTGCAAATAAAAGTCAGAAAACATCATTTTATTTATTGATTTTTTTATAAAATATATCATTTTGCAACATTTGATATAAAAATGTACTACTTATGCTCCACTACATGGTGCGGCTAAGAATCACTATAGAAATTGATGAGATTTGTCTGAAGAGGCAACCGGCCAGCCAGTTGATGCACAATTTATAGATAGCTTACTACACCCATGCATGTCATCAGTCATGGCCCTCTATAGTCACCATTGTGAACCCCGAGGGAATCAGGGCCAGAATAGCTGTTGTATGGAAAAAGGCAAGTAGTCCATCTGCAGGCAGGGCTCAGGACCTATTTCCCTCAACACTACAGGTGCCAAACTGCCGCAGCGGGCTGCTTAATCGTCCATCCGCCCACCTGCCAGGTCTATTACCATCACCCACCCCATCTTAAAGAAAATCCTCATTGAAGGGGTATGTGCTGGAGTGCAGTAAGTGTTTTGTGTTGTGTGATAGTTTGATTGTAAGTAACACTATCTGTTGTGGCATACTGGCAGTGACACAATAGGCATGGCAAACAGTTATAAATATAACCGTGTTTCGGTGGCAGTGGCAAGTCAAGGTTCTGTTGTGGGAAAGAGTGTTTAAATGTTTATTGAGGTAAGCAGGTGTGTGCTGGTGGAATTCACTGTATGTGATGTGGGGGGTGGATCTGTGGCTGGCAATGGTAAAGTTAGGATTCAAGCTGCTGTAGGGAAATAAGAGAAGATCACCAAGGCAAGGAAGGGCAGTAGATCTGCAGGAAGCATGTGTGTGAGTGTGGGGAGAGCTATGTGAGGGTGGGATTTTATTATAGAAATTTAAAGGGGTAGTTGTGGCTCTTGCATAGTCAGGAGGAGAATATAGGCTAGATGTGATAAAGATCGCCAAGTACAGAAGATGCAGCAGGATGTGTGTGGCGGTGGGGTAGGGGTAGGATGTAAAGGGGTAGCTGTGGCTCTTGCATAGTCAGGAGGAGAATATAGGCTAGATGTGGGAAAGATCGCCAAGTACAGAAGATGCAGCAGGATGTGTGTGCCGGTGGGGTAGGGGTAGGATGTAAAGGGTAGCTGTGGCTAGCATTGTCAGGATATACAGCTGTATGGGAAAGGTTCCCCAAGGGCACTGGCAGTAGATGTAGGGGGTGTGTTGGGGGGTGAGTGGGTGTTATGGAAGTGAAAAGGTTAGGGACAGTAGCGGCTGGCTAAGTCAGGATTCAGCTGTTGGGGAAGACTGGGAGGGCAAGTAGATGCAGGGTGTGTGTAGAGTGTTTTTTATAGAGCTCTTATTTATGGAGCTGTAAAGGGACTGTTGTGGCTGGCAATGTTAACTGGGTACTGTGTTATAAATTAACATATTAATTGTCTTTAGAATCAGTTTTATTTCTTGTATACTTTTCTTGGGGTTTCACAGCACATAGCTATGTTCAATTAGTAAATACAGTGATGTTATCAAAAGTAATATAATAATAATATGAAAGTAATATGCATTACAGCTACAGTTACTAATTACTTTTAATATGAAACTAATAAGCAACTGTAACTGATTACATTTATTTGAAAGTACTTACTAACTGTAACTGGTTACTTTTTAAAAATAACTTACCCAACACTGCTTGGTAGCAGGTATATTTTTTCTTACTTCTTATATGGGCTAGCAGGGAAATGTTTTGGGGCTATTGAAGTTTTGAAAACTATTTTGGTGTGCTTTCTGCTGGGCTGTCATTTCCTATTTCACTTGGTAGCAGGCTGGGTTTTTCTTACTTCTTAAAGGGGGCAAGCAGGGGACTGTTTTGGAGCTGTTGAAACTTTGGAACCGACTTTGGTGTGCTTTAAGTGGGGCTGTTATTTCTTTAGATTGAAGGCCTGTTTCTTCTGATTTCAAACATATTTTGGTGTGCTTTTGGTGGGGCTGTTTCTTTGAATTGAACACCTGTATCTTCTAATTTCAAGACTATTTTGGTGTGTTGTTGTTGATGCTGTTGTTTCTCTGAATTGGAGACCTGTTTCTTCTGGTATCAAACCTATTGTTTCTTGTGCTTTTAGTGGGGTTGTGTTTTTTATGTCTTCACTAGCTGCAAAGTTTAGTGCATAGTGAGGGAAGGGTGCTAATTGTCTGGCCAGGGGCCTCAGTTACCTGATTGTTTCTGGAGGGCACAGGCCTGGTCCTACCCACCCTGACCCTCACCCCACCAGCCCCAGGTACATCATTTCCTTTATACCAGGGGGTTCTGACATCACTTCCTCAAAAGGGCAAAGGACATGCACCTGTCATAGCAGCAGCATATGTCCAGGGAAGGAACAACAGTGAGTGAGGAAGTGACTGCTATCTTTAGGAAAGGCAAGTAACTGCAACACACAGTGCTTTCATGTTTGTCTGTTTGCATTGGTGTTTCCATTGTAAAAAGGAGGTGTAGGAGTTAGAAGGAGGCTGTACAATAGTTGATTACAGTCTCTTTTTGGTGTGGACAGGAGGGCTAGGAACTGAAAAGGCAGTTGCTCAATCTCTCTAAAGAGTATATAAAGTGGGTAAGAGAAACTGAGAAAAGGAGAAGACTGTTTTGTAGTGATGGGGAGAGGGGAGATGGGGGAGCATTGGGTATCCTTCATCTGGAAGGGTGGGGGTCTCTGTTGGGCGACGAGAGCAATGGGAAGGGCGGTAGGCTGCAACAACTGCAGTGCGCCAGTCTTCCTAAAAATTGCATGGAGGGTGGGGGGCTGTTTAGTGTACCACCAAATAAGGAAAGTGAAAAAAGGAGACTACGGGTCTGTAGGAGGAGCTAAGACAGGTGAGGCAGACTGCAGGAGGTTGTAACCCAACACTGGAGGGATGGAGGAGGGGAGATGAGGATGGAGGTCAGTTTTGGCTAACAAGGGGGAGAGGAGCATCAGAAGAAGGGAAGCAGACAGGGAGACCCAGGCCAAGGGGAACAGTGTCAGGGGAACCCAGGTCAAGGGAAAAAAGACAACAGGAAAGAGGAGAAAGGGACTGCTGAAAGGAGGAGGAGAAGTGGCAACAGTCACGGAGTTAAAAGGAGGGAATGGGCTAGTATGGGGAGTGAGGAAGTAGGCATAGGAGAAGGGTCTTCAGAAAATTGTTTTGCAATACTAGAGGGGGAGGAGGAGGGAGGTGATGAGACTGGAGGATTAACTGATAGAAGCCCTGATGAAACTGGAGAGGGGAAAAGTTCTGCTAGGGGAATTACAACAGGGTGGAAGGGGGAACTACTGTGCAGGAGGAAGCAAAAGTTGGTAAGGTGGAATCTTAATGCTGGGGACTCAATACTAAGAGGAGGTGAGGTAGCAAGAGGGAGAGGCACAGTCATATTGGGTGGAGACCATGGCAGGAATGACAGTGGAAAGGGTGGTCAATCTGTTCTAAAATATGCTAGAAGGAGTTGGGAGAAACCTCATTTAGCTATACATTTGAGGACAAATGACTTGGTTGACAGGGACGGTGGATATAGTCCAGAGGAAGTTGGAGGAACTAGAACAATTATGTGAGGGGGCAGAAAGATCAGTAACTTACTCAGAGATACTTCCAGTGCCCAGGGAAAGTACTACAAGAAAGCTAAGAATGGAGGAATTTAATGGATGGCTAAGAACCTGGTGTCATGCTAAAGGGTATGGGCTGGTGGGGATGTGGGGAGGGACCTGGAAGGACAGTAGCCTCTATATCAAGGAGACACTACACTTGAGTGAGGAGGGAAAGAAAGTGTTGAAACAGAGGATGGAGGAGTAAATAAAGGTAGTTGAGAATTTAAACTAGGAGTGGGGGTGGCAAGTAGACAAGGGACATGCAGAGACCACAGACTGGGAAGCCATTTGAGCATACCCCCATAACAGTGACAAAGGACAAGTGCTAGTGGCAATGCAAGTAAAGGAGGGCAGGAGGGGAGGGAGGGAAGATAAGGTGGAAGATGGTCACCTTGTATGCTAGAAATCTTGGGAATGAAACTGCAGAGCTACAGACTCTCATGGCAGAGGGAGGTGGACACAGCAGCCATCACCAAACCATGGGCATCCAATACAATGACTGGGACCTGTCGATACTAGGGTACAGGATATTTCATAGGGATAGAAGGAAATGGAAATGAGGGGGGTGGCACTATATGTGAGGGAAGGACTGATGTGTGTTCAGGAAGAAAGGGAGAGGGTAGTATAGAGTCACTATGGATACAAATCCAGGATTCTAAGGATAGGACTCTCAGGATGGGAGTGGTGTACAGGCTGCCCTCACAGAGGATTTAGACAGGGAACTAGGGGGACAGATCAGAAGAACCTGCAAGAAAGGTAGTGTGGTTATCGTGGGGCTTCAACATGCCAGGAGTGGATTGGAGTACCCCAACAACCAGGCATAGAAAGGAGCAGTTACTGCTGGATGCCTTCCAGGACAGCTTCTTGATGCAACTGGTCAGTGAACCAACCAGGTTAGGAATATCCTTGACCTCATGCTGGCAAATGGGGAGTTTGTGAAGGAACTGAGGGTGGAAGAACCGGTTTGGGAGTGAACATCATTCAGTATGGTTCATATTGGATATGGATAAGGAAACAGCGGAATCCAGCACAAGGGTGCTGGACTTCAGGAAGTTTGACTTTGGGAGGATGGAGGAAGTGGTAAAAGGGTATCTGGCCCAAATTTAACCTAGTATGGGCACTAACTACAGGTGGAAACTCATAAAGGTGGGGATAATGGAGGCAACCAGAACCTGCAGTAAGGCCTACAGTAAGAAGGCTACGACAAAGAAACCTAGCTGTGTGAGCAAGGAGGTCATGGAAAAGGTAAGGTGGAAAAAAGCTGCCTTTAGGAGGTACAAAAAATGGGAGGGGAACGACAGGGGGAGTACCTGAAGGAATTGAAGGAGGTGACAAGGGCAGTAAGGGCAGCCAAGGTCCTGGGGCCAGTCCTCTTCAATACCTTCATTAGTGACATTGCAGATGGACTAGAGGGTAAGGCTTGTCTGTTTGCAGATGACACCAAGATCTGCAACAGAGTAGATGATCCAGATGGGGTGGGCAGAATTGAGAAGAGATCTGGATAAACTAGCAAAATGGTCAGAAGAGTGGCAACTGGGATTTAATGCAAAGTGCAAGATCATGCACATAGGGAAGAGAAACCCTGAAAGCCACCTATAGGCTGGGAGGGGAGTTGCTGGCAGTCACAAAGGAAGAGAGAGACTTGGGCATCATCATCACTGATGACCTGAAATCATCCAAGCAGACCTCTAAAGCAGTAGGTAAGGCTAGGGGGATGTTAGGGTGTATTAGTAGGGGTATCACAAGTCATAAGAGGAAGGTAATAATCCTCTTTACAAGACACTGGTTAGGCCCCATCTGGAGTACTTTGTGCAGTACTGAGTCCACACCTTCACAAGGACATTAACCAAATTGAGGTAGTCCAGAGAAGGGCAACAAAATGGTGCAGGGACTGCATCAGAAGACATATGAGGACAGATTAACGGAGCTCAATATGTATACCCTTGAGCAAAGGAGGGAGAGAGGTGATATGATCGAAACATTCAAACACCTTAAGGGCATTAACAAGGTGAAAGAGTCTAACATGTTTAAATATAAGAAAAATAGCAGGACAAGAGGACACAGCATGAGATTATAGGGAGGCCGATTAAGGGGGAATGTGAGGAAATTCTTTTTCACAGAAAGAGTGGTGGATGCATGGAATGGCCTACCACAGGAAATGGTGGCTATGAATACAGTGCAGGCCTTCAAACAGGCATGGGATAGGCATAAAGCAATACAGATGAGTATGAATAGATAGGCCACTGACAGAGCAAAGGCCGATGGCACATTTATAAGGTAGAAAAAGAAATGGGCAGACTGGATGAGCTTTGTGGTCCTTATCTGCCGTCAACCTCTATGTTTCTAAGGTGTCTAAGGAGCTCAGGCTGGCACAGAGTATTAAGAAGGAGGAGAAGGACTTCTTCAGGTACATCAGGAGAAAAGGAGCTTTAAAGACCATATAATAAGGATTAGGAAGGGGGGTTAGGTGGAAATGAGGGGTGATAAGGCAGGCGCTTAAATGATTACTTCATGCTTGGTATTCAAAAGCAAAGGGTGATACCAAGGGGAGGAAGAAACAGAGGGGATGGGGTGACAGATGGAGAAATTATGAAGGGCAGAGTTCTGGAGGGTGAGGGCACTGAGGGTAGACAAGGTGCCAGGCCCAGATGGCATCCACTGCATGGTACTGAAGGAGCTGGCAGAAGTCCTGGTGGGACCTTTGTAGACTTATTCAATGCCTCACTACACTCCAGAGTGTACCTCAGGACTGGAGGATGGCTCATGGTGCCCCTCCACAAGAGTGGTCCAAGGATCAACCGGGGAACTACAGACCAGTGAGCCTCACATCCATCGTGGGTAAGCTGATGGAGGCTATCCTGAAGGAGAGGCTGGTGTCCCTCCTGGAGGCCAAAGGGCTACAGGACAGCAAACAGCATGGCTTTGTAAGTGGCAGATCCTGCCAAACCAACCTGGTGGAGTTCTATGACTGGGTAACTAGGCAATTGGATGGGGGCCATGCACTGGATGTTCTGCACCTGGATGTCAGTAAGGCATTTGACTCAGTGCTGCACTGGAGACTAGGAAGTTAGTTAGAAGGCACAGGGGTGTGTGCAAAGCTGGTGAGATGGGTAGGGAACTGGCTTCAGGGAAGGCAAAAGAAGGTGGTGGTGGGTGGAGTGCTCTCATCCCCAGGGGTAGTGACGAGCGGTGTTCAACAGTGCTCACTGTTGGGATCAGTGTTGTTTGGGATATTTATTGCAGACATATTATTGGGCATTAAGAGCAAGACCAGTCTCTTTGCTGATGACACCAAGATGGGAGTGGTGGTGGACAACCTAGTGGGATGGCAGGGATTCCTGGATGATCTGGAAACCTGGTCAGCCACCTGGCAACTGGGGTTCAATGCTGCTGGCCCAGTGGTGCTGAGGATTGAGGTGCTGGACACCATACCTTCTACCATGCTGGTGACCCGGGTTCGGGAATGGACTCAGGTCACAGGAGTTGGCCTGGGGAGGAGGCTTGAGCATCCATGGGACTGCTCTCCTCCTCCTCCTCCAGGGAGGGTGGGATGGGTCACCCATTAATGTGCTAACTCCTGGTTGTGTCTAGGGGTAATGTGAGCTGCAGTGTGATGGAGGGGTCGGGCGTGAGCAGGCGTCTGATGTCGGCACATGGAGTACATACCACGGCATTGGTGGCATCCTTGCAAGCTCATGCTGTGGGGTGGACTCAGGAACAACAGCCCAGTCCTCTGGTACACATGAAGGCCTGCCCACAGTGTTGCATTGGACACTCCCAGGAGCTCCCTGTCCTGGCCCCTGGTCTTCCATGAGGGGTCTGTGATGTGACTTTATAGAGGGAAGGGAGAGGATGTTGAAGCTCGGGCATGGCGCCCATTGCAGAAGCCACCAGGGACAGAACCAGAATGGAAACCATAGGACCACCCCAGCTGGGAGGTAAACACTATACAAATAAAGAAATAAAAAACAGGATTCAATGACAAAACATGCTAGGTGCTGCATTTTGGGGTGAAAAACCCAACGAAGTAGTTACTAACTGGGAGGAGTGCAGCTGGCTGAGACAGAGGAGGAGGAGAAGGATCAGGGGGTGCTCATTATGGGGTCAATGAACAATTCGGTATAATGTAGGAAGGCAGCTGCAGAGGCCAACAAAATGCTGGGTTGCATTGCAAGCGGTATATCCTCAAGGAGGAGGAAGGTGATTCTGCCACTCTACAGATCATTAGTTAGATGCACCTGGAGTAGTGTGAGCAGTACTGGTGCCCATATCTGAAGAGGGACATTAAGTTACTGGAAGGGGTGCAGTGCAAGGCAACAAAGATGATCCAGAGGCTGGGGGACTTACCATATGACACGAGGCTGAGGGAGTTGAACACATACTCACTGGAGGAGAGGGGGGGCAGGGGGATATGATTGAAACCTTCAAGTTCATGAAAGGAATAAACAATACAGGTACGGAGGGGCTGTTCAAGGTAAGGGAGGGAAGGGACACCCAGGGCCATAATATGAGACTAGAGGGAGGAAGGTTCAGGAGGGAGACGAGGAGCACTTTTTTATGGAGAGGGTGGTAGCTGGGTTGACTGCATTACTGGTGGAAGTGGAATCCAGTAGAATAGTGGGCTGCTTCAAAAGCGGCTGGCACAGGGCAAGGGAAGGGTCACGGAAGGGGTAGGGTGGAAGGGAGTGGCAGCTGCAGAATAAGGGATGCTAGCTGCACATTTGAGCAGGCTTGACAGACCATTAGGTCTTTATCTCCTGGCAAATTTCGTATGTTCATTTTGACATGGGGTCCTGCCAATCCAAATGCAGAATAACCTTTCTAATAACAAAGTACTCACCCGTGCACATGGTTCCCTGTCAATCACAGGGCACAATTCAAATATTTTTTCCTGGATTTAAGATTTGCAAGAAAGTGAGTAGTGCTCACAACAGAGGGAGGTGAACTTTACAATTTACAATTGTCTTTGGTTTGAAGCAGATTCCTTAGGAAAGTTAATATTCTTCAGGTGGAGGATCTTCTAACTGAAGGGTGAAATAAGCAACTTAGAATTATCAGAAAAGGCAGTCTTTCAATCAACAGAGGGAGGTGGAGTTTGCTTTACTTGTGTTACAAGTGTTAAGGTTTTCAGTTGCAGGAAGAGTTTAAACCCACATAGGCTAAATACTGTTTTTGTGTCTGCCCTTCTGCACAGCTGAGCGTGTTTTGGGGCTGACTGTTTTAGAGCAAAGTCACAGGCTCTTTTGGGGCTGGGAGGTTTACCTGTGTCTGACTTGGATGTTTGGATTTTTCTGTTTGATTAGCAGGGGTATTTTCTCGTCAAATTGGTTTGAAGCAGTATTATAAATTGTCGGTATGGCATCTTGCTGACAGGAAGGCACTCATCGCATTGGTAGGTCAGAGCATTTAGCTGATTGTTTTGTGAGAGGCACAGTTTAGGCCCAACCCCTTCCACCCTCACCCCACCCACCCCTGGAAATAGTCTATTTATACCTGGGGTTCTGACATCATTCCTCAAGAGGGCAAGGTACACATCACTGTCATATCCTGTCTAGCACACAGCACTGACAATATAAGCATGCACATTATAAAATACATATATTTCTATATAACGCACCAATCACACACACACACACACATATACACAAAAAAAAAAACTAAACAAGGTAGACAGTTATGTGGGGAGTAGTACAATGTATATAGCTGTGGGGCAGCAGTCTTCTGGGAGTCTTTCTGGAGGCTGAGATGCCACCTTTGCAGACAACTATCTGCCCTGAGGGAGGAAGCTCATCTTCAGGCTGCACTGGACAGTGGCAGGAACCTCCCCATCCAGGAGCACCACAGCCACCACTACTACCTCAGAGGTTGTGAAGAAAGCACAGCAGTTGGACCACAGTGGGCTCAGGGAGGGTAAGGGTGGTGGAACAGAGGCACACCCAGTCAGTTGTTACACTCCACAATACATACACCATTCTGGGGAGCATAGTTCTCTTTGGATGCACCTGCAGAGGAGACTAAGGAGGGTGCAGACAACTGTCACATAGGAGGCCTTCAGGAAGGAGGCGAGGGCACCACAGGGAAGAAAGCAGCAGCTCTGCTGGGGACTCAATTATTAGGGATAGAACTGGGGAGCAGGAAAACTGAGTAAGGTGCCTGCCTGGTGCCATGGCTTGGAGGGACAGGAAGCGCATCCTAGGATCACGAGAACAGTTGCAAGGGAGTCTGAGCTGGACTCATTGTCCACCTAGGGACAAATGACTTGGCTCATCATGAGATTAAAGCAGTGCAAAAGGACTTTGTAGAGTTGGGAGGGGTTAAGACAAGTGCAGCACACAGTATCCTCTCAGAGGTGCTGGCTCGTCAGTGGCATGAGTGAGGCGTGTAGGGTACTTTGCACCATGCAGTTTAACAAATGGTTAAAAATGGCGTGGAGCACAGGGGTTTGGCTTCATTGGGGACTGGGTTCCACCTGGAGGGACACTAGCCTATACTGGCAGGATGGTCTGTATCTGTCCAGGGACAAGTCTTTCAGCAATCGGTTTAAATGCTTCATTGGCAAGCCTTTAAACTAGTCAAGGGGGAGGCACTGATAAGCAGAAGCAAAATCCCAGCCTCCCTACAAAGCAGGGTAATAATGAGAAAAAGACCAACTTAGAAAAGGTCAGTGGGGTTCTTGCTACAGAAGGTAAAGCCATCAAAAATGGAGAGCACTGAGTACCAATGCCTAGTCTGGGTAACAAGCTTCCTGAATTAGTGGCCTTGATGGAGGAGGAAGATCTGGATATTGTGGCAGTCACAGAAACATGGTACACAGAACCATGACTGGGACATAAACTACCAGGATACACTATCTACAGGGAGGGACAGGGAGGGTAAAAGAGGAGGAGGAGTAGCTCTCTACATAAGAGAAGAAATCAAAGCAACAGAACAAAAGGGTAAACAGGGAGGAGAAGAAGCACTGTGGGTCAATTTGAGGCGAGCAATGGCACCACAATCCGCACAGGGGTTATGAGACAGACCTCTCTCAGGGGAGGAAATGGACAAGGAAATGATAGAAAGTATACTTAGAATGGCAGATAAAGGGAGATATTGCTGATGGGTGATCTGAATATACCAGATGTTAACTGAGTGCAGTTGCAGCAGCCACTTATAAAGTGGGGTTATTCTGGATGCCCTACAGGGGATGCCTTAGACAACTAGTATTGGAGCCCACTGAGAGGGAGCAATCTTAGACCTGGTTCTCTCAAGCCGGAGATGAAGAGAAGATCACAGATGTAGAAGTGGTGGCCATCTGGGAACTAGCGACCATCGAACAGTATGGTTACAATAAACACAGCAATAGAGTCAAGCCATACAAAGGCAAAAAGTACTGGACTTTAGGAGGGCTGACTTTACAAAATGGTGAGTGCCTAAGGAATGCACTAGCAAATGGGCAGGAAGGAGGGTGGAAGAACAATGGGAATAATAAAACTGCCATCACAGAGGTAACAAGCCTTTTGTGGAAGAAATAAACAAAATGAAATGATGTAAGAAACCACTATGGATTCTCAAAGTAAGTGGTAGTGAAGGTTCAAGAGAAAAGAAAGCATTCAGGAAGTACAAGGAATCACAGAAGAAGCAGGACAGAGAACTCGTATCAGTTAAAGCAAAGGAGGCTGAAAGGCAGTCAGAACAGCAAAGGCCCAAACCGAGGAAAAGATAGCCAACTCAGTTAAGAAGGGGGATAAAACCTTTTATAGGTAGTTGAGTAGGAGCAAAGGAGAAGATCAGGGAGGGATAGTGAGCTTAATAAAGTGGAGGGAGGTGGGCAGAGGGTGACTGTGAAAGGCAGAGATACTAAACAAATATTTTTGCTTGAGTATTTACAAAGGAAGAGGGGAGGTACTAAAACAAACAGTAGAAACACTCTGGATACAGAAGTTGATCTCCAGCCCATTTACAGAAGAAGAGTTCAAAAGAGCTCTTAAAACTGAAGGTGGACAAAGCAATGGGACTCATGGGATTCATCCCAGAATTCTAAAAATTAAGGATAGAACTAGTGACCACTGACTACCCTCTTTAACAAATCATGGAGGTTGGGGTGGTATCTGAGAACTGGAGGAGGGCAGATGTGATTCCCCTCTCACAAAAGTGGGAGCAAGGCAGAAGCAGAAACTACTGACCTGTTGAGTTTAACCTCAGTGGTAGGAAATGATGGAATCACTTCTGAAGGAAAGAATTGTTGCGTATCTAGAGGCCAGAGGGCACAGAACCCAAGGCAGCATGGATTCACTGTGGGAAGGTCATGCCAGACAATCTGATGATTTCTTTGACTGGGTGACCAAAGTAGTAGATCAGGAGGGGTGGACATGGCCTACCTAGACTTAGCAAGGCATTGACACAGTCCCACACAAAGATTAATATACAGTTAGCCAGCCTGGGAGTGGGTCCCAAGATGACAGCCTGGGTAAAGAATTGGCTGGAGTAATAGGACACAGAGAGTAATAGTAATTGAGTCCACTCTGAAAAAAGAGGGGTTAGTAGTGGGGTACCACAGGGTTCAGTATTAGGACGGTCCTCTTCAATGTCTTTATAAGCGACTTGCAGAGGGACTGGAAGGAAAAGTATGTCTCTTTGCAGATGACACAGATCTGCAACAAGAGTTGATGCAAGGTGGGTGGAAAGGATGAGAAGGACTTGGCAAGGTTAGAGGAATGGTCAAATGTATGGCAGCTTAGATTCAATGCTAAGTGCAGTAATGCACCTGGGAAACAAAACCCAGGGAAGAGTACACAATGGGGGTGAGATACTAACAACAACAAAATGGAAAGGGACCTGGGGGTAGTCATATCAGATGACCAAAGGTGGGCAAGCAATGTGAGATGGCAGCAAGGAGGGCTGGGGGATACTGGGATGCATAGGGAGAGGCATCACCCAGCAGAAAACAAGAAGTTATTACCCCTGCATACAGACAGCTGGTGAGACCACATCTGGAGTACTGCATGCAGTTCTGGAGACCCAATCTCCACAAAGACATAGACAGGATAGAAGCTGTCCAGGAGGGGCAAGTAAAATGGTGCAGGGTCTGCACCAGAAGACATATGAAGTGAGACTTAAGGAGCTTAATATGTATAGCCTCGGAAAGGGAGGGAGGGGGGACATGATAGAAACTTTCAAGTACCTCAAGGGAATCAACAAAAGTCCAAGAGGGTAGCATCTTTCAAAAAAAGAGGTGTGCAAGAACAAGGGGCACAATTTGAAGATAGAAGGGAGTAGCTCAGAAGGTAATTTAAGGAGATTTTTCACAGAGAGGGTGTAGATGCATGGAACAGGCTCCAGAGGAGGTTGTGGAGTCAAAAAACAGTGGTGGAATTCAAGCATGCATGGGACAGTCATAAGGTAATTCTAGGGTGGGGGTAGGAAGAAGTAGGCTGCTGGTTAACTAGGATCTGCAGCTTATCCATCAGGTAGGGAAATGAGCAGACTGGATGGGCCAAGCGGTCCTTATCTGCCTTCAAATTCTATGTTTCTATGTGAAAACACATACAACTGCTGTTCATACACATCCCTGTGGAACTGACATGGGTCCCTGCCATTTAAGGGTCTGGAATACCAATCACTTGCACATTCATGCAGCTGCAGGGCATACATATAGTTGTAAGTGTAACCTCTCACCCTGCCTTTTACTAAAAATGACAGGTGGCATGCTGTTGGCATTGGCAGCAGATACCTGGTGGGGACCTGGGTTCGGGAGGATGAGGTTACCTGGCACAAGGGACCTAGGTTTGGCTACTCTGCACAGGGGCACCCAAGTAAATCCAAATACAGGAAGCAATAATTGTAATGTCCAGAACCAGGATTGGGATTTTCAGTGTGGCTTTTATTCATAGACTAGCTGAACATAACAAAGCATAGATGGTCCCCCAAAGGGCTACGTTCACTGTAAATGCAGATCAGAGACTACAAGGTGGTCCACTTGAAGAATGAACCCATTTCTACTGTTGTCTGGCTCTGGACCCACCAGGCACTCAGCCCGGACTTTGCTTGTGCTTTGGATACACAGCCCGACTGGCCCGGCTCCCCTGCCGGCCACTTGACTGGTGGTCCATTTAAAGAATGAACCCATCTTTACTTGGAGTGACTCCCATCAAACAAGGAGTATATTTTCCCAAGTCGTGGCTCCACACACCACTTAGAGTCTGCAACTCCTAGAGAAATTTGTTTTCTTACTTCCATCAGACTCCCATCAAACAAGGAGAATAATTTCCCATCCTGTGGCTCCCCACACCACTTAGAGTCTGCGACTCTTAGAGAGATTTGTTTTCTTACTTTCATCAGACTCCCATCAAACAAAGAGTATAATTTCCCATCCTGTGGCTCCCCACACCACTTAGAGTCTGTGACTCTTAGAGAGATTTTCCAATTTGCGACCCACGTCTGGGTACCTACCTCATCACTGGCCAAGTGCATGAGGCAAGTAGCAATCACAGATGAAATCCATAGAGGTGGACCTGGTTACTAAAGATGGGGGGTGTTCCCACCTCCAGCTCCCACAGCCCATACCCGGCCATTTCTCTGGACAAACAGAAACTTAAACTTTGAAATGTAGATTAAACGGTGGATGACCTGAAGCACCCCTCTACAACAGTACTTGAAATCCTTTCTGACTTTAAACTTAAACTACTCCATTTGTTTGTCCCCTAGTACAATAGGCCTCCCAAATAGTAGTTCTACATCCCAGCTTTCTTCATATTTCCAAACTGAAGAAAACATATTGTTTGGCCTCCTCAAATAGAGCAAAACACTCACCCTTTCATTGCAGGTACCCCACAGGCAAAGTACCACTTCTTTCACTGTTATACCAGAATAGAAACTGTAAACGGGCAGCTTTCTTCTGTAGTGGAAATTAGGAGATTGCCCCTGGAATCCACAGAGGGACTTTTCTTCCACCCCCACCCCGGAGGGAGGGGGCACTGAGACCTGTACAGTGGTCTCCATCACTTTAAACTGGACTCTAACTTTCTCCCAAGGAGGTAAACAGAAAACACTTCCTTCTCACTAGGAAGTAAACAGCAAAACTGAACTTGGAAACTCCCAAAGTTCTAACTCACTCACTGAGCTGCAGATTCCAATGTGGCTTATGCAGCTCACGACAGTTCTGTGGTGATGTCATCTCTCAAGTATCAGCTGTGACTGAGAACAGAGTGAAACAGTGTGAAACCCATTTAACTGGAGTTTCACAAGCTGCCTTCCTACCTACCACTAAGGTCTTTACTGGGATTCTAGTAACCCTGGCTAACAAGGAGGTTACAAAGGATTACATCAAATTCTCTGTTTCTATGTTTCTGTTCACATAGTTTCCTGGCATGGTACACTCCTGTGCAGCTGCTGGAAATACTCATATATGTGGGATTTGGCTTAGGTACCTGTTAATCCCAGGCACAGTATGCATTCCTTTACAATGGTGAGTGTGAGATAGACAACCAGCTCTGAGTGCTGTATCATTTTTTAAATATAAAATGTATTACTGAATTGTCTCTGCTAAAATGTGGTGAACCAGGTTGCACCTTACTCATCCCCCGGTTTTCAGCTGACAGATGCAAGCTAAGAGAAATGCTGACAGCATGTGAGTTCCACACACACTCCGTTTTAGAGACAATGTGTTACATGTAAGGCTTTAATCAAGGATCCTGTTTTCTGAAGTTATTTACAGACTTGAGTTAATTTTGTTAGGAGAGGAAATCATAAAGTAGGTTAATGACGTTGAAGAAGAACCTAGGTTATTTACACATTATTACACAGGGGGTGGAGTTAAAATGTCCCTGTGAAGCCTGTGTGAGGGAGGGTACAGCATGGTGATCAAAGGAAGTGCCATTTGAAGAATCATGAGTCATGCTGAAGGATTCCAAAATGTAATACTTTAAAAAGACATCCTGTTGTTTTGTATAAGATATATATATTTTAAAAGATATCTGACAGAGGAGGAGCTAGCTATGACCTCACCCAAAGGGGTTGGCCCATTATGTTGGTTAAGAAATAAAGATTATTCTGTTTTACTACGCAGACACTTTTACCTACACTCTGACTGAGGAAAGATCCTTAGAGCACTTGTAACAAGTATTTAGGAAGAGAGTTAAATCTAAATACTGTAGGTAGGAAATCGACTTTGTATGCCTTGTTTCTTTTAATAGATTTGTATATCTTGGGATATAAGAGTTCTGTATTTTGTGTTTTGTATTTTTAAATATTTTAGTAAAATTTTTTAGAACTTACTTGGTCTGTCTTTGACTTCTTTATTTGTAAGAAAAGTATATAGTTGAGAAGACAATTAGACATAAGTTTGAATAGTGGTACCAAACTGAAAGAGAAGCGTCTTTAAATCTGAGGTCTTTATTGTCTTTTGGAGACTGGGTCTCCAGAACTGCACACAGTACTCCAGATGGGGTCTCACCAGCTGTCTGTACAGAGGGATAATAACTTCCTGTTTTCTACTGGTGATGCCTCTCCTATGCATCCCAGTATCCCCCACCCTCCTTGCTGCCCTCTCACATTGCTTGCCCATCTTTAGGTCATCTGATATGACTACCTCCAGGTCCCTTCCATTTTTGTTGTTGTTAGTATCTCACCCCCCATTGTGTACTCTTCCCCTGGGTTTTTGTTTCCCAGGTGCATTACCTTGCACTTCTTAGCATTGAATCTAAGCTGCCATACATTTGACCATTCCTCTAACCTTGCCAAGTCCCTTCTCATCCTTTCCACCCCACCCTGTGCATCAACTCTGTTGCAGATCTTAGTGTCATCTGCAAAGAGACATACTTTTCCTTCCAGTCCTTCTGCAATGTCGCTTATAAAGACATTGAAGAGGACCGGTCCTAATACTGAACCCTGCGGTACCCCACTAGTAACCCTCTTTTCTTCTGAGTGGACTCCATTTACTATTACTCTCTGTGTCCTATTCTCCAGCCAATTCTTTACCCAGGCTGTCATCTTGGGACCCACTCCCAGGCTGGCTAACTTGTATATTAATCTTTGTGTGGGACTGTGTCAAATGCCTTGCTAAAGTCTAGGTAGGCCATGTCCACAGCCCTCCCTGATCTACTACTTTGGTCACCCAGTCAAAGAAATCTATCAGATTGTCTGGCATGACCTTCCCGCCTGAATCCATGCTGCCTAGGGTCCTGTGCCCCTCTGGCCTCTAGATACTCGATAATTCTTTCCTTTAGAAGTGATTCCATCATTTTCCTATCACTGAGGTTAAACTAACAGGTCTTAGTTTCCTGCTTCTGCCTTGCTCCCACTTTTGTGAAGGGGAATCACATCTGCCCTCCTCCAGTCCTCGGTACCACCCCATCCTCCCATGATTTGTTAAAAGGGTAGTCAGTGGTGTCACTAGTTCTACCCTTAGTTCTTTAGAATTCTGGGATGAATCCCATCAGGCCCCATTGCTTTGTCCACCTTCAGTTTTAAGAGTTCTTTCAGAACCCTTTCTTCTGTAAATGGGCTGGTATCAACTTCTGTATCCAGAGTGTTACTACTGTTTGTTTTATGTACCTCCCTCTTCATTTGTAAATACTGAGCAAAATATTTGTTTAGTATCTCTGCCTTTTCACAGTCTCCTCTGCCCACCCTCCTCCCCTTTATTAAGCCTCACTATCCCTCCCTTGGTCTTCCTTCGCTCCCTGATGTACCTATAAAAGGTTTTATCCCCCTTCTTAACTGAGTTGGCTATCTTTTCCTCGGTTTGGGCCTTTGCTGTTCTGACTGCCTTCCCAGCCTCCTTTTGCTTTAACTGATACAGTTCTCTGTCCTGCTCCTTCTGTGATTCCTTGTACTTCCTGAATGCTTTTTCTCTTGAACCTTCACTGCCACTTCCTTTGAGAACCATAGTGGTTTCTTACATCTTCTTGTTTTGTTTATTTGCTTCACACAAAGGCTCATTACTCTGTGATGGCAGTTTTATTATTCCCCATTGTTCTTCCACCCCTTCCTGCCCATTTGCTAGTGCATTCCTTAGGCACTCACCCATTTTGGCAAAGTCAGCCCTCCTAAAGTCCAGTACTTTTGTCTTTGTATGGCTTGACTCTATTGCTGTGTTTATTGTGAACCATACTGTTCGATGGTCGCTAGTTCCCAGATGGCTACCCACTTCTACATCTGTGATCCTCTCTCATCTCCATTTGAGAGAATCAAGTCTAATATTGCTCCTCTCGAGTGGGCTCCAGTACTAGTTGTCTAGGGCATGCCCCTGTAGGGCATCTAGAATAACAGCACTTCTTCAAGTGGCAGCTGCAACTGCACTCCAGTTAACATCTGCATATTCAGATCACCCATCAGCAATATCTCCCTTTTTCTGCCATTCTAAGTATACTTTCTATCATTTCCTTGTCCATTTCTTCCCCATGAGAAGGGGGTCTGTATACAACCCCTGTGCGTATTGTGGTGCCATTGCCTGTCTCCAAATTTACCCACAGTGCTTCTCCTCCCTGTTTACCCTTTTGTTCTGTTGCTTTTATTCCTTCCCTTATGTAAAGAACTACTCCTCCTCCTCTTTTACCCTCCCTGTCCCTCCTGTAGACAGTGTATCCTGGTATGTTTATGTCCCAGTCATGGTTTTGTGTGTACCATGTTTCTGTGACTGCCACGATATCCAGATGTTCCTCCTCCATCAAGGCCACTAATTCAGGAAGCTTGTTACCCAGACTACGGGCATTGGTACTCATTGTTCTCCATTTTTTGATGGCTTTACCTTCTGTTGCAGCATCCCCCACTGACCGTTCTACCTCAGTCTTTTTCTCATTTAGTACCCTGTTTTGTAGGGAGAGGCTGGGATTTTCCTGCTGCTTGTCAGTGCCTCCCCCTTTGACTAGTTTAAAAGCTTGCCAATGAAGCATTTAAACTGATTGCTCAACAGACTTGTTCCCTTCCTGGACAGATGCAGACCATCCTGCAGTATAGGCTGGTGTCCCTCCAGGTGGAACCCCAGTCCCCAATGAAGCTAAACCCCTGTGCTCGCACCATTTTTTCAACCATTCATTAAACTGCATGGTGCCATTGCCTCTGCCTCCCCATGCCTTTGACAGGCAGCACCTCTGAGAAGGATACTGTGTGTGCTACTTGTCTTAGGTCCCTCCCCAACTCTGTCCTCACTGCTCTAATCTCATGATGAGCCAAGTCATTTGTCCCTAGGTGGACAATTACGCCCAGCTCAGAATCTCTTGCAGCTGTTCTCGTGATCCTGAGGATGCGCTTCCTGTCCCTCCAGCCATGGCACCAGGCAGGCACCTTACTTCATTTTTCCCAGCTCCCCCAGTTCTATACCCTAATAATTGAGTCCCCACCAGGAGCTGCTTCCTTTCCCTTTGGTGTCCTCTGCCTCCTTTCTCTGTGGGCCTCCCTTGTGACAGATATCATCAGTCTTCTTCGGGTGCATCCATAGGGAGCTATGCTCCCCGAATGGTGTATGGATTGTGGAGTGGAACAATTGACTGGGTGTGCCTCTGTTCCACCCTCCTCACCCTCCCTGAGCCCACTGTGGTCCAACTGCTGTGCTTTCTTCAACCTCTGAGGTAGTGGTGGTGGCGCTAGTGCTCCCTGGATGGGGGAGGTTCCCTTCCTACTGTCCAGTGTGGCCTGGGGGAAGGTTTCCTTACTACTGTCCAGTGCAGCCTGAAGACGGGCAACTTCCTCCCTCAGGGCAGATAGTTGTCTGCAAATAGGGCAGCATCTCAGCCTCCAGAAAGACTCCCGGAAGACTGCTGCCCCACAGCCATTACATTGCACTACTCCCCACATGTTTATCTAGTTTTTTTTTTTGTATTTGTGTGTGTGTGTGTGTCGGTGTGTGATTTGTTATATAGAAATATATATATATATATTATACAACGTGATGCTTATATTATCAGTGCAGTGTGCTAGAGAGGATATGACAGTGAAATGCACCTTGCACTCGAGGAAATGATGTCAGAACCTCAGGTATAAAGGAACTATTTCCAGGGGTGGGGAGTGGGAAGGGGTTGGGCCTAAACTGTGTCCTCACAAAACAATCGACTAAAAGCTCTCACCCACCGCTGTGATAGTGCCTTCCTGTCAGCAAGATACCCTACACAACAATTTGACAGAGAAAGTACCTGCTAATCAAACAGAGAAAAATCCAGACATCCAAGTCAGACACAGGTAAACCTCTCCAGCCCCAAAACAGCCTGGTGGTTTGTTAGCCACAAAGGAAAATCAAATATGCAGTTATTTCAGCCCTTCTGAGGATGCTGACAAGATAAGCAGTTTTAAAAACCCCCTTTCTGAATTAAAAACTAAAACAAATACCAAGCAATGCCACTTTAAAAGTGAGGAAAACTTCTCTCAGATGTAAGCAAGAGAGAGAGAGTTTAGTTACAGATAATTCGTCCAAAATAGTATATCCCACGCAGCTTCTCAGTTGTTTCCAAGCACTCCTGTACACAACTTGGAAGAAGATGGACTTCTGCCTCAAACAGGATCACACCACTAGTTTATAGTAATTGAATAATGCTGAAATGGTCTAGCTAGACCAGGGGTTCTCAAATGGTGAGGCCAGCCTCCTTGGGGAGGCCCCAACCTGTTCCAGGGGAGGCTCAAGCAAGTCTGAAAAAGTACTGTATTTAAATTTTGGGTTTTATATATTTTGTGTGAAGAGATGAAGCAAACTGAAAGAGGATAATAATAGTAGGTGAATTTTATGTATTTATTTACTAATAGGTGACAAGGGAAGGTGAATGAGCCAAGGCTCATTTCAGGTGTACCCGGGGAAGGGTAGGGAGTGAATACATTTCAAAAGGAAACTGCAAAACAATCAAGAAATATACAATGAGCAATAGTGCAAATAAATATAAACAATAAATTAATAATGAGTGGTGTAATTGATCAATTTGTAGACTGATGGCAGAACAGCCCAAATACAAGGGTTGAGCATAGAAGTGCTAAGAGCAATAGCAGGAAGGAGAAAGTAATCCCGAGAAGTTGCTTAGGAGCAGGGAAGGAGATGGAGAGCAAAGTATGTAGGAAGGTTATTTTACTATAGAGAGGAAACAGAGAAAGTAGTCTGACCCATGAAGGTACAGCAATAAGGGGTAACAATGGTTCAAGAATGAAAATAGCAGAGCAAGTAGGCTGGCCTGGGGGTGGTTACAATAAGCTGAATAATAATAATTTATTTTATTTATTTGTTATTCAGATAACACCTTTGAGCACAGGAGCTCTTTTTCAAAGGTTCCAGTCAGTATAAGACAAAGAACTGAATGTGAGCCAAGTACTCAAAGGGGTTTCAATTTATTCATGGTGTACTGTGCAAAGTACAGTATGTTATTTTTCTTTGGGAGGCCCAAGATTATTTCAGTTTTGGGGAGGCTCAAAATGTTTCCATGGATTTGGGAGGCTCACTGTGACAAAGTCAAAGAACTATTGAGCTAGACAAATGGCTATGATGCTGAGCTCTGACTTGTGAAGACAATTACCCCCACCTCAGGCTATGTTTGGCATCCAGTTACAACCTGCAGCTTTTGCTATTTTGAATCACACAACCCCACCAAAGTTGCAAAATATATTGATGCAGATTCTCACAGAATTCTAGTAATCAGTCCAGTTAGCCACAAAGGAAAATCAAATATGCAGAAGATAAGCAGTTTTAAAAAATCCCTTTCTGAATTAAAAACTAAAACAAATACCAAGCAATGCCACTTTAAAAGTGAGGAAAACTTCTCTCAGATGTAAGCAAGAGAGAGAGAGTTTAGTTACAGATAATTTGTCCAAAATAGTATATCCCACGCAGCTTCTCAGTTGTTTCCAAGCACTCCTATACACTTATTCACGCCCCTCCACCCCTTAACAATACTGCATTAGACCTTTTTTTTTACAAGATATAGACCTTCCACATTTGTCCCAGCGTCAAATAGCCTCTCTACAAGCTCCTCTGAATGTAGAGGAAATACATGAAGCTATCGAGGCTTTCCCTATTGCTAAAGCACCGGGCCCGGATGGCTATACATCCAATTTTTACAAAGCCTTTAAGTCTCAATTGGGTACAGTTCTGCTTGACACATACAATTACATCTACAAACACGGCCTTTCAGATCTCAGTCTCACCGAGGCTACTATTGTGGTGCTTCCTAAACCGGATAAGGATCCTACATTGTTGCCGAATTGTCGCCCAATATCACTCATAAATGTAGACGTGAAAATTCTAGCTAAAATCCTGGCTAATAGGATGGCCAAGGTTTGGCATACATTAATAAGCCCTGAACAAGTTGGTTTTGTGGCCGGGCGCCCCTCATCCGGTTACCTACGTGAAATTTCCCATCTAATTTCTGCATCCGGGACTCCCCAAATCCTGCAACTTTGGTGTCCATGGACGCAGAAAAGCTTCTCGATCAGGTTTCATGGGAGTACTTGTTCGATTTGCTTCTGAGATATCGAATCCCCAAACAATTCATACAATGGGTCAAAACTCTTTATTTACATCCCTCCGCCTGGGTATTATGTAATGGGGTCCTGTCATTGCCTTTCCCCTTCCAACAGGGTACGAGACAAGGTTGCCCCCTCTCCCCTTATCTATTTAATTTATTTTTAGAACCACTTATTAGGAAGATTAACCAATCTACAGCAATATCCATTATTTCAATCAACCACTTTCACTATAAATTATCGGTGTACGCCGATGATATTATGCTCCACGTCACATACCCATCCACATTTATACGAGCTACCCTCAACATTATCCAAGAATTTGGGGACCTCTCTAACTATAAACTAAATGTTGCTAAAACAGAAGTAATGCCATTAAATAGCTATACTCTAAAAACGGACATTGAACAGCTTGGGCTCACCTGGGTGAGGGAAAAAATAAAATACTTAGGTATGTATTTGTCTCAATCCAATATTAAAATGAAGCAATATAATTCTGATCAGCTACTCGCAAACACTCTTCAGGACAGACCTAAATCACTGGGTGTTACTTCCTGTCTCTCTCTGGGGACGATCAACATTATAAAATGGATGTTCTGCCCTGTTTGTTATACCCCTCTCAAATGTTAAATAATTTTATCCCTCAATCTTGGTTCTTCCAAGTGCACAGTATTATTTCTAAATTTATCTGGAAAAATAAGTCTTCTCGAAGAGCAATTATTAAACTACAGAGACCCAAAAGAGCAGGGTGGACTACAGGTTCTAGCGTCTACCACTACTACCTGGCTATTAACTGTGCCATAGTTTCACAATGGCTAAAACCCACAGAAGACCCCCCCACTGTGGCTACAAATGGAAAAGTCAATTTGTGACACAGCAGGAGTAGATATTAAAAGCCTTCCTTATTTGACCACTAATAAAGCCCCCAAACAGTGTAAATCCACACCTATCATGGCCTCCATTCAGGTACATACGCAGATGAACCAAACTTTTGGGTATTCACTAATGAAGGACTCGTCTCAGCCTTTCCTTAAAACCCCAACTTCAAAATAGGGGCAAAGTTATTACGCCTTTCTGGCGGGTTGGTTATGGAAGCGGTGCTTGATCTAATAGAAATCACAAATTACTTGCCTTCTCAGCTATTAGGACAAAATACAACTTGCCAGTTTCCTTTTTGTTTTAAATATCTTCAAATCTCCCATGTTCTAACACAGTATTTCATCAGTGGCCTTTGGGACTGGTACATGCTTGGCCTATCTCCGGCTCACTTTCCAGGAGACGGATCCCGGCGTTATGTTGCTTTTTACCATAGGGAGCTCTCCAAGCACGATGTAGTGAATTAGAAAGGCGCTTCTTATTACCGTGGGACAGATCTCTTCCTCTATCTCCCCGTTATCCCGCCAATGGCAACAAATCTGGAAAAGACTGTATAAAGATGTTAGGTGGGATTGTATAGATCGCTCAATTTTATGTACTGCATGATTTATACTATACACCTGTAAAACTCAATAAAATGGGACACTACCCAACTGAATTGTGCACCAGAGTGGATCCCGAGAGGTACACTCCTTCACATTCTCTGGGAATGTGACAAAGTAACCCCCATTCTGGGGAGGCCATCCGATCCAAACTGGATCGCGTGTTGGGAGCTACAGAATGCTTTTCACACCTGAAATTTGTATTTTGGGTGACTCAGGAGAAACTCTAATAGGGAACCAAAGGAAACATATGTCCTTGATATCTCTTTGTGCTAAAGAAAATCATATTACATGCCACTGGTTGGATCAACAAATTCCCATGTACACAGAGTGGCACAAAGAAATTCTATTTGCTTTGGTAAGCAGAATATTTCATTGCAAATATGTCTAAACATAGCAACAAATACCAGAAGATATGGGCACCCCTATACACTTTACTATCCACTTAGGAGAGGTCTGGCCGTGACTTGGATCTGACATAGTGCTGTGCAGAGTAATGACCAAGCTTTTTTCTTTCTTTTCCCTTGTTTGGCTATTTCTTCCCTTCTCTTGGAAGATACTTCTCCCAACTTATACACTGTAGTGGCGATGTGGAGGGATGGGAGGGTTAAAAGGTGTTATTAACTATTTGCATTACAATTATGTCTTAGTGTTTAGTTAGTCTTTCGCTAGATAAATCTAATACTCTAATCAGTTTGCTCAGGTCTCTATTGTTGGAATAAGCTAAAATCCACAACTCTATGTATTAAGGGAGATTTACAATGACCTGTCACATACCACTGTTGTTTACTTAACTGTCCGCATAAGAGGAGTTGTATACTATACCATAAATGTAATGTAATATTAATATCACAATAAAGCATATTCAATAAAAAAAAAAGTATTCACAAAAGAAGAGGAGGGGGAGGTAACTAAACCAAACAATAGAAGCACTCTGGATTTTGGGGGGGGGGGTCGATACCAGCCCATTCACAGAAGAAAGGGTCCTGAAAGAACTCCGAAAACTGAAGGTGGACAAAGCAATGTAGCCTGATGGGATTCACCCCGAGAATTCTACAAGAACTAAGGGGAGAACTAGTAATAGGGGAGAACTGCCTCTATCTCTGAAATCAAACAAAGAGGCAGAAGACACTGCAGAGCAGGACACTGCAGCACAGAAGCTAGCACAACAAAACTCCTCAAATCAGGAACCAAAACAAAACAAGCAAAAGGAAATCAAAATTATGTATCATAGGAGACTCCATGATTCGAGGAGTTGATACCCATCTCCAGTAGGGGTAATGGTCAGATGTCTCCCAGGTACATCAGCATAGAGAGACACTGGCCGCATTGCTAAAATTGTTCACAAAGCAGGAGAAAACATTGATGTCCTAGTACACATAGGGACTAATGATCTTGCCAGCCAGTCAGTTGTGGAGACCAAGGAACACCTGACCAGGCTGGGTGACAAACTATCATTTATTTTGTCCTGGCATCTCCTTTCTGAGATCCTGCCAGTCTGGAGAGGGGAGCAGATGGACTTGGAAGGTCAGAGAAGGGAGATAGGGAGCTAAGCACGTGGCTCAAGGGCTGGTGCCAGGAAAAGAGACACAGATTTGTAGGGAACTGGCAACAGTTCTGGGAGCAAAAGTTCTTTAAATTTGATGGACTGCATCTGACTAAGGAGGAGTCAGTGCATTGGTGCAGAAGTTTGAGGTCTCTGCAGAATATTTAAACTAGCAATGGGAGAGGGTGCAGCACCCCATACATCGAATGGGAAGAACACCCTCCCTCAGCTAGTGGTCAAACAGGGATTCAGCATGTTTGCAGTTCATTTGCATCACCAGGTAAGAAAAAAGGTTTGTCTCCCCATATGACGCACAGGAGTAATGCCAAACCTCACCCAACAACTAACACATCAAAATCTGGCCAATGGAAAATCACGTACACAAATGCTCACAGCCTGGGAAATAAGATCCCAGACCTGCAGGCAATAATGTCAGAGGCTAAACTGGACATAGTAGCAATTAGTGAGACGTGGTTTACCAGTAACCACACTTGGGAGACTTCAGTACCTGGCTGTGTATTGTTCAGAAGAGACCGAGGTGCAAAAGGGGAGGAGGAGGGCCCTGTATGTCAATGAAAATATCAAAGCTACAGAAATTCAGAATACACATAAGGAGCAGAAGAACTGTGGGTCACCCTGGAAACAGGAATGGGACAGCCATAAGAACTGGGGTTGTCTACAGGCCCCAGACCAGGAGAGGACATAGACACATTACTGTTAGAAGATATACAAAACATGACAGCTAAAGGGAGGTTCTGATAATGGGAGACTTCAACATGCGGATACAGATTGATCAATACCATTGGAACATCTGCAGAACTAGACACATAGTGGATTCCCTGGCGGAGGGTCTCAAACAACTGGTACAGCAACCCACAAGAGACAGGGCCATTCTAGATCTAGTACTGACTAACAAGGAAGGGATCATAGATCTCCAGGTAGAAGGTCACCTGGGGGCCAGTGACCATCACACGGTACGGTTCAATTTGGCTACTACATCTAAATCATCCCATTCCAAGGCAAAAATATGGGACTTCAGAGGAGCTGACTTTGATAAGATGGCCAACAGAGTTAAGCTAGCCCTGGCAAAAATAAACACAAGTGAGGGGGTACAGGCAAAGTGGGCAAGCAATAAGGATGTAATACTTGAAGCAACATCCCATTGTGTTAGACAGAAAGGAAGTGCAAAAGAAGAAGAAACCACTTTGGTTTTCAAATACAGCTAGCAGAAAAGGTTAGAGCCAAAAAGGTTGGCTCTTCAGGAAATATAAGGAACACAGCGGATGAAGATAGGGGAGGCATACCAAACTGCCCTAAGGAAGCAGGGAAGGCAGTAAGGCAGGCAAAGTCCCAAACTGAGGAAGTCACTAGCAATGAACAGTAAAAGAAGGTGACAAGACTCTCTACAGATACATTAGTGAAAGGAGAAAACCAGGAGGTATTGCTAAGCAATGGAGAAAAGGGAGCATGTGAGGAGGAGGGACCCTGTAAAGGCATCTATCCTAAATAGATACTTTTGTTCAGTATTTACTGAAAAGAAGGTAGGCAGGGCCCACAGCTCAGCATCATAGACACAGGGGAGGGAGGTGAGCACTACTCCCTTCACAAAAGAAAGGGTCCTACAAGAGCTTGCTAAACTCAGGGTGGATAAGGCAATGGGACCTGATGGCATACATCCCAGGGTACTTAAGGAGCTAAAGGAGGAACTAGCAGAGCCATTAGCAGAATTGTTTAGTGAGTCTCTGAGCACAGGAGAGGTCCCAGAAGACTGGAGAAGGGTTTATGTGATCCCGCTCCACAAGAGTGGTAGCAGGGAGGAGGCGAGGAACTATAGACCAGTCAGTCTTACCTCAGTAGTGGGCAAGATTATGGAGGCACTCCTTAAGAAAGGATAGTGCAAGACCTGGAATCCATAGGGGCACAGGATCCAAGACAGCATGGGTTTACAAAAGGAAGGTTCAGTCAATTAATCTCATAGATTTCTTTGACTGGGTAACCAGAGCGGTGGACCAAGGGGGAGCAGATGATGTCACCTACCTTGACTTCAGCAAAGCTTTTGGACACTGTTCCACATAGAAGATTGATAAATAAGCTGGATAGGTCAGGATGGGTCAAAAGTTGGTCAACTGGGTGGCAAACTGGTTGACGGGCAGAAAACAGAGAGTGGTGGTAAATGGTATACAGTCAGAAGAGATGCAAGTCACAAGTTGGGTACCTCAGGATCAGTCCTGGGGCCAGTCCTCTTCAACATCTTCATTAGTGACCTTGCAGATGGACTAGAGGGTAAGGCTTGTCTGTTTGCAGATGACACCAAGATCTGCAACAGAGTAGATGATCCAGATGGGGTGGGCAGAATGAGAAGAGATCTGGATAAACTAGCAAAATGGTCAGAAGAGTGGCAACTGGGATTTAATGCAAAGAAGTGCAAAATCATGCACATAGGGAGGAGAAACCCTGAAGCCACCTATAGGCTGGGAGGGGAGTTGCTAGCAGTCACAAAGGAAGAAAGAGACTTGGGCATCATCATCATCACTGATGACCTGAAATCATCCAAGAGACCTCTAAAGCTAAGTAGGTAAGGCTAGGTGGGTGTTAGGGTGTATTAGTAGGGGTATCACAAGTCGTAAGAGGAGATAATAATCCTCTTTACAAGACACTGGTTAGGCCCCATCTGGAGTACTGCATGCAGTATTGGAGGCCACACCTTTCAAGACATTAACAAATTGAGGCAGTCCAGAGAAGGGCAGCAAAATGGTGCAGGGACTGCATCAGAAGACATATGAGGACAGATTAACAGAGCTCAATATGTATGCCCTTGAGCAAAGGAGGGGAGAGGTGATATCGTCGAGGCATTCAAATACCTTTAGGGCATAAACAAGGTGAAAGAGTCTAAATATGTTTAAATATAAGAAAAACTGCAGGACAAGAGGACACAGCATGAGATTAGAGGGGGGGCTGACAGGGGAATGTGAAGAAATTCTTTTTCAGCAGAAAGGGTGGTGGATGCATGGAATGAGCTACCACAAGAAGTGGTGGCTATGAATACAGTGCAGGGCCTCAAACAGGCATGGGATAGGCGTAAGGAGCCAATACAAATGACTATGAATAGATGGGCCACTGACAGAGCAAAGGCCGATGGCACATTTATAAGGTAGAAAAAGAAATGGGCAGACTGTATGGGCCTTGCGGGTCCTTATCTGCAGTCAACTTCTATGTTTCAATGTTTCTGTGTAATACCACTGACTACCCTTTTTTAACAAATCATGGGAGGATGGTGTGGTACCTGATGACTGGAGGAGTGTGGATGTGATTCCTCTTCATATAAATGGGAGCAAGAAAGAGGTGGGAAACTACAGACCTGTCAGTTTGACCTCAGTGGTAGGGAAAATGATGGAACCACTTCTGAAGGCAAGAACTGTTGAATACCTAGAGGTCAGTGGGGCACAGGACCCAAGGCAGCATGGATTTAAAGCGAGAACGTCATATCAAACAAATCTAATAGATTTCTTTGACTGGGTGACCAAAGTAGTAGACCAAGGATGGGCTGTGTACATGGCCTACCTAGACTTTAGCAAGGCATTTTACATAGTCCCACACAAACGATTAATATACCAGTTAGTCAGCCTGGGAGTGGGTCCCAGGGTTGTAGCCTGGGTAAAATATTGGTTGGACTACAGGAGGAGGGTAATAGTACATAGAGTCCACGCTGAAGAAAGGGGTGTTGCTAGTGGGGTACCGCAGGTTTTAGTACTGGGACCAGTCCTCTTTAATGTCTTTATAGGTGATACTGCAGAGGAACTGTAATGGAAAGTATGCCTCTTTGCAGACGACACAAAGATCTGCAACAGGGATGATTCACAAGGGGGGTGGAAAGGATGAGAAGGGACTTGGCAAAGTTGGAGGAATGGTCAGAAATATGGCAGCTTAGATTCAATGCAAGAAGTGCAAAGTAATGCACCCTGGAAACAAAAACCCAGGAGAAGAGTACACGATGTCGGGGAAGGTACTAACAACAACAAAAATGGAAAGGGACCTGGGGTAGCCATATCAGATGACCTAAAGGTGGGCAAGCAATGTGAAAAGGCAGTAAGGAGGGTTGAGGATACTGGGATGCTCAGGAGAGGCATCACCAGTAGAAAACAGAAGTTATTATCCCTCTGTACAGATAGTTGGTAAGACCCCATCTGGAGTACTGTGGGCAGTTCTGGAGACCCCATCTCTGCAAGGACATAAACAGAATGGAGGCAGCCCAGAGGAGGGCAATTAAAATGGTGCAGGGTCTGCACCAGAAGCCATATGAAGAGAGACTAAAGGAGCTTAATATGTATACCCTCAAGGAAAGGAGGAAAAAAGGGGACATGATAGAAACATTTAAGTACCTCAAGGGAATCAACAAAGTCCAAGAGAGTAGCATCTTTCAGAAAAAGAGATGTGCAAGAACAAGGGGACACAATTTATAGATAGAAAGGGGACAGCTCAGGGGCAATGTAAGGAAGTATTTTTTCCAGGAAGAGTGGTGGATGCATGGAACGACCTTCCTGAGGAGGTCATGGAGTCAAAAACAGTGGGGGAATTCAAAAATGCATGGGACAGACATAAAACAATTCTAGTGGGGGGGGGTAGGAAGAAGTAGGCTGTTGGTTAACTAGGATCTGCAGCTTATCTTGACGGTAGGGAAATGGGCAGACTGGGTGGGCCAAGCGATCCTTATCTGCCATTAAAGTCTATGTTTCTATGTTCTTGCCCTGCGTCCCGTGCCCCTGATGGAGCCATGTCAGTGCTGCCATCACTTGGCTGTCCTTCAGGCTGTGATGGAGCCTGTCGAAGAAACACCAGTGTTGCTGGTTTGGTTTTCTTAGAGGGAGGAGGGCCCTTATATTTACTGCTACTACTAGTATTCTTGCTAACTAGTGCTACTCCTACAGGCAGTTTTGTGAGCCACCTTTTTTCTGAGCTCAAGGAACATAGCGCACTCTGCCTCATCTTCAAAGTTACTCACATTTGCCTCTGATGAAGAAGATGATGTGTCACTGGGCAATTTATCATGTGGAAGGAAATACTCAGAACCAGATGACTGGTCCTCCTCTACAACTTTTCAGGAGTAGTGAGAAGCTGAGAAGCAGGAGGCATAACTGTATCAACTGTAGTGGTCATACTGATAGTATGCACAATGGCAGGGATACCAGTCTGTGGTGATAGTGTTACAGTAGTGGAGGTAGTGGCAGGGTTCACAGTGTCAGGAGTGGCTGGTGTGACAGTCAAAGTTACAGGACTGGCTGTAGTAGTCACGCCACCTGTTGTTGTGGAAGAGGAAGACAGGGTCTCTATAGTGGTGGCAGTGGTAATGACAGATGTGATGGTACTGGCGATAGATGGGGACACATTGGTGGTTGTGGTTGAATTTGTGATGGTACTAGTGAGAGATGGAGACACACTGGTGGTTGTGGCGGGAGTCAAGAACAGTGTCCTTCTGCTTGTGTTTCTTGTATCACTTTTTCCTGTGCCAGCGACAGTACTACTGTCGCTGGAAGAAATAGGCTTGGAAGTGGTAAAGAATAATTTGAGTGTCTAATATGGGCTGACTGTCACTCACATTCAGGTTCAGCATCACCAACCTGTTCCTCCATTTTAGATTTGCAAGTATGTTTGTTTCCACCTCTACCTGCCATTGTCTTTGTCTGTGCCAACAAGTTCTAAACACTCTCAAGTACTTAATACTTTGTAAATGTACAAAAGTTCTGCTTTTAGTACAAACAAATTGTTGCTAGCAGCACCTGCTGCAGAACTGCTTTATTTTAGCCCCCCCCCCCAAATTCTTGCAAGCCCTCCAAGACTGCTGGCAGCTATTGACTTTCGTGAAGCCCGAGCCCAACCACAAATTACACCACAAATATTTTTAAAGACAGATTTTTCAACAGCAGAACTTTTGTAATTATTTTTTTTATTTGTAAATGTACACAAGTTCTGTTTCATTTTATTAAAAAAAACTCTTGCAAGCAGCAGTTCTGTTTTATTTTAGCACCAAAAAATGATTGTGAGCCCTCTGAGGCTGTTTGTAGCTACATGACTTTCAAGAAATGTGAGCCCGACCTTGGATTACACCAGAATTATTTTTAAAGACAGATTTCTACAGCATGTAACCCACCCCCACCGGCCCCCCTTGTTCAACTAGCTGGGCTGCTCCTCTCACACATGGTACCAACGAGAGGGATGGGGGTTGTCACTACAGTTCAGTTTACCAATACATCTACTTTGGAGCCTGCCATCCTCAGACAGGCAAACCAAGCTTGGCAACTACCTGGCTCACACCTGGGGGGACCATTTACCATGGCCATCAACCTGGGTCCCTAGGAGAAAACATTTGTTCACAATTATGTTAGGTTTGTACTTCTGGTCAGGGGCACCCAAGTAAATCCAGACACAGTGGAAGCAATAACAGTACTGTCCAAACAAGGCTGTGATTCTAGAGCTTGGCTTTTATTCACATACACAGAGAATAATCACAAAGCGAAGATGGACCCCCACAGGGCTACTCCCACTGGTAATGCAGATTACTGAGGTACAGAGCACACACACACACAACGAACCCTCAGGTTCTGAATGGAAACAGTGAACACTCTCTGGTTCTGAATGGAGATTGGCACACACGGCCAGAACTGATACACTTCCCTTGACTAGGTACTCTCAGCCAGTACTAGGAGACTTTCCCATATTTCATGAGGAATTACTGGTGGCACCCTTGACCACCAAAGAGCACATACAGGCTCACAGAAAAATCCAACCCATGTTTGGGTAAACTATTTTCTTCAGACACTGGCCAAATGCACTGAAAGAAAATAAAGGTGCCCAATCCAAACCTGGAAAGGTAAACCGGTCTCCCACCTTTTGATTTCAAATTTATGCTCAGTCATTCATTGGTTAATAACACCCTCAGAGAAAACTTGTAGATGCTATCTCGAAATGTCTTTCACATTTAACATACTACATTGCACACCTCTGAGGTGTCAAGAAGTTAAAAGTTCTGTAAATGGCAATGTCTCTTCACTAGACCCCCAATGCTAGCATGCATGTTTAAATCAGACACAAACTAAAAGTTCTGTACTTGGCAAGTCTCTGTCTGGACCCCATAATAGGCAGACACTTTTAAACAGAAAACAGTCTTGGTGACAGAATCCATTTGTCAGAGAAACTCACCACAGGAATGCCGATGCCCCAGGGCTTTTCCACATAAAAGTCTTGGGTACTCACAGAGAAACTGAATCTCAGGTAGCTTCAACACAGTCCAGGCTGGACTAGGGGAGTGCCCTGAATCCTGGAATCCACCCCCATCCCTCCAAGGATGAGGCACTGAAAATCCCTCTTGGAACGGTTTCATCACTTCACTCTCTGTCTTCTATGTTCTTCTTCTAGGGTGAGAACAAACTACCCAAACCCCAGTGGTAGCTCTCTGTCAGAGCTAAAAACTGAGTAGCTGCCTAGACTGCGGCCTCTTCCTGGAACTCCACTCTACAGACTACTGAACTCTAACTCAACATTCTACAGCTAACTTCCTCAGCTAGCATTCCAGTGTGGCTTATGCTGCTGTGACAGTTCTATGATTACATCATCACTCCAGCTCAGCTGAGACTGAAAAACAGAGTGTGACACTGTGAAATCCATTTAACTGGTATTTCACAAGCTGCATGTCCCTGCTTGCCCCTGATTCTAAGTGGGATTCTAGTAATCCCTGGGAACAAAGGGGTTACACCCTCCATTAGCCAGGAAAATGACTGTCTCCGGTCATTACCTACCCAGCACAAGGCCATCATACCCTATGTGTTGACTATGGGGAGGTAGTGCTACCTTCTCCCCTACCATGTGCCAGCATAGGCAGACAACACTAAGGGCCCAGAGTCCATTGGCTGATGCATCAGCCCCTACACTATGAACTTACTACGGTAACCAGTGACCCTGGAAGAACTATCCAGAGCACAACCCTAAGAGACCAGCACTCCGGCCCCTACTGCAGGTCAGGACCACATCCTATCTATCCCACTAGCCTTCAAGGGAAAAACCTATCTAACCAAAACAAACCTACCCTGTTGTGGACACCTGCAAACCAACCACCGGAGCTAACACTATACACAAGCATTACACTCACACACACCCCTACAACTACACCTGTGGAAGGAAAAAGGTTAACACATGTTAGCAACTACACAGTACTTTAAAAAACTCTTTAAAGCACAGAGAACTCTGATGAGTCCCTCCAATCCTCTTTCGTTTTCTCTTCTTTCTTCATCAGCATCCACCTGAAAGAGAAAAGACAGAAACACACCCCAAATCTGCAAACACAGTACACAACCATAACCCTTACCATCAAACACTGGAGAATCCCAAAAAAATATGTTTTAGAAAAAGTAGAAAAGTAGAAAACAGTAGAAAATATCAACATTATGTACAATACACCTTTTGGGGATGAAATGCTCTAAAATGTCCCAACGAGTGACAAACAGTGCCCGAAGGCAAGGTCCATGAAAGAGTCTCTCCTGGGCTGGAACCCAGTGAAGCACATTTCTTGATGTACTGTAGTCCCAAAGGTGGAAGCAATGCAGCTGGAAGCTCACCTTGAGGGGTATGATGTCTGTGAGACATTTCAGTCAGGTTTCTGGCCTTGCCATAGTAAAGAGACCACTCATCAAGGTGTTTGATGATTTGCTCATGACAAGGGAGAGGAGGAAGATCCTATTCTTGGAGGACTCTCATTGAAGGCAGTATAGTGCAGTGGGTTAAGGCTCTGAGCTGCAGATCTGGAGACCTGGATTTGAATCCCACAGCCACCTAGGTGCATGCTGTGTGATCCTGGAACAAGTCACTTAACTTCCTTGTGCTCGCAGGTTGCATCTGGAAATAGGCTTCAGCTTAGTGTGCTACTCCTGGTTAAACAATGTTCCCTTTCCCTTCCTTCCCTTTCCCTCTCTTGTTTTCTGGGACATGTGCTCAACATTTGACATTGTTAACAACAGTGTTTTGATAGTATCTTGGGGAATATGGGAAACTTTCTGGTGAACTTTGAATTAGTTTGAGTCCTTTCTTTCCAGCTGATCATAGCAGGTTGTGAAGGGCACCTACTCATCATGCTGGCTGTGGTCTCCTGTTTTTCTTAATCTCCTCCCAGACTCTCCAAGGAAAGGTAGGAAAGGACATTCCATAGATCTCATCTGCCTTCCTACGAACCAGTCTTTCCTCCTCACTACTTTTCATCGGTCTGTGACCCCTGGCCTGGCTTGGGGGCAGCCAGTTCTGGTTCTGCCAGTGTCGCATGTTCAATGCTATGTAGAACTGGTCCTTGACCCTTCCTTCTGGGGGCAGGGCTGTGGAGTCACCAGCTTCTTCTTCTGGTTCCTCAGAGGCAAGAACCTGAGGCTGTGGTCTAGGACATTCAACGTAAAGATACATAGTTCCCTCCTCTTCTTCCTCACTTAGGACCTGGGCCCAGGAGTGAGCAGTAGTCTTCACTCCTGAGACAGTCCACTCTTCACTGGACATGGAGGTAGACACCTCCCAATCTAGGGTTTCTCGAACCTCATCTTCTTCAATGAGGTTAGGACTAGGACCCTCTCTCCATGGATCCACTGATTCTCCCTCTGCACTGTCCATCTGTGACAGAGGCATGGAGACATCATGAGGACTCTGCTCTGCCAGTACATCTACACCCTCTTCCTTTGTGCCATACCTTGCTGGGCCTCCCAACAGGTTTGATTGGTGCTGTGAGCTGCTACTTGCAGGATCTTGAAGCTTGTCCATGTGGGAGCCAAACAAATCTTAGGTGCACTAGTTAGACCTTGCTTCTCTAAGCACCCTGAACAGTGAAGAATCATGAAAACGTCCCTTCAAGCCTTGAGGCACATTATGCATACTCTCACAAGGTATCTGGGAATTGCAACATGAGGACGCAAACTTCCACCGTAGAAACATTTCTCTAGCTCTTTCAGCTTGGTAACCTGTTCAGTTATCATAGCCTGGGCATGATCTGGGTAGCGGGATGGTCCTGAAGCCATGACTGTAGAAAAACACACAAAAGTTCACTGTTATTACTGAGTTCACTCAAAACTAGCCAGGAAACTCATAAATTATATGAAATTTTAAATTTTTTCTACGCTATACGGTTCCTGAGATATAAGCAATTTAGTATTCCAAGTGTTCATTTTCTGCTCCAAGGCCCATTACTATGCATACATTCTCTGTATTCACTGTGTTTCTCTATGCAGCTTTTGGGGAAAAAAAGGCTGTGCATTTTTGTTACTGGTACAGCTAGTGTTTCCACTTGTGTTTCCATTACCGTTTGCATTAGCGTTCCCGTGTATGCTACCATGTGGTTACCCTTTGCATTTTCGTTTGTGCTTGCATTAGCATACTGTTACCATTTGTGTTTCCATTACTGTTTTTGTTTATGCTTTCCTTTGCACCCCCACCACTCTACCAACAGGCATCGGGTGTGTGTTGGGTTGTTGATCCTAACTCTCACCCCATTCTCCTATACTGCACCACCTCAGCTTGTTTACACATGGGGTGGGGTGAGAGGACCAACACCCCAATGCACAGCCCGATTCCTGGGATGGTGGGGTGTGTGAGTGCAAGGGGTGGGAAACCCTAACATTGAATTTCTCACTTTCCTCACTTTGTCGCTATGGAACAACCCTAACTGATGCATTAAATTGAGTTTTTGCCATGAAAAAAATATATATATACACATATATATTAAAATGATTCAGTATTCAGTAGCTGAGTTTATGCAATGTAGGTTGCTGTCTCAAATAACAGGGCACTACTCTCAGGAAATGGCCATAAAAGACTTTTTCAAAAAACATGGAACCTCTATGAGCAGCAACCGAAGTCAGGTATCTGGCTGAACTAATAAACTTTTAGCATCTCTACTCTAGGAATATAATTTGAAAGCCCAACCAAATGTTAGTGAATAATCAAACTTTTGGTGGTGGTGGGGGGCTGTGAGGGATGGTATACCCTAAGTTGGTGTAACACTGTTTTGTTTCACTGTGCAAATGTTGTTGATTGTTTAGTCCATATAACTAGGGATTAACCAATTAAGTAGTCCATAGCTTGTCTATTGATGACTGCATTTCTCAGATCAGTATCACCTCAAAATGATTTATTGAGCTTTATATAAACATTGATGAGCCTGTAACTGGTTTATAAACTTTTAGCCCTGCTTAATAAAATATGTTGAAAAAAAAACAAAAAAAACTTATGAACCCTTGTAACTTAACACTTGTTTAACCAGATCTCTTCACATTTAACAGTTACCCAGACCTTTGTGAAAAGTTATGTATGCAGATATTTATATGCCTGCCTAGCCAAAGGGTTATGTAAGAAGAAAATCAGATGTCTAGCCCAAGGGTGGATGACTTGTAAGTAGAGGTGTGTGAAATTGAAAAATTTCATCCCGTAAAATATTGTGCATAATTCTCGCATTGCGTGAAATATTTTGCAGGGCGAAATGCGAGATTTCATCCCCGGAGTGAATGAAATTTCACCTGCAAAGCGGCAAAATTTTACACCTGCAGGTGAAATTTCACCACCAGCGGGTGAAATTTATACTTGAAGGGGACAAGAAATCCATTTGATGTGTTCATATGACTAAATATGGTTTAATTTGTATTAAACATTATTTTACCCAAATCATTCTGACTCTTGTCATAATTTATGTGTTGTTTTCATTATAATTACTGGGATAACTGATACTCCCTGAATCAGAATTCCATTTGGGCATGAGAATGGCTATACAGAGATTAAATTCCAACTAGTGACATCCTTGTTTGAGTTGGCAGTATGGTATTTGTGTGGGCTCAAGGTAAAGCAAGATACAGTAATATTGAAAAATATGTATCTGACATACTTGAGTTGTGGCACATTTGTTGGCTCTGAGCTTCTGCTTCACACAGAAAAACAAATGCTGTTTGTTGGGTTGCACTAACTTCCGAGCACAGTAGGCTCAGTTTCTGTCATTGCAAGAACTCCTCAGCTGTTTAAAAGCTGAAAATGGTATTCTGAGAGTCTGCCTGTCTTGACTTTCACCACTGAACAACTGTTTAAACATTTATTTTGATTCATTGTTGTGTGACAAGTAAGGCTATTTAGTGTATAACATGATCACCTTTTTTAAATTATTATAGAGCGTATGTTCAGGCAAGATATGTCTGAATGTAGGAAAGTAAAGTGAGCGGCTGAGTTTTTCTGGGAATACGCTTTGTGATTTTAAAATTGAGAGTTTGTCATGAGTACATAGATAGTAAAGAATTAGTTAACTGTAATTCTCTGTGCCTGAACTGCTGAATAACTATGATGAATGCAAGTCCAATGTTTGATTTAAGTGTGGATTTTACCTAATGCAATTAAAACAGTGAATGCTTCTATCCTAGATTACAACAGAAAATTACAAAGCTTGCTTCATTCGTACCGACAGAGGGATTTTGCTTGCTTTTTCTCAGAAGCGTCCATGAGGGCAAGTAAGCACAGCCTCCCCACAGCCACCGAACCCCCGCGGAAAACGGAGCACCGATCACCCAGCAGAAGCGGTCGCGGAGGGCAAGCAAGCACAGCCCTCCCACAGCCACCAAACCCTCCATGGAAAAACGGAGCACTGGAGTGCCCAGCAGAAGTGGTCATGAGGGCAAGGCACAGCCTCCTATAGCCACCGAATCCCCCGCTGAAAACAGAGCACCGGAGCACCCAGAAGCAGCCGCGAGGGCAAGCAAGCACAGCCTCCTAAGGCCAACTGACCCCTGCCGGAAAACAGAGCACCGGGCCCATGCAGATGCTCGAGAGGGCAAGCAAGCACAGCCTCCCTCACAGCCACTGAACCCTCCCCCCTGAAAACGGAGCACCGAGTGCCCAGCAGAAGCCGGGGTTGTAAGGGCAAGCAAGCACAGCCCTCCCACAGCCACCATCCCCCTCAGAAAACGGAGCACCGGAGCACCCAGAAGCAGTCGTGAGGGCAAGGAAGCACAGCTCCCCACAGCCACTGAACCCCCCGCGGAAGATGGAGCACCTGAGCTTCAGGTAGTAATCCAGCTTCTAGCTGCCTTAGGTCTGCTGCCACTGATTTTAAACTTGCATGCTTTTTTCCTCCCATAGACTGCTGTGCCTTTCTGGTTGAGACTGGGAGCAGTGCAGAAAATCGCAGCCTGCTTCATTCGTACCGACAGAGGGATTTTGCTTGCTTTTTCTGTAATTCGAGTCTCTACCAGCAAACGACTTTAAACCCAGCTAGATATTGTGTGATATTTGTACATCTTAGCCTGCAATTTACAGCATAAGTTGTTTTCAGTCGTTGTAAGGATTTTTGTTGCATTTTAGCCCCTCCCCTCACCTACCTTAATTTAAAGCTGCCTTTTTATTCCTTGCAGCAGAAGCGGTCATGAGGGCAAGCAAGCACAGCCCTCCCACAGCCATTCTGGGAACCCACCCCCTCATGAAAATGGAGCAACTGGAGCCCAGCAGAAGCGGTCGTGGAGGGCAAGCAAGCACAGCCTCCCACAGCCACACGAACCTCTCAGTGAAAATGGAGCAACCGGAGCACCCAGGTAGCAATCCAGCTTCTAGCTGCCTCAGGAGCTGCGCCACTGATTTTAAACTTGGCTCTTTTTTTCCCATAGACTGCTGCACCTTTCTGGTTGGGACTGGGAGCAGTGCAGAAAATTACAACAGCCTCGCTTCATCTTCGTGACTGAGAGGGATTTTGCTTGTTTTTTCTGTAATTTGTCTCCACCAGCAAACGACTTTAAACCCAGCTAGATATTGTGTGATATTTGTACATCTTAGCCTGCAATTTACAGCATGTTGTTTTCAGTCATTGTAAGGATTTTGTTGCATTTTAGCCCCTCCCTCACCTACCTTAATTTAAAGCTGCCTTTTTATCCCTTGCAGCAGAAGGGTCATGAGGGCAAGCAAGCACAGCCCTCCCCACAGCCACCCCAACCTCCCTCCCGAGAAAACTGAGCACCGAGCGCCCAGGTAGCAATCTAGCTTCTAGCTGCCCTCAGGAGCTGAGACTCTGCCTGCGCCACGCAGGATCCCCACCTTACCACCACCCTTGGTGAGCTCCTACTTATATAAGGTGTGATCAGGTGAGCTCTGAACCAATCAGCCCACTTTCCCATTAGCTCCTTATACTAATCTACCACTAGGCCTCGCAGAGCTGTTTCCAGATGTACTCACAAAAATGCAGTATCTCACATTTACAACTCTTTGCTTTGCCTAACCCTATCCTCCCTTCCACCCTCATTGCATCTGCCCTTACTGACTCACTGCCACTTTCTCTTCAGCTGTTAGGCCACCCTCCACTCCTCCTCTGCACCAGCGGACCATAATCAACACCACTGGCACAATTGGTCCTGGGGTCCCTATCCTCCCTCCTCTTCCATGCGGGTTACCATCCCTATATATCCCATTCTACTCAGACCTTAAGCTCAACTTCAAATTCCAAACCGCCCCTTCGACGCTGGACAACACCTAAGACCATGCTTTAGTATAACACACTCTGGCTCTCCTTCTCCTTATAGCCAGGGACGTAGAATGAAACCCCAGGTTCACTAAACCACTTTAGCTGGCCAATCCTCCGCCCTCAGCTACGCACCTCCTCCCTAGAGGCTTCAAAATTGTCCACCTAAACATATGCAGCATCCTAAACAAAATAGCCACGCTGCAAACCACTGTCCTAGCCTTTGCCCTGATATTGTAGTTATTACTGAATCTTGGCTGAAGCCCCATAACCTGGACAGGAATTCCAAATCCCGGTTCTCCTTAATCCACCAAGACAGGCAGAAAGAAGGGTGGTGCATTGCCATGTATATCTCCTCTAAACTCCAGTTTTCCAAACTCACACTCTACAGTACCCATACAATCTATAGATTCCTTCTAATTAAAATTCCTCCACACACTCTCTCCCAGTATACATTGCAGGGTCATACTGCCTGCCTGACACAATTCTGGGCAGCATCCTTGAACACATTAGCAACCTGAGGTCCCTCACGGGAGGCGGTGAACTCCATCCTCGAGATTTTAAACTGAACTGGCTAGGAAATGTAGCTCCAAAATGCGTGCGTCAAATAACAGCCCTAAACTCACTCAGCAAATAGGCGAACCCATCGCCTAAATCACAAATCCAGTAAACACACACTACTGGATTGGGCCTTACCACCCACCCCATCGGATAGTTAAGCTGGCCTTTACCTGACTCCTTAAGTGACCACCATATGATCTACATGGTGCGAAAAATCTTCCGTCCCAAGTCCCCGCCACCTAGCACACTTTACAACAGGGTTTACAAATACCTTGATCTGACTGCTCCTTAATGACCTCTACAGCATCAACTGGTCTTTCATCCCTAGGGCCACCTCCTTGACGAGGCCCTGAAATTTTTCTCTGCCAACTTCCTAGACATTTGGGATGTCCATGCTCCTCTCAGGAGATCCAGGGTAAGAGGAGCCCACTTACCATGGGTCACTACCTACCTCATGTCTCACCTACGAGCCAGAGACCGAGCCTGGAAATCTTTCAAGGCCACAGGGTCTCATATGGCTCAGCAACACTACAGGACACCATGAAATGCCTGCACAGTCCATACTGGCTCGACTCTTTCCTCCTCACTCCCTGTCTCCAGTGGAGTCCCCCAAGGGTCTGTACTCAGCCCTCTACTGTTCTCTATCTTTCTTAATGACCTGCCTGCCGCCTGCCCACTTTCGGCTATCCATATGTACGCGGACGACACGGTGCTGTTTGCCTCAGGCCCATCCACTCATGGTGTGACAGCCTGTCTTCAGAAGGACTTCAACTCCATCCAATGTTGGTTCCTCTCAAATCAACTATTCTTGAATCCAAGAGAGAAAACTGTCTCTCTCCCTCTTTTTGGCTCTTGGGCCAAACTAACCCGCTTACTGCCCCCCCCAATGTTTACTCTCTGGATAGCTCCCCCCTAGAGGCCTGTACGCCATAAAGTATCTTGGTGTCTGTTAGATCAGCACTGACTTCTCACATAGATGCTGTACACTAAAACTGAATCCCATGCTGGGAGCTCTTCCGAACAAAAACTGTATACCTCTACCTACCAGACTAGAAATAGTCCAAAAATGATCCTCCGATCATGAATTATGGCGACGCTTGTCTACTGTGCTGCCCCCAAACTCTTAGCTTAGGCTTGACCCTCTTCCACTCCTTTTGTCAGTTCGCTTGGACCGCCCTCCAAATACTCATCACTGTGTCCTCTACCAAGCCTTTGGACCTCCTTTCTTCAAAACCGCGATTGCTACACTGCGCCAAATGCACGCCAAGTTCTGGTCACAGATTCCCTCCTACCTGTCATCCTCCCAACTGCCCTCCCCACCGGCCTATGCACTCAGGAACATTGACTCAGGCTCCTGCACATTCCACATAGATCCATCCAGTTAGGCCAGGCTGCCTTCAGTTTCAGGATGCCCGTTATGGAACTCCCTATCACCCGATATTAGACACTTGCCAACTACCCCACACCGAATGCTCTTTCTCAAAATACTATTCTACCAAGTGTTCATGTAACCACCCCCATTACACCCCTCACAACTCCTAAATACCTGCTGTAAACATCTGTCTGGTCTCCATTTTCATTAGTTGTGTTGCTGCCAGCTCCTATTGTTGAACTGATTTTAATTGTATGTAAATGTTGAACTGATTTTATCTGTAATGTAAATGTGTCTGCAATATTGCACTTATGACAGTCTCTTCCTTATTTTTGTTTGTACTAACGCATCAATGTATGTTTCTCTTTTACCACGTTCCCATGTAATTTCCTCCCCCAGGCGCTTATCTGAATCAGAGTGATACTCGCTCAGTATGCTCTTCCTGGTAATTCTTAAATAAATAAACAAACATTGCACTGTTTGTTTTCATTTTTCACAGAGTAATGGCATTTGATGGGCTCACTTAGACTCTGCAGCAACACAAAGCATGGTCTGTTTCATTCATTCATTTTGTGTGGGTTGTTCTACCAAATGGTCTACTTCATTAATGGTCTTCCACAGTCTTATTTTAACACAATAAAACTTGTATTTGTGTTGCTGTAAATGTTTTTTTTTTCATGATCATTCACATGTATCAGCTGACCAACATCTGAGCAATTTGCTACTTGGATTGATGTAGGGTAATGACAGCGTAGGTCTGCCGTGGTCCTGGGTGGGTGGGTGGCACACACTTGCTGCTTCATAAGTTATTCACTAAAATGATTGAAAAGGTGTCATCATTTATTTAAGTTCTTTTCCCCAACTTAGCATGCTCGTTTCCTGAAAGACTGTTAACTGGGGGTGGAAATTCCTTACAGCTATCTTTCTCTCTCACACTTTTTGTCTTTGTGACGTGTTGTGATCTCTATGAAAACCAAAACAAAGAAACAGATTGAGCCTATACTCTGATCCCCTCCACTACTAAACGGGTGTCGCTCACAGCTCGTGATACATCTTCTATCCCCACAACTAAAGTGCCATTCAAAATGCACAGCATGGTCTCTTTTTAATTTTACTTAGAATACAAAAAATACTGCTTTCACTACGATATGGGAGTTTTATAACTCCAGATCCTGCTGTATTATCATTCTTCCTTTCAGTAGTGGTTTAATAAAATGAAAATAAATAAATAAAACACAAAGACTACAGTCTATCTCTCTGTCCTGTATGCATCTGCAACTCCCGATCCTGCTGTGAAGTCTTCCTACATCTATTGTGTTTTAAAAATTGTAGTTGGTGTTCATATTGTGCCGCAGTTGATTACATTATTTTGATAACAATTCTTCCTTTCTATTTGGAACTGATTAAATGGATCACCCTGAATGGCTACATATGGACTGCATTGCATCGCTAATTCTTCTGAATATTTATTCGTAAACATGATGATGTTTGGGGATCATGTTTTCCTTCTAATTTATACTGTATTTAAAAAGAACAAGAGGAAACAGATAAAGAAAATTCAGGCAATATAAACTGAATGATAGTCAAATATTACATTTTATGTTTTCCTAGACACACTTGGAAAATCATATCAGATGACCTAAAGGTGGGCAAGCAATGTGAGAGGGCAGCAAGGAGGGTTTGGGGATACTGGGATGCATAAGAGAAGCATCACCAGTAGAAAACAGGAAGTTATTATCCCTCTGTACAGACAGCTGGTCAGACCCCATCTGGAGTACTGCATGCAGTTGTGGAGACCCAGTCTTCACAAAGACATAGACAGGATGGAAGCTGTCCAGAGGAGGGCAACTAAAATGGTGCCGGGTCTGCACCGGAAGACATATGAAGAGAGACTTAAGGAGCTTAATATGTATAGCCTCAAGGAAAGGAGGGACATGATAGAAACTTTCAAGTACCTCAAGGGAATCAACAAAGTCCAAGAGGGTAGCATCTTTCAAAAAAAGAGGTGCAAGAACAAAGGGACACAATTTGAAGATAGAAGGGGGCGGCTCAGAGGTAATTTACGAAGTATTTTTTCACAGAGGGGTTGTGGATGTATGAACAGTCTCCGAGGAGGTCGAGTCAAAAACAGTGGTGGAATTCAAGCATGCATGGGACAGTCATAAGGCAATTTAGGGGTGGGGTAGGAAGAAGTAGGCTGCTGGTTAACTAGCATCTGCAGCTTATCCAGTAGGCAGGGAAATGGGCAGACTGGGTGGGTCAAGCGGTCCTTATCTGCCGTCAAATTCTATGTTTCTATGTTTATAAACATCAGCGACATGGGGTTGTAAATGACATCCGCATATACAGATTAACTTGTGCAATGTTTTAAATTAACAGTTAAAACACATTTGCTCAGTTTTTCTCTGGCTAGTACATGCTGCCTTTTTCAGACACTGCAAAGAAGGCAATAGAACCCAAACTTAGCTTTCACGTTTGCATCTGAACATTGAGGCCTGATATTCAAAGGATGCATCTGGCTTAACTTAGTTTGTGCCATGCACATCCCTCACAATGTGCCCCGTGAGATATTCAAAGGGGCATTTGCGTGAGTGCTAATTCCTATGTGCTCGAGTGCACAGCAAGTGTATGTGGTGCATCTGAAGGGGGCGGTCCATGCATATTTGGCACATCCGATATTCAGCCTGGGATGCAGCACATATGCTGGTACAACCCCAGATGTGCCACAAACCTGGGTACCAAAGTTGTTCCAGACAAAACCAGGGACAACTGCCAGCCATGACAGGTGGGCTGCATTGCAGGGAGCACAACACAGCAGCTGCTGACCATGGGTGGCCACCCACCCACCCAGAACACCATCCACAATGTCCCTAATAGCCTAGTGGCACCCCTTCCCTCCCGTTGCCCCAATCACCATCATCCCAAGTACCACAATCCCTGGTAGTCCAGTGGTACCCCCAAACCCAATCACCATCATCTCGTAAGTACATTTCCTGGTAGTCTAGTGGTATCCCCAGCCCTGATCAGCAGTAAATGGATGGAAATACATTCCTGGTGATCCAGTGGCACCCCCACCTCTCCCACCCACTCAGGACCCTTGCCCACCCCTTCCCCGTCATCGGCGGGTGGCAGCAACCTGCCCACATACCACCCAGCCACCTGCCAAATGACATGTTACAGTATGGGCTGTAAGCCCATTGGTCCCACATGTGGACCAAAGGAGCTACAGGGCGCATACTGTATTAGATTGTCCAAATATGTGAATGACTTCATTCACATATTTGGGACTGTCTAGTACAGTATGCCTGCAAGCCCATAACTGTAACCTGTCATTCAGCGGCAGCCGGATGGTATGCAGGTGGGGTTGCAGCTGCCCGCCAATGACGGGGGGGGGGTGGCAAGAGCCCTGAGTGGGTGAGAGGGGTGGTGCCACTGGATCACCAGGGAATGTATTTCCACCAGTTTACTGGTGACCGGGCTGGAAGAGTACCACTAGACTACCAGGGAATGTGGTAATTATGGGAAGACAGTGATCAGGGCTGGGGCACCACTAGACTAGCAGGGATTGGGTTTCTAAGTGGATACCCACAATCATGGCTACAGGGTGGGGATGCCCCAGGACCCCTCAGTCCACACATCATGTGTGCAGGGCCCAGGTGCATCCCCAGGCTGCCCTGCACAAGCATGCATATGGGAGCTATAATGACATGCAAATGGCCCCATTTTCACCTTTGCATTAGTATGGCCTTATTTGCATGCCCCTGCTGAATATTATGGTGATGCACCCAGCACAACTGCATTTGTGCTGGTGCATCCTATGCTCCCTATCTGTGGCTTGCACTGGTGCAGTGCCACTGCACTGTGCACAATCCATGCCATATACAATGGTGCTGCGCCATGGTGCATACATTTGAATATCACCTGGTCCTGGCCCCGCACATCCCAGTTGTGCTGCACCCCATGCTTGCGCCATAGCTGGGCACAGTCTGAATATTCAGGCCTATAAAAAAAGGACACATGTGCAATAGTAGGTACTACTGAAAGAACTAGAATAAATAGTGGTAGCTGGCACAGTGGCATTGAGGGCTGAGGCATCATATCTTACCTCCTGCACACCAGCAACCTATGTTGGCAGTGAGAACAGGCCACCGGGGGTTGGCTGTGGAGGGAGAGGATCAAGCATCTGGAGGACAGTCTCCTCTCTCAGGGAAGGGGTGGAGACAGAGACTGCTGCATGCCTGACCCCTAGTGGTGGATGGGGGCTGGCACAGATGGCTCACACGTAGGGGGAAGTTATGGGGCAGACACCGGGTATGTCACATGCAGGGGCATACATGGCTCATCCATTGGCATCATTGCACGTCGCCATGCTGCCCTTGGGGAATGGGAGAAAATGGAGGCAGAAAAAGGCTCCTCGGCAGGATGATAGCCGATCACCGCAGGCCCTGCTCCAGCAAATAAGCAGTAACCCCCCCACACCAGATCTGTCCTGGTGGGTTGAGAGATCCTCGTCACCCTGCCATGGGGGGGCAATCCATGGAGGAAGCAGATAGGTGAACTGCTAGTGGGAGGTGGAGCTGGGGGATCTGGCAGGATGGAGAGTGACAGGAAAGGAGGACAAAAGAAATTAACAGTAATAAAAGATAAATAGGGTAAGTTTGTCACTTATGCCTCCTAAAAAATTAGGAAATCTGGCAGTTGGTATAAACTGTATAGAAAATGTTTTAAGAAGATGTGAAAAAGGGGCTATCAAACAATTAAATACTGCACCTTGCAAAGGGCATACACAGATTCATTCATTGCAGGCTTAGATTAAAGAAGTAAACTATAAAAAGTTGTGATTGATCTCTCTGCAGATCACAGGCAGGAGGGGTGGTAGGCAGCAGTAAGTATCCCACCATCTCTGCTCACCATAGAAATTAATCATAAATGCTTGTTTCCCAGTGGCACATCATCTTCTCTAGGGCAATGACGCTGGCAGCTACATTACTGACTTGGAATTATTATCTCAAGTACATCAGACAGAAAAGGGAATCATTCAGGTTAGCTAAACAAAATGTAAATCATTACATGCTAAGATCTTTTTATTTCTTTGCCTTCAGAATGATTGCATTTATTTTTAGCGTTAATGCTGGACAAGCACGTGCTCATTTATTCGAGCACTCAGTCGGTAGCTCAGTTGGGCTGCAGGTTATGGAGGTAAATGGAGGGCTGTGCCTGTGGCCCGACTGGAGTAGTGAGGGGAGTGGGGTGGGTGCTAGCTCATGCTGACAGGGTGAGGGGTCCACTAGTCACCAGGGAGTGTGGGTTTTATTTATTTTTTTTAGAAAGGAAATGAGGGGGCCAAGGTAACTGGGGGGGCTTTATTCAAGAATTAATTACTGTCGGTGATCAGTGGGGAAGGGGATCACTAGACACCAGGGAATCAGGAAAATAATTTGGGCCATGAGCAGCTGGGGGGCAGGGGAACCACTAGACACCACACCAGGAAGAGTTTTTAGGGAATGGCAGTGTGCGAAATTGAGGAGAAATTTCATGTGGCGAAATTGCTAATTTTGCGGCAATTTTGTTGGTGAAATTTAATTTAGCAACATCTCTACTTATCAGAGGAAATATGTGTTCAGAAAAGCTCCCAAAAATTGCCTGATTTGAGCTTCTGGAAGTTACAAATGACATATTTCAATGTCCTGAAAGTTAGCATCCTGAGCATATCTTACAAAACAGAAGCATTCCCCATTCCAGTGTTCATTCCTCATACTGGAAGAACAACTGTGTTATGGCCAAATAAAGACTTTTGAAAAATGGCACAACATGTCATAAAATTTCATGAAATTCACTGACTGTTGGGAAAACTATGCAATAGCAAGTTTGCAAATATTGTCCAACCCTACTGGAAAACTGAGAATGTAATATCACATAAATACCAGATCAATCGCTGATGTTTATTAAAGGGACACTGTCTACTTTTTTTCATCTTATTTTTTCTACTTATAACCCCTTATACAATAGGGGTGAGAGGTATTTCTGTGAATACATTTCATATTCTTACCACAGTGTGATAAATTTTACCAAACATCACCACAGTGATAAAATTCTACTTTTACACACACAGTGCCTATGTCATAACAATTTATTGTCACTGTAACTACGTATGACTGATCAACCACTGAGTGCTTGCGTGCCAGATCTACTTTTTCTAAGCGTTTACACATTGTAATCACTGGAGTTACAGTGGCTGCTCCTGTAATGTCATGATGTTTTTGTGTTGACCACCGCATTCCTTCTGACGCACAGAGACACTGAACGCCGTACAGACCTGCAACAGTAAAGCACATCAGGGCCACGAATTTTCCAACACCATGGGTCGCCCAGAATTAATCTCCAGCCTGCGGTATCTGTGCCTGCAAACAGAATTAATAAACTAACACTGAAGAAGCATCCCAGTGCAAACATCAAGGAGGAAGTAACAGACTTGTGACTCAGAGAAAGACCAGGAGCTGCTGTTGGGCCCTGACGTCGTGGAGGACCAGTTTACCGTTCTAGAGACATAAGAAGCCTAGCTAGTACCAGGCACACCACAAGCAAGAAATCTTCACACGAGCACCGTCTGGCAGCACTGCACAGAATATAGTTTGACATATTCTCAGACACCTGATGTTGTTTGGGAAGCACGGCGTTTGTAGAAAAGCGAAACTGTTTCTTGGAATCAAAAGTGATACACCCTGAATTTGGGTGAAGCAAACCGAAATAGACAGTTAAATAAATTGTTCAGTCACCATCTGAAGCACTACACTGCAGTTAATAAAGCAAATAAAACAGTTTAAATGAAGACAAACATGTAATTAATGAAAATAACACTGTTTTTCCACAACCCTTCTACGTGCATGGCAAGTAGAGATGGGTGAAGTGGCTAATTTGCTCATGACGTGATTCACAGAGTGACTCCTAGCGTGTAGCAGAGTACTTCACGTTATAATGGGTAATGCAACTTCCATTGAAAACAATGACTTCGCATTACTCCACCTTCCCAAACCACTATTCCACCAATTCTGAAGGCAAATTACATTGAAAACAATGCACTTCGCCTTGTTTTTAAGCTCCAAAGGCAAATTTTGCAGTGATTCATGGGATTTCAGGTAACATGGGCTCTAGATTGTTCTGCACAGCATCAGTTTGGGGTAGTGTGTGTAGGAAGCTGTAGGAGACAATCTGCTCTGAGAGCTCTCTGCAATTCAAACCTTCTAAAAGCTGTTAAAAAAGCCTTTTTGAGTCATTTTTTGCTGAAACTTTAGTTCATCGATTATAGGAAACCCTCCTGTGCCCATATCATTGAGCGTTTATTGTTTTGTATGGATTTTGAATGTTAATGTACAACATTCAGTCTGTGTACTGAGAGACAGTAGAAGTGTGCTTTGGGGAGGGGCATCTGTGGTGTAGGTAGATTAACTTGGAGAAAAGACAGTGCTTTCTGTTTGGTGATATTATTCTTGTATAACTATGTTAATGTACACACAGTAATATTTTCAATAATTCTTGCCATTTTTGCTGATTGTTGTGATGCAGCAGTGCATAATTTTAGTTTGTTTAAAATATGTGGTTATAGTACTGAAGTTTTCAATTTGCTACAGCATTACTTAGTGTGTGTGTGTAGTATGTGTGTGACATGTGTCATCAAATCAGACACCTTTTATTGTGCCACATAATTTCAATGTGAACCTGCTATCCACTGTAGCTGTGTAATTTTTGTACTTCTTTTGGTATCTTTACTGGTACTAGTACTAGTGACTGTTACTGCAGGAGTGCAGCACACTGCCTCCCCCCATCCGCCCCCCAACCGCAAAGGTATTCTTTTCCAGATTTGAATTTATGATGGTGAGCACTGGTTAGGTGTTGTGCCTTTGCATCTGCACTCTTCAGTGCACAGTGAAATCTTAATCTGTCTGTGCATTTGCATCTCTTTAGGGCCCAGTCTCCATGCCTAACTTAAGTCACAGTTGTTTCTTTGGCTTCCCTTCAGAGTACTGGACAGGTGTGGTGCATAATTCTGCATGAACATTGTACTCATTAATATGTGTTTTTAAGTCAGGACCATCATCACGAGTCACTCGTGATACAAATCACGTTCTTCATCATCACAGTCACAAATGCAGCCACAAATCACGATTTACGATCACGTCACGAATCACAACATTAATTTTTTTATTAGTTACTTGGATGTATTGTAAGGCTGTTTGTAGTATCTCTCCATGCTTCACCACCCCACCATTGTACTTATTAATGTTTGTTTTAAGTCGGGAGTTTTGTGCCACACTCATCGGGGCCCGGGAAGTATAGCCGTAGGCATTCATGTTTCTTCATTATCACGGTCACAAATGCAGTCACAAATCACAATTTATGATCACATCATAAATCACATTAATTTTTTACTAGTTGAATGTATTGTAAGTCTGTATTGTAGTATCTCTCCAGGCTTCACCACCTCACCATTGTACTCATTAATAAATGTTTTTAAGTCAGGAGTTGGACAGTGTCTGCAGTACATACACAGACTGGAAAGAAGACTGACTGCACACATGCAGTTTAGCACAGTATACTTGCACTGCTCAGAATACAAAGTGTCTTACACAGAAGTCAACAAAAAGGGCATAATTACATGCAAGGGTCAGGGATAGTGGAGGAATACATTTTATAACACAGCAAGGAAGGTGGGGGCACATGGTGTGAGGAAAAAAAAGCTAATGTGGGATCCCATGGTGATCCAGCAGCAGTTCCAGTATGGACATAATTTGCATCTGATGTCCCTCTATGCGATCCAGCCACTGTTCCACAGCACTCACCTCTCGCTGTTCTCTTGACAGCATTCCAGAGAACTGCCAAGTCAGCCTGTGTTACACGCAGTTCTCTGGGGTCCACACGTTCTACAGGCTGATGTGCTGGTGGTGGTGGTGGGTGCTGGTGACAGCAGGTGCTGCTGTGGCCTTCTCTTCTTAGGGATGCTGCATGCACAGCTGCACCCTCTGCCACAGAATGGCCAGCAGGTGCAGGCATGGTCTTTCTGTGCCAGCCTTCCACCCAACTGCTGCTGATTGAGCATATGGGTGCTGGCTCCCAGTCTCAAGTGGAGTCCCAGGGCCATAGTGCCTCCATTTCACATGCTGACGCCGGCCACACTGCTGTCCCCAGCACAGTCAAAAACTGGCAAACAACTGAGGTGCAGGGAGGACCAGGCACAGGCAGGGGATGGCCAGATGAACTGGCAGACAGCTGGCTATGGTGCTGAACAGGATGGGATCCACACCTGGGACCAGGGAACAGGCACATCCTCTCAAGAGGACCTGGTGATGGACTTGGTGGTGGTGGTGGTTCAACTGCCTCAGAGTCAGGACAGGAGGTGGTGCTGGTCCTCTTCCAGGGGGGCACTCACAAGTTTCGAACAGTCCAACAGGAATGGGCACCCATGCCTCCACAAGTGCGCACAGTACAATGCTTACCACTACCACGCTCTCTCAGAGTTGCCTCTGCCCCAGACATTCCCTCGCCCTTGTCCATCTCTCTTACTGAGCTCCCTCAGTCTGAGCAATCACTACTCACACTATCACACAACACACACACAGTCACACAGACAAACAACTAACTACTTATAAAGGTAAGAAAAATAAAATTTACAGAGAGAACAAATTAAGTAAAAAAGAGTACAGAAAAGGAAAAAAAATGTAGCTTTTAAAAAAGCTGTTGGGTCTAAATTAAAGCTTAAATCTCCTCCTCACTTGATTTCAAAGTATCAGCAGTTGCAAAACACACTCTCCTCTCTCTCTCTCTCCGTCTGCACAGGAGAAAGTAAAAGTGTCTGCTTGCATGACTCACTTTCTTCCTGCCTAGCTAAAGAGCATGTGACTTACAGTGCTGTAAGCCATGTGATATGTGGGGGGCTGCCAAATCTGAAACACTAAGTGGATCACTTAGAATCATAATGAGGAACGCGAAGTCCATTAAAAACAATGACTTCACCTTACTTCGCATTGCCATTCTGCCTTAACACAAAGTGGTAATGACAAGGCAGAGTGAGCACTCTGCATTGCTTCATGCAACTTAAGTGTCCACTTCAAGGCTCACTTCAATCAAGGAATTTAAAGTTGCTGCATCTCTAATGCCAAGCCGAAGTCCTGCACACTCAGAAGCAACATCCAATGAGATATCACACGCATAAAGAACATAACCAATCACACACTACCAACGGGTGGATCAACCAATGACTTAATTCAAAAACATCCAATTCATACAATAACCCAATCACAGTACAAAAAAAGATTCCCATTCACAAAATATGACTGCACAAGCTAAGAAGCATGCATACATACATGTAGCAGAAGAATACCAGTGAGCCACATAAAATCACTCAGAAATATAAATCAAAATGTCACAAATCTGGCCCCTATGTATAAATTGCGCACATGATGTGCAGTCATGGACTATGTCAAATATCTCCATTCGTGAATAGTGACCTCTGGATACTATCACCCATGGCCCTGCTACCCTACACCACTCATGCATATCTAGAGGTCAATGTTCACTCGTAAAGATATTTGCCATATTCCACTCCTGTTCATCATGTATTCCCTATATATTTTATGATTGCTTGCCTTGTCTAAAATTCATTGATATTGCTGTTTATTTTATTAGCTGCCTTTCTTACTAGAACTAATTCATGCTAATGGTGTCATTTTACTCAGCCTTGTTTTGTTTCAAATCCAGACCTATTTTTACTGCATACTTCCTGAACAGTAGGAACACCCACAAACAGTGCTGTCACTCATAATGCAATAGTCTCCTTTTCTCCTTCCACTGCATCATGAGTGACTAGACTGTGTTAGTGTTTTCCTAAGTCTCATTCATTGCAGTTGGAATTGATCAAAGGTTGTAAACAAATATTTGTGGGGTAGCACCAGTATAGTGTGCAATGTCTTTCTTTCTCCAAAAGAAACAAGCATTTGTCAATGCCAATGTTGTCTTGCTGGCATGGAATTGGTAGTGCAAGAGTCAGAGAGACGCATAATAGGAGTGGCAGTGAAGTATAGAACTGACGTGAACCCCAGCCCACCTTGCAGATAGTGACATGCATTGGGGTGTGGCTTTGGGTCGCTGGCCATAACACTAATGCCATTTCACTTCACCCTACCCTGCAGACTCTGACAAGTGTTGCATTGTGCCTTGGGGTCATAAGGCCTTACACTCACCCCATTTCATAAGGAAGTATGTTGAGATGGGTGCAGCATAGGAGAATGGGGAACTTTGGAGCTGAAGAGTCCAGGGCCTGGATGCCTGTCAGTGGCTGCAGAGTGGGGTGCAATGGCGTGAGCATTACAGCTGACAATCCAAAGCCACACCCTGATGGCTGTTAGTCTGTACAGGGTGGGATGTTATGGTTAGAAACCTTAATGCCCTGGGCATCTATTGTATTCGCACTCCAAATTTTCAACATGTCCTTTTGTGACCTCACCTCATGGAAGCATGTGGGATCTCTGCTTATGAACAGTATCCCTGTGATTTGTTAATGTGTCCTGAATGTTGATTTCCCACAATGACCGCACCATTCTGCATACATAAAATGTCAGCTGCACCATTCTTTTTTATTTATTTATTTATTTTTATTTATACTTTTGGTCCTTACCCCACCATCAGAATCCACTCTAGTCATGGACCACCTTGCCTCCACTTCCAGATATGCCCACATTCACCCAGTTATCCCAGGCTCCTCACCAGAGAGCGGGTCATGGCACTGACCCCATATTGGCACGATACAACTGACTGGTCGGGAGCTGGCTCTGGAGGCTGATCAAGGCACCGGGGGCAGAGCTTCATAGAGATGGCCAGGTTTGTAGTGTTTTTCCCCTGTAAGCAGGGCGGGGATGTGCAATGATTGCCAGTATCCACCCTGCCCTGACATCTTGCGAGTGTCAGTGTGGTGCGGTAACCCAGCCTCCACTAGGTGCCATGCGTGCTCTGAACACTACCCTCCCCTCCCTCCTGGAGAAGGAGAGCAGTCCTGGGGATGTTTGATCCTTCTCCCCCGGCCAGCCCTCTGACAACCTGGGTCTGTTCCCGAACCCAGGTCACCAGCCATCACAAGCGGAATCCAACCACTGTGCTGATGGGCCAGCTAGCTGCACCATTCATAAGGAGGTGTGAAGAGATGGCAATGTTGACAATTTGGAGTGAAAATATTAAAAATGCTTGACATTATGAGCGTGCATGAAAACTAGGCAACATACACGCTCTGAACAGTCTTTTTTGGAATTCTTTCACCAAATTTTTAACATAGGCATTTTGGGATCTCTGCTCATGAACAGTGGCAGTATGATTTTCTTAGTTTGTCCCAAATGTTGTTTTCCACAGCGACCATACCATTGTGTCAGATGTGCAAACCAAATTTGGGCAGGATGTGAAAACGACTGCTGTGCCATTCATAAGAAGGTGTGCAAAAATGGCAATGTTGAACATCTGGAGTGAAAATATTAAGCATTTTCAAACTTACGACAGTGCGTGGACACTGCGCAATGTATGCTTGTAACACAGTCATTCTATGGAATTTTTTGACCAGCTGTTTAACATAGGCATTTTGGGACCTTTACTCATGAGCAGTGTTACTGTAATTTTCTTACTGTGTCCTGAGCATTGTTTTCCTACAGCGACTGCATCACTGTGTGCCGGATGTGCTAAAACACATTTTGGGCAAGATTTGGAAAATGAAGCTGTACTGTTCATAAGGAGGTGTGAAATTCTCAATGTTGAAAATCTGGAGTAAAAATGTCTAAAATTCTTGAAGTTACAAACATGAGTGAAAACTGCGCAACACACACTTGCAACATGGTAATTTTGGGGAATTTTTTCACCACATTTTTAACATAGGCATTTTGGGACCTCTGTTTATGAACAGTGTTACTGTGATTTTCATACTGCATCTCAAACAATGTTTTCCTATAGCGATTGGACCACCATGTGCCGAATGTGGGAGAACACATTTCGGGCATGATGTGGGAAATGACAGCTGCACTGTTCATAAGGAGATGTGAAAAAATGGCAATGTTGAAAATCAGGAGCATAAATACTAAAAATTCTCGAAGTTACAAGCGTGGTTGGGAACTGCACAATGCACGCTCATAACACAATCATTTTATTGAATTTTCTCACCAAATTTGTAACATAGGCTTTTGGGAGCCCATCTCATGAACAGTCACACTGTCATTTTGATAATCAGTCCAAAAGGCGATTCTGCTCTGGGACCACAAAATCACCTTTGGGACTGAATAACACATGACAGTGACTGAATTCATGAGGTGGGTCCCAAGAACCCAATGTTGAAAAGTTGGTGCCAAAGTTGAACAAACAATAGAGATATGCACCAAAGTTGAAAAATCCCTATTTATGCCATTATCAGCTTACCAGCATTTCTTCAGTTTGCAGTCGGCTTTGAAGAGTGCAGACATGTTCCTGTCCATCAAGATCATCCCACAGTGCTCCAGAGATAAGTATGGGGTGAGGGGAGTGTGGGAGATGGTGTGCACAGAGGGTGGTTGTGGGTTGGGGTGGGGGCCACCAACAGCCAGCGAGGGACTGTTTCCTTTTTTCAGGTAAAAAAAAAAAAAAATCACTGCGGACCGTTTTCTGTTTTTTTTCACAGGTTGTGACCACACTGAGGTGGGCTCCCACTGTGGCACATTGGTTGGGGGAGATCATGTCACCCACACTGGATGGGCTCCCAGTGTGGCATGGCACACAATCGGGCAGTGCCAGGAAAATTCTGGGGGGTTAACATGCCGACAGGAGGATTGGCATCCCAATTGGCAAGGATGTCTGTGTTTGGAAGCATGATGCCGAGGGGGATTGGGCAGCCCCTCAACACACCACAGCAGGAAAAGGGGCACATATGCCAACAGGGGGATTGGGCACCCCTGAAGTTGGCTACATAGGAACTGTGAGGGCGGGTGGCAAGCCGCTGCCCACCATGTTTATTGAAATGTTAAACCGCACAAGGCACGTCCTGCAATGAGGTGGAGCTCCTCATTGCAGCTGCTAAAACATTTTTAAGTTGGTGGTACACTTTTGCACTGCTGTCATAGACAGTGTGCAGACTAATTCTTGCCATGGAGCCCAGCCTGAAAAAGCAGAGGCGCCACTGGCCTCAGGATGACCGTGCCTCCAAAACCTTGTATTCCAAAGTCATAGCAACATGTTTCTTGTGCAGGCACAAGAAAACATAAAAAGAAACCAGAATCAAACTACCAGCTACATCAGCAGTCTCCACAGAATATGAACAATCATAACTTTTTTTAACTAAGGACACTTTGAGGCATACAGTATGGGTGATGGCAGTGTCCCTTTAATAAAATTAAGGAGCGCACTTATTTACACATTTACTAAAACAGGCCTCAGTCACTCAGATAAGCACCAGCTAGTTTATTGTCAGTTCCCTGGTTCAGAACCTCAGTGGGTCAACATTCCATTAATTACATCATTACCAGACTTAGGAACACCTCACATGCCCACATGAGGGAGACAACATCTCTATGGTCCTTCAAACATTTTTTCAGGCAATACCTTTGTGACCTTTGCAATTGCTATTATTTTGCATGAACTGCAATGTAATTGTTCAGTCTCTTATCTCTACAGTTTCTCTACCACTGTCTTGTCTTGTGTGATGACACCGTGGCCCCTGGAAATGGGTTCAGTCCCAGCATGCTTCACCCAGTTACTCTGGTCTAAATCAATCAATCAAACTACTTCACTGCAAAGAAAATATATTTTGCTCAGCTGGTACAAGTAGCAAATTGCTCCTAAATTTGAAATAAATTCAGAGTTGTCATTGGAAACATTTAATGTAGCTGCGACAAGTATTTGCTTTATTGTCACAACTCTCCCTCTAAGTATTTCTGTCCAACACAACTCTATCATCTTTCTAACTGTCCACTCTCTTTCATTAAATACTGTGCAAATCCATACTCTATAAATACAACGTGTATATATAATGTGTATACCATTGTTTATTTACAATATCACAGCATACAGAATAATGCATATGTAGATATTATTGAATATTTTGGAAAAATTGGACCCAAATACAAGGTTACTGATTACTGGAGATTTCAATTTACTAAATATAGACTGGGTAAAAGGTATGAGCACTTGTCCCCTTGAAAGGCAATATATCGATACAATGGATCATAGGGGCCTTACCCAAATGGTCCAAGATAGTACTCGGGGTAATAATATTCTCGATTTAGTTTTTTCTAATATGGAAGATGTAGTCAATTCTGTGATAGTTGGTGCCCCATTAGGCAATAGTGACCATAACATAGTAACATTTAAAATTAAGGAAGCTGAATTTAGGAAACCTATGGGAGCTACTGTAAAATTAAATATGGGGAAAGCAGATTTCCATAAAATGAGAATTAAATTGGATTGTTGGGATTGGAATTCTGAGTTCAAAAATAAACCTATTCAAAGTATGTGGGATTCATTCAAAGCAAAAACAGAAGAACTAACTACAGAATTTGTCCCTGAAACCATCAAATACCCTATGGACAGAGCTAGAAGACCTGTCTGGCTCACTACAAAACTTAAAAAGCTAATAAATAAAAATAATAGACTATTTAAGAAGCTGAAAGTTTTTAAATGGCTAAATTATTCATAGAGTATAAGGATTGTCAAAAAGTTAAAAGTAATATCAGGAAGGCTAAAAATGCATGAGTACAATCTAGCAAAAAAAGTACAGGATAATAAAAAAGCCTTTTTTTCCTATATAAATAATTGGAGAAAGACTTCAAATAGTATAGGTCCCTTCACTATTGATGATGGATCCCCAGTTTCTAATCAACAAATGGCGAATATTCAAAATAAATATTTTTGTTCAGTCTACAACTCTAATGAAAACGATACATATATCTAAATCTAAAGTTCGAGCAGACTCGATAGACCGTAAGGCCTAATCTGCTGGCAAATAGTATGTTAGTATATAACACAAAGCAACCTCTTGACTTAGAGATGGAAAGATTGAACCCTGACAACATCTTAAAACAGTTAGATGGACTTAACCCAAATAAATTCCCAGGCCCTGATGGTTTGCACCCTAAAATTTTGAAGGAACTGGCATGTGAATTGTCCCATCCTTTGACATACGTATTTCAAGCATCCCTTAATACTGGTTCTGTTACCTATGACTGGAAGCTAGCAAACGTAGTGCCCATCTTAAAAAAAGGCCCCAGCACCCAACCAGAAAACTTTCGGCCCATAAGTTTGACATCAATACCAGGTAAACTTATGGAGAGTATAATTAAAGACATTTTAAAAGAACATTTGGAGGCACAGGATATTATGGATACAGTACAGCATGGGTTTGTGAAGAATAGATCGTGCCAGACCAATCTATTGTCCTTTTATGAAAAGGTCAATAGAGAACTGGACACTGAAAACTCTGTGGATGTGGTCTTTCTTGATTTTGCTAAGGCCTTTGATAAATTACCACATAAGGAATTACTGTTGGTGTTGGAAAATGCAAAATTTCCCATAAATATATGCAGATGGATTTCCGATTGGTTGTGGGATAGGAAACAGAGAGTGGTTGTCAATGGGGAATACTCTGAATGGGCTGGGGTGACCAGTGGTGTACCTCAGGGATCGGTGTTGGGCCCCACTTTGTTTAATATATATATTTCTTCATTAAATATTATAAATAATAATATATGGATGCAAAAATTTGCAGATGATTGCAGATTAGGTGTTGTTGCAAATAAAGAACAGCACATAGTAGCTTTACAATGCACATTGAACTCAATACATGAATGGACGATCAGTAATAAATTAGAACTAAATAAAACTAAGTGTAGGTTATGCATATGGGGAAAACAACATTGAAGCAACATATCTAATAGACAATATTACACTAGAGTTGTAACTGAGGAAAAGATTTGGAATTACAGTAACAAATTATCTGAAATTCAGAGTGCACTGTAGAAACCAGCTGAGAAAGGCAAACTAGATTCTAAATTGCATATTTAAGCATATAATGTGTAGAGAAAGGGATGTAATGATACCTCTGTATGTTGCTTTGGTCAGGCCACACCTGGAGTACTGTGCAAGGGTTTGGTCACCCTATTGTCAGGAGGATATATTAAACATTGAGGGAGTCCAGAAAAGATTTACAAATAGAGTAGAAGGATTGGAAAACAAAACATATTACAATAGACTGGTCAGCCTAAACCTTTATTCATTACATTATCGTAGAACAAGAGGAGATTTATGTTTCCTATTCAAGAGTATGGATGATGATAAGCTATTTAAAGAATTGGGGTTCACTTACAAAATAGGGAGAACTAGTTCTAGGAAACATAATAAACAACTGTACCAACAAACTTGGGAACATAACTTTCGGAAATATTGGTATAGCTTAAGAATGGTAAGATCCTGGAATAATCTACCCAAAGAAGTTGTAAATAGCACAACTATGCATGAATTCAAAATGGATAGATTTGTTTTTGAGAAAGTAAATATTTATGTTAACATATTGGAAGTCGAGCCTTAATGGATGGTATTTCTATCTTCGGCTTGAATTAACCTGTGAATAACCTATGAATAGATGTGTGATATGCAGTTTTTTATACACCCAAGGTATGTTGGCATTCATCTGTATCCCCTTCCCCCGGGTCGTGCCTGAAAATAGGCAGGATTTGTCTAGTGCACTTACCCGGTCAACAAAAAGCTAAATAAAAAAAAAAATTAAAAAAAAAATGTGATAGTATATAAACTTCTAGAGCAAAGCTCAAGAGATTTATGTATTGTCACACACTGAGGGTGTATAAAAAAACTGGTGATCACACACCTTCATATGTGTTATTTGTTATAATAACTGGTGCTAAGTAAACAAAGCTCAGAGTCTTGGCATTACATGCTTCCAGTGTTGCTGATTTGACCACTGTATGAGCTCTATGGCATGCTGGTTGTAATGACGACAAGGTGAAGATTCAACAGCTTCTCCATTGTTTAAAGTTTAAAAAATAAAACTGTGAATGGTTCAGTTTTCTGAGTTGGTAAATCCTTAGCATGATACACAAACCCGGTGTGAGACAATAAAAGCCATATCAACTCACAGGTTGATATGACTTTTTACAGGTCTCAGAAATGGGTTGCTATCAAGGGTCACCAGTTATTATATGTGTATATTTAGCACATTGAGCATTTGTTAATCATATCTGCTGCAATTTCCACCCACCCTTTTGAGTTTAAGCTATTAGCTTGAATGACAATATAATAGTGTGCAGAAATGTTAAATCAGTTATAAATAATATACTTTAGGTATGAAGTGATGGTCTGGGGAGCATGGCACTGATATGCCCAGAGACTGTTCTCAATTTATTATGGAACCCAGTGTTACACTGGGAGCACCAGATGAACTCCTGTCCCTATAGCAGAAAGCAATCTCTCTCTCTCTCTCGGTTTTTAATTCTATTTTTTAAAAATCCAATTGTGGAAATGTGTGACTTTCACTGGGATTCAAATCCAAGACCTAAGCAATCCGTGCCTTAGCTCTTAACCATCTGAGCTATAAGAGACTCAGATAATTAAGCCTCCTGAATTTTCCCAATGAATCACACACATTCCTTTCAAGGGTGTTGCATAATGAGCAACTAGGCAGTCTTAAAGATCCAAATAACTACTTGTCTCTCTCTGCAGTTAGCCACTAAGAGCATTTTTTTAAATCCAGTTACGGAAATGAAAGGAAAAGTGTGACTTTTAGACGTATTCGAACCCAGGACCTCAGCAATCTGTGCCTTAGCTCTTAACCATCTAAACCATGGAAGACTCAGACAGTTAAAACTCCTAAATTTTCCCATGAATCACATACATTTTTTTAAGTCACACTAACCCTACCTGATTCAATTTCTGCTATACTTTATTTATTTGTTTGTTTTGTTTTTGGAAACTGGATAAGTGTACTATACATAGAAATGCCTATTTTCTGGCAAGACCCAGGAGGGTACAAGTTGGAATACAGATCATCAACAGTGGATACAGTACAACAGTGGCTAGCAGAAAGTGCAGGCCAACTACAATTCATCAGTGAACAGTAAATTTAATTTTATTCATTTAGTTTTTGTTAACCGGTTAGGTGCACTAACCATAGAGATGGGTGGTTACAGGATAAACATTAACAGGTATAACAAACAGCAGGTAAAATCAGGACACATTAGTTGGATGGTTTATAATACAAGATACTACAAGGAGGAGCACAATTAAAAAATGAAAATTTACAAGGATCATACATATAATCAGTTAGAATATCATTTCATACATAGAAGGGAAACATGCATTAAATGGGCAAATAGTAATACAGCAACTAATTAGGGAAAAAGCCTTTGTTATAGTGTGAATGCAGCAGTTGACTAACATATAAGAATTCAGTAGTCGATAATAGGTAGAGGGTAGGACATACAATATAATATCAGGTTGGTAGGTGAAATTAAAGGAAAACTACAGTCTCTTATCTTCTAAATTTTGTTTCCGTGTCAACAGATAACTCTTTTCATCGAGCTGTTAGATATGAATGCAACAGCTTTAGTTTGTTTTCACACTTCATGCTAGGCTATGCAACTGTCCTGGGAGGTTCCATTAGGTGGTTTTTGAAATCTCATTGTCCCTGAGTGCTGCATTAGCATGAGAACATGATGTGTACTTGACCTTTAAACTCTCCAGTATGCCTGTCTGCTTAATTAGTCTTCAAAGAAACAAGCTGCAAGAAAGTATGCAATACCATATTCACCTTCTGTGAGCTTTGCAAACTATCTGAGTTGTAATGAAGGGTTTTCTCCTTTAAACTGCATTCAGTGTATGTGTTTGCAGAGAGTTTATGAAGGGTATTTGTTTTTTCAGCATAGAGATACATACTATAAATGGTTGACCTCACATCATGTTCTCCCATGCTAATGCAGTTCTCATGGACAATGAGATTTCAACAGCCACAAAGTGGAGACCCCCAGGGCTGTCGCAGGAGCTACCATGAGCAGTGAAAACAAACTAAAGCTAAGACATATAGCCCTAACAGCTACAGGAAAGGAGTTGTCTGTTGACATGGAAGCAAAATTTAATTATATAAGAGTATAGTTTTCCTTTAATGATTAAGGCTATGGAGAGGATGGAAGGGTGAAGTGGTGGTGGGTAGAAATTGGCAAGGGAGAGTAGTGGGCTATGGGAGCCAAGGAAGTAGGCAGGAGGCATTGGCCGAGGAGGGTGAATTAGTGAGTGGAGAAAGTGCAGGAAGGGGCAGTAAGTGATGAAGCCTAAAGGTGACACAGGTGTCATAAGTGAGAGGATGCAGGGCTTAAGGTGAGTGAAAGCAGGGGGCTGAATCATTTAGGTGGTTCTGGTGTAGTCATTTGAAGTGGACATGACTTGGAGCAAAGAGAGTTCCAGTATTGAGGGGCAGCATAGGAGAAAGCACAAACACCCATGGCAGTTTTACATCTTGGGATGAGATGGGGAATTTGGTCAATAGGTCTAGGCCCATCAGAAGAGGTTTGTTGGTGCAATATGGAGGCAAGGGGTCAGGGATTTCTACTGTAGATCTGATAATCCTTCCTATTAGAAATCCCAAGGAGGAGAGTCAGTGGGTGGTGGGGGAGAGCCACTTTAGGTCAGCATAGAGCTGGCAGTGTTGCTTATGTTGAGAGGATGCCGAAGGGTAGCAACAAATATTGTTATATGTGATGTCCCACTCATGAAGAGTGGCATTTGATGCATCAACATATGTGACTGAGCCGTAGGCCAGGGCCAGCTGTGCAATGGCTATCCTTAGCTGACAGGGTAAGTGCATAGCTTGTTTTGTATGCAATCCCGATTTTGGCATTTACTACTTTATAGGTGGCAGCTATGTACTGATCAAAGTCCAGGGATCCATAAAGCAGAACACTCAGGTACTTGAAAGAACTAACACAGTTCAAATGGGAGCCATCCATGCAGGAGATTTCTCGTCAGACACGGTTTGCTCTAAGCCTGGCGAAGGATCCAAAGAGCATGGTGTTAGTTTTTCCAACATTAAGAACAAGTTTGTTGTTAGATAGCCAAGATTGAATGTGGAGGAAATCAAAGGAGAGAGAGTGATTGATGTCTGAGATGTTTCTGGAGCTGTAGTAAAGAACTGCTTAAGGACAGTGCGATGACTAGACCATTTACAGAAATGGAGTGCCTGTGTGTGTGTGTTGGCACGTGTGTGTGTGTGTGTGTGTGTGTGTGTGTGTGTGTGTAAAACTACATGAAATGTCTTGTAACTGATACCCCAGAAAATAACAAACATTGCACATTGATGTTAACATTTTATTTTTATCGTAACTTGAATACTAGTAGATCTATTGTATGTGGTGTGTTGAATGCTTGTGTAGTGGCACTTTATTTTTATCGTAACTTGAATACTAGTAGATCTATTGTAAGTGGTGTGTTGAATGCTTGTGTAGTGGTACTTTATGTGGGTTGAAAGCTTTTGGCTTTGCTCTGCAGCACTTAGTTGTGACCAGCTGAAGAAACCCTGTCATGACTTAGCAATTTTCCAGAATCCAGAACAAAAATTCTTAAATATAATATTTACACACAATGCACGTTTTTTTTTTGTCACTATCATTCTCCCCACCTCAAATTTTCTTAGTGGAGGCATTACTAGGAACACATAAACATTTTGTGTCAGACTTCATTTATTTCATCCTCCTGGTACCTCACAGTCTGCCGCTGATAATAAGGCATATTCACAGAGGTGCAGAGTGGGTATATGCCATGTAACCCCAACACATAGCCCACCCCACACCTGCCCACAGCCCCAGTACCTCTGCATGGTATGCAGGAAGCAGATATGCCCCCATATGCACCCAATCCCCCAGCTGATAATGCAGCTCTGCACAAGGGCAGGCTGGGGGTCATTGCAGGGGAAGTGCCAGTGCTCTGCATGATTCACAGAATCACAGAGTGCTGCGTGTGGCGGCAGGTGTCTATGCAAACTCAGAGGATACATAACCCTGAGCCAGTTACATGCCTCACAGATACCCTGGCCATCAGAGCACTCAGGGATGTCTGGGGGTGGACAACTGGGCTAAAGCACCCCATTGCTGCGAGCACACTGCACCCCAGCTGCCAACATGGCGTTCCACAGGTGCAAGTAATCTACGGGACCCTGATCGGCAGCTGATTGGCTGCTACAGGTCCACTGCTCGCCTGCGGGCCCCATGAACTTGCATGCAGGGTGCAGGGCCACATATGTGAGCAGTGGCCAGTGTTCATGAATATGGCCACTGTGCAGATCTCCCAAGAATGTGGAGTTGCATGGGCGGGATATGCACATTATGCACAGACCCCTGCCCTCCTTCATGAATAGGCCCCAATATTACTATAATCTCAGAATGAAAGGATTATGACTTCTTCAAATGAAAACATAGAAGGATGAGGTGGAGTTTAAAACACAAAGCGCTTTGTTTACATGCAAAGGCTGTCAGAAGAAATACAGTATGAAGGGAGCTAAACGGTGTCCCTGGATATTATAAAATCAGTTCATTTTATCATATACATGTGAAATGTTTCGTAGTGATTCTACTGAAAGTCAACAGAGTTGCAGAGCACCTGTCTATTACAGTAAATATGGAAAACAAATGTGCATTTCCCATAAATGGGGGTGGTGTAAAGTATTATTAGTCACTTTTATTTAGAAAGATTCAGAACATTCAAGCAGTATTTTCAGAAAGAAACAATGGATCTAAAATTATTAGTAGAAGATGAGACATGGTATGTGCTTATATGCAGTGCTGCATAGAAGGGATAGAGTTATTGACTGGAGCTCAACAAACCTGGGCTTGAATCACATCTACCACCTGCACATTCTGTAACCTGAGCAACCTTCATGTGCTCTGTGTGGCACCTGGAGAGAATTTGTTTTCTCAGTTTAACTCTCCCAGCCTAAAATTAAATAAAAAGGAATAAAAAGTTATACCTATTTAATAAAAAAAATAATTACTAATTCTGTAAGCTGCGTGTCAATGTTTTTATATTCTGGTAGGGAGTGTTAGCAGGACATTTTACTAACTCCTAATTTCTTAAGCTTGTATAATGTTTCTGGTACATTTAATGTATCTAACGAGGCATTAGCCTTCATATCATGATTTTGAATGTATTGACATGTACTCGGCAACGCGCCTAGAAATACTAGTACAGTATGCACATGTTATAATTACAGTATTTACTGCCCACAGTATATAAGATACTTTCACCAATATAAACCAAATCACAGTGCAATGCAAATAACAGGTTGCTATACTTAGAACAGAACAGAAGGATATTCAAATACTAATGATGTAGAGTTCCTTTAAAATGCCAGGCTAATTTTGTGAAGATCAATGTCACTGTTTCTCGCCTCTTTACTAAAAGATCACTTCTAAAGAACAATTATGAACTTTTACTTAAAATGTTTACTGTGCCTGGCATGTTTCTATTGTGAGTACAGTATTTACCGACAGAGACAGTTTGCAGTATTATCTGATCTGTATAATCGGGTGGCTATTATGGTTTTGGTGAATTAATATTTATACTTTCTTGTAGGTGTCCAGTCCCAGATCATTCTGACCGAGTCCGGAAGGGATGTTAAAGGGCCCGGGCAGTCTCACAAGTTGTCCTGTAAAGCCTCCGGTTTCACGTTGAGCAGCTACGCTATGAGCTGGGTCCGGCAGCAACCCGGGAAGGGGCTGGAATGGGTGGCAGAAATCGGTACTTCTACTTTCTCATCGCCCACTTACTACTCAGACCAAGTGAAGGGCCAGTTCACTGTTTCCCGGGCTGATTCCAGCAGCATGCTGTATCTCCAGATGGACCGACTGCAGGCTGATGACACCGCCCTCTATTACTGTGCCCGAGACCCACAGTGAGAGGGACAGTCTGATACCGGTACACAAACCTCCAGTGGGATTCGAATCCAGTTCTCTAATCTGTACTGTACGGTATATACACATAACATCGGTGCCCACTAATGCTGCTCAGTTGTCTGTCTCTCTCGCAAATGGCAATCACTCCAAACTTGGAACGTTTTCCATAAAATGAGAATTTTCAGAAGTACTATTTAGAATGGTTTTTGTTTAATGTTTTCATTCCAATCCCCCCACACACACACACACCATTGCTACAGTGTTAGATTTCACACTGGGGTGATGTGACATCCTTACATTACGCAGCTAGTTGTTTCATTTTATTATGTTTGCTTGCCGCATGTGCAAGAAACATAGTGCCATCATCCGAGTTTTGGAGGTGTGGCAGCCCTCTTCCAATTCAGGCAGTGTGTTTGCAGGTGCGGCTGCGGTTCTCCAATGCCTGATGGAGCTGTCTATGACAGCTCAAAATGCAGTGGATACAGTTGAAAGGGGAGCTACGCTTCGGTGAGCAGTGATAAGATATCGCCTGCTGATGCCCGCCTCCCCTATAAGACACACACACACACACACACACACACACACACACACACATACATATGCTCCTTGAGCTGTGGAATAGTTAACACTTCTCCTCCTTGCTTCACTGTATGTAAAGCTCCATGTAGTACTTCGCTTGCCCCAGTTGCAGCATCTGGCAAGTCTCAAAACAACTAGTCAGTGTTCTTCCATTAAAACATGTCCGACACAATATTGTTCCTGTCTTTTGATTTTTACAATAAAAAAAAACAAAACACTCTGAGTTTCCCTCTCTTTCTTTTGTATCTGGACTTACCTTTTCACGTCTCCGAACTCCGGATTATTAAAATGCAAAACCAAATCAAAGGGGGTCCTTAGAACCGCTCAGCAACAGGGGAGGCAGTATTTAATGTACAAATAGTCTGAAGTTCATTTAAATCGGAGATCCAAGGCATTTATTCACTGACCCTACTACATTTTGTCTCTCTCTCTGTTCAAGTCTCCCTTTGCTTTATCCCATGTCCTCAGGAGAAGAAGGGAAGAGTGCAGAGGGCTAGTTGCTGCTTTTTGAAGATGTTTCTCTCTCACAGACTTTGATTTCAGCTTTCTTACCGGTATATTGACTCTTTTTTGATGGATCAGTCTTATAAGACATCTTGCCCGCCTCGGTTAGCACGTCTCTACACCCTTCAGGGCTCAGCCAGTATTGTTTTCTTGAAGACCTACAGATGCAAAACCACTCTCCCCCTCCTCATAAAAACTTTTTTGAAGAAAAGTAAAAGTTAAACCAAGAAGGGAGACTGAGCGGAGCGCCAGTTCTGCTCAGACTTCTTCATGGAGTTTCAAAGATTCTTGTTTTTCTTAAAGTCATTCTTTTTATTTCACACCCCCTGACCAAGCGTCTGCCATGTTAACTGGTTGGCCTCAAATGCTTTTAAATAAACGTCCCACCACCGTACGTTGGAACTGCAGTGTTATGGGCTGCAGTTATGTATTTAGAGTTTTGCCCATCAGGACAGTTTAATTTAGGTGCAACAGCTAATTTTTTTTCAAGAGGACGGGAGGCCACAGCATCAGAGTAATACAGACACACACATATGTGTGTGTGTATATATATATATATATATATATATGTATAGTGTGTGTGTGTGTGTGTATATATATATATATAAATATACTGTATATATATATATATATATATATATATTATGATATATCTATGCACACACACACACACCGTATGAAGTAAATGAGTAGTACTTGTCTAATAATACAGTACTTGGGAGTTATGGGTGTTATAATATGAAGGGTACACATATAATTTTGGGGGATTGAAAGTAGTTAAGTGGTAGCAATGCAGGCGTCGGTGAGTGCATGTGACCGGTGAGTGAGTGAGTGACAATGTCACCTAGTATGTGTGAGATGTATACTGAGAAATAAAAAAAAAATACGGCAACAAACGAAAGCACAACCATAAAAAATCACTATATTTTAATTAACTGGTTTAATTACACACCCTATATCTTTCAGTCTCTGCACCCTTCGCGCACAGTTTCAAGAGCTTTTATTAAACCAAAAACATATAAATACATCAACCAGTGACTTTAATTCAAAACTGAGGCATGCAGAAGAGAAATAAAACACAGCAAGGTGAGCTGGGGCTGCTCCCTTTATTTCAGACAGTCTGGAATGTAACCTTTCTGGAACAGTGGTAATTCCTCCATCATGCCATCCCCCAAAACGAAATAACCCCCCCCACCCCCGCACACATGTGTGCAGACCTGGCATACCAGATGTGCAGAGCAGACCGAAATCTTTAGTACAAACTCCTTTTTATTAGAAAGCGCTTATTTAAAAATAATCTTTACATGTCTTCTAGGGGTTAAAGTAAAGAAGTTAGGGAAGTTTCCTTGGCAACAATACTCAAGTTTTCCATAGACTAGCCTCCTCTTTAGCCCACCCCATTTTGCAAATGCCAGCATATTGAAACATTTTTCTCCTTAATAAGTGCAGCATATATAAAGTGAGGGGAGAGAGGTCAGAGCAGGCGTTGCATATAACTGCTGCCTCAGTTACAACATCTATATGCAATTACCTAGCAGCTATAGCCTGGCAGAGACTGAACGAGAGAGAGACAGAGGACATTTAACATTCCTGGCAATTCCAAAGAAAACGGGCACAACTGTGTTTAGGGCTAAACAAACCAAGCAATTTTTTTCAATGTGTAATTCCCTAAATTCTTAACGCTAGATGAACTTTGCTGACTACCAAACACATTTTCATGTATAATGTCATTTTGTTTAGTTTAAGGTATATTGGTTAACGTACTGTAGTTTTCTACAACATTTATAATGTCATTTTGTTTAGTTTAAGGTATATTGGTTAACGTTCTGTAGTTTTCTGCAACATTTAGTGGAAAGTTAGAAAATATTTTTTCTACTGTGAAATCAGGACAGGTAGTATTTTTCATGTTTTTTTTTTTTTGGCAGGACACAACTGTCTAAATCAGGACTGTCCAGTGAAAATCAGGGCAGTTGGTAACCCTACTCTGACGCCAACTGTCACTGCTTTGCAAAAAGCTGGAAACATCACTTTAAGCCCCCACAGCACCCCGACCTACAAAGACGGCAGAATTAGAGAGTGGTAGGTAACATTAATACTGTGTAGCTAAGGTATGGCAAGACAGCTTTAGATATGTACTACAACACCCCTTATCGAAGGACTGTGGCTCTTTAAAGAACTATAACATGAATGTAACCAATAAAACTACAAACAATATGAATGACTTCATGTATTCTAAATAGGTAAAAGCACCACAGCTCCATTCCTAAAAAGGTGTGCGTGTGTGTTCGTTTCACCCCTCTCGCTAACCTCAGTTCTGTAATTCCTATTTGACGCCCCACACCCCCCACATGCCCAATACATGCAGACTTTCTCCCCACCTCCTCTGCCATTGGCTTGTAGCCACACTGGAAAGATATAAACCGGCAGCCTCCAGAGACTAGTGTAACAGCGAGTACGGCCAAGGGACAGTAAACCGAATCCCCACGGGGTCCAGAATTGTGCTGCCTTTAGCTATTCAGAACCCCTTCTACAGGGCTCAGGAGGGATGAAGCTACAGCCGCAGACATGGCGGCGAGACAGAGATGGATGGAGGGTCGCAGCAGAGCTCTGTCTCTCTCACTGAGGTTCCAGTTCCGGGAGCTGCTGCAAGACAGAATCAGAACGTCAGTTTATGGGCTAGTTGGGTTTTAAACAAAAAGAGCCATTCTATCACACTCTGGTACCTCACGCCTACAAAAGAAGGTAATGTGGGGTGTGACACCCCTGATGTGTGGTGGGAGAGGTGTAAGGGTAACAAAATGCAAATTAAATATTAAGAGGAGGGAACAGTAAGGTTAGTGATGTCCACTGCCCCCCACCGCCCCAACCACCCTCCACCACCACCACCACCATAATAACCACTGCAGGGGGCTCATACCTTCGCCATTACCTCCATCGGTCCAAGAAGGAATGCCGAGTTAGGAGCGAACCATTTTGTCTTTCTTTGCGGCGCTTTAACTTTGGCAAAACAAATGGATCGGTTCAAAGAGGCTGAATATTACAAGCCAGATATGGAGCTGGACTAATACTGTTCAACTACTAGCAAATACTATTAGTCCAATTACACATGCCTGTCAACTGTTCCTGATTACAAGTGACGTCCCTCTTTTTGGCACCTCAAAATTGCAGCATTCATCATTTGTCCCTCATGGAAGAAGTGCTGCCATCACAGAGAACGTGGTGTAAATTTAGATTTTAAAGCAGAAGTTCATATTAATCTAAGATGCTAAATCAAAAATAAACACAATGGCTTCCATAATGTTCTGAGCTTGTATGTCCATGTTTGAGGATGTGTCCCTCATCATGAGGGTCAGTGTCCAGCATAAATAGACCCAACTTTGACATTGGTGTGTGTGTGTGTGTGGGGGGGCTGCAATATTTAACCTCTTTGAACCATCAAATGTAATTTCAAGTATTATAAAGTAGTATAACACATTTTGAGGGAAATTATTGGACAGTGGTTATGCTCAAGAGTAAACACATTCTTTTCTAGTTTTCTGAGTTAGTCAATTCTCTTTCCCGTTTATGTATAACAGACATACACAATGTACAAGATGGGTGCTAGTTCAGGTTATGGCGGAAAATGTAGTGATACCTTAGAATTTTATATGACACCGTTTCTCCCCTCTTGTGAGATACTCCTTTTCCCTGTCTGGAGTCTACTTTAGTACTTCTGTGCCATGATGTTTGCCTTGATGTCTAGTGTCACAGAACTTTAGTGGGCAGTGTCTGCTGCATGCAAGTTCCTCTTAATCACAGGAAAAACAAACTGCTGGTGTTGAAATGCAACTGAGAATCCCGATAAAAAACCCATGGAACTACCATATTGAAAGGGGAAAGCCATAGAAACAGGAGAGCACTTCATTATTTAAAAATCTGTAGATAGCTGCTGCAACTGAGTCAAATGCCTAACAACCACACTGTACAAGGCAGGAGAAAAGGGGATACTGTAAGTTGCGAAATCAATGTTCCGGATAGATTAAAAAAATCACAGTGGCACTGTTCATGAGTAGAGGTGTTAAAATGGCTATGTTGAAAATTTGGTGAAATAGGTCCATAAAATGACTGTGTTAGGAGTGACCTCGCATCCCACCAGTTTCCACGCATCCTCCTAACTTCATGGATTTCTAATATTTTCAGTCCAGATTTTCACCAGTGCCATTTTTCCAGACTTCCTTATGAACAGTACAGCTGTCATTTTCCACACCATGGCTGAAATGTGTTTTCACACTTTCAGTGCAGAAATGCTGGTCGCTGTGGGAAGTCATTGTTCAGGACAGATTAAGAAAATCACAGTGACACTGTTCATGAGTGGAGGTTACAAAATCTCTGTGTTGACAATCTGCAGTAAAAAAAATCCCCAAACTAATTGCATTACAGTGTGCCTTGAGCATTTTCTATGCACGCTGGTGACTTCACCGATTTTTTGAATATTTTCACTGCAGAATTTCAACATTGCCATTTTTGCACCTCCTCATGAGCAGTACAGCTGTCATTTTACATCCTGTTCAAATGTGTTTTGCACCTGTGGTGCCTAATGGTATAGTCACTGTGCATAAGCAGCTTTCGGCTAACAAACTGATATTGCCACTGTTCATGGGGGCACAAAAAAACTGTGTTGAAAATTTGGAGTGAAAATGCCAAGCAACGCCTGAGGGGTTAGGGTTTCGGACCATAATGCCCCAGCCTATAGAGATTGAGAGGCATCAGGTGTGTGACTTGGGATTCTTGCCTGTAATGCTCATATCATTTCACACCCTGCAGCCAGTGAGAGGCATCGAGGTGTGCCTTGCACTCTTCGGCCCCAAAGTCCACCCCACTCTCCTATACAGGACCCATCTCACCATATTTCCTGATGGAATGGGGTGAGCATCAGGGCCAAAGACCCCAAGGCACACTGTGACACTTGTTAGTGTCTGCAGGGTGGAGTGTGGTGAAATGGCATGGCTGTTATGCCTGACAACCCAAAGGCAAACCCCAATGCCTGTCACTCTCTGCAGGGTGGTGGTGGGGTTGGCTTCAGTTCAATACTTCACTGCCATTCCTATTATGCAGCTCTCTAACTCCTACACTACCAATGCCAATGCCAGCAAGCAAACATTTGGCATTGACAAATGCTTGTTTCTACTGCTGTACAATCCTCTGAATATATGTCTGTGCTGTACGGGATAGGCTTAGGATCCTGCTTCCAATTACCATTCCAATACAATCTATTCCTTACAACGATGCTACTAATTCTTCATTGCATACAACTTGACATTACTATTACTCTATCTACTCTGCTCTACAACCTGCCTTGCCCCGCAGACCAGAGGTTCACTGCATTGCATTTGAAGGCTTGCGCCCCCATCAGCCAGAGGTCCCTTATCTTATTTTACTACACCATATTTGCCTCATTCCATCATCCTGCCCTGCCCTCTGGCTTGGAGGATTATCTACTTCTACTCCCCTCCTGCCTCATTCAGCCCGGTGCCTGGAGGTTTGCAGATTCTGCTTATGCCTCACTACGCGTCAGCCAGCCCTGGAGCTCTTTTAATATAGCCTTGCACTTGAGTTCAGTTTTGCCATTCGTCACCTATTCTTTGGATGCTTCACCTTGCTGCTTCAGTCATATAAATTACTACTACACTCCTACCAGGATAAGGTTTCAATATCTTGAATTGCGCTCTGAAGCTTCTTGGAACTTATGATGTGCTACTTCATTCGATTCAGTCTCTTCAGTTATCATCATTCATGAGTTATAAGCTTGACTTTTCTGGACTCGTCAGACTATTCTCACCAAGTCAGTTCTAGTCACTGTACCATGGTGACTTTCGATACGTAGATACTTACATCGTTTGCAACTATTGGGATCATTAGACTAAGCTCTTTGATTCAAGCTATTGCCATCTTCTCATGCTCTTCACCATATGTACTTATGGATGCCTTTACTCCTCTGCTACTACGTCTGTTCCATACAGATTTAATTACTACATCTACTGACCTCGTATAGGTCCACTTACTTACACTACCTGCTCATATTACCTACCTGCCTTCCTCATTTTGCAGACCTACGTGGTCCAGCCGTCCTGGATTACCTTGCTGGGACTCCACTGCCTCTTTACTTACCTCCTCAGTTAACCTACATCGAACCCAAGATTTATATTCTTGGGAGGGACTGAATTTGACACCTCATACACAACTGATAGATCAGAAAGCAGAAGAGTAGGCCCCTCTCCAGCCCAAAAAGCCCTGTCAGATCTCACGTCCGGTGCAGGCCTAGTAGATATATGGAGAATACTAAACCCATCTGAGAGAACCTATACTTTTTTATCACCTTCCCATCGAACTTATTCCAGAATTGATTATTTTTTAATAAGTTATTTTTCCCTTCCTTGGATGCTGGCTGGCGAAATAAAAACGAGAGTCATTTCTGACCATTCCCCAGTCACTCTTACTTTCCTCAAGGCCCTGTCACAAAGACACCCTGTGGTGACTAAACAACGGATTACTTAAAAATCCAGCTACCCTACCTTATATTAAGGAATGTATTACCCATTTCCTGGAAACTAACAGATTCAGTCACTAAAGTGGATGCTGTATGGGCTGCCATGAAATGTGCTCTACGGGGTGAATGTATACGCCTAGCATCTGTTAGATCCAGGCAATCCTGTAGAAAAGCAGAGGAATTATTACATGCTATACAGAATGTGGAAAGAAATAAGCTGCATACCATGCACGCACAGTTTTTTAAGTTAATGTCCCAGAAAGGTAAACTAGCATTAAAAAGGACCAAACTGAAATATTTAGACTCGGGTGTGCAACCATTCGGATTAAACAAGTTGAAGCAACCTGTCATGTACTGGGACTGAGAACAGGAGAGGATATCTCAATTAATACAGATCCTAAAACAATTGCTATGATGTTTAAAGATTATTTCCAAAAATTATATAATATTCCCACCAGTGAGATAACAGTACAGACAAAAATAGCTAAATACTTAAACTCAGTGGTCCTCCCCTGCCTGTCCCAAGATATGACAACAACTCTTGGTAATCCAGTTACTGAGCTGGAAGTAGAACAAGCCATACAACAACTCTCTCAGGATAAATCACCTGGACCGGATGGCTTAACTAATAACTTATACAAATCCTGCCTCTCAGAATTTGGCCCTAAATTAACCAATGTATTTAATCATTGGTTCAATAATGGTTTCTTTGAAACCAGATTCCTCAAAGCAATTATTACCCTTATCCCTAAACCTGACAAAGACCCCTATTACCCAGGAAATTACCACCCCATATCATTATTGAATACGGACTTTACAGTTTTAGCCCAAATTCTAGCAGATAGGTTGGGACCTATCATGAGAAACTTAATTGGGCCAGAACAAGTTGGTTTCATGGCAGGTAGATCCTCTAGTGACCATATGCATCGCCTACTGCATCCATTTTCCTTGTCCAGTAGTTCAGATATTCCCGCTGTACTGATCTCACTCGATGATGAAAAAGCATTTGAGCGAGTCTCTTGGGTCTTTATTTGTTGTATTGGGCAAGATAGGCTTCCCAAAAAACTTTAATACGTGGACACGACTTCTTTACTGTTCACCTACTACATGGGTTTGGTGTAACGTATTCCTTCTGATCCATTACTACTACAACGGGGTACAAGACATGGTTGCCCATTATCTCCCCTCCTTTTTAATTTATATCTAGAGCCTTTTCTTAGAAAATTGATAGCTTCCACAGAACTTCAAGGCATAAAAGCTGGAAATAGTAGACACCTCGTATCCGCCTATGCAGATGATTTATTACTGCTCCTTGAAAACCCAACTTGTGGTGTCCCTGCCTTACTTAGGGAAATTGATCTCTTCTCTCAAGTTTCCTACAAACTTAACCCGACCAAAACCAAAGTTTTCCCATTGAATGGAAAGCTTTACCTATGGACCTGTTTCAAACTTCATAACCACCAGTTTTTTTTGCCTGCATTTGTTCATCTTTAAGTGAGATTTATGCTGTTTTGCTATATGTGTGAATATGTGAAAAGTTTTTTGTGTTTAATAAATAGTTGTATTGTGCTGACCCCCATGTTTTTCTCTGTATGGTCCATTGAGCAGCTCCTGGGATAAAAGTGCACTTCCCTGTTTAAATTTTGGAGCCCCTACTTCTCATTTATTCTGGGAGAAGTTGTGTTTTGTTTGCAAGTCTGCAATGAATATAAGGACAACCACTGCCATAGAAATGCATTTGATAGTGCTTTAATGGTAATTAGTAACACCTTATTTGTAATACATAAGCACGTGTGTTGCACATTATGTAAAGGTATTGATATCAGCAGCACTTTATCTGTAATACATAAACACGTGTATTAAAATATTATTTAAAGGATTGGTAGCAGTGATGCATTTCTCTGATGAAGTTTGCTGTTAACTAAATGAAAGGTAAGACTGTCTTTTTTTTTTAATTACTTTTCGCTCTTAATAAAAAAATACTATATAGGTAAGCATACCGATATAGGTTTCCCAGTAATCTTGAATTTATTTGCTGTTTTTGCTAAGCATATTTTGTAAATCGATGCACAAGCATGCAGAGATATCATGTTTTTCTCTTCTTGAGAGATTTGTTAATTTAACAATAAGGGTAAGTCAGTGCACCTGTTTGCAGATTATGATAAGGCATCCATTGGACTTGTTCTCCTTGCTTTGTTAAGGTTTATTGGGTTATTCAGTTCATTACAGGACCAGATGTATATTGCAGATTTTTTTTTTTTATTTCTTTTTATCCCTCCTGGTCACTTTGCCATTCCTCTCCTTAGGCTTGCTCAATGCCCCCCAATCCCTCACTGAGTCTGCCCCTAGAGTGCCTCCGGTGACTCCTACCTGCCTCTTCCCTCCACGGAGCACCTTGCACAGTGGGGTCTGCCCATGATTACGACTGGGTGGCTGGAGCAGCCGTCATCCAGGAATGCTGTGTTTTTCCATTTTTCTGTTCCTCCCTCCATCCCACTGAGGCCACCGGCTCAGGCGGAACGTGCTTATGCGCCTGCCAAGTGCCAGATGGCATCCTCTCCTCCCAGCTCCCCTAATAAAGTAGCCATTGCCCTAAGAGTCTGTGCTTCCACTGGCTCTCCCAGGCGTCAGGTGTATTAAACACCTGGTATCCCTCCCTGAAGGAGAGATCATCCATGGGGACACTCGATCCTCCTTCCCCTGCAGACCCTCGCCAACCCGAGTCCATTCCCGAAGCTGGGTCACCAGCATGGTGCAGGGTATGGCGTCCAGTGCCTCAACCCTCAGCACCACCAGGCCGGCTGTATATTGCAGATTTAAAAGCTTGCCAGTTCTGTAGATCATATGAATAGACAATTAAATCCACTGAAGTTCTACTTTTAAAACAACTTGTGTTACAAAGCGCCAAAGGTATATTTTGCTGGCCTAAACTGATTTCTGAAACATTTCAATTTTTAAAAGGTCGTAACTTGATATAAACAAATTTACATGATATAATGCACCAATGGCTGGTGCTGAACCTAGATGCATGTTACTTTCCTGACGGGGACTCCAAAACATGTACACAATGCTATTCCCATATATCCAAATGGAGAAGTTGTATGTAAACCTCCATGCAACTACAGAGATCATCCTTGAAACAGGCTTGAATTAAACAGGTCTTTATCATCCCAGTTTTGTGTATTTATTTAAAAGCGGGCAATACAATGGTTTCCTCTTTTAAGAATGCATATAGCTTACTAATTATGAGTCTGTGTGTGTCTGTGTGAAGATATACTGCTGAGTCATTGGATCTGTCTGTCTACCATCTTCACACAAACAGCTTTCAAGGTTATAGTTGTATAAATTAAGTATGCAGTGGCTGACCAAAATACAGCTTATTAGCTTGAGGTGACAGGACTTTCATAACTCGCTCAGTGGTTCCACTACTGCTTAGTTATTATCTTCTCACCTTGCGTTAAATTACAATTGCATATTTATTTATCTGTACAAATATGACTTAGCTGCACATGACCCAGTGACATCAGGTGTGGTGAAGCCGCAAGTGATGTCACAGGAGTTGTGGATCACGTGTAATATATTGGGCATATTTAGTAAGCCAAAGTCATATATTTTATTACTGATTTAATATTTTGTTTTCCTATATAGGTACAATTACATAAAACACAAGGGCCTAGATATTCAGACTGCACCGGGCAGTGGCGCAAGCCTGGGTGCAGTGCAACTGGGATGTGCCGGGACCAGGACCAGGTGATATTCAATGGTAATGCACCATGGTGCAGCACCATTGAATATGGCATGGTCGACACACATACTGTGCATGGCGCAGTGGCACTGTGCCGTGTAAGCCACATATAGGGAGCACGGGGATGCGCCAGTGCAAGTGCAATTGCACTAGGTGCAGCACCCACGATATTCAGCCGGAGGCATGCAAAAGAGGCCATAATATATGCAAGGTGCAAATGGGGCCATTTGCATGTCACTATGGCCCCATTTGCATGCCTTGAGCAGGGCAGCCCCCAAACAATACAAAGCTGTCGTCCAGATTTCTTTTCTCTAATGACAGTGACTCCAAAGAGAAGGAAAATAACCAGGCTGAGCAATACTGCCAGCAGGGGACTGAGAAGAGGTCTGGGGCCATTCATCGTAAACAAAATTGTATATAAGTCAGGTGCACAAAAAGAATTGACTCTTTTTGCCTATATCAGCTGAGTAGCTAAACAGTGACACACATTTAAATGTATTATGCAACTAAAAACTAGTAAGCTGGCCTAGTGGCGCTGAGGGTTCAGGTGCTGGATGCCACACCTCGCGTTACGCTGTCGAACCGGGTTTGGGAATGGACTCAGGATGCTGGGGGCTGGCAGGGGAAGGAGAGGATTGAGTGTTCATAGGGACTGCTCTCCTCTCCTGTGGTAGGTAGCGGGTTGGTGTCACTCTGCAGTGGCCTCTGGTGGAGACCAGGAGCACTGCAGAATACGCAAGTGAGAACACCATAGAAAAGTGGAAATCCACCTTTCGACCGACCGGATGATGGCTGCTGGTCCTCCTTTACTGCCAGTGCCCTGAAGGATCCTCTCCACTGCAGCAGCACCCTGGGTCAAGTATATGTGCTGCTTGCCCCCCTACTGCCTTTTCCCTCAGAGAAGGAGGACCTGCCCAGTGATGGGTTACGTCCAGGTTACCTCAGGGTGGCTGCGATGTGCAGATGGAGGGCTCAGGATGGGACAGGCAAGTGTATGAAGGACCTAGGCATCCCGAAGGAGTGGTGGGTCATGGGGCATGAGGGGTGAAAAATAAATACACAAAAAAAAAACTAGTAAGCATAGCCTTTTTTGCAATTCATCATTTTTTATTGAAAATGTCTGGTAAAGAGGTGAATATATTTCATATGTGGAATTACCTTTGTTCCATGCCATTATTTGCTACTATGAACGACTTGTTTGCTGCCCTGCTACTTCATTGAACATTGTTGTCCATCCGTGACAGTCCTGTGGTCAAACATGTTTTCAGGTCACACTCGCATTCTGCATTTCTCTTCTTTGACATCATACACTAAGCCTCACTGAATAATTTGTTTTACTCACAATTATGTCTCTATGGCTACTGTTATAATCAGTGTAGTACAAATGATAGACAGTGAGTAATGGTTCCAAATGTAAATAGTAATGTGAATGTCCAATATAAAGTATAATATGACTTGGGTTGTATTTATTATAACAGTTACTGCATACGGTGTGTCATTAACAGCACACTGATTCCATCAGTAGTGCCCAACATAATTGTACATAAAAATATATTTACTGATGCTTACTGCATCATCTCAGAGCATGCAAATCTTGTTCACTTTGTGACAGGCTCTGCACTGTCTTTCTGTCCTCTCTCTGTCTGTCTTGTCTCTTTCTCTTTCTCTTTCTCTCTCTCTCTCTGTCTCTATTTCTCATTCAGTTGCAGAACCTGACCTCGGGACTTACATGTTTTAAAAAAATACAAAGCTGTCTTGCATATTTTTTCCTGTAACCACTAACTGCAAACAGACAGAAAATACAAAGGCTAAGCAATTCTGCCAGCAGCGGACTGAGAAGAGGTCCAGGGAACAAATACCTTATTTATCCAACTGTCTGATTAATGTGTGAATGTCAGGAACTTGGAAATGCCCTGTTATCTTTCAGGTAGGATCGACGGGACTGTTCATCAAATTACTCACTGGGACAGTCACAGCACAGCAGCACCCATACATTTTTGTAAGAAGAGGAGCACACGTCGCATTCAGCAACTTACAATGTGTTCCATACACTGCCCTATTTAACCACTCCAGTCCCAGTACCACCGCATCTAACAGCAGGGCACATTCCTCTTTAGGGCAGAAGGAAAGTGCATTACATGCTCTCCCAAATCTGTCTTTCTTCAACTTTGTAACAGTACAAACTTAAACAAGCATTTGTCAATGCCGAATGTTGGCTTGCTGGCAATGGCATTGGTAGTGCAGGAGTCAGAAATGCAAAATAGGAATGGCAGTGAAGTATTGAAATAACATCACCCCTTCCCCCACAGAGACTGAAAGACATTGGGAGTGTGGCTTTGGGTCGGCCATAATGCTTACCCCATTCCACCTCACCCCACCCTGTAGAGAGCGACAGGTGTCAGGGTGTGCATTGGGGTCTTTGGATGAGTGCATTATAGGAGAATGGGGAGAATATTAGGGTGACAGAACCCAAGCCACACCTCAATGCCTGTCAGTGGCTGTAGGGTGGGGGTACAATTCTGCAAACATTATGGCTGATGAACCCAAGTTACATCCCCAACGCCTGCCAGGCTTTACAGGGTGGGTGTGACGCCAACCTATCCCCACTGGTGGTGGAACTAAAAATGGAATATGACAGATAGAAGCCATTACAATTAACACTGGCTGAAAAATTGTCCACCCTTAAAATGGTCACAGCTCTGAAACTCTTCCATGTGCTGTCCCACATCCAAGTTGTCCTCCCCTTAGAATGGCTCAGTGCATTCAGTACACTCATGGGGAACTTTATTTGGGAAGAGGCACACCCTACTTACAGTTGTAACATGCTTCATGCATCATGGAATGATGGCTGGAACCTCCCCTAGGCCATAGGCCACCTCTAGGCCTATAGGGCATTCCAGACTCTGCACTGGGTCAGGCACCCATGCCCTAACCTAACACAGTGAGTAGTTATGGAAAAGTCCAGGCTACCACAGTAGAGTTTGGTCTCCCTCCTCTGCTCCCCCACTCCTCAAGAAGTAAGGACACATCCAACTACAGCACCTTCCCTGAGCTATTGAAGCACAATGCACAAGTGGCTAGGCACTGTTCCATGCCCTAGGGAACCTATCGCACTTTGGGATAACCCATTCATCATGGTAGACAGTAAAGGTCTCTAATGACAAGCTTGGATGATCAACGATGTGCTACATCTCAAGGACATCCTAGCACCACTGGCATCTTTGGTAGGCACCCTTCAAGCACTGCAGCACAATCCCCCAAGGCTGGACTCTGGTCAAATCTAACAACATGGTGGGCCCTAAATAAATGTGTAGCTGGCAAAATCTAGGAAGATGTCTGTAGTTACATTCCCAGCCAACCCACACAAGCTAAGCCAAAATGGAAATCCACCTAGACCCCTGAACAGAACTGGGGAAAATGCTGGACATTGTGCAATTACAGCCTTCAAGGATGCATGTAGTAGACTCATCCAGAATGAAATTCCACATTCCTGGTACAGAATCCTATCAGTGCTGCACCAGCTAACTCTGTCACCCACAGATAAATCCAGGAGAAGTGGAGAACCTGGTGGTGACCTATTCCATATCCTCTGGCAATGCCCAGCCATTCAAGCCCTCTGGGACAAGGTTTGCAACCTGGGCACTGATGTACTAGCCACTGTAATGCCATGTTCTGTGTCTCTTCTAAAATTAGAGATCACATTTGCAGTCCCACCCATAACAACTACTGGCCACAGGTGGCTGGCATTAATAAGTATGTAAGTATTCAAGCCAAAATACTTCTCCTCTGTATGTGGTGATTGCAGAGAATACCTTCACACCAAGAGTTGATATCCACCTTCTCATTGGTAGCTACCCTTGACTGGCTCCCCCATTTAGCATGGTCTTCCTGTCAAAATGTCAAGCCTTCTGGTCATGTACTGTCAATCTCTAGTGCCCAGGAAAGGAAAAGGCTGACCTTCCTGCTTTCTCTACACCCGGACTATTGGTCTCATTCTAATTAGGGTTCTGTGTAGTTCACTATATTACCTGTGTATAGAAACATAGAAACATAGAATTTGACAGCAGATAAGGACCGCTTGGCCCACCCAGTCTGCCCATTTCCCTACCTACTGGATAAGCTGCAGATCCTAGTTAACCAGCAGCCTACTTCTTCTTCCTACCCCCACCCCCCTAGAATTGCCTTATGACTGTCTCATGCATGCTTGAATTCCATGCGTATACCACTAGCCTTCACATAGTTATACTACCTCTGAGTTCTTGAAGTTACATTGCATGAAACATCACTAGTAACGAGAGTGTGCACAAGGATTGTGCTGCTCATCAGAGAAACATAAACAGTAGCACAAAACTGGCACCACACCCACACTATATGCTGGACACTGGAGCTTCAAGAAGGTAAACTTTCAAATGTTTAAATGCTATCAGACAGCCTAATGTGTTTCAGATAAAGCCTTCGATAAAGGACTTATGTAATCTGAAACACATCAGACTGTCTGATGTAGCATTTTAAAATTAAAGCCACCTTCTGAAGCTCTGGTGTCCAGTATATAGTGTGGGTGTGAGTGCTACAGTTTTTGTATTACTAGTATGAAACATGTTGTATATTATGACTAGTTTAATGTTATCTTTTTGTTAGATAATACTCTGGCATATAAAGACAGCCACCACATACATGCTGTGGGAAGAACCTACTGGCCTCATGTCCTTGAACACTAATTCTTTAACTGAACCATATATCAACAACAATGCCTTCCTTTGTACATTTTGATGTCATCTGCAATATACGGAATACTGAAAAATAGACGTATGTTTATAAAGTTATGCTAATAAAAAAGATTAACTTCTAAAAAGAATGAATCTTCTGGCTTACAAGGCAGTGAACAGTTGTAATGGTGCTTAACCTAGTGTACCTATTAGCACCATATGGCATCAGAACCAACCATTGATTAACCTGACCCAAAAATGGCGGCATCAGATAGAATGAGTTAAAGTACTTCTTGTGGTCATGGGGTCCTTGTGCCTTGTGTAATGGGTGGTGGGGGTGCTATGGAAACACTGTGTACAGCACATCATCGCTTTGCAGCATATCGGTGCCATAATTAACAAGGTCTTCCCCTTAGTTTGAGCTGTTACAATGACCTGTGCAAAAGGTCAGATGAAAAGTTGATACCCCCCTTGTACTTAGACAAAGGGGAATAACTCATGAGTTATGTAAAAAAACATAATGGCCTGCCCAGTGGCGCTGAGGGCTGAGGTGCTGGATGCCTTAACTCATGCTATGCCAGTGACCCAGATTCAGGAATGACCTCGGGTCATCAGGGAGCCAGCGTGGGGGGGAGTAAGAATGAGCAGTCTCTAGACAGCTCTCTTCTCCCAGGGTGGTTGTCTGCCCCATAGCTCCTCTCTCACTGGGTGGAGGTCCGGTGGGAAGCTTAGGCAGAAGGGGGCAGTGGTGATCACCAGGGTTGGGGCGGAAGGGGCCAAAGCTGGTACCTGGCATGTGCCTCCACGCATGCGCACTTACGTGCTGAGGTCCCAGGTGTGAGGAGAAAACGGGGACAAAAAAAGGAAAAAAGTAATGCAAGAAAGAAAAACATGCAAACAAAAAAACATAATGCCCTCCAGGGTGTAATTCATGAGGTATGTAAAAAAACATAATACCTTCCCTTCAATGTGGACAGCCTTTGACATGTTTGCAATCATCCAGTGTTTGGTTTCTAGCAAATCAGCTGTTCCTCTAGCCAAGAAAATGGTCTCAATGACCTTTGACACCACTCGAGACTTGCACAGACTAACTTCTCCCTTCCTTCCGTACCCTTTATTGGCAAAGTGATTGAGATGTCTCCTCCTTTTAATACTTTGGGTTTGGTTGGACTGTCACTCAATTTCTCAAAATATGAAAGCCATCACCAGAGCTCCACTCTAAACATGGTGCACTCTACAGGAAGAAAGTGAGTGTCCTACTTTCTGAACACAGACAACGTCTCAATTATGATATTCCCTATTTTCAGTTATTCTGACATTGGAAACAGCATCTCTCCCAAGTCCACCCTAGCTGGACTGGACACACTCTTTTTGTCACATTGCCTTATACTGTCCTCCTCACACCCACCACTGCTCCCTGTACTCCTCCCTCTCCCTCTCTCTCACCTCCCTTGATGCCAGGTGGCTCGACCATTGTGCTTGCTTTAACTCCAAATTCGGACTTGGCTCCCTTTCCTCATACCTTGCCTCTCTCCTCTCATTTCCCCACCATCCCATACTCTTCTCAGCACTTACTTTCATTCCATTTCCCTTCCGCAAATGAAATCCACTGCAGATCAAGCTAGCTGCCTTATCCTTTAATTTCCCTGTAATCTGTTCCTCCCATCTCCGGACCATCCCCTCCGCCTCTTCTCTCTACTCCCTCAGGTCTCTCCTCAGTGACTTCATAACACACTCCTGCAGTTGCTCCTGACCCTGTGGCAACCATACTGTGTCTTATGCAGGGGGCAAAGAAGAGTAACAAAAAGTTAGGGAAGAGTGTCTGGAAGGTAGTAGTCATTGAAACTCTGTTGTTAGAGTAGTGGGTGAGGTGAAGATGATATTGTTGGACAAGGAATATACCTTTCCGCAGCATGGCTTGAGTGAGTGATATCCAGGGCCAAACAACACAGCTGAGTGAAGGCGCAGACTGCATCATCCACTTTGGCAGGAACGACATAGGATGCACACATTTTGACAATATATGGAATTTACACATGGAACTAGGGATATTTTTGAAGGGAAACAAAGATATCTAGGGTGATTTTTTTTCTGAGTTCTTGGGGCTAGTGAGGAGCAGCAGCAAACACTTAGGCAGGCTAAAAGTCTGGTGCAAGAGAAGGGTTTGTTTTTTTCTGGCCAGCTGGAGGGCCTTCTGTGGCAAGAGATGCTTATACATCCAGGATGGCTGCACCTTTGTCTAGAGGGAGTGGGGGTACTAGCCAGGAAAATGATCAAGGCACTTAAGGAGGATTGAAACTAGAGAATTGGGCAGGGGATGAGCTGGTGCAGAGGATGACCATGGGCAGAAAGCAGATACAGGAGAACATTATGGTAAGGACAGCAGAAAAGTTGAGCACAAAAGGGAGAGCAACCTTGGAGGTCAAGAAAGCATGGAGGGGAAACAATTCTCACTTACATGCATCCCAACATGAACAGCGCACTCAGCAGAATGAGTGCACTTCAAGGCCTAATGCATGTTGAAGGCCAGGATTAAGTGGCCCTCATGGAGCCTTAGTGGTGGTGGGGAGGGAAGGGGAGAAAATGACTGAGACATCAGGATAGAGCGATACAGACTATTCCAGAAGGCTAGCCTTACAGGAAAAGTGGAAGGTAGCTCTTTCATTAGGAAACAAGTCACTGCAGAGGACAATGAGGACATGAGGAGACCATGTCATAAAGACCATCTAGGTCAAACTAGGGGAAAGGGGGTAAAATGCTCATCCTACAAGAGTGTTACGGGCTCCCAAACAAGTCCATGAAGTATGGTGCCCAACTGGTTGGGGAAATAATGAGATCAGCCAAACTGGATGCAGTGGTGGTCCAGGGGACTTCAATCTCCTGGCATGGAGGCTGTATAGCCTAGTTGCAGAGGCTGTGTAGCCTACTGGTTCGAGTACAGAGCTAGGAAGCTGAAGACCTGGGTTAAAAACCCACTGCAAACACTAGTTTGAGCAAATTACTTAACCTCACTGCACTTAATCTACTGTCTCACTCATGAGCTTTTCTTAACGGAAAGGGGAGGGACTTCAAAAAAGCGTCAGGAGCTTTGATGGCTGAGAAGTGGATACTAGTCCTTTTTCTGAGGAGAGAATCCAGAAAGCACTTGATAACCTGATGGTGAACAAAGCTATACAGCCAGATGGGGTGCAACCAAGGGTGCTGAGGGAGCTCAGAGAGGTACTAGCTGCACCTCTGATGAACCTGTTTAACAGATCACTGCAGGCCGGAGTGGTCCTGGAGGACTGGAGAAAGGCAGATCTAGTTTAACTTCACAAAACCAGTAGCAGGGAAGAAGTGGGCAGTTATAGGCCTGTCAGCCTGACGTTGGTGGTGGGTAAGTTAATGGAAATGCTGCTAAAAAAAAGGAATGTGGAATATATTGAATCCAGGTGATAACAAGATCTGAAGCAGCATGGATTCACAGGGGGAAGTCATAACAAACAAATCCGATAGATTTTTTTTGACTGGGTGTCCAAGGAGTTAGATTGGGTGAGTGGTGGACATGGCCTTCCTGGATTTCAGCAAGGTTTTCAATACCATTCCACACGGGAGACTGGCAAGCAAGCTGGGTAGCTTAGGGGTGGGCAACAGTGTAGTAACCTGGATATGAAATTGGCTAGATGATAGCAGATGGGGTAGTGGTAAACAGAGTTTGCTCCGAGGTAGGGAGGGTGATCAGGGAGGTTCCTCATAGTTCAGTGCTGGGTCCAGTCCTCTTTAATGTCTTTGTTAGTGACACAGCAGAGGAGCTGGAAGGGAAGGTCTGCCTGTTTGCAGATGACACAAAGATCTGCAACAGGGTGGATACTCTGGAGAGAGTGGAAAGGATGGGCAGAGATATGAAAAAACTGGATAAGTGATTAAAGGTGAGGCAGCTGTGTTTTGATGCAAACAGAATATAACAGCAGATAAGGACTGCTTGGCCCACCCAGTCTGCCAATTTCCTTCCCTGCTGTAATGTGGCAGACCCTACTTGGTCTCCTTCTTTACCCTCCCTTTTCTAACCACTAAGGTTCCCTTATGCGTATCCCATGCATCCCTGAATCCCGTTACAGTTTTTGCCCCAACCACCTCCGCTGGGAGGCCATTCCAGGTATCCACCACTCTTTCTGTAAAGAAGTACCTACATTTCCACTGAATCTACCCACCCCCTCCAGCTTTGTAGCATGACCTCTTGTTCTTGAGCATCCCTTTTATCTGAACAATGCTTCCCTCTTATACTCTATTTATACCCGTGAGTTATTTGAAAGTCTCTATCATTGCTCCCCTCTCCCTACTTTCCTCCAGGGTGTACATATAGAGGTCCTTTATTCTTCCTCATAGGGCTTTTGAAGGCAAGCCTTGCACTATTTTAGTTGCTCTCCTCTATGCTGTCTATGTCCTTCCTGAGATTGTGGTCTCCAGAACTGGACACATTACAGTAGGTGAAGTCTTATAAGGTAAGGACAAAATAATGCACTTAGGTCACAGAAACCCGGGAGTGCAGTACAAAATGGGTGACTTGATGCTGACAGTGACAAAGCAGGAAACATACCTGGGGGTAATCATGTTGGATGACCTAAAGGTGGCCAAGCAGTATGACAAGATAGTTGGGAGGGCTAGTGGGATGCATTGGAAGGGGTTTCACCAGCAGAACGAGGGAGGTGGAGTTCCCCTTATATAGATTACTAGTAAGACGCCACCTTGAGTATTGTGTACAGTTCTGGAGACCACATCTTAGGAAGGACATAGAGCGGAGGTGGTCCAGAGAAGGACTACTAAAATGGTGCAGGGTCTATATCAAAAGTCCTATGAAGAGATGCTAAAGGACCTCAATATGCACTCCCTGGAGGAGAGGAGAGGAGGGATGGAGGTAATATGATGGAGACCTTTAAAGACATCATGCGTGTTAATAAGGTACAGATGGGGAGTATTTTTTCAAAACAAAGCTGTTCTAGAACAAGGGCATATGCTATGAAACTGGGGGAGGGTAGATTCAGGAGAGATGTTAGGAAGTATTTATTTATTCATTACACACCAGACCATTTAGGCAGTGCCTATTTTCAAAGGATCTAGAGTCAAGATACCTTGTAAGGTAACAGAGTGAAATAAGTACAGTTTGATAAATACATACATGGATATATACAGACTTAGAATAATAGGCAAAACCTGTACACTTGCTACAGGTAGGGAGGAGAAAGAGGGTGGCAGGGTTCACAGAAAGAGTGGTGGATTCCTGGAACAACCTTTCAGATGAGGAGGAGGTGGGGGTGACAACAGTGGTGGGGTTGAGAAATGCCTGGGATAAGCTCAAGGGAGCTGTATGGGTGGGGGAGGAGTGCCACACATCAAGTGGGTCTGCTGCAGAAATGAAGGTAGTAAAAAAATGGGCAGACGAGGTAAGCAAAGTGGCCTTTACCCTCAGCTTGATGTGTAGTAATGTCTTTGCACCAGTAGATTGAGGCAAAGGAGACTGCAGCAGATGCTGCTTTCATTGTATTGCAGAGCTGTGAAAGGCTGCTTGTCAACATAGTCCAGGCAGCAACTAGTATCAAGCAGGACTCTGGGCTGTTTGTGGAAGGGTTTCTGTCACAAGAGGAGCTTTGTGACGTATCTTTTTGATTTTAGACCTCGTTGCAGTGCCAGTTGTGCTATTGCACTTTTGCCTCACTGTGCTATCTAGTCTTGGCTATGAGGACCAATGGTCCGGGATCCGACCTGGGGGAGGAATGAAGAAGGAACCTTTGGGTTGCACAGTAGTTTTTGCTATGGAGTCCAAGTCTCTGGGGTTGGGGAGCTGAAGAGGAATGTGGGTGGCAGTGGATGTAGATGATTAGGTGCTCCGTGGGCCAAGAAAGGACAGTGGCTCTCACTGTGGACCTAGCGGTCCCATTGCAATAGTCTGGAGAAACACCTGGGGCAGGAACATTTGGGCATGTCCATTGAGGAGGAGGCTTTTCTGAGCTGCAGCCAAACATAAGCCCCCACAGGTGTGTGTGCGTGTGTGTGTGTGTATGTGTATTAGGAGGGGTCTTGGAAGGAACACTTCAAGGGCTCCATTGATCTACACAATGAGAAAGATTACTTGCCCAAATCACTTTCGTGTGTTATTGACAGTTAAGGTGTACAGTATGGCAGGAGGAGTAGATGAAAAGCACTGTAGCACAAACGCTGGGCTCATCATCACCCTTGTACTTCTACCTTCAGTTCCAAGAGTGAGGCTGCGGCTGTCAGGAGATTGTGCTTTCTCCATGGCTGCACCGACTCTGTGGAACTCACTCCTAGGGTATCTGAGAGAGGCCCCCTAGGTGGAAGCCTTGAAGGGGGGGCTAAAGACATTTTTATTTGAAAAACATTTAATTTATTATCACATGAAACACTTAATGTCTGCCTTTTTAGTTAGTAATGTAGTTATTCATAGATGATTAGAATCTGCCAGTGTTTGTGCTATGTATTGTAATGTTTTTATATGCAAAAAGATGAAGGTTTTATTCGTATTATAGTGTATGGATTGTGCAGCGCTCCGAGCCCCCGGGAAGGGGCACTTTAGAAATGAAGTCTGTCTATCTATCTATTGATCTAATCTACCTACCCACTATGTGTTGTACATCTCAACTGCCTGGCTAATTTTGGAAATAATGTCACAAGAAAGTGATTCTGTCAAGTAGACTTCACAGTTGCATGAAACCAATGGCTAGCTTGGAGTGTTCCATCCTTGTCCCGTCACTCACTGCCTGTTTTGTTTGTATATTGTTCATTCCTTCTGCAGCTTTGCCCTTGGTGCACCATTTCTTACCCATCACTGCTCTCTCCATGCAAATCTTTCTTTCTCACACACTGTTCCTCCTTCCTGGCCAGATATTGGCTTATCACTGTTCTGAGCACTCCTGTCTCCTTAATCCTGCCATCCCATCCTCCTAGTCCCTCTCACTACTTTGCTGTAAATCTGTCGCAGGTCAGACAGCTTTTTGCCATATTCCAGCACTGTGGAACAACCTACCTCTCCTAAGCCTTCTCCCATCCTCCCTGCATTCTTGTTAAACTACTCCTACCACACTTCTCAAATGCATGCACGGCAGTTAAGCTTCTTTTGTGTTTGCTTGTGCAAGGAATGTCTTGTGCTAGTAGTACATTTCAGAGGTGTGTCAGTGCAGGTGAATGCAGGAACGCTTTAGTAGGTGTTTCCCTCATTCCTCAATAAGCCAGCATGCTAGCAGTAACACCAGCATTATGCAAAGTGGACACAACTTGTAAGGAAATACCGCTGCAATCAGAGACAAGCTCGTCATGCAGGGGCACCGGTGACATGCCTCCTGATGAGCATTTCCTGGTGAAGCATTTAAATAAACATGGTGACAGCTGCTGCCACCATCTGCCACACACAATCCCCAGAAAAATGACTTTGGGGTGCCCAACCCTGCCAGCATGTTTAATACCCCTCTCCAAGATTTGTGTGGACACTAGCAGCCCACCCCAGTCTGCCTCCCTGTGTTCAGAAGGAAACTGACCACTTGTAGCTGCCCCTGCCCTACCCCCCATTGTTTGCCACGCTGGAACCCACCCCAGTGTGGCCAACATCACCCTCCAAAATCATGGGACACACTGGGAGCCCACTCCAGTGTGCTTAACATTTTTCTTACACCTGTAAATAAAGAAAACTGTCCACCATGTTTTTTTTTAATGTTGTATTACCTGAAAGAAAGAAAACAGCCCCTCACTGTCGGATCCCTTCACCCAACCCGCACCCACTTCTGCACACCCCACCTCCCCCACACCCTCTCACCCCATACTTACCTCTGGAGGTTGGCGCTGAGATCTTTAGTGGAGCATGAACACCTCTACACTCTTCAAAGCTGACTGCAAACTGAAGAAATGATGGTAAGCTGTATAATGGCATAAATGGGGAGGGTCAACTTAGTTGGATATTGCAGGTATTTTTTTTTTAATTTGGGCTCCAGATTTTCAACATGGTGTGCTTGGGACCCCACCTCTTGAACACATGCACTGTCATATCTACTCGATCCCAAGATGTAATTTCGCGGTCACTGCGTGGAATCACCTTTTGGGTCTGATTAACGAAATGACTGTGCCACTGTTCATGAGGTGGGGTCTCAAAAACCTTACCCTATCTTGCAAATTTAATGGAATAATTCCCCAAAATATCTGTGTTACGAGCATGCATAGAGCAGTTTCAACACACACTCCTAACTTCGACAATTGTGAATATTTTCACCTCATATTTTCAACAGTGCCATTTTTCACACCTCATTATGAACAGTACTCCTGTCATTTTTCACATCCTGCCTGAAATGTGTTTTTGCCCATGTGGTGTACAATGGCGTGGTCACTGTGCGAAATCAATGTTCAGGACACATTAACAAAATCGCATGCAACAATATTATCAAACAGAGTTACAGACTTGCTCTTCTGCAAAGTATTTTACACCAAGACTTTATGATGCCTGCTTCAAGGGATAGAACCAATTGTTAAACTGTCTCCCTCATTTTACTTCGTCACTGATTCTTTTAAGCCATGTCCAAGTGCCAAACACATCTGCAAATACCTGCAAGGGAACGTTTGGCATTGACAAGTGCTTGTTTTCCAGATGACACCAAAGTCTGTAATAGGGTGAAGGGGGTGGGTAGTGAATGCATAGGGATCGTGGGAAAACTGAGGAGTAGTCAAGAGTTTGGCAACTGGGGTTCAGTGCCAAGAAGTGCAAAATCATGCACCTAGGGTACAAATACCTCACAGGGCTAACAGGGTGCAGGACAGAAGTCTCAATATTCAAATGAGAATCAGCACCAGGACCAGAAGGCATGTAATAAAACATGTCACCTCAAGAGTTGTTGTGAGTTAGGGTGGTTGGGATTGGAGCGACAGGATGTGACTCATAATTGTGTTACAGTAGGTGAGTTGGAAGTGGCTGGTGAGAAGTCCTAAACTTGTTAGGTAAGTTGGCTATGAAGTGTTTTGTTGGATTAACTTGCTACAGGTTTTGTCTTCTGCTCTTTGGGTTACTGGGATACTCTTACCCATTTGGTAATGCTTAATTATTGCAGTTTTACACATTTTGCCTACATTGTGTAGCTCCTGGAATGTTTTAAATTGACAGCCTGGGAGGAGTTCGTGTTACTGAAGAAATCAATAATCTGCAATTTAATAAAAACATTCCTTCACAGACTGACTCCATTATGTGCAAGGACATGAGGGTTTAATTCAGAAAATTAAAATGAAACGTTTTTGACTATAAAAGCTGCTGCTTGCAAACAGTAATCTTGATTACCGTTGAATGTCTTGTTAAATGTGTTTAATTGCTGCTGAACTGTTTCTTAAAACCATAACAACAAAAAAAGTGATGTGTTTCTGAGGCTGTATTTTCCAATTTAAGTAAATTACTAATTCACTAAAAACACACACCACATCAGTTCAGGAAGCCGCGATGTTTTTACCGTTCTGTCTGCATTTATATGTAATACCAGTGCTGATGTAAGACTCCTTCCGGATTGGAACCGCTGACGCTGATGCAAATGAAAGCCCCCTTCCTGTTTATATAGATTCTGCTGTCTCATTGCTGGAGGAGAGTATTGTTGTATGATTCTCGTGTACAACTGTCATTTCTCGAAGGTTTTATTTCATATGTTGATAAGGATGAGAGTTATTTTAGTGGTATACTTTTTGTGTGCATCATATTTTCCAAGTAGGTTTTTTTTAACTATTTTATTATTACTTGATGGATTTATGAATCCACGTCATACTGTTAACTACAGCATTTTGTGCTTCCAGGTGTCTGCTCCGATGTGGTTCTGACAGAGTCCGGCGGGGGGTGAAAATCCGGAGAGAGCCTCAGGCTGAGCTGCAAAGGCTCCGGGTTCGACTTTAGTGGCTACTATATGTACTGGTTCCGGCAGCAGCCCGGGAGGGGACTCAGTGGGTAGCATGGATCAACTATGATTCCAGCGGTATATATTACTCCCCCTCTGTCCAGGGCCGGTTCACTGTCTCGAGAGATAATTCCCAGAGCCTGCTGTATTTAGATATGAAGAGTCTGAAATCTGAAGACACTGCGCTGTATTACTGTGTGAGATACGCACAGTGCTCCGAAACAGTGTGGTACACTAACCCGGAGTGCAGGGTCAGCCATTCGCGCCCTCCTTTGAGTTGCACTGGCCACTGCATGAATTACATTGCTCCAGTTCGACCTGTTTACTTGGATGGTGTGAAACAGAACTTTGCAGTCACAGCTGGAGCTGAACAGTATATGCGTGGATGTGCCCAGTAGTCATGCGCAAGCAGGCAATAAATAAAGAAATAAATAAAAATAAGTGAAGGCAAACAGGGAAAAACAGAACATGGCATCATTTAGTGACAATAGGGACCAAAGGCACAACAACATAGAAAATGGAGCACTGTGAAAGGGAATGAAAAAATTACATGGACAAAAGCAAAGTTTGATTTCGGTCACACTGAAGGCATTCAATGGAGAAGATGAAATATCCCAAACCGCGGATTAACAAGTATTGACACAATTAGTGACAAGTTATGCTATATTGATACTTGTGTAGTTTTTATTGCCACTGCTACAGCTTATTATTTTTATGATTGAATTCAGGATAACCAGTCAGATCGTTTTTTGAAACATGGCAGATTGCACCAGAATTAATTGAAAGTGACAGGTGGGTCAGGCATACTGGGCCTTATTCTTGAAATTGTGAGGAGCAGGCACATAAAGGAACACGCCACTCCACACCTGTGGGAGAGCCACGCTGGGCCCGCATTCACGAAGCAGTGAACCCCGCATGGCTCCCCTCCCTCTCCCGGCCCCCTGCGCAGGTATGCAGGGAAGGGGTTTCGACCTGGGTCGGCAGCCAATCAGCTGCCCTACCCAGGTCCACACTGAATCCCTTGCACTGGTGTGAGTGCATAGATGACCAGTACAGCTGCAGGGGGGGGCATGTGCTGGCTGCCCACCCCCAGCCCGATCACCCTTCCCCAACTTCAGCGGCACCAGCCTGCGGGGGTCGGTCCTTACCCTCCTGCCTGCACCGGCAGGTCTGGTGGGGGGCTGGGGCAACTGGAGGGGGCATGTAGCTGGTAAATCTGCCCTCTGACGCACTGCCGCCGGCACCCCTGTACAGCACTCCACATGGTTGTGAATGGTGCGGAGTCCCAGCAAGTCCCCCTCGGATACCCCGGCCCACCCCCATCACATATCTCAGTGTGCGGGCGGGAGATTGGGTGTGTGCCAGTTCCATACCCCCTTTGTGCATCAGGCACTGCGTGCAGCGGTGGGCGCAGAATGACTAAGCACCCCTGATCTGTGGTGCGTAGCCACTTTGCACACTGCAGACTAGCCGCCACTATGCATATCACAAAATGACTGAATAACGATACAATGCACAGCAAAAAAAAAAAAAACTGTCAAATTAATCACAGCGATGCACTAAGTAACCATTTGCTACGAAACTGATATATGCAATGTGTGATGCAGAAGTAAATAACCGTATTTCAAAACTGTATGTAAACAGCTGTGAGAGCAGTAATTGTACTACTAGCCTCATATACAAATGCACTGGCTCATACAAACATTGCAAAATCATTAAATAATTAATAACTGAAGTCAGAACATCAAAGGCATACCAATCAATATATCAGTGGGATACTGATAAAAATAAATGTCACGACGTAAAGATGTTGCTATTACCAATCGCCTAGGCATTGCATGAATACATCGGAATTTGGTAGACCACTGGCAGGATGAGCTCAAAACAGTTGGAAGGTAGAATAGTCAGAGAACAGAAAGCTGGGGACCAAAATATAAAGGGACTAGGGAAGGAAGTAGCCAGTGTCTAATTACATCTAGTGGATGAGCACCTATCCTCCACCTCCTGATTACAGGCAGAAACATGAGCGCGCATGTTGCCCATCGAGGGGCTTTCATTGAACAAAGGGCGGTGTAATACCATGTGCCAAACAATACATTTTTAAAGTTATTTTTTTACAAAATCAGAAAAAGAACACGTGAAGAGAGCAGAATGGAGTGAAAACAACGCAGACTGGAACCAACAGACAGAACTGAGAGTAACATTATTATTACTTAAAAATCTGACAGTGCATCTAACTATTACCTTTCTCTGAAATGCAGTAATACCTGCTATCTTGTACTCTCCCAGGTCACACCAGAAACAGTCATCTGACTGGCTAGTGTGCTTACCTGGTTAACAAAAGCTAAATAAATAAAGTACCCCAAACTATTCCTGGAATTAAATTCTAGACATTCTCCTTAATACCCTCCTCTTCCTCTTCCTCCCATCCTTCACTTCTGTCCATTTCTCATTCTGTGAGTCATCCTGTTCATCCCTCTCTCTCTCTTTCTCCCATCTTCATTTACCCCTGACAGCTACCTCAATGTCTGTTGGAAGCCTGGTCCCCCATCCCTTCCTTTCCATGCACAATCACCAGGAACTGATCCACAAATGTCTTCCAACTCCCAGATGTTGTGCACTGTACCCAGCCTGCTTCCTATGTTCCTAATCTCCAGCAATAAAGTGCTAAGCAAGCTGGGCCTCGCACACAAGAATCCCCCATGACTACTTCTATCAGCTCATACATTCTGCAACCTGTGCACAAAATACCTAGCCCTGCCTCCCACACCTCTATCCTGCAAGCCCACATTCTTTTACTGGAATGCCAGCCTGCACTGCAGCTTCTGACCTACCTTGTCCTACCTGTAATCTCAGGACACGTGGAGAGTCTGTCAGCGACCCTGTGGCATTTCTTGCTCTCCTGCTGTTGCATATTCAGCTAAAAAAATCACACAGCCATGGCTGAATTAAGCTTTAATTTTGACTTGCCTGTGTTACATTATGTTTATGGAAAACCAGCAAACCCAGTTAAAATATTTTAGAATGGGGGTCCTGCCCTGATGACCCGAGACTAGATATAGGATAACTAAAATAATTAACCAATATGGCAGCAATATATTTTATTGGAGTGCAGGACTTCTAGAAGCCCCGGCACTGCAAGTGCTACATGATTAATAAGTAATTAGCTAACTAATGTATTAATGACTGTCCCAATCAGTGCATGAGTTCTGTGCTTGGAGTGGATTCTGTGTCACCGAGACTGTCGCTTCGCAGATTGATTATTAATTCCGCTAGAGGTTGGCGTAAAAACTGAGAGGGGTGGCACATTGCAAACCCAGGTCCAGGGCTGGAATAACCAGTCCGGTGGCTTCAAATTGGGGCCAGAAGAGCCGGTTCATTGGCTGCACAATGCTTTAAAGGGAGATGAGCGCAGGGTCAGACGGACACAACTTTGTGCTGAGTTGAGTGATCGGGTTTTCTGTTCTTCAGGGACTTGAATATAAAGCAAATGGCAACATATAAAGTAACAGTTGTGACCGGGACTTTGTTACATGCTGGCACATTTGATAATATATATATAACTCTGGTGGGAAACCAGGGGCAGAGTGAGAAGACCTGGCTTAATAACTACGGCAAAGATTTCTACCCGGGAGCGGTGAGTGTATTGGAGTGTAACCTACGGAGGGGGGTGCAGCCACTTATTTTAAACTCAGCCTACTAGTCTGTGCATTATTCTTTTTCTCGGTTCTGACATCACGGAGGAGGGGTAGAGGTAACTCCATCCCGTACTGCACTGCTGAGGGTTACCTGCAGTTTACTTGTTCCCAGTTGGGGTGAGTGGAGACTCACAACCCCTGCAAGGGGGGGGGGCTGTTTAACCAGGATATACACACTAAGCCGAAGCTTGTTCCCAGTTGGGGCAGTGGAGACTCACAACCCCTGTAGAGGGCTGTTTAACCAGGATATACACACTAAGCCAAAGCTTGTTCCCAGTTGGGGCGAGTGGAGACTCACAACCCCTGTAAGGGGGGGGCTGTTTAACCAGGATATACACACTAAGCCGAAGCCTGTTTCCAGGTGTGACCTGGGAGCACAAGGAAGTTAAGTGACTTGCTCAGGGTCACACAACACGCAAGCGGGGGCCGTGGCATTCAAACCCAGGTCTCCGGGTTTGCAGCTCAGAGCTGGCCCCAGGTGGGAGCAAGTAACAAACTGCGGGTAACCCTCAGCAGTGCAATAAAGGTATGGAGTTACCCCCACCCTTCCTTCATGACGTCAGAACTCCCAACAAAACGGGTATCATATGATGGTACTGTCTTCCACAAGGTGGTGGTGGTGGTGGATATTTAAATAAAAGGAATATCGTGTGTGGTAACAGAGATTACAAAGGCATGAATTACAGTAAAGAGAACGGTCTTCATACATAGGGACTGGCTCCCTATACTAGCTCTCAACCTTCTGCATCACAAATCAAGACAATGCTTGAATAACTGGTAAATTATCACAGCTTGTAACATGGCAAAAATACTACTAGTGCAGCCAAGGAAGACGATTGGTCTAAGGGTGTCAGGTGATACAAGAGCAACACGGCATTATGAGGCGATAATGCTGTGTTGCTTGTGTAGTACTGAAAAGAGTCACAGAGGAGAAAAGAGCAGTGTTCGAGAAGCAGAGACACAGGAGAAGTAGTAGATGTTCTGTATCCCAGCGAGGGAAACAGTCACAGTACCCGGTGACCGCGAGATACCTGTGCAAGCTGGTGCAGCAGAGGACACACAAACAAATGTGGTGGGTGTCACCAAGTGCACTAAGCAATGACACTAGTCTCAAGGTAGACAAACAGTGAGTACGAGTCCCTGGCATCTGAAATGGTATGGGGAAACCAGCACCGAAATCAAAATGTTTTGCAGAGAAGAGAATACGCAGACGTACGTGAGCAGGAAATGACCAATGCCTGCAACTGTCCGTCATTCACGATGGTTTTATGGTGCATGGAACTGCTAATGATAATTACTGTTGCACTCAGCATACTGTGGAATGAAAGGATAGAGAAGATTCGGCTAGAAACAGTAGGCATAATAAAATAGAATGAAAGCATTGAAAGGCGCGAAATTGGATAAAGGGGCAGGACCTACACACACACATACACAGTATGCAAATTAGCCATGTGGCTAAGTTGCGGAGGAGAAAGACGCCAGCACATGCTGGACCTCCCAATGAGACGACTGCAGTAATAGCCATGCAGATTTTCAAAATATAGTCAAAAGAATGTTAACGAACCGTTCATCTGTCAATATGCAGGTTTTATTTTTTGCAGCATCTGCATGTAAATAAACAGCTGTTCTCAGTTCCAAAAGTACACAAGAAATTTCAAAACAAACCAAACTGTGTCTGCATACAGCTCTTGACATGATATTATCTGTATTTGTAACACTGGCAACTATAAGAAAACCATGTTACAAGTGCATTAATTCCCTCTGAAGGTGGCATCTAATGGGGAATTAATGCATGGTGGGACCGTTGTATGCACCATGCCTCCGGCCTCGGGCATAACGGTCCCAACCATGCATTAACTCTCCATTAGATGCCACCTTCAGAGGGGATTAATGCTTACTTATCTGACAGGACACTATCTGAACTGTCAGGGAACCGAGTCACAATTCTGAGTAGGCATACAGGAGTGACCCAAACATCCTGCATAAGAGTCAGTTTAACAAAACACTTCTCAGTCTAAAGCAAATCCGAATAACGTCTGCCCTGGAGCCAAGTTTACATCCTCGATGGTAGTCCCAGTCTGCCCATGCCCTCTGGACGCCACTGCCATGGCACTTGTAACTCCCTATATTGCATTCACAAATTATACCTTTCAACTGTCCCTGCTTATGAGGGACACCCCACATTTTACCCTTCAGAACGTCCTTCTTGGAAAACAAGCTTCCCACACAGAGAATGCATCATAAATTCAGTCTTTAAAGCAGAAATTCATACTGTTCAAGGATGCTAACTCAAAAACTAACACTGTGCAAGTGAAGAAACAGGTTTACACTGCGGTCTTTACTTTATTCAGTTTTTGTTGTCCGGGTAAGTGCACTAGACTAATTCTACCTATTTTCAGACCCGGGAAGGGGGATACAGATGAATGCCAACTGATCTTGAACCGTACTAAGCTGTTGGTGGTATTTTTTTAGTGAATGAAGTGCCTGAGCTTGTATCTTTATGTTTGAGGATTTGTCTCCCATTGTGTGTGTGTGGGGGCTCACCATCCTTCATTGTCTCTTATTTTCAGTGTCCATGTCCCTCATTTTCATGGCAAAAATCTAATACCTATTTTTATAAACCCTTAGGTAAATTATCCTGTATTTAGAAGCATCTCGCATAGCGCCTACTCCCTAAGGAAATCCGACCTTATCCTACTAGATGTTCCCAGGACACGTACCACAGCTGGCCAAAGAGCTGTCTCATACGCCCTCCCAAACATTTGGAACCAACTACAAGCCATGCTGAAGCTAACCAGCGTCGTATCAATTAACTCCTACAAAACACTAGCCATCTCTAAATTAAAAGACATATGTAGGTGCTACTGGGCCCCCAACGCCAAGTCAACTTTCTAGGTACCAACTGGCCCTCTACTTATTAAACTGAAATGTGTTGCATATTTTAGGGCAAGGTTAAAGCTGGAATGTACTGCATATATAGCATAAGGACTTCTATTGTGTATATCTCTTGCACTATATATTTTTTCTTTGTTGTTCTACATTTTATATCTCCTGTCTATGTAACTGCGAACTATATGTGTATGTGCCTCAGGACCTCCTTGGAATAAGCTTGCTCAACGGAGTCTTTCCTGCAATGAACTTGAACTTGAACATGGCTTTTGGATCACGTTTTCCAGAGGAGGACTGTGGATAGTAAACCTTGCTAAGGGTTAAACATCTAAACTGGCATTGGTCTGGTATTCACACTACTAGTCTGACAACTAACAGATGGGGGGGGGGGGTTGTTAATTATTTGGAAATGAGACCTCCCTGGAAAGCAGCGAAAACACCGCCGACCAGCATCAGAACTGTTTTCAAGGTGCACTGTAGATTCAACAGAGGACAGTGCAAGTCAAAGCATTGTCCAAGCATATAGTCGCACTTTTAAAGCCACAGTATCTTTTTCATTTTTAATAGTTGCTTACCCTAAATACCCTAAATATGAGTGTAAGCCCCCCAAGATGGGCTTACCTGTCAGGGCTCCTTGCTCTCTGGCCGCTCCCCATGCTCGCTGTTCCATTCTGGGGGTTCTAGTGGGAATCATGCCTGGCGACTCCCCATTGCACTGTGTGGCCATCTCTCTCTGGTGTCTCGGCCCGGAAGGTCACTGAGCTGAGCATTGGGGTGGGTGTTCATGCTGCTGGGTGCGGCGTTGCATGGTCCCGGTTCGGGTGGGGTCCAGAATCGGGCTCGGGGCCATGTGGAAATAAATGTTTTTGTTTAAAATGGCGGTCCACACACTATGTGCGTGCTTGAATGCGGCCCAGGGACTGAGATTTAAAGGAGTGGTGTCTCCTTTGCACAGAGTAGTTCTTGGTGGTGGCTGGCACCATAGGACTCCAGAGAAATAGTTGAATCGGGACTGCAAGTCCCATGGGGCACCAGATTAGGCAGTAGGTTTGGTGCCATGAAACATAGTCCCTGATTGGGCCAAGGGTTTTGGCACCAAACCATGGAGCTCTTAAAAGCCAGGGTTTAAGGGGACAAAGGAGGAGTGTTGTGCAGGAGAGAGTGAGAGGAGGAGGTTGCCGTCGGGCACCCGCCGGAGTGGCCTGGCGGCCATGTGGTCATTGCTGCCTTTGGGTGCTGGGCTAAGCACAGTCACCAAAGGAGAAAAATATTGGGATTCTCAGCCAGGGAACCCAAAAATGGAGCTCAAGAAAATCACAGAGAGGCTGCAAGAGAGGGAGCCCTGGGATTCTCTACCAGGAATCCACAGGGAGAACAAAGGAAGGACTGCATGTGTGGAGTTCTGGGATTGCTCAGCTAAAGAAACCCACTGGAGGGGACAGATGATGCTAGCCCCTGCTAAGACATGAGGTGAGGGGCATTAGCAGAGAAAGCTTTATCTTGGGAGGACTGCAGTTTGGAGCTAGATAGAGGCTTGTGGCTGGACCTGGTCTGGCTGAAGGGATCCGGGTGCTAGGACCTAGGTGGCAGTGTATCCCAGGACTACCTGGACATTGGGTGCCGCTACTTGCTGAGGAGCTCCAGGAGGTGTGAATCCATGGGAGGCAGGAGGACACCTGTGGGACTGGTTGTGGAGGAAGAAGGCAGGGTGGCAGGCTGTGTTCAAGGTTCTTGTGACAAAGCATCTCAGCCCCACAATGAGGCAGTCCTGGACTGGGATCACTGCATGAGGGATTTGCCCAAACCTGCGTGGTTGCCAGGGAAGATACCCCTGGGATGCTCGCAGCAATGGCATAGCATCAGTGATCGGGAACTGGACTGTGTCTGAAGAGTCTCACTCCTGTCCTAGTCATTCATGGCTTTAAATGCTCCAGCAAGAACTGCTAGGAACCTCATTAGATCAAAGATGTGGCCCCTCTTCTAAAGCTTGGGCAGAAGGAGGGCAAGGGAAGGGTGGGCCATACGTGCTGTGTGCACCCCTTGCAGGTCAGAGCTCCTGGTGGGAAAGTGTGGAAGCTGGGAGTACAAGGTCTAATGCTGCCTGGATGTGTGGTTGTTTGACCTCAAGCTACTGGTCATGTTGGGACTGTCTGGCCACTTAACACCACATACAACTGGGACCCCTGGGTCCAAAAGTACAGTTTACATTCTCTCTGATTCAGCTAATAATGTGGACCCCGGTCCTGGTTTCATTGCTCTATTGAATTGACTGTCGGCTGTGCATTTGATCAAGTATTAAATTGAATCCCCTCATCCTGCACCATTGAAAAGCTGCCTCCACAGCCTTGCCTCCAAGAAGTTCCATCCCAGTGCCGTGAGGGCCCCTGTGCCCCCAGATGGAGTTCATCCATCGCCATCTCCACCTGTAGCCATTCAGGTACTGTTTTTCCATTGTCATATTTCAGGACTGTGTTGTTGTTGGCTGTACAGTGCTCCCTGTTCCCCGCGAGCTTTACCATCTAATTACCCCTAGACAGGGGAAGTGGGGGGTACTTACATGAGGCTTACTTTTTACCAGAAAGCATTTATTTCACTTATCTCTGCATCACAACAGAGGAGGAGAAGAGATATTGTCCAGAGGTGAAAAGAAAAAAAATAATAAATGTGTGAGACCCAAAATAAAGAAAAAAGGCTCTATATGTTCTGAAAAAGGAGGAAATACTAGACATGTTATGAAGGCTTAGTTCACAGGCTAAGACTGGGAAAATGGCACACTTTTATTGTCTTTATTTTTTGTTATAAAGGTAGATTTTGTTTTGTTGCTGACTGTGTTAATCATCAATTTTTCCAAAGGGACCAATGTCAAATACAATGGTCCTGCAGGCAACGACTTGGAGTTGAAATGCAGTAAGTAACTCCCTCGCTCACTCAGTAAATGAATAAGTAACTAGAGATCTTTCCCCACTCCTTGTACTGCGTGCACACAAGCATGCAAGCAACCGCGCACACACACACGCATGCAAGCAACCGCACACACACACACACACACACACACACACACACACACACACACACACACACACACACACACACACACACACACACACACACACACACTCACACCATGGTCCATAAATCCTTCCTCAGTCCACCCACCACCCAATCCTCCCCCCCCCGCATCCACTGATTCTGAGTTAAAAGGCCCTCATAGCCTCTCACCAGGAGGTGTGCCACAACCACCAAAGAACCAGATCAGTGCCTGCATTCTGTGGAAGCACCTGGGGATGCAAGAATATGTGATGACCCTCTCTGATAGGAATGACTAGGCCAGTTCCACATTACACACCACTACAGCAAAGGAATTAAACATATGTACATTACTCTAGAATATGTAACAATTCTGTTTCAGTTTCTCAAGCGCCATAGCATCCAGTCTCATATGAAACTATCACAATGTCCTGTGTTTGCAAACATCCCTGAAATTTAATTATTGGCTGATATTTACTGGTAAGGGTCAATAAACCACTGTGGGCAGACCCTGACAAACTCCATAATTCACACTTGTGAATTATGAAGTTCCATAAACTACAGTTCTGTGTTGTGCAAAGCTGCATGGGGAGGTGTGCTGGGAACTCAGATTTTATGCACACCCTCACTGTTGCATAAATCCTCATTAACCGCACTTCCCCATGTATTATTTAAGCAATATACCCCTCCAGGGTGTGGGTATACTGGTGGATTTACCACGGCGATGTGGTTCGGTCACGGTGAAGCTGATTGACTAACCCGCAGTCGTGGTAACTCTCCAGTGTACCTCCCTGGAAGGGTATATTGCTATTATACAATGTCCCCTTTCCATTTTTGGAAAAAAAGAAACATAGTTTTTTTTTTTGCTTTTTTTTTTCATTTTAAAGGTTTTTTTTATATTTTTATTGTTGCGCGGGGGAAAATAGTTCTATGGTATGGGCACTTGTGAGAGGGAGAGCGGGAATACACTCAATGAGAGAGTCGGGTAGTAAGTGGCAGTGGAGCTGGAGCAGAAAGAGACCAGAAAGTGCAGAGATGTGTGGCTAGCTACATATTTTATATGTGGAGTGGTGAGCAGTATCAGATGACAGATGGAGCGAGTGCTTAGAAGGCATGCTTCAGTGATGGTCAGTTTACTACAGAGCTGCGGCTTGTCAGCTGTAGGAATTGTGGTGTCTGGGGTACATAGAAGGGACTGAGGCTACAGGGAGAAACGTGTCTGGGGCGTCGGCAATACAGGCACAGGCGGCAAGGATGACTGTCCTGGTCAGGAACTGATTTAGCCTAAGTACAAGGTGCTATTTTATTTTATTTTTTCACTTGAGTAGTTTTTTCTGTCTGTTGTTTCGGGGAGAAGTGTAGTTGATGTGACGGTTCTTTGTACTTCAGTTGCGGACCGGAGCTCTGGAGCACTTTAGCAGGGAATCAAGATGGTGGCTATTTGTTTTGATTTTTTGGGGCCGTACTGATCTTGGTAAAGAGGTTGGCTGGCACCTGTTCCAGTGGGTACACTGGAGGATTTACAACACTGAAAAGGTGCCAGCCAGTCAATCAAAATTCAGGATTTGGTGTGTGTTTTTGTGCCCACTGTATAATCTATATTTTATGGTCCACGCATCTAACCTTCTGTATGATGACAATTGATTATAAATGATGTTTCAAAACATACTAAGAAAGAACCACAGAGGAGATTAGGTGAGGTGGGATACACAATGTCTCTTTAATATTAAATAAATAAATGCAGCCAATTCAACACCAAGATGTGGGATATTTATCATTAGTGACAATAATGTTTTCAAAACAAGAATTGCCATTCATGCAAATTTAGGGCTATGCCCGTAGTTAAGTGGGCGAAGAGCTCCTCCCCCACATCCTATTTAAACTTACAAGCAGCACTCCACCCTGCTTAGAGCGAGTCGCACTCGCGCTCGCTCTGTGTTGCTGCTGGTCTGCAGCTGCACCCCTTTTCCCCTTGCTCCTGTCCTTCCCCCTTCCATGTTTGCTTCTTCCCTCATAACTCACCTCTTTGTCCCATATTTGCCCGTACCTTCTCTGTGTCGGTTTTGCTTTTTCGGAAGGGAGGAATCTCTTCATTTGTCTGCTCACCTCTCTGGCCATCGCTTGTGCTTCATCCTGCCCTTCTCCTGCTGCCACCCGCTCCTTGCAGGCTGCGTTTTCTCTGTAGCCATGGTGGTGTCTGTCCCTTCCTTCAAGCAGCCGTACCTGCCGCAACACAGTTTTTAATCTAGCCGGCTTGCATTCCACTGCGTTACTTCTGCATTTCAGCTACCCTTTCTCAGGCCTTAGTACTACTACAGCAGCAAGCTGGCGACAGGGGAACCTCGAAAACTTTTATCGCACCTCGGATTGCCATTATTCCACCTCCCTCTATGACCATTTAGGTGTGCTTGCACTGGGACTACGCCATTACTTGGGCCATATCATGTCTCACTGAACAGCAGTTTACCAGGACTTGCTATTTAATGAGTGGCGTTGTACTCTTAACAATGGATATCAGGTACTGCATGAATCTTACGTCACACTGATTTGACTGTTGAACCGTACGTTTACCGTTGTTACTGATTGCTGCCTCATTTGCTAGTGGAGAAATTGCTAGCGCCATAAATGGTAAACTCTGCTCAATCAGAAATTGCTACGGTCCTTACTTATATTGCATCATGCCATATCCTTTTGTAATTCTTGTATACAATTTGCCTTATCAATTGGCTGCTAATTCTACATATCAAGGCAAGCTATGTATGGATGCACTCGAAAGCTACACTTCCTTCTTTGTCCATCACTTCATCTGCATAGCACACTGTAGCAACCCAATTCCAGATCCTAAATTTTGCAAGCCTGCCCTATGCTTACTTCCCTTCCTTCAGTTTCAACCTCTGGGATTCCTGCATTCAAATTTGTATTAACCTTGTAAGGTCTCTACGTTCAAAGCCCAGTGCAATCTCAGAAAGTCTGCTCATGCACCTCCCAGTTTCCAGTCTAATCCATTGTTCAATTCACCATCCTGCTACCTATCTACTCAATTTTTCAGTCATGGCGCTATGACAAAGGCTCATCACTCGCACCATCACTACATCAGACCTTTCCATATGAATCTGATACCTCCTATCAAACAGCTAGATTCTCAAACGCAGTATATATTGCTTGTTTACCCCTTTCTGCCAGGGGATGTCTGCTGTCTGGCTACTCCTCCATGGTCAGCGCCTAGCCAACTAGGCCTACGCATGCTCTAGTTCGGCGATTCCTCCTTGCCTGGCCCAGGGGTCAGGCTGTATTCACCGACCACACGAGTCTTAGGCCTGGGGTGCCTTTGTTGAATTTTACTATTCATGGAAATTCATCATTCAGCTTTTAGTGAGCTCCTTCCCCTTGGGCGTACATCAGGATTACTTGGACTTCTTCCTAATTCCTTGGATGCTTGACCTTGTCCTCAGTTACTGGATTTCCAACATCATCCTACACAGGACTTAGTCAAACCTTCCTGCAGATCCTCATCTCATGCTGTAGGCCCTCGGACGTTCCTCTTCATTAGTGCTACTGCAACGTGCTGGCTACAGAAGCGGCCCAGGATTCTGCTGCCATTTACTGCAACTATTATAATACCATTTACAATTTACAATGCTTCCCTTCCTCGTTACTGATTCTCCACTGCAAGCAGTTCGACATTACTACTGTTTATTTCTACTGCTGCAATCCTCGGAATATATTTGTGCTGTATACGGGATAGGCTCAGGATCCTGCTTCAATTACCATTCCAATAAAATCTATTCCTTACTATGATGCTACTAATTCTTCATTGCATACAACTTGACATTACCATTACTCTATCTACTCCTGCTCTACAACCTGCCTTGCCTACGCAGACGGAGGTTCCTGCATACACTCGAAGACTTGTGCCCCTATCAGCCAAGAGGTCCTCTTATCTTATTTTAATACACCATATTTCTCATTCATCTATCCTGCCCTGCCCTCTGGCTTGGAGGATTATCTACTTCTACTCCCTCCTGTCTCGTTCAGCTCGGTGCCTGGAGGTTTGCAGATTCTGCTTATGCCTCGCTACGTGTCTGCCAGCCCTGGATCTCTTTTACTATAGCTTTGCACTTGAGTTCGGTTTTGCCATTCGTCACCTATTCTTGGGATGCTTCACCTTGCTGCTTCAGTCATATGAATTACTACTACACTCCTAAGATTTCAATATCTTGAATTGTGCTCTGAAGCTTCTTGGAACTTATGATGCGCTACTTCATTCGATTCAGTCTCTTCAGTTATCATCATTCATGAGTTATAAGCTCGACTTTTCTGGACTCGTCAGACTATTCTCACCAAGTCAGTTCTAGTCACTGTACCATGGTGACTTTCGATATGTAGATATTTATATCATTTGCAACTATTGGGATCATTAGACTAAGCTCTTCGATTCAAGTTATTGCCATCTTCTCATGCTACTTCACTACATATGCTTATGGATGCCTTTACTCCTCTGCTACTACGTCTGTTCCATACAGATTTAATTACTACATCTACTGACCTACGTATGGGTCCCTTACTTACACAACCTGCTCATATTACCTACCTGCCTTCCTCATTTTGCAGAACTACATGGTCCAGCCATCCTGGATTACCTTGCTAGGCTCCACTGCCTCTTACTTACCTCATCAGTTAACCTACATCAAACCCAAGATTTATATTCTTGGGAGGGACTGGAATTTGACACCACATACACAACTTGATAGATCGGACAGCAGAAGAGTAGGCCCCTCTCCAGCCAAAAAAGCCCAGTCAGATCTCATGTCCGGTGCAGGCCTAGTAGATATATGGAGAATACTAAACCCATCTGAGAGAACCTATACTTTTTTCTCACCTCCTCATCGAACTTATTCCAGAATTGAGTATTTTTATGTTTGCTTGCACGCATGTGCAAGAAACATAGTGCCATCATCAGAGATTTCGGAAGTGTGTCACCTCCTCCTCCAGTTCAGGCAGTGTCCTGGGAGGCGCGGCCCCTGTAAGCCAATGCATTTTGGAACTGTCTATGACACTCTCAAAATGCAGTAGCATACAGTTGAAAGGAGCTATGCTTGATGAGCAGCGATAAGAAGCTGCTCACGCGCAGCTCCAACCCTGGCGTCTGGCGCCCACAGCGCAGTGTGGCAGCCAGGGTGCCCAATCCCATGAGTCATTTGCCCGGCAGAGAAGTGCCCAATCCCCGCCGGCAAGCCTCAAAGTCCTTGTGCCACACTCAGAACCAGCCCCAGCCGTGGCAAAGCAGTCTCACAACGTCTTTTTATGTTTTGTACCTGCAAGACAAAAAGCAGTCCAGCGGTGCATCTCCGACCCCTCCTCACAACCCGCACACCCACCCTGCGCACCCAGCCTCCCCACCCCCTCACCCCCATACCCACCTCTGGACTCCATGGCGATGATCTTCGTTGGACCAGGAACCGTCTGCACTCTTCAAAGCCGACCGCGAACTGAGGAAATGCGGTGAGCTGTATAATGAGGCTAGATAGGGGTTTCAACTTTATTGCATATCTCAGCCATTTTGGGAATTGTTGTACCAAATTTTCAACATAGGTTTTGGGACCCCTTCTCATGGTGATGTCACTGTCATGGCATTCGGGCCGAAGGGTGATTTTAGCACAGTGACTGTGCAGTGACTCTTGAAATCACCCTTCAGTCCTGAATACCACCATCACGGTGACATCATTCATGAAGGGTCCAAAACCCATGTTGAAATTTGATATAAAACCAAAAATGACTGTTTAACTAAGCGTGCGTTGCGCAGTTCCACGCGGGCTCGTAAGTTCTTGAAATTTCAATATTTTCACTCCAGATTTTCAATATTGCCATTTCAACACACCTTCTTATGAGTAGTATAGCTGTCATTTTCACATCTCACCCAAAATGTGTTTCTGCCCATATGGCGCGAGAATGGGCGCGATCAGTGTCTTGAAATCAATGTATGGGACAAATTAAGAAAATCACAGTGACACTGTTCATGAGCAGAGGTCTTGAAATAGCTATGTGATGGCAGTCCTAAAAATGACTGTTTCTGTGATGAGCGTGTTATGCGTAGTTCCTACGCATCGCCGCATAGGTTTACGAATTTCAATATTTCCACTCCAGATTTTCAACATTGCCATTTTCCACACCTTCTTATGAGTAGTATAACTGTCATTTTCACATCTCACCCAAAGCGTGTTTCCCACATATGTAGCGCACAATGGCACAGTCGGTGTGCAACCTCAATATGGGACACATTAACAAAACCACAGTGACACTGTTCATGACAGAGGTCTTAAAATGGCTATAGTTGAAAATTAGTGAAAAATCCTAAAAATGACTTTTCTGAGCGTCGTTGCACAGTTCCTATGCATGCTCGTAAGTTTGCAAATTTAATATTTTCCTCTAGATTTTCAACATGTCCATTTTATTAAACTTCCTTATGAACAGTACAGCTGCAATTTTTCATATGTCACCCAAAATGTGTTATCGCACATATGAGCGGCACAATGGTGCTGTTGGTGTCTGAAAGCAATGTTTAGGACAGATTAAAAATCACAGTTTACACTGTTCATGAGCAGAGGTCTTAAAATGGCTATGTTGAAAATTTAGTAACAAAAGTCCATAAAATTACTGTGTTACGAGTGAGCATTGTGCAGTTTCCATGCATCCTCATTAGTTCATGACTTTGTAATATTTTCAGTCCAGATTTTCACTAGTGGCACTTTTCACACTTCCTTATGAACAGTACAGCTGCCATTTTCCAACATGGCCAGTGTGTTTTCACACTTTCAGTGCAGAGATGCGTGGTCGCTGTGGGAAATCATTGTTCGGCACAGATAAAGAAAATCAGAGACACTGTCCATGATCGGAGGCACCAAATGCCTGAGTTGACAATCTACAATAAAAATCCCCAACCTAATTATATTACGAGTGCGCTGCACAGTTTCTATGTACGCTGCTGACTTCACCATTTTGTTAAATATTTTTACTACACATTTGCAACATAGCCATTTTACACCTCCCCATGGAAGAGTACAGCTGTCAGTTTTACATCCTGTTTGGAATATTTTGCACCTGTGGTGCTAAATGACGTAGTCACTGTGCATAAGCAGCTTTGGCTACCAAACTGATATTCCCCTATTCATGAGTGGGGTCACAAAACAAACATGTTGAAAATTTGGAGTTAAAATACCAACGAATGCCTGAGGTATTAGGCTTTCAACTAAATCACCAACCTCTAGAGAATGACAGGAATCAGGGTGTGACTTGGGATTCTGCCTGTGATGCTCATACCATTCCACACCCTGCAGTCCCTGAGAGGCATCGAGGTATGCCTTGGACTCTTTGGCCCCAAACTTCACCCCATTCTCCTATATTGCACCCATCTCACTGTATTTCCTAATGAAATGGGGTGCGCATAAGGGCCAAAGACCCCAAGGAACACGTGACACTTGTCAGTCTCTGCAGAGTGGGGTGTGCTGAAATGGCATGGCCGTTATGCCTGACGATCCAGACGCACACCCCAATGCCTGTCACTCTCTGCAGGGTGGTGGTGGGGTTGGCTTCAGTTCAGTACTTCACTGCCATTCCTATTACTCAACTCTGTAACTTCTACACTACCACTGCCAATGCCAACAAGCAAACATTCGGCATTGACAAATGCTTGTTTAATAAGTTCCTTTTCCCTTCCTTGGATGCTGGCTGGTGAAATAAAAATGAGAGTCATTTCTGACCATTCCCCAGTCACTCTTACTTTCTTCCAAGGCCCTATCACACAAAGATACACCCTGTGGTGACTAAACAACCAATTACTTAAAAATCCAGCTACCCTACCTTATATTAAGGAATGTATTACCCATTTCCTGGAAACTAAGATTCAGTCACTAAAGTGGATGCTGTATGGGCTGCCTTGAAATGTGCACTACGGGGTGAATGTATATGCCTAGTATCTGTTAGATCCAGGCAATCCTGTAGAAAAGCAGAGGAATTATTACATGCTATACAGAATGTGGAAAGAAATATTAAAAATAACTCATTTGAGGTGGATTCAGCTAAGCTGCATACCATGCACGTACAATTTTTTAAGTTAATGTCCCAGAAAGCTGAACTAGCATTAAAAAGGACCAAACTTAAATATTTAGAATCGGGTGTGGAACCAGGGAAAATTCTTGCCATTCGGATTAAACAAGTTGAAGCAACCCGTCATGTACTTGGACTGAGAACAGAAGAGGATATCTCGATTAATACAGATCCTAAAACAATTACTATGATCTTTAAAGATTATTTCCAAAAATTATATAATATTCCCACCAGTGAGATAACAGTACAGACAGAAATAGCTAAATACTTAAACTCAGTGGTCCTCCCCTGCCTGTCCCAAGATATGACAACAACTCTTGGTAATCCAGTTACTGAGCTGGAAGTAGAACAAGCCATAAAACAACTCTCTCAGGATAAATCACCCGGACCAGATGGCTAACTAATAACCTATACAAATCCTGCCTCTCAGAATTTGGCCCTATATTAACCAATGTATTTAATCATTGGTTCAATAATGGTTTCTTTGAAACCAGATTCCTCGAAGCAATTATTAACCTTATCCCTCAACCTGACAAAGACCCCTATTACGCAGAAAATTACCACCCCATATCATTATTGAATACGGACTTTACAATTTTAGCCCAAATTCTAGCAAATAGGTTGGGACCTATCATGAGAAACTTAATTGGGCCAGAATAAGTTGGTTTCATGGCAGGTAGATCCTCCAGTGGCCATATGCATTGCCTACTGCATCCACTTTCCTTGTCCAGTAGTTCAGATATTCCCGCTGTACTGATCTCACTCGATGATGAAAAAGCATTTGAGCGAGTCTCTTGGGACTTTTGATTTGTTGTGTTGGGCAAGATGGGCTTCCCAAAAAACTTTAATAAGTGGACATGACTTCTTTACTGTTCACCTACTACACGGGTTTGGTGTAACGGTATTCTTTCCGATCCAATACTACTACAACGGGGTACAAGACATGGTTGCCCATTATCTCCCCTCCTTTTTAATTTTTATCTAGAGCCTTTTCTTAGAAAATTGATAGCTTCCACAGAACATCAGAGTATAAAAGCTGGAAATAGTAGACACCTCGTATCCGCCTATGCAAGTGATGTATTACTGCACCTTGAAAACACAACTTGTGGTGTCCCTGCCTTACTTAGGGAAATTGATCTCTTCTCTAAAGTTTCCCACTACACACTTAACCCGACCAAAACCAAAGTTTTCCCATTGAATGGGAACGCTTTACCCAATACCTTCAGATGTTGAAGGATACCAACTAATATGGGAACCAAGATTTTTGACTTATTTAGGCATTAAATTCTATAAGGAATTCCCCTCCATAATGAGAGAAAATGTTACCACTTTACTCACTACCCTTAAAACAGATTTAGCTAGATGGAGTACTCTACCAATCTCTTTATGGGGATGAATAGCCACAATAAAAATGAATGTGTTACCCCATATTCTTTACCCCATGGGAATGCTGGGCCTGTTTTTCCCTAAGAAGTGGTTTACACAATTGCAAACCATAATTAACAATTATCTATGGAGAGGAAAGGGAGTAAAGCAAGCTTATTTCAAACTTACCACCCCAAAATTACAAGGAGGCCTTGCTCTCCCCTCCTTCTTTACGTACTGTAGTGCAATTCACATTAGTAAACTGCTCCACTGGTCAATGACACCTGATCAAAGAAACCAGGCAACCCCACAGCCTTTATGGTTAGATATAGAAATTAGTCTAGCAAGGCAAACCTCCTGCACATTCCTGCTTTACTCCATTCTCTACCTCAATGTATACCCAGAGTATTAAGAAATACCCCTATTGGATGGTCTATCAGGGCATTACATCAGTTGCAACAGCAGCTAAATGTTGATTGGCACCAATCCATGGAACAACCATTGATAGGAAACCCACACGCTTATATTGGGAAACTCCCCATTTTACCCTCCTTTTGGGCCCCCTTAACAAACCTTAAACTTCAGGATATCATTCATGAGAATAAAATGTTCTCATTCACACAAATGTGTCACTCTTTTAATATCCTGGAAAAAAATAGTTTTAAGTATTGGCAGTTAAAATATGCTGTAACCTCATTCATTGACAGAACATCTCACATTGGTGATTGCTGGCAACAGGAATTAGTACCCTTCTAATGACAGCAAACCAACCACACCCCATATCCTGAGTCTACAGAGAGCTGCAAACCCTAGATTATACTTTACCAAAGGGTATTTGTTATTATTGGGTTAATAAGCTCCCTATACGAGATAATATTACCATATGGCGCTCTGTATGGTGTAATCAAGATAGATATATTAAACAGGACAGGCTTCGCCTAATACAATTCAATATTATGCATAACTTGTATTTTACCTTGGAAACACTTTTCAAAATTAAAAAGCTTTCATCACCACAATGCCAGCATTGTTCTGGGCTCCCTGGAGACCTGTTCCACATATTATGGTCTGGTTCTAAGGTGGCAAATATGTGGCTTAAGGTTAAAAATCCTTGAATGCACTATTGGGATTAGACTTACTATTTACCCCTGAGGTTTGCCTCCTTAACATATTCCCTCCAGGAACTGTTAAATGCAGGAAATATTACATGGCTCTTATTGCTGCAGTTGTTAAACTTGTTATTATGTGGCATTGGAAGGATGAAGGACCCCTATCTTTATTAAAATGGCACAAAGAGACTTTACTGGCCTTACAACTAGAAAAACACATTGCCACGATGGCTAACAAGAACCAAGTGTATCTTACTAAATGGGGATCATTAGAAGCCATTCTTATTGCATGGAAACTGTAACCGAGTCCATACTCGACTTAGATTAGAATACTAGTATTTAATGTTGTTGCCTCATGATTTTGGCAAGGGAGGGTGGGATTGTATTTTGGGATATTATAGATTGTACATTACTTATAATCAGAAGAAGGAGACTCCGCTTTATAGATCATTGTACCTATGTATTATCATCTCCTCATTGTATCCTGGATGATATACAGTTGTATTGTACTGAAAATTAATAAAGCATATTGAATTAAAAAAAAAAAACTTATGCCAGCAGTTGCAACATGCACGATTCTACAAAGTGGCCTGTGATATGTCGCAGGCCGCTTGCACCAAACAGCAAGTTAGGTCGGGTAGTTGCACCATAAAACCCCCTACAACATGGTGCTAGGAGGTTTATGGCAGCTGCTGTGCCCTCATTCCAGAAGGGCAGCAACAAAGACCCCAATGTTGGGATTCTACAAGAACCCCGGAGAGAACCTGCATTGTAAGTTACACCTGCATTTAGCTGGTGTAACTTACATACGCCTCCGAGGGTTCTGTAGAACCTGATTCATGTGCCCCTCACGCCCAGACCACCCTGTTGTTGCCTGAATAGGCACTGCACAAACAGTCCTGGGACTCTGGGCCACATCCCACCCCATCCCACTACTGTACATGCCCCAGTACAGTAAGTGCCGGCAGGGCTGCCCACACCAACTGCCCTCAGAATCCCAGTGCATGTAATGCCCACAGACTCACACCCCAGCCCCAAATCCCCATTGGAACATGGCCCTTCAGGGTGGCGCTGTCATCCCCACCCATGCCCGACTCCGAGTCATCATCCGCCAAATGCTGCAAATACCCTGCCCTGGTAGTTTAGTGTCCCCCACCCAGCCATGCCAGCCCACCCAGCACCCCTACCCATCCCAGCCAGTGAGTGGCACTGCCACCTCTCACCACCACAGCCAGCTGCAACTGAGTTCAGTATGAGTGCATGACTGTAAGCGTGCTCAGAAATTAATTTCTGGTCATCTTTCGTATGCGCTCATACAATTTCAATCGATAACTGGCTGTGTCAGGAGCCAACTGAGACAGATGGGAATTGCACGGGTGAGCTGGCATGGAAGAGAACCTCCTGAGGGGCAGCCTGGTGGCGGCCGACTCAGAGTCAAAGCAGTGAGGGTGACAGCCTGCCTAACAACACCATTCAACATAAGATCCGGGGCTAAGCAGTATGAAACCCTAAGGGCTCATTTGACCACTTCCAGGGGCCAGGTGCATGGGATGCCATAAGGGGCTCTGTGTGAACACTACAGGGGGCTGGGGGTGTGTGCATCCCTGTGAGGCAGCTGATATAGATTTCGGGGACAGGGGGGTGAGCTGCCCTGCTGGGCACCACTTGTGGCTAGTGTACCTGTCCACATGTCTCAAGTCACAGGACTTAGCTGCAGTGACCCTGCCCCTTCTAGAATAGGGCTCAGGGTCAATGTCACAGTTGCGGGTGGCGCGAGTTGCATTTGGCAGCGACTTGCGCCACCCTTCTAAGAACTGGGGCCCAGGGAGTGATCCCTTAAACCCTTAAAAAGAAACAACATTACTGTGGTCAGTAATTTTTTTCTCCTAACCCCAGGAATCACTCAGTGTTTCTACTTTATGCAGACTCAGTAGCAGTACCTTGAGAGGCTGAGTCCAGAACCTAATTAGGAAAAAAAGGTTCTGCAAGACAGCACTTCCAAAGCTGGCATCCCTTCTGGACTATATGTCCAAACAATAGTGCTTTGTGAAGGTGTGTATAGGTTTCGGGGACAGGGGGGTGAGCAACCCTGCAGGGCACCTCTTGTGGCTACGCGTGCCTGTCCATGTCACTTCAAGTCAATGCTAAGAGGTGCAGTAATGCACCTGGGAAACAAAAACCAGGGAAGAGTACACAATGGGAGCAATACTAACAACAACAAAACGGAAAGGGACCTGGGGTAGTCATATCAGATGACCTAAAGGTGGGCAAGCAATGTGAGAGGGCAGCAAAGAGGGCTGGGGGATACTGGGATGCATAGGGAGAGGCATCACCAGTAGAAACAGGAAGTTATTATCCCTCTGTACAGACAGCTGGTGAGACCCCATCTGGAGTACTGCATGCAGTTCTGGAGACCCAATCTGCAAAGACATAGACAGGATGGAAGCTGTCCAGAGGAGGGCAACTAAAATGGTGCAGGGTCTGCACCGGAAGACATATGAAGAGAGACTAAAGGAGCTTAATATGTATTGCCTCGAGGAAAGGAGGAGAGAGGACATGATAGAAACTTTCAAGTACCTCAAGGGAATCAACAAAGTCCAAGAGGGTAGCATCTTTCAAAAAGAGGTGTGCAAGAACAAGGGGCACAATTTGAAGTTAGAGGAGTGGTGGCTCAGAGGTAATTTAAGGATATTTTTCACAGAGAGGGTTGTGGATGCATGGAACAGCTTTCCGGAGGAGGTTGTGGAGTCAAAATCAGTGGTGGAATTCAAGCATGCATGGGACAGTCATAAGGCCATTTTAGGGGGTGGAGGTAGGAAGAAGTAGGCTGCTGGTTAACTAGGATCTGCAGCTTATCCAGTAGGCAGGGAAATGGGCAGACTGGGTGGGCCAAGCGGTCCTTACCTGCCATCAAATTCTATGTTTCTATAGGTGGCACAATCCCAAGGGAAACTACCCCTGCCTGCGGGACTAACTGTAAATTGAGGGGCCAGAGCTTGTGGAAAGGCTGCCTTCACCCACAGGACAGGGTTGATGATAGCATGACTGCTCTGGGTACAGCCCTCTGGGACACTGATACCCACCCCCTTCCCCTCTAGTGGCCAAAACAATTCTGAGATAGCACAATCCCAATACACACTGTAATGCACTGTAAAACCCCACTTGTAGTACAATTATCACCAGGGCTGGATTAGCTGGAACACCCTGAGACCCCCTAGAAATCAAGGCCTGTAACAGTAAAGCAGCAATGCCACAGTACCTTTTGAACAGAAGTACCCCACAACCAGTTTAAATGCAAAAAGATTTAGCTCTGATTTATTTGGGGAATGTGAACAAGGGAGGGGTAGCAATTGAATGATTAATATTTGCTCTGATATATTGAGGTTATGAGGCATGCACTAAAGAATGCCTCTAACACAGTCACATACACTCTGGGTACCCAGTTATTGTAGGCTAGCCTGAAGCGTTGCCTGGGGTAGGCCAGCATTGCAGCTGTCGTTGGGGCCCTTTGGATGGAAAGAAAACACAATATGCACTTTAACCATTAATTTATAATCTGGAGCCAGATGGCTCAGTCCGAATTTATTAACAAAAATTAAATCAGATGGAACACTGTGATTTGAGCTTTGTTGCAGGGAGCTATCCTGGTATTCAATCATGCTACCCAAGTCTGGATGCAGGATGGATGAAATGGAGACCAAAGGATGAAAAGCTAGATGGCCAGGAGAAGCATGGCCCACATGGTCTATCGTGGTCTGCTATTGCTAGAGATAGAATAGTCATCCCACAAAACCATATTCCAATGGCATATTCCTTCCAGTCAGACACCGCCAGTATATGGCACCCAATATTCCCTTCACCATCCTTGTACTCATTATGGAGTGACTGTCATGATCCCCATTGAGATATATATGTCCTGTACATATTGTAGAGGTTAGTTTAACTTTCTCTTAGCCAAGCTTTAACATGTGAATTCTCTGTATATTATTGTGTTATAAATAACATTTTATTTTCTTCTGTATGTATAACTGTCTCATAAGTATGTGATGTAACTGCTGTGCATCAACTCGAACCTTGACCTTATCAGGTCCATCTTGTAAATGAGCCTTGCTCAATGATGATCGCCTGAATAAATAAAGATTTGATTGATTGATTGATTGATTGATGGTGCAGCGTGATGTTCATTCCTGTTGAGCAGGAAGCTGAATCCCCAGGTGGGTCTCTTGTCAGATGTCATTCTGTGGCATGAGCAGCAGTCTAGGCCATGATAGCAAGGCTCAGACCAGGTGAACAAGTCAGATACCATCCGATAAATTTGCTGGATGCAGCCTCCAGCTAGCATGACACAGTCAGCAAGGTGGGGAACCAAATCGTGACCCGCACTCAACATTCAGCACACTTATAGTAAAGGCAAGTAAATACCACAGTTTGGATGACAGTCCATTTGCAGTTAAACTTTTTTATTAATTTTTCATAAGATATACAGATAAACCTCTTACAGTACAGTACAATGTGAGGATTTTTTTTAAAGAAATTAAGGTAGCATATAATAAGAACATTGCTACAATAATACAAGGAGCTTTGGTTTAAAAATATAGTAAACAATACAGGTCATGTAATTAGCATATACTTGACTTTTGTGGTGAACTTAAAGCAGATAGTATGATTAGATACGGTTTATATTAAAATGTTACATAATTATATATGATGCTGCAAAGGAAAAAGTATATCATAAAGGATTGTGGAGTAATAAAGAACGATTGAGAACAGTATAGGAAAGAAAAGATATAAGAAAGTTAAGAAGGAGAGAGGAAACTATTAAAAAGGGAAAAAGGCGAGACTACAATGATGTATCAGTAAAAGGGGAATCCATATATATTAAGTCCATACATTGGTGTTGGAATATTTAGTTGATTCCAAAAATTAAAAAGCCCTGCCAACAATTGTTATATAACATGAGTCTGTCAGACAAGATATATGTCATCACGGTCCAGAGGCATATTGCAATAGTTGGTTAATGATACTAGGAAGGGTAGGGATTGTTATATCTCAATGCATGAGGATTGTGTGTTTAACTTGAAGGTAGAGTATATTTAACCATCTGCTCTCAGAATATGAAATTTTATGAGAACAGTGATTAAAAAATACCAAGAATGCAATTTTTAGGGTCCAGTGTAAAGGTTGACCTACCACTTTCATTGCAAATCTGTGAGTACAGTGCCAAATCTTTGTATGAGGGGACAGTGCCATAAGATATGCAATAAATCCCCACTGGGAAATTGCAGCACCAGAATTGTTATTGTTCAATAAACCCATTTTTGTAATACAACAGGAGTTCTGTACCACAAATGAAGGATCTTGGTTTGAATGAGGAACTGCATTTATCATTAAAAGATTTGTGACAGGAGAGCCAACATCTGGACCATTGTGCATTAGTGATATTATATTGTAGCAAAGTACTCCATCTGTTTTTAGCATTGACAGAGTAGTCAGGAAGGATATCACAAATATCTTTGTAAACAGTGCTATTTAAATTGAATTTTGTTTTTATCCATTTAGAGATGTGCTTATCATACAGAGAATTGATAGAGAAGGGTGTGAGGTAAGAGTTGCATGCGGTACGAAGCTGTAGATATTTCCAAAAATCCTGATGGGGAAGATTCCATATGCCTCGTAGGCTGGTGTAAGATTTTAACTTTAATGACTTGGGTTCAAGTATATCCTGCAAAAAGAGAATACCCTTATTTTACCAGGTATGACAAAAAAATGGGGTGATTATCAAGAGATATATATGGCGGTTACCCCAGATGGGGTGTAAGTCAAGAGGTTTGGGATAGATTTAATATGCTTGTGAATGATTTTCCAATAGAATATAGAAGCAGCTATAGTAGGTGAGACTTTAAAGAAGAGGTAAGGGTGTTATAAAGGAAGAAGTAGCCACATTACCAGGACATAAGGATGTTTCCATATTGACCCATAAAGGAGACTGGATGTTGGGTTTGTTAAACCATTTAATTTTGTTTGAGATGTATGGAAAGCCCATAAGTAGGCTTGAAACCAAGGAAGGCCAAAGCCACCTTTTGACCAATGGGATCTAAGTTTATTATGACTAAATCTAGGTATTTTGCCTTACCAAATGAAGCTGCCGATAATTTTGTCTATTTTGGTAAGAAAACTAGAGGGAAGTATCAAAGGGATATTGGAAAATAGGTATAATATTTTAGGAGTTATAGACATTTTAATGGTGGAAATTTTACCATTAAGAGAAAGTTTAAGTAGTTTCCATCTATCAAGTGTTGTTTGGATACTGGTTAACAGAGGGGAAAGATTAGCATCCCATAATTTATTCAATGTCGGGGTGATCCGAATGCCAACATAAGATATACCTTGGGGGGCCCAATGAAAGCCTAGTGAGTTGTTCATGAGGGACTACAAAGGGTATTCAATGGTAGCGTTTTGGATTTGTTAAGGTTTAGAGCTAGTCCAGAGTGGGAGGTGAAGTCATTCAGTAGTTTAACTAAAGGTTGCCCGGAACTTTCGAGGTTTTCAAGTAAAATAAGGAGATCATCTGCATATGAGAGTGAAGTATAATGAGAGTTACCAATAGTAATGCCTTTAATTGTACCAGATTGATGTAGGGATGCAGAAAGAGGTTCCAAGGCAAGTTTAAACAATGAAGGCGATAAGGGGCATCCTTGTCTGGTGCCTCTTGCTAAGTAAAAGAAGGGGGACAAAATAGAGTTCATAGAACTGAGCTGAAGGAGGTATACAATAATTGAATCCAAACACAAAAATTATTTGTAAAGCCAAATGAGATAGCACCTGATATAGATATTCCCAATTGAAAAGTCAAATCTTTCTCAAAGTCAATAGCTATTGCAGCTGCAGGGTTTTAGAGTTTTGTATGAATTAAATTGAGTAATGAGCAAAGATGATCGAACTGTTTCTATTTTTGATAAATCCTGATTGAGAAGTATGGATGAGTTTAGTCATTAAAGATTCTAAGCGGAGAGTTAATAATTTGAAAGATTTTTCCATCAGTATTAAGAAGTGAGATGGGTCTATAGTTTGAAGGAAGAAAAGGTCTTTGTCTTTTTTGGTAAGACTGTTATAATGGCTTGGTCATTGTGCATGGGAGTTTCTTTATTAAGGTTGCTTCTGGAATACATTGACTAATACAGGACAAAGAGTGTCAGATAGGGTTTTATAAAAATCATAGGGAATCCATCACTGCCAGGTGCTTTACCGTTTTTTAATGATGATAAAGCAGCTTGGATTTCCTGTAAAGTGATTTTTATCAAGCATAGCTTTGTCCTGAGGGATAGGTGGGGTGATTCAATTTTTCCAGAAAATGTTGTATTAGGTTGGGATTTGTAGTATTAGGTTGCGAGTATAGTTGATGGTAAAAGGATTGCATAATATGATTGATTGAAAGGTTGTCTGTGTGTCTGACCTGATGAATCCTTTAGACCTGCTATATGTCTCTGCATCTGTTGAGTTTTTAGCTGGTAAGAGAGGAACTTTCCGCATTTATCCCCTTGTTCCCAATAACTGTGTTTAATCCTAAAAAGGGCAAGTTCAGCTTTCCTGGATATCAACTCGTTAAATCTAATTCTTAATTGTAGAATTTCCAGATGAAGCTGTGAATTATGATTGGGTTTGTTTAATTTATAGTATTGGGTTTCTTTTTCTTTAAGAGATTTTTCTAAATTAGCTAATTGTTGTTCTCTTAATTTTTTTCTATGCGCTGCATAACTAATAATTTTACCTCTAATATTGGCTTTTAATGCTTCGCTAGATAGTACCTTGAGACATATCTGGAGTATCGTTACTAGAAAGAAAATCTTGAATCTGGGTTTTAATCCAAGGGGTGAATTCAGGGCCTCTGAGTAAAAGTGGGTCTAAACACCAAGATGGGGATTTAGAAGAAGGTGGACCCCAGAGTAAATGTAAACTGATAGGGGAATGATCAGATATAACAATACGGAGAATCGATGTATCAATATTTTTTTCAGTAATGAGGGAAGAAGAGAACCAATAATCAATCCTACTATATGATTTATGTAAAGAGGAATAAAAGGTGTAATCTCATTGTCTGGGATGATGTAGTCTCCAAATGTCAGAAAGACCTAAATCCTTCATAAGCATTGGTAGAGCATTAATACTACGGGGGTGGGCATCATGTGATGAGTTACTTCTGTCTAAATATGCTTGTAGTGCTAAGTTAAAGTCACCACCAATAAGAACAGGTGAATTATTTTTATTAATCATAATTTGGATAGATTATGGAAGAAAATGGGTGAATCAAAGTTGGGTGCATATACATTCACAAACATAAGCGGACCTGCTGTGGTGTTTAATAGGGTTATAGTCCACCTACCATCCGGGTCACTAATGATTTTTATGGGGAGCCAATTAAGAGATTTATGTATTAAGATAGCAACCCCATGTTTTTTGGATGGAGAAGATGACGCATATACTTGACCGACCAGTCCTTTTAAGTCTGTCGACATCCTCTGATAAAGTTTAGTTTCTTGTAAGAAAGCAATATGTGTTTATGCTTTTAAGATAGGTAAGTACTTGCTACGTTTACAAGGCGAGTTGAGTCCCTTGACATTCCATGAATGTAAGATTAGATCACTCATGGTACTAGGATATAAGGTAATTAGTTACAAATAGGATCACGGGACTCAATACCATTAATTTGGAGGATGTCACAGATTCAAAAGGTAAATATATATAATAAAACAAATGTATGCAGGGCCTTAACTTGTTTGGGTTCAAGATGATTGAGTATTTGTATTCATTTTGTCTACATGAGGAGAGTATAGAATAGGAATATCAAGTAATTAAGCGTTAGAACCGACAAACGTTACTATAAACTCGTAACAAGAATATTAATTTGAAACTTTTATGAAATGCAGAGCAATAAGAGTCGGTAATATACTAGGACTCTCACTCTACATTACTAGGCATGTAGAGTAATTAGTGAATCTCAAGATACGGTTTACCCTATAATCTTAAGATACTAAACTTTATATAACAGTATATTAAAGAAGTATAATTGAGATTTGTGCTGAGGTAATTAGAGCATTACCCTGGAAAAAAACAAAACATCATTCTACCAAATAAAAAAGGATAATTATGTAATAGTGTTAAATTCCAAATATAATGAATTAGCTTGGACCTAGCAATACGTCCAATATTAAATAAAGTATACCAACATGATGGCAGATAATGCTGGAACAGTGTGAGCCAGAGAAAAGGATGCCCGATGTGTATTAATCCACATAAGCTAGGTTAGGGAATGCAGTATATACCATAGGTTCATAGTGCATCAGTGTATTGTGGAATCATTTTTATAAGTTCCAATGATTTGGAAGAAAATGGGATGAAGAATAATGTGAAAAGGTGGAAAAACTCAATGTATAGAAATACAATTGGAAGCATACTTTGTGCAAAATCTTGAGATATAATGGGAATACACCTGATACGCTACATACCAGATGTGATGCAAAATAAATATTAAATAAGTAAATGATTTTAGAGTATTTGTCTAATCATCATCCACATTCCAAATGATAGGATTTATGTGGGAAAATGCTATAATAGTAGGGGTTAAGGGCACACTGATATGAAATACAGAACTCTATATATGTATGTATGTATCGCCTGACCACATGGTGGCACTAAAGCTTTATGAAAATTAGAATGTAAATAGCAATTATATATACTAATGTCTGGCACCACACAAGGATTAATTAGAAGAGATCTTACAAACATTGTAATATTTATTCTTTCTCTTATTTTTTTTTCCATTGAATACTTTGAGAATAACTCCCGCATGGACTAAATACCTCCAGTGTCAATTGGTTCACCTCCCACCGACAGATACATGCTTCTCAGCAGCGATAGCGATTTACTGCATTTAAGTGCTCCAGACCTGTTGGGTACGATAGAGACTGTGCTTTGCGGTAAATGTACTGAAGGAATCGAGTGAGGTGGTGTGAAGAGGAGGGATTCTGGTGAGAAACTGCTATACCACATCTAATTATGGGCCATAGTATTTATTACAGTTTTTTTTTGTTTGTTTGTTTTTAGTGGGAAAGGCCTCAGGTAGCCTTACTCTTCGATTTTCTTCGTATTTTCTTTTTGGGTGGTTCAGATGATTTAAAGGGAGAGCTGGACACAAGATCAGCCCAGGAAGAATCGGGAGAGTCATTATCCCTTGAGAGCTTCTTCGGGTCTTGAGTAAATGTATCAGATACAGTGTGTCTCAGATCCTCCGTAGATGAGTGCAGATCTTCTTGGAGCAGATCTTCTTGGAGTGGGGAGAATTTGTTAGACAAGGTAAGAGGAGTAGAAAAACTGATGTGACGTTCCACATGGGAAGCTGGAGAGGTGGAAACATTATTTAAACAGCAGATATTACTATTTAGAGAAGCACCAGATGCTTTTTTTTATTGTATGCATGCAGAGCTTCTGGCAGGAGCTACAGTGGCAGATATGATGGCTGCAGATTTCTCAGGGACCTGGAGGACAGTTTCAGCAGGAAGGGCAAGACATTGTAATTGCAAAGTGCTTGTGCAGGAGTAGGAGTGAGCTGCATTAGCATCGCAAGGCAATGTAAGTGCGGGCTGCGTCCAATTCAAAAATTCAGAGAGAAATTCTGGGGTACTGAAATCTCTGGTAGAATTATTCAAAAAAAGACGCATTGTTGCAGGGTAACACAGTGCAAACTTAATTCCACGCTGATGAAGGATTGTTTTAATGGGGTTGTAAGCTTTCCGTTTGTTAGATAATTCTTTAGAATAGTCTCTGAAAACTAGGATTCTGTTTTCTTGCCAAGTAAGTGCACCTAATTGCCTCGCTTTTTGAAGAATCAATTCAGTATGTGCGTGGTTTAGAAATCTGGCAATGATGGGCCTGGGTTTCTGGTCGGGTCCAGGCCTCGGATTTAAGGTGCGGTGAGATCTCCGATGGTTAGGTCTTGGCTGGCTGGTAATTTAAGCAAAGAAGGAAGTACATGAGTTAGAAGAGCACTGGTATCTCCTAGTTCCACACCTTCAAGAAATCCGAAATCTAAGGTTGTTACGTCTGTTTCTATTTTCAATATCATCTATTTTGTCCTGAAGGTACCTAATAACTCTGTCCTGCTCCCTGACGGTAGCCTGTAATGTGTTAATGGAATCTTCATTTGAGATGCTTTAACATCAGTAGCTGATTTTTTGATCAAGTGCCTGCATATTATTGATATTTTGTTGAGATGCAATTTTAATACATTGATTTCACTTATTAGTTGTGAAACATTGCCTCCACTCTATTAAGAGAACTGTTATGTGGAGATTGGTCTGCCATTATTAGTGAGCCTTAATAGAGAAATTGAAAAGCTGTAGATAACTCATTCAGTAATTATGAGGCAATAAAAATACTGTACCAGAGCTCTTCTGCGATGTACATATAGTAAGATCTCAGATGTTGGTGAAGGTAGGAAGTCCAGAATCTGTAGGATGGATGATGATATTTGGTGAATCCAGGGAGATGAAGAATCAAGCAGCCATCTTCAGCACAGCAGGCCTCTGGCTGCCCAACATAGCCATTTTAAAACCTCTGCTCATGAACAGTGTCACTGTGATTTTCTTACTGTGTCCCATACATTGATTTCGCACACCAACTGCGTCATTGTGTATTACATGGGCGAAACACGCTTTGGGCAGGATGTGAAAAATGACAGCCGTACTGCTCATAAGGAGGTGTGGTGTCGGGCAAATGTTGAAAATCTGGAGGAAAATATTGAAAATCAGAAACTTACGAGCGTGCGTAAGAACTATGCAATGCACGCTCGTAAAACAGTCATTTTTAGGAATTTTTTCACCAAATTTTCAACACAGCCATTTTAAGACCTCTGCTCATGAACAGTGTCACTGTGATTTTCTTAATGTGTCCCATACATTGATTTCGCACACCAACTGCGCCATTGTGCGCTACATGGGCAGAAACATGTTTTGGGCAGGATGTGAAAAATGACAGCTGTTCTGCTCATGAGGAGGTGTGGTAAAATGGCAATGTTGAAAATCTGGAGTGAAAATATTGAAAATTCGCTAACTTACGAGCGTGCATAGGAACTGCACAACACACGCTCGTAAAAAATCATTTTTAGGAATTTTTTCACCAGATTTTAAACATAGCCATTTTATGACCTCTGCTCATGAACAGTGTCACTGTGATTTTCTTAGTTTGTCCCGTACATTGATTTCGCACACTGACTGCGCAACTGTGTGCTACATGGGCAGAAACATGTTTCGGGTGAGATCTGAAAAATGACAGCTGCACTACTCATAAGAAAGTGTGATAAAATGGCAATGTTGAAAATCTGGAGTGAAAATATTGAAAATTAGCGAACCTATGAGCCTGCGTAGGAACTGTGCAACGCACACTCATAAAACAGTCATTTTTTGGAATTTTTCCACCAAATTTTCAAAATAGGCTTCTTGAGAGCCCACCTCATGAACACTGTCAGTGTCGTTTTGTTAATCAGTCCCGAAAAGTGATTTTGCTCAGTGACTCCGAAATCACCCTTTGGGTCTGAATAACGCCATGACAGTGACATCATTCATGAGAAGGGGTCCCAAAAATGCCATGTTGAAAATTCGGTGCAAAAATTCCAAAAAATGCCTGAGATATGCAGCAAAGTTTTAAAAACCCTATCTATCCCATTATACAGCTTGCTGGCATTTCCTCAGTTCGCGGTTGGCTTTGAAGGGTGCAGACATGTTCCCGGTCCACGAAGATCATCGCGCCGAGGTCTGGAAGTAAGTATGCAGGTTATGGGAGGGGGGGCAGGGAGAAGTGCCGAGGGACAGTTTTTTATTTCCAGTTTTTTTTTTTTCAAAGTGACGATGCATGATGTTTGCCACGCTGGGTTGGGCTCCCAGCATGGCACAAAGATGTCTGATTGGAGGAGCATGGAGCCGATGGGGGACTGGGCACCCCTGTCAGCCATAGCATCAGTTGCCACACTGGGGTGGGCTCCCAGCATGGAATGTGCTAGGTTTTTTGGTGGGTGCAGCACAGCCGATGGTGGATTGGGTACCCCCCCGGCTGTACAGTGTGTGCGTGTGGGGGACAGCACATAATATGCGTGTGCATGCATGTGTGTGTGTGTGTGTGTGTGTGTGTGGGGGTGCACGAATGAGCTTGAGCGATATCTTCTTGCTGCTAACAGGCGTAGCTCCCCTTTCAACTGTACTCCACTGCATTTTGGAGCTGTCATAGACAGCTCCAGCAGGCATTGGAGAACTGCGGCTGTGCCTGCCAACACACTGACTGAATTGGAAGAGGGGGTGACACATCTCCGAAAACTTGGATGATGGCACTATGTTTCTTGCACATGCGTGGAAGCAAACATAACAATCAATGGTATGTAATAAATAGCAACTGAAAGTGTGTGTGTGTGTGTGAATTCTAAATAAAACAATGCGTAGTATATAATAAATAGCAACTGAAAATGTGTGTGTGTGTGTGTGAATTCTAAATACACACACACACACACATATATTACACTTCCTTTTGAGCAGTAGAGCTGTCATTTGTCAGATCTTGCCCAAAACACGTTTCTGCCCATGTAGCTCACAATGGCACAGGTGGTTTGCGAAATCAATGTATGGGACAGATTAAGGGAATCATAGTGACACTGTTCATGAGCAGAGGTCTTAAAATGAGCTATGTTGAAAGTTCTGGCGATGCGTTGCTCAGTTCCTCATCGGCTTCGTGAGTTCTGAAATTTTCAATATTTTCATTCAGATTTTCAACATTGCCATTTTACTACACTTCCTTATGAACAGTAGAGCTGCCATTCTTCACTTGTCGCCCAAAATGTGTTTTCGAATATGTAGCACACCATGGTGCAGTCAGTGTGCGAAAGCAATGTTTGGGACAGATAAAGAAAATCACAGTTACACTGTTCATGAGCAGAGGTCTTAAAATGGCTATGTTGAAAATTTGGTGACAAAAGTCCATAAAATTACTGTGTTACGAGTGAGCATTGTGCAGTTTCCACACACCCTCGTAAGTTCATGACTTTGTAATATTTTCAGTCCAGATTTTCACCAGTGGCATTTTACTACACTTCCTTATGAACAGTTTAGCTGTCATTTTTCACAACATGGCTGAAATGTGTTTTCACACTTTCAGCACAGTGATGCGTGGTCGCTATGGGAAATCATTGTTTGGGACAGATAAAGAAAATCACAGTGACACTGTTCATGATCGGAGGTCCCAAAATGCCTGTGTTGACAAAGATCCCCCAACTAATTATATTACGGGTGTGCACTGCACAGTTTCTATGCACGCTCGTGACTTCACCAGTTTTTTTAATATTTTTACTGCAGATTTGCAACATTGCCATTTTTTACACCTCCCCATGAACAGTACAGCAGTCATTTTTTACATCCTGTTCGGAATGTTTTTGCACCTGTGGTGCTAAATGCCGTAGTCGCTGTGCATAAGCAGCTTTTGGCTAACAAACTGATATTGCCACTGTTCATGAGGTGGGGTCACAAAAATGTTGAAAATTTGGAGTGAAAATACCAATGAATGTCTGAGGTATTAGGGTTTCCATCCATAACGCCCAACCCTGTAGAGAATGACAGGCATCAGGGATGTGACTTGGGATTCTTGCCAGTAATGCTCATAGCATTCCACACCCTGCAGCCAGTGAGAGGCATCGAAGTATGCCTCGGACTCTTCAGCCCCAAAGTTCACCCCATTCTCCTATACTGCACCCATCTCACTGTACTTCCTGATGGAATGGGGTGTGCATAAGGGCCCAAGACCCCAAGGCACACTGTGACACTTCTCAGTGTCTTCAGGGTGGGGTGTCGTGAAATGGTGTGGCTGTTATGCCTGACGACCCAAAGGTACACCCCAATGCCTGTCACTCTCTGCAGGGTGGTGGTGGGATTGGCTTCAGTTCAATACTTCACTGCCATTCCTATTGCTCAGCTCTGTAACTTCTACACTACCACTGCCAATGCCAGCAAGCAAACATTCGGCATTGACAAATGCTTGTTATGTTTGCTTGGACGCATGTGCAAGAAACATAGTGCCATCATCTGAGTTTTTCAGAGGTGTGTCAGCATCTTCCAATTCAGTCAGTGTGTTTGCAGGCGTGGTCACAGTTCTCCAATCACTGCTGGAGCTGTCTATGACAGCAGTTGAAATACCAGTGGCATACAGTTGAAAGAGGAGCTATGCTTCAGTGAGCAGCTCCTCCCCCACACACACACAGATCAACTGTGTCGGTTGCCTGATAGGATAGTGTAGTCTTGTCTAGCTTAGGAGACAAGCCATGCATCATTACTTTAATAAACTGTTCCTGCCAAAGCAGGACCACCAAAATAATGGGTGCTTAACAGTCCTTACACACGCCAGCTCTCAAAGCACACCTTCATGGACTCCATGGGTTCTAATCCTCCAGAAAAAAATACCTCAGCATTTGATGTGAAAACTCAGACTTCTTTGTATGTGTAATTCCAAGCATTTTCTCTTACTAGACTCTGTCAATGTGAACTCCCACTGCTAAAGCCTATGCAATGAACTTGAGCGTATTGTACTACCTGCAGCGAGTAAAGAACAGCCAGAATGCACAAGGAGGACATACTGCTATGCATTCAGCAGCAGCCAGTGGGGGAGGTTTTCATGACTGAAGCACTTTAATGCACCTTTAGTGCTGTCATATACACACCAGTGTGGCAATTCACTAAACTGCACACTTAGTCTGGTATGCAGCTTCAAAAATATTTTTTTCTCTGAATTGCCGTGAGCTGGCATTTAGATAGAATCACACAGCTCTTTCTCAAATCAGATGCTCAGTGAAGTCACATCACCTTGTGAACCTAAACTTCTTAGGGTTGGACATGTGCCCTAACAAAATAGCGAAAAGTAGGTATAAAAAAGGAAACACAAATTCAACCGTAGCTCACAATTGAATCCACCCTTTTCTCCGGTGAATCTGAAGTCGCCTAACAGCCCACCCCTGGGTACTCATGCACTCCCTCCACCCGCACAACATATGGTCGACGGGGGTGCTGTTGCATTTTATTTCATAATTTCCTGATCCTGTTGCTGCTACCATACTGATACAGTAATACTTTTATGGCTCCAAAACTGCTTGACATTAGCTGAATTATAAATGGCATCCCTGTTTGACACTGTAGGTGCGGAATATGGTGGTGCTCAAATTTTAAAGCTAAGTATTACATGCAGATATGTTTTATTGACTCATGTCACTTACCATTTTATACATCTATTGATTTTTCAATTCACTTTTGATGACAAATGTTGATCGAGGGATTCTGGTGTCACAATTCAGTTCAGCGACGTGTAACATCTTAGTGCAGATGCTAAGTAACTGTTTTAAAATGCTGAAAAAGTTAACAGCGATGAAAGTGCATGAACTTCTTTCTTTTGTGTCTGGAGTTGTAGTGGTGTTATCGGCAAGTGCATGTCCCTTTGCTCCATCCAGATCTATCAGTGAGATGTCTATTCTGTGCAGTGGACAGTGGCTGAATGTTATCAGCTGACAGTTTTCATTTCATTATCAACAGATAAATATTCAGGGCTTTGAAAATGCAACTTTGCTGGTAGCACAGTTTCATGCCTCCAAGTGTCTCATTAGTTAGTGGTTATATCTTAACCGATGATCACAAAAAGTATGAAAAAGATTTGCCGCTGAGTAATGTAAATGCCAATCAACCTAAGCACCTTTAGGCTGCAAACATAATTTAAATGTATAGGGATTCTGGACCGGTGTATCACTCCTTGGCACAGCAACGGTTAATAAGTTTAAGCACATTCTCAGGACATTGTTTCACTTGCCCCCTCTCCCCACTATGATCCTGGTCACCTGAAATAAACCTGACATTTTTGTATCTGTTTTACATCTTGGCTCAGTTAGGCAATCAACGCTGTAAGAACATAAACGGACATATAAATGGGGCTATAAGAACATGGTCACCTGAAATAAACCTGACATTTTAGTGTCTGTTTTACATCTTGGCTCAGTTAGGCAATCAGCGCTGTAAGAACATAAATGGACATATAAATGGGGACTATAAGAACACACTGTGGGTGCTTCTGCCTTAGTCCAGCTGTGTAACATCAGCCTGAAGCTCAGGTAGAGCTTACTGTCTACCACTTTGTTCACCCCTACATGTACCTGTACCATTTCACATCCTCGCTTGCCTTAGTCCAGCTGTGCTACATCAGCCTGAAGTTCTGGTAGGGCTCACTGTCTACCACTTTGTTCACCCGCCATGTATCGCTGTGCTACATCAGCCTGAAGCTGTGGTAGGGCTTACTGTCTACCACTTTGTTCAGTTTCCCATGTACCTGCACCATTTCACATCCTTCCTTGATCTACAGTGAATGGATCCCTCATTCATACGTCACATATGCACGCACAAAAAAGAAAAAACGGTCTTCAATAATTAAGATACATTTATTATGTCTGTTATGTTTGCTTGCATGCATGTGCAAGAAACATAGTGCCATCATCCGAGATTTTGGAGGTGTGTCACCCGCTCTTCCAATTCAATCAGTGTGTTGGCAGGCACGGCCCCTGTAAGCCAATGCATGATGGAGCTGTCTATGACAAGCTCCAAAATGCAGTGGCATACAGTTCAAAGGGGGAGCTACGCTTCAGTGAGCAGTGATAAGATATTGCTTGTTCATGCGCAGCTCCCCCCCACACGCAGGCGTGCGTGCCCCCACGCATGCACGCATACACTGTATAGCCAATGGGGGTGCCCAATCCTCCGTCAGCTGTGCTGCACTCCCCCTGCCCCCCCAAAGCCTTCCAAATGCCATGCTGGGTGCCCACCCCAGCATGGCAACTCAGGATATAGCTGAGCGGGTGCCCAATCCCCTGTCGGCTCCACTGTCCTCATCCCCCCAAGTACTGGGTGCCACGCAGGGAGCCCACTCCAGAGTGGCAATCGATGCTTTAGGCGATGGGGGTGCCCAATCCCCCATCGGCTGAATGCCCCCCAACCATCCTTGTGCCATGCTGGGAGCCCACCCAGCATGGCAAACATCCTACGTCATCATTGGAAACAAAAGAACACCTGTAAAGAAAAAACGGTCCACATAGTCTCCTGGCCCCTCCCTCAACCCACACCCACCCATGCACCTGCCTCCCACACCCCCTCACCCCATACTCACCTCTGGACCTCGGCGCAATGATCTTCGGTGGACCGGGAACACGTCTGCACTCTTCAAAGCCAACCGCGAACTGAGGAAATGCCGGTAAGCTGTATAATGGGTTAGATAGGGGGTTTCAACTTTGTTGCATATCTCAGGCATTTTTTGGAATTTTTGCACCAAATTTTCAACATGGGGTTTTTGGGACCCCTTCTCATGAATGATGTCACTGTCATGGCGTTATTCGGGCCTGAAGGGTGATTTCGCAGTCACTGTGCAAAATCACTTTTGGGACCGATTAATGAAATGACACTGCCAGTTTTCATAAGGTGGGCTCTCAAAAGCCTATTTTAAAGATTTGGTGAAAAATGTCAAAAAAACAACTGCTTCTGACGTCGTTGTGCAGTTCTATACTGCTAAAGTAGTTTACGATTTTCAGTATTTTCACTCCAGATTTTCAACATTGACATTTTACCACACCTTCTTATAAGTAGTACAGCTGTCATTTTTCACATCTCACCCAAAACCTGTTTCCGCCCATGTAGCGCACAATGGCACAGTCGGTGTGCTAAATCAATGTACGGGACAAATTAAGAAAATCACAGTGACACTGTTCATGAGCAGAGGTCTTAAAATGGCTATGTTGAAAATTTGGTTGAAAAATTCCAAAAATGACTGTTTTATGAACGTGCGTTGTGCAGATCCTATGCGCCGTAAATTAAATTTTCAATATTTACACTCCAGATTTTCAACATTGCCATTTTACCACACCTCCTTATGAGCAGTACAGCTGTCATTTTCACATCTTACCCAAAATGTGTTTCCGCCCATGTAGCAGCAATGGCCTAGGTCGATGTGCGAAATCAATGTATGGGACACATTAAAAATCACAGTGACACTGTTCATGGGCAGAGGTCTTAAATGCTATGTTGAAATTTAGTGAAAACATTCCTAAAATGACTGTTTTACAAGCGCATGCTATGCAGTTCCTATGCATTGCTCATAAGATTGCAAATTTAATATTTTCACTCCAGATTTTCAACTTTGCCATTTTATTACACTTCCTTATGAACAGTACAGCTGCAATTTTTCATATGCTGCCCAAAATGTGTTTTCGTACATGTAGCGCAACTGGTGCTGTTGGTGTGTGAAAGCAATGTTTGGGACAGATTAAGAAAATCACAGTTACACTGTTCATGAGCAGAGGTCTTAAAATGGCTATGTTGAAAATTTGGTGACAAAAGTCCATAAAATGACTGTGTTATGAGTGAGCATTGTGCAGTTTCCACGCACCCTTATAAGTTCATGACTTTGTAATATTTTCAGTCCAGATTTTCACCAGTGGCATTTTTCCACACTGCCTTATTTACAGTACAGCTGCCATTTTTCACAACATGGCTGAAGTGTGTTTTCACACTTTCAGTGCAGAGATGCGTGGTCGCTGTGGGAAATTATTGTTCGGGACAGATAAAGAAAATCACAGTGACACTGTTCATGATCAGAGGCACCAAAATGCCAATCTGCTGTAAAAAAAATCCCCAACCTAATTATATTATGGGTGTGCATTGCACAGTTTCTATGTACGCTCACAACTTCACCATTTTTTTAAATATTTTTACTGCAGATTTACGACATCGCCATTTTCTACATCTCCCCATGAACAGTACAGCTGTCATTTTTTACATCCTGTTCGGAATGTTTTTGCACCTGTGGCGCTAAATGCCATAGTCACTGTGCATAAGCAGCTTTCAGCTTAAGAAACTGATATTCCTCTGTTCATGAGGTGGGGTCACAAAAACCATGTTGAACATTTGGAGGAAAATACCAACGAATGCCTGAGGTATTAGGTTTCCAACTATATCGCCTTAACCTGTAGAGAATGACAGGCATCAGGGGTGTGACTTGGGATTCTTGCCTGTAATGCTCATCCATTCCACACCCTGCAGCCAGTGAGAAGCATTGAGGTATGCCTTGGACTCTTGGCCCCAAAGTTTACCCCATTCTGCCATATCACACCCATCCCACTGTATTTCTAATGGAATGGGTGCGATAAGGACCAAAGACCCCAAGGAACACCGTGTGACGCTTTGCCAGTGTCTGGAGGGTGGGGTGTAGTGAAATGGCTTGGCCGTTATGGCTGACGACCCAAAGGCACACCCCAATGCCTGTCACTCTCTGCAGGGTGGTGGTGAGGTTGGCTTCAGTTCAATACTTCACTGCCATTACTATTACGCAGCTCTGTAACTTCTACACTACCACTGCCAATGCCAGCAAGCAAACATTCGGCATTGACAAATGCTTGTTTTATTTAGAGTTCACGCACACACACACGCACACTCTTTCAGTTGCTATTTATTAGTTACTGTGTATTGTTTTATTTGGAATTCACACACATGCACACACACTTTCAGTTGCTATTTATTACTTACTGTGCATTGTTTTATATAGAATCCACACACACACATAACACACACAAAACACAAACACACACTTTCAGTTGCTATTTATTACTTACTGTGTATTGTTTTATTTAGAATTCTCACACATGCACACACACACTTTCAGCTGCTATTTATTACTTACTGTGCATTGTTTTCTTTAGAATTCACACACACACACACACACACACACTTTCAGTTGTTACTTATTACTGTGCATTGTGTTATTTGGAATTCACACACACACACACACACACACACACACACACACACACACACACACACACACTTCAGTTACTATTTATTACTTACTGTGTATTATTTTATTTAGTATTCACACACACACACACACACACCACACACACACACACACACTTTCAGTTACTATTTATTACTTACTGTGCATTATTTTATTTAGAATTCACACACACACACACACACACATAACACACTCAAAACACACACACACACACACACTTTCAGTTGCTATTTACTACTTACTGTGCATTGTTTTATTTAGAATTCACACACACACACACTCACACTTTCAGTTGCTATTTATTACTTACTGTGCATTGTTTTATATAGAATCCACACACACACACACATAACACACTCAAAATGCACACACACATACTTTCAGTTGCTATTTACTACTTACTGTGCATTGTTTTATTTAGAATTCACACACACACACACTCACACTTTCAGTTGCTATTTATTACTTACTGTGCATTGTTTTATATAGAATCCACACACACACACACACCACACTCAAAACACACACACACACACACACACACTTTCAGTTGCTATTTATTACTTACTGTGCATTGTTTTATATAGAATCCACACACACACACCTAACACACACAAAACACACACACACACTTTCAGTTGCTATTTATTACTTATTGTGCATTGTGTTATTTAGAATTCACACACACACACACACACGCGTGGGCACACACAAACACACACAACACACACATACACACACACTTTCAGTTGCTATTTATTACTTACTGTGCATTGTTTTATTTGGAATTCACACACACACACACACACACACATTTTCAGTTACTATTTATTACTTACTGTGCATTATTTTATTTAGAATTCACACACTCACTTTCAGTTGCTATTTATTACTTACTGTGCATTGTTTTATTTAGAAATCACACACACACACACACACACACTTTCAGTTGCTATTTATAACTTACTGTGCATTGTTTTATTTCGAATTCACACACACACGCGTGCACGCGCATGCGCATACACACACACACACACACACACACTCTTTCTGTTGCTTTTTAGTACTTATTGTGCATTGTTTTATTTAGAATTCATCTTACTGATCCTGTGTTCCTCCATGCTGGTATTATAAATCCAAGTACCCCTAGTGGCATGTCCACACATGACACATGTTTGTGACTATACACTGCAGTTGACCGCCAGTCTATACCTGGTCTTGTTACAGCACGGAGACATATACATTTCAGACCAGTGTTATTAAAAGTTTTACTATATAGTAAATCTATGCCCCCCCCCGCAGCTCTCCCCACATCATGAGCCATTCTTGGGACAGCCACTGGAGGTTGTGGATGCACTGCTAGTGGCATTTGTATTTAAAATACCAGCAGGGAGCGACACAGGGTCAATGAGATAAATTCTAACTAAAACAAGGCACTGTAAGTAATAAAAAAAACACTTTTTTATGAAAATGCTTATTTGGCCCTGCCTCACACTGATGTGGGATCCGGTTTTAGGTGGAGATTTCTATTTAAAGGCCCAACCACACTCCCTAGCACCTTGATCTCACTGGCAACTATTTGATGGTCACTGGACTCAATTTCCTGCAGCCACACTGAAACTTTATAGCCACCCACATTAGGGATTCCTAATCTCTAGCAACATGGGGAGGCAAACAATGGACCAGGGTGAGTTGGGATCATTTTGAAAAAAAGGAGCTGGAACTAGAAGCATGTGATGCTTGGTGGGGGGGGGGACTGGAAACTACTGAGGAGAAAAAAACCTGTTCATACTACAGGCAGCTTTTGATGTTTGTGCAGTCTCTTTTATCACAGTATGACCCCCCTCCCTTGCCCCCTGCCTTATACATTTTTATTGGCTGGGATCTAACAGAGGCACCTAAGATTTACTGGGGACTGCAGCAATGTACTGGGGGCACTAGATGCAGGGCCGCAGTAATGGGAGGGTAAGTGGGGAAGTTGCCCGGGGCCCCGAGCTCAGGAAGGGCCCTCCTGAGGAGCTGGCATTACCTCTGTCATTATCTGGTTTGGGAAATGGGGGCCCATTCCAAGTGACTTGTCCAGGGCCCCAGGATTCATAGCTGCAGCCCTGACTAGATGCACCAGCTTTGGGGGATTACAAAGAACTGTTTACAGAGTGGGGACAACAAAACACATTTTACTAGAGGAATCATGAGGTCTAAGGTTGACCCCAGGTGTGCAGAGGAAAATCAACCCTAATGCTTGCCTTTGCCCCCTTACAAAAAATTGTGTCAAATATTCGGGTGTGTTTGCCTATCCTTCCTATGCTCTAAGTGCTGATAGATGTCATGTTTCAGACTCCAGCCCCAATCCACTTCTCTTTCTTTGCCAGGTAAAGCCTGTCATCATTCTTTCTAGGCACATGTAGAATAACATATGGGCAATCATATACTAGGCTATGTTTCCAAAGAGAGAGAGAGGGGAGAGATTGAGATGACATTGTAAGGACCTCAAGAGCAAAGCTCAACAGGCCCCTGATGTTATCTCAGCCATGAGATGGAAACACATGCTGAGTGATGTGCCGGATGCCCATATATTTACATAGACAGGGTAGAGAAGGTTCAGAGGAGGGCAACAAAGATGGTGCATGGATTGCATCACAAGTCCTATGAAGACAGGTTGAAGGAACTGAACATGTACTCCCTGGAGGAGAGGAGGGAGAGAGGGGATATGATGAGACATACAAGTATCTTGCAGGGAGGAACAGGGTACAGGAATACACTATTTTTAAGCAAAAGATGTTCCAGGACTAGAGGGCATGGGATGAAGTTGGAGGGAGGACGATTCAGAGGAAACATGAGAAAGAATTTCTTCACAGAACAGGTGGTGGACAAGTGGAACACCTGCCAGAGGAAGTGGTGGGGGCTGAAACAATCATGGATTTAAGAATGCATGGGATAGACATAAAGGAATTCTGGAGGTCAGGGTAAGGGCAACAGACTTCTTGGAAAACATAAACTGAACTTACAAGCTCAAATGGGCAGACTGGGGGCCATAGGCCCTTGTCTGCTGACACTGCCTATGTATCTATGTGTGTATATATATATATATATATATATATATATATATATTATTTTTTATTGTATCTAGGATTTACCTTATATTATCAAAGAAAAAGTAGTGGGCTGTAGTACGTCTTAGTAAAGCAGAGAAAAAACAGCTTTTAAAAACTAAAAGTTTTAAATACAAATGGCAGATTTGTGTTTCAGATGAGAGCAGGGGGCAGGAAGAGAAAAACCTTGAAGGGAAAAGTTGTTGAAATATAGTAGTGATGTCACAACTATGCTACAGCAACTTCTCAACAACTGAGTTTCATACACTGAGTCAAAATAACCAAAGGCATAATGGCAATGAATAGTTCCCATTTTGAAATCCTTATTAGAGAAAAACCTTCCTTTTCAAGATCCAATTAGCCAGCCTACCTTTGGAAACTGATTTATTTTTGCTGAAAATGATCTCGAGCGGGAGACTGTGCTGGGGGCACTAAGGGCACTAGCTTTGGGAGATTACATTCACTATTCTTTGTGAGTAACATAATTTTCTCTTATTCGTTTTGTATCTAAAGCAGTGTATTTGCAGTGGATGTCCTTTAGTAACCAACATGTCTTGTTTGGAAACAAATCCCATCTTATTAAACCAGTAGGAATCATTCACAGCATCCCATATCAGTAGAAGATAGCCCCTGTACAGTATCTTCTCATTTCTTGAGACATGAGATTTGAAGATCATAATTTGTTCTCATAATCCAAGTATTTTATTTGTTTAGTGAATCTTCTTTGGATTCTCACTAGTTGCATGACATCATCCTTTATGTATGGGGACCACAACTGGGAACAATAATCTATATGTGGCCTAAATAAGATATCTAAAATGGGACTAAAACATTTTGTTCTCTTGACCTAACATTGTTTTTAAAAGCCAATATGATTTTATTAGCCGTATATATAGTGGCGTTAGTTTGCTTGGAGAAGTTTACTGACTCCCTAATATATACCCCTAGGTCTTTCTCTAATGCTGTCTCAGACTTTGTTTGTTCTTTCCTAGATAATAAGGGTGTTTAGTGCAGTTAAATACCATGCAAATGACCTTAGATGTCTCATGCATTCTCGAATTCTACCACTGTTCTTGACTTCACAACCTCCTCAGGGAGGTTGTTCCATGCATCCACAACCCTCTCCATGAAAAAAATACTTCCTCACATTATATCTGAGCTGTCCCCCCCTCTATCTTCAAATTGTGCCCCCTTGTTCTTGCACACTTCTTTTTCTGAAAGATGCTGCCCTCTTGGACTTTGTTGATTCCCTTGAGGTACTTGAAAGTTTCTATCATATCCCCTCTCTCCTTTCTTTCCTCAAGGGTATACATACTAATCTCCTTTAGTCTTTCTTCATATGTCTTCTTGTGCAGACCCTGCATCATTTTGGTTGCCCTCCTCTGGACAGCCTCCACTCTGTCTATGTCTTTGCAGAGATGGGGTCTCCAGAACTGCACACAGTACTCTTTGTATACACAGTACTCTTTATACACACTATTGTATAAGGATACTGCACACAGTATTCTTATACAATAGTGGCCAACCATATGGTAATATTACTTCATACTTCACAGACTTTCACTTTCTCCTTTAGTGCCATTGGTGCTTTGAGTTTATTTGTCATGACGTGTTTTTGACCATACACTGCAGCAAGGTGTCTGATGTACTGTCCAAAGTTCCACCCATGCACTAAAATACTACCAACAGCTTAACCAAATTCAGCATGTTAGTTGAGATCCATTCCCGCCCCCATATACAAGGCTGACAATGGTAAGAAGTACACAGCCATCCATTCCAGGTTAACGAAAACTAAATAAACAGTGCATATGAAAATGTTAATAATCAAATAACTTTTTTATATGTTAGTGCATCATGCATCAGGGTTCTGAAACTCATGTTTATGGTACAAGGCACTCCAGGTAGCACACCCAAGTGGAGGTTCCCAACAGAAATTCAATAAAACAATCTGACATTACCATCACTGCCCAGTAGATGGCCCCATCTTGCACTTCAGTTCCAGAAGAGCAGGTTACGGGCATACTTATTTAGCTGCGGTGATACAAACTCTGCAACTAATGTCTATAGTGAATGTTGTCTGCCCAGGTATTAAGCTAAAAGTTATTATTTTAAATATTTTGAAAATACAATAAATTGTAGGTGTGTTGGCTCCCAAGGCAAGACAAATGTGAAACAATAAAAGAGAGAAAGACACAAATAGAAACATTAGGCATAAGTTTTATATAAGAATACAGTAACGGAATGCTTATTCCTGGAGATTATTTGTAAAGTGCCTGCATCATTTCCATTATTCCACTTACTGCTCTGCTAAAGTGGGGATGCATATACTGTATTATGCCCATAGTTTGATATATGTGTCTTTATTGTGTAACCTGGTTTAAAATGAAGTGGCAATTAAAATGGGATCAGTGATTACAGAAAGTCCATTTTTTGCATTTTGAGTCTCTGACACCAGGAGATAGTTAAAAGAGACAGATTTAAGCTCACATTTCAATTTATGTGTAATTCTCACCCGTTTATTTATTACACATGACACTTGCACTAAAGCAATGTCTCTGTTCCCTGCACTTCATCTGCCTCTGCAAACTGTCTACAAATGGAATCAATCCTCAGTTAATAAAACAGTAAATGTGTTATGATGCCACCAGCAGATTCTGGGAAGTCAGCTGTCAACACCCCCTACGAGCAGCCAAAGACTATGGAACACATCTCATCTTATATTGTGTAAATTATGAAAAAGTGGTAAAGCGTTGCAGACCATACAGTAGCTACTTATTAGTATGCTGTATCAAAATATGATACATGTTTTTAAACTGTCCTATTGGTTTTAGGGAACATTAATTTATGTAACAGAATTCATCTGGAAATACAGTGAATTACATTGAAAGTAAACAAACATTTTCACTGGAGGAGAGGAGAGAAAGGGAGGACATGATTGAGGTCTTCAAGTACCTCAAGGGAATAATTAGGGTAAACACAGAGGGGATCTTTAGACTAAAGGAGAGAGGTATCACCAGAGGACATTGGTTGAAGTTGGAAGGTGGAAGGATGTGGGAGGAAAAGGAAGGAGGTTTTACACTGAGAGGGTGGTGAAACCGTGGAACACGCGCTGCCTGGTGAGCTGGTCCAGATTTCCACCATGTAGGACTTCAAGAGAGGGTGGGACAGATACAGAAAGGGGAAGTATCGGAACACAAGGCAGGGGGACCTCAGTTCCCAACAAGGGACCTGAGGTTCGAGCAGACTCAATAGACCGTAAAGCATAATCTGCTGGCAATTAGTATGTTAAAATTCACACCGCACTGAAGTGGATTGTGATATTGATTGCAAAAATACTCGCTGTAAGCATTTTTCAAGCATAAAAAGCCATAAATGTGGTTTTAGGGAACTATATATATGTTTACGAGTCTGACCTTCCTCCATGTTATAATCAATAACAGCTGACAGCAGCCATAAATGATGATAACCTGGCTTCCCCAAAACATTCCACTTTGGTAATGCTGATGTGATGTCAGATCGACCCCCCCCCCAAAGTCACAAGGAGGGTAGTGGGGTATTTTGATGTCAGAAGTTACTTACCATACATTGTCAAATTTTATGTTAGAGAATGTGCATTTTATGAGTTTGGAATCTCACCTGAACAGCTTACATATTATGTAACGGTAACCCTAATGATTGGTTACTTCAAATTACACTCATATTTCATTGACAAAATGTGCACTGTGTGGGTCTGGAATCCACATTATCTGTTTATATTTAATGTTAATAATAAGCCTAATGATTGGTTACCATCCACAGATTACTTTACACTCCTATGTCATTTGCAAAATGTGCACAGTTTGGGTCTGGAATCCTATTCAACAACCATTTAAATGTATTATTAGCAATGTGCCTAGTTATTTATTACAGATGTTATACCATGAAAAAATGTTTAGACATCAGCAGGAAAAAAAATCACCACAGTCACATTTTAGCTTGATTAACTTTAATTAACACATCACTTCTGACTAGTTCCCCTCTTCTGTAAGGTACGTTTTATATGCAAAGCAGGGCAGGGTCTGCCCTGTTTATATGCTGCCTGCTGTCATGGAGAGGGATCGAGACCCCGCTCTGCAATCAGTTGTTATCTGGAACAGTAAAGGTCAACATTTTAATATGCCAGTTTTGGGATCACTGATTTTTTTACTTGCCTCACTGCAATGTAAGAACTCAGTAAATTATATATTTTTTATTTTGTATTCAAGTTACGATAAAACACTTGCTGTTTTAATAACACTTCCTTTTACTATAATTCCCTTCCAGGTGTCTGATTGGATATTGTACTAACCCAGTCTGGTCCCGAAGTGAAACAGCCGGTCAGTGGGTGAAGCTGCGATGTATGCGGTTAAGCGGGTTCAATCTGAGCAGCCATGGTATGAACTGGGTGAGGCAAATACAGGAAAGGACTGAGTGGCTAGTCTACTACTACACCCTCTAGCAAGTACTATAATCTCGCTGATCCAAAGCCTGTTCTCCTCACCGAAGGACAGCTCCAATGTCTATCTACAGATGAACAGCCTACAGGCAGCAGACACAGCCGTCTATTACTGTGCAAGAGGCTCACACAGTGAGAAAAATGAAGCTATGACTTGTACAAAAACTACAGGAGTCCATATCCTGGAGTTCAAACGCTTTTACTAACTGCTCCTCTACTGTACCAATAGTCACGTAAGCTGATATGACCAGAACTCTGTAAAGTTATTACTCTTATTGGAGGGGAAACCTTTGCTGGTGTAAATATTTACATTGCGAACAGTTTGAAAAATGGGCACCCAGCGATAATACTTCCCTAATGCTGAATCTTATATTTCTAGTTTTTGTTGACCACCGGGAGAGGCCGGCTTTGTAATTCTGACTATTTCCAGGTGTGTGTGTGTGTGTCGTCATCGGTATACAGATGGAAAATTACATGTATTGAACGCGATTAAGAGATTTTTATACTGCTGCTGCTATTTTTACTTATTCGCTGCTTAATTACTGCCACTTTATTTAAATTATTTGGATTGTCTTTATTCACTGGGTTTAAGTCTGCTGCTGATCCTGTCCTGTCTGCCCCTACATCCACGCCATTACCCCCTCCAGGGTGTAAGGCTTTTATTGGCTAGTTCTCACTAGCCCCCTGGTGGCTCTAGCTGCTGCTCTTCCCTGGCATTCCCATCCAGATAGCCTTAATCCTTATCTTCCCCCCATCCCACACCCCACAATCTGCATAGCCCCACCTACCTGATATAACCCATCTATCTCTCTCCTCTTTCCTCAGCTCCCTATGAGGGTTGGTGGTGAGGGCCAGCTTGAAGAAGCCCTCTCTTGAGCCGCCAGATGGAACCCCCCTGCCCGCAATCAGGTATGGTACACTGGCTGAGGATTAGGAATTTCAATCAGGTCTAGAAGCCCCGCATATGGTTTGCATCAGCTACCCCACCACCTTTGGTGAACTCTGGCTTAAATAGAACAGGCTCACGATCACGTGCAGTGTATTACCAATCAGCCCACTTTCCCATTTGCAGCATATCTGCTCCCACCGCTAGTGGCTGCTGCTAACCTCCATTATATTGACTCTCTACTTTACCATTATTACAATACTTGCTCCCTTGGTGTCCCTGCCCCCATCCTCATATCCCGAGATGGATGCAGGCCAACCAGTACTCATCTCCCTGCAGGCATATGTAACAACCATCGCCACTGCCTCCAACTGTTTTCTCCATGTCTGCCACCTAGAAACTTGGCTGGTTGGTCCCTCCATCCTCCCACCATCTTTCCACACAGGGTTACTAGCCCTAAAACACCACGCACAGGGCCCCTCATTGGCTAATGTCCAGTTACCTACTGCCTCTCGGAAAGCTCAGTGAGCTTTGCCCAAAGCCAAGCTTTTATTCATGCTGCTGGGGATGTTGAACCTAACCCTGGTCCTAGTCCCACCCCCCAGCCTAACCACTGCTTCCCCTCCTACTCCCTTTGGGATTTAAACTAGCCCACCTAAATATTGGCAGCTTTCTATGTAAATTAACCTTGCTACAACCATTAGCTCTATCCATCAGATCTGACATATTAATTATCTCTGAGACATGGCTGAAGTCCTGCAACAAAGATGATGAAATCTGTTTATCTGGCCATACAATTGTCTGTCATGACCCCCCTGATAATGAAAGAGGTAGCGGCATAGCTATGTACATCTCATCAGCACTTCACTTTACCCCAGTTTCGCTATCCTTACCCATGGAGTCAATAGATGCACTAATGATAAAACGCTCCTGTGACAACCCACCTCTCCCTCTGTGCTGAAACAGCTTCTAGAGAGGTGTCTGTCCTTGGGTATTCGCTGCCACCAGATGTACTGTCTCCAGCACCAACCTTCAAGCTTACAAACTTGAATAATCAAGCGTGCAATTGCATAAGTTAAAGTCTGGTAGTGTGTCTCTCTTGGGTGGCGGATGCTACACAGAGTTTACCTCAGCCGGTGGAAACAAAATATTACCTTAGAACAAGTATTTGTCAATGCCGAATGTTGCTTGCTTGTATGTGCTGTTTAGGTATTTGGAAGTGACAGTTTCATGCTTTCCTCCCAAGACATCCACTGTGTCTTTCCATTCAGTATTCACAGAAGAGTGGGAGGGGCAAGGGCCCCAGCAGTACAGCAGTTGCCAAGGGGGTGAAGAGGTGGACAATAGTCCATTCAAAGGCAAAAGAGTCCTGCAGGAGCTCACTAAATTGAAGGTGGACAAAGCAATGGAACCAGATGGCATACACCCAAGGATATTAAGAGAACTGAGGAGAAGGGAGATAGCAGTACCTCTGGCAGCCATGTTCACTGAGTCATTCAACATGAGTGAACTAGAGGAGGGCACATGTGGTCCCTCTACACAAGTCTGGCAGCAGGGAGGAGGCAGGGAACAGTAGGCCGTTTAGCCTCACCTCAGTAGTGGGGAAGATCATGGAGACATTGCTTAAAGAAAGGATAGTGGGGCATCTAGATGCCATCAGAACCCAGGACCATAGACAACATGGATTCACACTGGGGACATCATGTGAGATAAATTTGGTTGATTTATTTGACTGGATGACAAAGGAAGTGAATCAGGGTGGGGCAGTGGACAACGCTTACCTTGATTTCAGCAAAGCCTTTGACAACATCCCATATAGGAGGCTGATAAACTAGCTGGGTAGGCTGGGCATGGGGAAAGGGTGGTAAACTGGGTTAGAAACTGGCTAACAGACAGGAGGCAGAGAGTGGTGATAAATGGCGTGCCGTCTAGGGAGAGGGGGTCACCAGTGGGGTGCTGCAGGATTCAGTCCTGGGGCCAGTCCTGTTCAATGTCTTCATTAGTAACATTGCAGAATGTCAGAAGGGAATTATTTCATCAAATTTTCAACATAGCCATTTTAAGGCCTCTGCTCATGAACAGTGTCACTGTGATTTTCTTAATCTGTCTCAAACATTGATTGCGCACACTGAATGCGCCATTGTGCACTACATGCACAGAAACACATTTTGGGTGACGTGAAAAATGACAGCTGCACTGCTCATAAGGAGGTGTGGTAAAATGGCAATGTTGAAAATCTGGAGTGCAAATATTAAAAATTTGTGAACTTACAAGCGTGCATAGGAACTGCACAACGCACACTAATAAAACAATCATTTTTAGAAATTTTTTCACCAAATTTTCAAACTAGCCATTTTACGACCTCTGCTCATGAACAGTGTCACTGTGATTGTCTTAATGTGTCCCATACAATTATTTTGCACACCGACTGCTTCATTGTGCGCTACGTGGACGAAACACATTTTAGGCAAGATATGAAAAATGACAGCTGTACTGCTTATAAGGAGGTGTAGAAATGGCAATGTTGAAAATCTGGAGTGAAAATATTAAAAATTCACAAACTTCTGTACGACCGGGCGAGAATCAACGCAAGAAATACTCATAAAACAGTCATTTTTGGGAATTTTTTCACCCAGTTTTCAACATAGCCATTTTACGACCTCTGCTCATGAACAGTGTCACTGTGATTTGCTTAATCTGTCCCAAACATTGATTGCGCTCACCGACTGCGCCATTGTGCGCTACATGCACGCAAACACATTTTGGGTGATATGTGAAAAATGACAGCTGTACTGTTCATAAGAAGGTGTAGTAAAATGGCAATGCTGAAAATTTGGAGTAAAAATATTGAAAATTAGCGAACTTACGAGCGTGAGTAGGAACTGTGAAACACATGCTCGTAAAACAGTCATTTTAAGGAATTTTTTCACCAAATTTTCAACATAGCCATTGTAAGACCTCTGCTCATGAACAGTATCACTGTGATTTTCTTAATGTGTCCCATACATTGAGTTCACACACCGACTGCGCCATTGTACGCTACATGGGCGGAAACACGTTTTGGGCAGGATGTGAAAAATGACAGCTGTACTGCTCATAAGGAGGTATGGTAAAATGGCAATGTTGAAATCTGGAGTGCAAATATTAAAAATTTGTGAACTTACAAGCGTGCGTAAGAACTGTGCAACGCACACTGGTAAAGCAGTAATATTTTAGGAATTTTTTCACTAAATTTGCAACATAGGCTTTTTGAGAGCCCACCTTATGAACACTGGCACTGTCATTTTGTTAATCGGTCCCAAAAGGTGATTTTGCACATGGACTGTGAAATCACTCTTTGGGCCTGATCAGCGCCATGACAGTGACAGAATTCATGAGGAGGGGTCCCAAAAACCCCATATTTGAAAATGTGGTGCCAAAATTCCAAAAAAATGCCTGAGATATACAGCAAGGTTGAAAAAACCCTATCTATCCCATTATACAGCTTACCAGCATTTCCTCAGTTTGTGGTTGGCTTTGAAGAGTGCAGACATGTTCCCAGTCCACCAAAGATCATTGTGCCATGGTCCAGAGGTAAGTATGGGGTGAGGTGGGTGTGGGGAGGCAGGGTGTACAGTGGGTGGGTGTGGGTTGTGGAGGGGCAGGAGAAGTGCAGAGGGACAGTTTTTATATTTACACCCTTTTTTTTTTCAATAAGACGATGAGGGATGTTTGCCATGCTGGGTGGGCTCCCAGTGTGGCAGCTGGAAGGCTGTTTGGGGGCTGGAGCTGACGGGGAATTTAGCACCCTCATCAGCCATAACACATTTTGCCACGCTGGAGTGGGCTCCCAGCGTGGCACCTGAATGGTTTGAGGGGCGTGGAGCCGACAGGGGATTGGGAACCCCCATTGGCCATAACAAATTTTGCCATGCTGGGGTGGGCTTCCAGCATAGCACCTGGAAACTTTGGGGGGGCAAGGAGCTGATGGGAGATTGGGCACCCCTGTCAGCCATACAGTGTGTGCATGGGGGAGAGGGGGAAGGTGCATGAGCATGCAGTATGCATGCATATGTGTGTGTGTGGAGGGGGAGCTCTAGTCACTGAAGTAGCACTCTCCCTTTCAACTGTACGACCACTGCATTCTCAACTGTTGTCATAGACAGCTGCTGCAATGATTGGGGAACTGGGGCCACACCTGCAAACACACTGACTGAATTGGAAGACGGGCTGACACACCTCCGAAAATTCAGATGATGGCACTATGTTTCTTGCACATGCATGCGAGCAACATAAAAATGACATCACATTCACAACTGTTGAGCAAATAAATAGCTTTTTACTTAACAAAGTGCACTGAGCATTTACAGGACATGTATTTACAACACAAGAGAATAACACTGATACAGGAAAAGTAAACAAATGTTTTTAAATAACAGATGGCAAAAGAAGAAGACTACTACTGAAATATGCTAGTACTAACTTACCCTTTCCTGTCCTTACAAGAGACACTGTGCCCTATTCTAACTGCCAGCTCCCATGGACATAGCTACAAGGGTAGGCTTATAACTTATGTTTCCCCTTCCAGCTTCCCAAAGCAAAAGAGAGAGAGAGAGAGAGAGAGAGCTTAATTGGCTTTCAGCCTCTTATAGAGAAGAAGCCAGAAGGGGAAGGAAACATATTCAATTCAGTGCTTTACAGTAACTGGTAATTGCTATTTTTCTTTTAAACTTAGATTGTGAGCTTTTAGTGACACTGTACTTTCTTAGTTGTCTTTACTTAGAATTGTTTTTGGGCTGTTGAAAATTTAAAACGTAGTGGTGGTGTATTTCTTTGCTGTCTTCAATTGCTGCAAATTTAGTCTTGGCTTGTCTGACTTGCCCTGTAGTTTGGGAGAGGGGTGTTAATTGTCTGGCCTCTGACCTCAGCTCCGTGATAAATGAAGGTGGGGCTTAGTCAGAGTTGACGTAGCAAGTGAGTTTTATTTTCTCAGAAGAAGCCAGAAAGGGAAGGAAACATATTCAAATCAGTGATTTACAGTAACTGGTAATTGCTATTTTTCTTTTAAACTTAGATTGTGGGCTTTTAGTGACACTTTACTTTCTTTGTTGTCTTTACTTAGAATTGTTTTTGGGCTGTTGAACATTTAAAATGTAGTGGTGGTGTATTTCTTTGCTGTCTTTAATTGCTGCAAATTTTCACCCCCTTCCTCCCCTTTTCCCAACTCTTAATTATATGCCCTGTTAAATCTGATTGACAGGAGCTAAACACAGAGTACAGTAAGGGGTGTGGAGGAAGAGGGGCATAAGGGTGAAGAAGCCCACCCTCAGCACGACGTGTTTTGATTCATTTATTTATTTCTTGGTTTATTTTCTTTTTTAAAAAGAAAAGTATCTGAGGATCAGTGGCAGGATTTTTAGGACAGTAAATTAATAAAAAGCGAACTAGAAGAGCTTCAGTAGCAGACAAGCAGTAGAATAGCAGTATAATTGCAGTATAATGTGGGGAGTGGTGCAATGCAGTGGCTGTGGGGTAGCCATATTCAGGCAGACCTTCTGGACACTGAGGTGCTGCCCTATCTGCATGAATCTCTCTGGATTGTGGGATGAGGTAGCCAGACTCAGAGTGGAAGTAAACTGGGTCAGGAGTACCATCACCCCTATCCAGAGACTACCCAGTCCAATGCAACTGCCTCAAAGGATGCCGAGAACGAGGAGCACTTGGATGACAGTGGGCTCAGGGAGGGTTACAGCAGTCAGGCAGAGGCACATCCCAGATCCTATTCCACTCAAGAACTCATATGCCACTATGGCAAATAGGGACAACCAAATAGAGGTACCCAGAGAAGTGGAAGGAAAGGATGGAGGTTAGCCAAGGAGGTGACCTCAGCGGGGAAAGCAGTGGACCCCAGAGGAGGAGGAAGTGAATCCTGGTGGGGGACTCCATCATAAGAGGGATCCAGCTAGGAACACAGGAGGGGGATAACAGGGAGGTGAGGTGTCTACCAGGTGCCACGGCATGGAGGGATGGAATGAAGATCCTGGGGATCACTGGGAAGGCAAGATGAGAGGATGAGCTGGATGTCATTATCCACCTAGGTACTAATGACCTGGCAAATGGGGTGCCAAAGGAAGTTCAGGAAGAGTTTAGGAAATTGGGGAGGGGTCTCAAACAAATAGCTACTTCTGTCACTTTCTCAGAAGTACTATCTGCGAGAGGCAAGGGAGAGCATAGGGGTGCGTGTACCAGGAACTTTAACTCATGGTTGAAGAACTGGTGCTGTGAGGAAGGGTTTGGATTCATTGGTGACTGGGGACCCACCTGGAGGGATGGAGGTTTGTTCAACCCTGAGCTTGCATCCATTCTGGAGGAATCCAAGCACTCAATGATAAGTTTAAATGCTACATTGACAAGCATTTAAACTAGCAAAGGGGAGTGGCAGGCCAGCAAGGAGGGTACCTACTTGCTCACCCCCACAGCTCGCAGTGGAATCAGTGAACCAGAGGAGTGGTTATCTCTACAAAGCAGTGTGCAAAAGATGGAGATTAGCGCCCAAGAGGTGGATAGGAAGAAAAGGGGCAAAATTCAGCAGAAGGGCAGACAGCAAGGAGAACCAGGGATAAAGGACAACCAAGGAAGGGGCTGGAGTAGAACAGCAAAACAGTCTAGGGAGGTCAAATCATGGAAAGCCATGTGTGTAAATGCCAGGAGCCTTAACAACAGGATGGAAGATCTGGAGGCTGTCATGGTGCAGTCAGACCTGGACATTGTGGCCATCACTGAAACCTGGTGTAATGATAACCATGACTGGGAGATGGCCATACCTGGATACAGCATTTTCAGAAGAGACAGAGCAGGCAGGAAGGGAGGAGGAGTGGCACTGTATGTGAAAAATGACATCAGGGCCACAGAAACAAAATGGGGGAGAGACATTGTGGGTGAAGCTGGAAAGGAAAATTGGGCCAGCCATCTGCACAGGTGTGGTCTATAGACCACCAGCCCAGGAGGAAGAAACAGATAGGGAGCTGATGCTAGCCATCCAAAGGATGGCAGACAAGGGTGAGGTAGTACTGGTTGGAGACTTCAATATTCAGGGGTGATGGACTGGAGCATCCCAGCAGCAGCATCAACTAGGAGCAGATTTATCCTGGACTCCCTTCAGGGTGCCTTCCTCAAGCAATTGGTCATGGAACCAACTCGGCAGAAGGCAATACTGGACCTTGTGCTCACAAACAAGGACAGTGTGATGAGGTAACAGTGGAGGAGCAGCTGGGGAACAGTGACCACCAGTCATTGTGGTTTGAAATCACAGAAAGAACAGAACCATACCATACAAAAATATGTATCCTGGATTTTAGTGGGGCAGACTTTGGGAAAATGGAGAGATACCTAAAATAGGCATTAAGGGGAAAGGGGTAGGAATCAGGGGTTGAGGAACAGTGGGCAGTATTTAAAATGGGGATTACAAGAGCAACATAATTATGCATTAAGCAGGTTAGCAAGAGGAAAAGGAAGAGGAGACCATTAAGGTTTTCAAAGAGGTAGCAAAGAAAGTGAAAGCCAAAAAGACTGCATTCAGGCAATACAAAAAGATACAGGCAGAAGGGGATAGGGAGAAGTACCAGGAGAAGCAAAGTGAGGCAGGGAGGTCAGTAAGGGAAGCCAACGCTCAGGCAGAAGAACACATTGCAAAATCAGTGGGTAGAGGGGACAAAACCTTTTACAGGTACATAAGTGAAAAAAGAAAGGCAAAGGGAGGGATAGTGAGACTGAAGGGGAAGGATGGGGGCCGCGTGGAGGATGACAACAGTAAAGCTGACACGTGGAACAGGTATTTCTACTCAGTCTTTACTGAGGAAGAGGAGGGTAATGGGTCTGAAGGGAGTACAAGGGGTGAGAATGGTGCAGAAATGGACATAAGTCCCTTTACACGAGAAAAGGATCCTGAAGGAACTGGAAGTAATAAGAGTTGATAAAGCAATGGGGAGCCAGATGAGGAATTGCACCCAGGGTCATTAAATAACTAAGAAGTGGTGGCTGAACCTCTGGCTATCCTTTTAGCCGATCACAGGAACCAGGGGAGGCACCCAAAGACTGGAGGAAAGCAGATGTAATCCCCTTGTACAAAAGTGGGAACAAAGAGGAAGCGGGGAACTACAGACCAGTCAGCCCTCACCTCAGTAGTGGGGAAGATCATGGAAGCACTACTGAAGGAGAGGTTGGTGGAACAGCTGGTTGTCAATGGACTACAGGACCCAAGGCAGCATGGTTTCACCAGGGGGAGGTCATGTCAGACCGACCTCATTAAATTTTTTGACCAGGTGACTAGGGAGGTGGATCAGGGGAGGGCAGTGGACATGGCCTATCTGGACTTCAGCAAGGCCTCTGACACTGTGCCACGTAGAAGATTGTTACACAAACTGGGGAATATGGGCGTGGGCAGGACAGTAGTGTGGTGGGTAGGTAACTGTCTGGGTGGCAGGACACAGAGGGTGGTGGTAAATGGCTGTCACTCCACAGAAGGAAGAGTGACCAGTGGGGTACCACAGGGATCAGTGCTGGGACCGGTCCTATTCAACATCTTCATCAGTGACATTGCGCAGGACCTAGAAGGCAGAATTTCACTGTTTGCTAATGTCACAAAGCTCTGTAACAGAGTAGACACACCAGAGGGTGTAGACAGAATGAGAAGGGACCTGCCAAAACTTGAAGAATGGTCAGGGATTTGGCAGTTGAAATTCAATGCAAGAAGTGCAAGATAATGCATATGGGGCACAAAAAACCATGGCAAAATATATCAGTTGGGGGTGAGAATATAGCATGCACCAAGCAGGAAAGGGATCTTGGGGTTTTCATCTCTGATGACCTCAAGGTAGGGAAACAGTGTGACAAGGCAGCAGGTAAAGCAAATAGGATGCTGGGATGCATAGGCAGGGGCATCACCAGCAGGAAAAGGGAGGTCATAATTCCACTATACAAGACACTAGTGAGGGCCCCACCTGGAGTACAGTGTACAGTTCTGGAGACCTTACCTCTGTAAGACATAAACAGGGTAGAGAAGGTTCAGAGGAGGGCAACAAAAGATGGTGCATGGATTGCATCACAAGTTCTATCAGGACAGGTTGAAGGAATTGAACATATACTCCCTGGAGGAGAGAAGGAGGAAGAGGGAATATGATAGAACATACAAGTATCTTACAGGGAAGAACAGGGTGCAGGAATACACTATTTTTAAGTGAAAAGATGTTCCAGGACTAGAGGGCATGGGATGAAGTTGGAGGGAGGATGATTCAGAGAACATGAGAAAAGAATTTCTTCACAGAGCAGGTGGTGGACAGGTGGAACACCCTGCCAGAGGAAGTGGTGGGAACTGAAACAATCACGGGATTTAAGAATGCATGGGGTAGATATAAAGGAATTCTGGAGGGCAACAGACTTCTAGGAAAACATAAACTGAACTTACAAGTTCAAATGGGCAGACTGGGTGGGCCATAAACCCTTATCTGCCGACACTGTCTATGTATCTATGTATATATTCCTTCGAATGCACCAACCATCTAACATGTTTGTATTTAATTGTCCCAATCAGACTGAACACCTATCAGTGACCAATTATATTCCATTTTAACCTTCAGTTTATATTTGAAAGACCAGTCCGTTCAAACTAGCCTGTCTGTGTGTGTGTGTGTGTGTGTGTGTGTGTGTGTGTGTGTGTGTGTGTGTCTGTGTGTGTGTGTGTGTGTGGAGATGTCCACTTGAGATTTATGACCCAGATCTTATCTAGCAGCTAGGAATTCCACAAGCTGGATACTGCTGGGCAGAGGATTTTAGCCTAAGTGTATTTTTTTCAAACTGCTAAAACAATAAGGCACCTACAGAATCCAAACCAGTAACTCTTTCCTTCCCATTTCTGTCACAGCTCCTTCCCCCCACTCAATCCCAGTATTCATAGCTGGATTATACTGTACACCTAACTCCCCTATGCCCTACATCCTGGATCATCAGAGTACTCTAAAATCCCTTGTATCGGGGGACAAGCTCTATATACTCGGGGACTTCAATTTCAATGGGCTCTCCAGGGCAAGGTCCAAGCTACTTTACCAGGTGGCTGCACTACATCTCTCCCAACAGGTCTCTGAACCTACTCACCTAAATCACAAAATGCTGAACCACCGTCTCCTGGACTAGTCCCTCACCTCCTACCCACATAGGATAGTTGCCTTAATCCTCTTGCCAGATGTCCTAAGCAACCACCATATGATTTATTCAGTAAGGAAAATATTCAGACCTAAGCCCCCCCCACCCCGAATCTTTCTGACCAGGTCCTACAAAGCCCTTGACCTCATCTCCCTCCTAAACTATCTAGCCAGTACTGACTGGTTCTTCATTAAACAGGCTACTTCCATAAATTCCACACTAGAGTATTTCAAGACCAAGTTCATTGCTGTCTAGGATCACTATGAACCTCTCAGTTGGGCCAGAGTGAGGGGAGAACACCTGCCTTGGATCTCAGCTGATATCCTGGCCCTACTCTGGGCCAGGGACCAGGCCTGAAAGTCCTTCAAGGCTTCTGGCACACCAGTGGATCTCCAGCAGTAATGTACACTATGTGAAATGCCAGCACAAGGCAAATCCACTGGGCCAAAGCTAACTATTTCAAAGTCACCTTTCACACTAACTTAAGCAACCCACCAAATTCTGGAAAGTGGTAAAATCACTCTTCACCCCACCATCAAGGAAGCCCCCACCGCTATCTTAAAAGTAGGTGATCGGTCTCATACCCCTTGCTGCGTCCACAGAATTCAACTCCTAATCACAAGCTGTTCCTCTTCACCTCAGTCCCCTCCCAACCTGCCAAGCTGGCCCACCCATAAACCCTGCACAGGATCCCCTCCCGTTCTTTCTCATTCCATCAGGTCACCCCAACAGAAGTACTAAATGCCCTGCTCGCCCTCAACCCTTCAAAGAGCAAATGCCCCACTGGCGTGGACTCCAAAATGCTCTACCTGTCAGCTCCCGCCATAGGCAGCCCCCTGGCCTTGCTTTTCAACTTATTCTTCTCCCTCTTTGATGTTCCTTCTTAGTGGAAACATGCAGCTGTCATCCCCCTCCCCATGAGAGGTGAACCATCCATCCCAGGAAACTACCGCCCTGTTTCCCTCCTCCCCATTCTGGCCAAACTCCAAGTACACTTAGTTCTCTCACAGCTCTCCTCATTTTTTGACTCCTCCTCCTTCTTCGCTCCTTTCCAGTCTGGTTTTAGGAAAACCCACTCTACCACCACTTCCCTTCTAAGGCTCACTGATTCCATCTTCACCGGTATGGATGTAGGGCACATAACCTCAGCCATTTTTGTCGACATGGCTAAGGAGTTCAACACCATCTCCCACTTGCTCCTCCTGTCCAAGCTGGTGCTTTCAGGGATCTCCAGCTTGTCCACCAGTTGGTTCCACTCCTACCTAGTAAGCAGGTCCCAATCTGTCAAAATTAACTCATTCACCTCAGCCTCCCTCCCTGTTACAACTAGAGTACACCAAGGCTCGGTCCTGGGCCCACTCTTGTTCTCTCTTTTCCTTAATTTCAAAAGCATTTCAAGGAACATAATATTTTAAGATTTACATAGAAACATAGACTTTCGTGGCAGATAAGGACCGCTTTGCCCACCCAGTCTGCCAATTTCCTTACCTAATGGTTAAGCTGCAGATCCTAGTTACCCAGCAGCTTACTTCTTACTACCCCCAACCCCTAGAATTGCCTTATGCCTGTCCCATGCATGCTTGAATTCCCCCACTGTTTTTGACTCCACAACCTCCTCAGGAAGGCTGTTCCATGCATCCACAACCCTCTCTATGAAAAAATACTTCCTCACATTACCTCTGAGCCTTCTCCCCTCTATCTTCAAATTGTGCCCCCTTGTTCTTGCACACTTCTTTTTCTGAAAGATGCTACCCTCTTGGACTTTGTTGATTCCTTTGAGGTACTTGAAAGTTTCTATTATGTCTCCCCTTTCCCTCCCTTCCTCGATGCTATACATATTAAGCTCCTTAAGTCTCTCTTCATATGTCTTCTGGTGCAGACCCTTCACCATTTTAGTTGCCCTTCTCTGGACTGCCTCCATCCTGTCTATGTCTTTGCAGAGGTTGGGTCTCCAGAACTGCATGCGCTACTCTAGATGGGGGTCTCACCAGCTGTCTGTACAGAGGAAAACAACTTCCTGTTTTCTACTGGTGATGCGTCTCCCTACACATCCCAGTATTCCCCAGCCCCTCCTTACTACCCTCTCACATTGCCACTCACCTTTAGGTCATCTGATATGACTATCCTCCAGGTCCCTTTCCATTTTTGTTGTTGTTAGTATCTCACCCCATTGTGTACTCTTCCCTGGGTTTTGTTTCCCAGGTGCATTATTTACACTTCTTAGCATTGAATCTAAGCTGCCATACATTTGACCATTTCTCTAGCCTTGCCAAGTCCCTTCTCATCCTTTCCACCCCTACCTTGTGTATCAGCTCTGTTGCGAGATCTGTGTCGTCTGCAAAGAGACATCTTTCACTTCCAGATCCCTCTGCAATGTTGCTTATAAAGACATTAAAGAGGACCGGTCCTAATACTGAACCCTGTGGTACCACTTGTAACCCCTTTCTTCAGAGTGGACTCCATTTACTATTACCCTCTGTGTCGTGTTCTCCAGCCAATTCTTTACCCAGGCTACCATCTTGGGACCCACTCCCAGGCTGGTCAACTTGTATATTAATCTTTTGTGAGGAACTGTGTCAAATGCCTTGCTAAAGTCTAAGTAGGCCATATCCACAGCCCCTTCCTGATCTACTATGTTGATCACCCAGTCAAAGTAATCTATTAGATTCATCTGACATGACCTTCCTGCTGTGAATCCATGCTATCTTGGGTTCTATGCTCCTTTGGCCTCTAGGTACTCAACAATTCTTTCCTTCAGAAGTGACTCCATAATTTTCCCAATCGCTGAGGTTAAACTAACAGGTCTGTAGTTAATTGCTTCTGCTCTGCTCCCACCTTTGTGAAGTGGAGTGCCATCTGCCTTCCTCCAGACCTCAGGTACCACACCAACATCCCGTGATTTGTTAAAGAGGGTAGTCAGTGGTGTCACTAGTTCTACCCTTAGTTCTTTTAGAATTCTGGGAAGAAGAATCCCATTAGATCCCTTGCCATCCATCTTCAGTTTTAAGAGTTCTTTCAGAACCCTTTCTTCTGTGAATGAGCTGGTATCAACCCCATATCCAGAGTGTTTCAATTGTTTGGTTAAAGTACCTCCCCCTCTTCATTTTGTAAATACCGAGGCACAAATATTTGTTTAAGTATCTCTGCATTTTCACAGTCACCCTCTGTCCACCCCCTCCCTTTATTAAGCCTCACTATCCCTCCCTTGGTCTTCTTCGCTCCCTGATGTGACCTATAAAGGTTTATCCCCTTCTTTACTGAGTTGGCTGTCTTTCCTTCCAGTTTGGGCCTTTGCTATTCAAGCTGCTTTCCCAGTTTCCTTTTGCTTTAACGATACAATTCTCTGTCTTGTTCCTTCTGTGATTCCTGGTACTTCCTGAATGTTTTTTTTTTCTCCCAAACCTTCCCTGCCACCTCCTTTAAGAACCATAGTGGTTTCTTACATCATTTTGTTTTGTTATTTGCTTCACACAAAGGCTTGTTGCTTCTGTGATGGCAGTTTTGATTATTCCCCATTGTTCTTCCACCCTTCCTTCCTGCCCATTTGCTAGTGCATTCCTTAGGCACTCACCCATTTTGGCAAAGTCAGCCCTCCTGAAGTCCAGTACCTTTGCTTTTGTATGGCTTGGCTCTGCTGCTGTGTTTATCATGAACCATACTGTTCAATGGTCACTAGTTCCCAGATGGTAACCCACTTTTTAATCCATGATTCTATCGCCATCTCCATTTGAGAGTGCCAGGTGTAGGATCGCTCCCTCTTGAGTGGGTTCCAATACTAGTTGTCTAAGGCATGACCCCTGTAGAGCATCTAGAATGACCCCGGTCTTAAAAATGGCTGCTGCAAATGCACTCCAGTTAACATCAGCACAATTCTGATCCCCCATCAGCACTATCTCCCATTTTTTCTGCCATTCTAAGGATACTTTCTATCATTTCCTTGTCCATGTCCTCCCCCTGAGATGGGGGTCTATATACAACCCGTGAGGACTGTGGTGCCATTGCCTGTCTCCAAATTGACCCACAGTGCTTCTTCTCCTCCCTGTTTACCCTTTTGGCCTGTTGCTTTGATTCCTTCCCTTATGTAGAGAGCTACTCCTCCTCCTCTTTTACCTTCCCTGTCCCTCCTGTAGACAGTGTATCCTGGTATGTTTATGTCTCAGTCATGGTTCTGTGTGTACCATGTTTCTGTGACTGCCACAATATCCAGATGTTCCTCCTCTATCAAGGCCACTAATTCAGAAAGCTTTCTACGCAGACTATGGGCATTGGTACTCATTGCTCTCCATTTTTTAATGGCTTTACCTCCTATTCTCATTGACTTTGCTTTCTCCATTCACACCTGTCCTGCTCCCTACTGACCTTTCAATCTTGTTCTTTACCTCATTTAGTACCCTGTTTTGTAGGGGAAGGCTGGGAATTCCCTGCTGCTTATCAGTGCCACGCCCCCCTTGATTAGTTTAAAAGCTTGCCAATGAAGCATTTAAACTGATCACCCAGACGATTTGTTCCCTTTCTAGACAGATGCAGACCATTCTGCCTGTATAGGCTGGTATTCCCCCAGGTGGAATCCCAGTCCTCAATGAAGCCAAACCTCTGTGCTTTGCACCTTTTTTCAACCATTCATTGAACTGCATGGTGCGAAGTACCCTCGCCTCACCCTTGCCATAGACAGGCAGCACCTCTGAGAAGGATACTGTGTATGCTACTTGCCTTAGGCCCCTCCCTAATGCCACAAACTCCTCCTGCACTGCCCTAATCTCATGTTGAGCCAAGTCATTCACTGTTCAAGTGAACGTGTCTGTATTTTAAGATGTTTTATTGTACTGTCTGCAATTATATTGTAAAGGCACCCTGAGCAACAGAAGGGCACCTCCTATAAATAACATTGTACTTACTTACTTAGTGATCTGCCCTCTGCTTGTCCACACACATCCATCCCCATGTATGTGGATGACACTGTTCTGTATACATCAGGCCCCACATCCTCTGAAGTAGCAACCAGACTTCAGCAAGACTTCAGCAATGTTCAGCACTGGTTTCCTTCCAATCAGCTGTTTCTCAATGCCAAGAAAACTGTCTCTGTGATCTTTGGCATTAGGCAGAGACTTTCTTGGCTCCCCTCCACCCCTACCTTCGAGACTGTGGACAGGACAACTCTGGAGGCCTGCTTCTCCTTTAGATATCTCAAGGTTTTGCATGACCAGCACCTCAGCTTTTCTGTATATGCTGATTCCATCCACAAGAAGCTGCACCCCAGGTTTGGCACCTTATACCACAACCGTGGATGCTTTCTGCTGCCTGCTTGCAGAGGCAGTTGTGCAGAAAATGATTCTCCCTCATCTTTGACTATGGGGATGTAGTCTACAGTGCTGCTCCCTAGTCCACTTTACAGCCAGACTGGACTCACTCTTCCACTCCTTCTGTCGCTTTGCCCTTGACTGTTCCTACTCCACCCACCATTGACCCCTCTACCAGACCTTGAACCTCCCCTCACTAAATGCCTGCAGACAGTCCCACTCCACCAGGATTGTGGGGCTCCCACCTTGCCTCTGCCCTAACAGCCTCTAATCTCCCAGTGTACTCACTCAGGAACAATGGCTCCCACATCTTGTCCATTTCTTATATGTCTACTGGCATAGGCCAGGCTGCCTTCAGGTACAGCAGGCCTAAACTGTGGCACTATGGAACTCACTTCCCACAAGTATTCAGCTCACTCCTCCCTTCCTACACCTCAGTTCCCTCTTTCAAGCACACTTCTTCTCCACCTGCACATGCAACTAAGCTTGTCATCACAGGAATTATCTTACTAGCATTTATTGTCACTTTAGTGTTGCGCATTGTACTTGAATGTCTTGTGTACTGCACTACACATACTGTACAGTACTAGGCTGTGCCCTAGCATGCGTCACCTTATTTCCTTATGTCCTGCATATTAATTGTTCTGTTTCCGGATTTGTGATAATGAGCTGTACTTCTCCAATACCCCTCACCCCCATCTGGAGTCGAGCAGTAGTCTGCTCAGCATGCCCTGCTGCTTAAACTCCTAAATAAATAAATAAAACATTTTACCTAGGTGTCTGTCGTAAGGCTAGCACCAACAACCTAGTGAGTTTGTTCACCTCAGAAGCATCATGCAACCTGCTGAGCCTCAGACTCCCATAACACTAAGAATAGCGTTAAGGCACCCCAGATGTTGAGTTACCTCATCACTCCAGCCTTAGAACCACAAGGCACTCTGCTATACCTTCTGCCTCATAAGACCCTAGGGTTAAATCAACTGATGCAACCCAACTCCTGCTTGTGCCTTAATGCTCATATAGGGTATCTGTAACATTTGCCCACCATGTCACTGCACTAACTACATGTAACTCATTCATTTGTAACCACTTTTAGATGCTCTCTGCATGTAAGGAGCTGCATAAAATATAGAATAATGCATGGGTAAATGTGTATATGAGGAGGGCAACTAAAATGGTGCAGGGTCTGCAAGAGAAGAAGTATGAGGAGAGACTAAAGGAGCTTAATATGTATACCCTTGAGGAAAGAAGGGAGAGGGGGGACATGATAGAAACTTTTATGTACCTCAGTGGAATCAACAAAGTCCAACAGGGTAGCATCTTTCAGAAAAAGAGACTTGCAAGAACAAGGGGACACAATTTAAAGATAGAAGGAGGGCGGTTCAGGGGCAATGTGAGGAAGTATTATTTCACAGAGAGGTGAGTGGATGCATGGAACAGGCTTCCTGGAGGGAGTTGTGGGGTCTAAAACTGTGGGAGAATTCAAGAATGCATGGGACAGACATAAGTCAATTCTTGTAGAGGTAGGAAAGAAATAGGCTGCTGGTTAGCTAAGATCTGCGGCCTATCCTGTAGAGTAGGGAAATGGGCAGACTAGATGGGCCTAGGGGTCCTTATCTGCCGTCAAAGTCTATGTTTCTATGTTTAGGCTATACATAAAAAATAATTTTATATACACTCCATATGTTTTATTTTTTATAATTACTAGTTCTTAACTAGTAAAAAAACAAACATTATTTCTTTGAAAGGTTCCAGGCAGAGACCACTCTTCTAATGCTGTCACAGACTCATCATCCCAACTCAGGGTAAAGGAGACTACTTCAAGAAGTGGGAGGTGCTGGAAGAGGAAGAGGCTTGTAGGCAGGAGACCAGATGGCAAAAGGGTGCCTCAGAACTCCCAATGCTCCAGGGACTGAGGCTGTAACCCCAGAAGCGGCTCATCAGCTTACTGCTGCTGGGGGAGCAGAAACTTTTAGTTAAAAATAACATAAGGGGCTGAAGAGAGCCCACAATGCAGTCCTAAAGGAAGTAGGAGCCACTACATCACTTATGGGATGCGTGCCAAACAGGATCCGACATCAGCACTGAGGGATGACAGGAGGAACACAGGTAAGTTGTTAAACTATACTTACTAACCTGTGTCCTTTCTCTCCCTTCACACCACCATGGTGATGGGATTTCTCTCTGTTTTGGGGTGCCCTGGGTTTTTAACAGCTCAGACACAAAGGGCAACCCTAGGAGGCATATACCAAGTGCAGTCCAGCCCCTAGCCTTACTGTCTGCTGAGCTTCACTGATCTTCACAAATTTGGAGAGAGACCAGTCATGGGGGGAAGTCAGACTGTGACAGGTGCAGAAGCAGGGATTCCTTGACAGCAGTTCTACCTGGGTGAATCCCCCCCTTGGAGTGCACAGTCCAGGCTTCTATGTCTGCTGTGGTGACTTCTGTCCTCGTTTGCTCTGCCCAGACCCAGCCAGCAGCTGCTCTCTCAGCATAAGGAGCAGTTGGAACACTTACCCAGAATTTCTGGCTGCTGTATGTAAATCAGCATTTGTACTGCTGTACCACTACTAAAACAGTGGTCAACTAATAGAAAGCTCTCAGCTGGAAGCAACTGCTCAGAAAAAAAAGGGCACCCCTAGAAGGCATACAACAAGAGCAGACTAGCCCCTAGCCATACTGTCTGCTATACCGACTGTCACAAACCCACTCAGCAGGTCAGCCCTCTACTCCCAAAATGCCAACCTCTGAGCGTAGAATTGTGAACAGTGAACAGAACAAGGAAACCCTCTTGTCTGTTTTGTGGGTTCGAGTCACCTTTGTCCCAAGTTCTGGAGTGATTCAATCTGATAACCTCTTATTACCACACCCAATTATCAGGCTCAGATAATTCTGTCTTTGGGGGTCCAGATATCTTTGCCTATGGCACCTAATCAGGTATTTTAAAATGAACCCTTAGAACTCTGTGCAAGACTTGGAGAACTCTTACCTGTTTCCCAGTTTGGTATCATGATAAGCAATGCACAGTGTCAACTATTACCATCTAAGCCTCACTTTTATAAAAAGAAGTTTCGAGGTACACCAGGTAGTTTCTGTTTTTAAAATATATATCTTTACTTTAAAATAGATAAAATAGGAAAACGGTAAAATACAGAACAAGATATGCCAACACATACAGCCTTAAAAACAAAAAAGGTTTAAAAGTGCAAATTCCTACAATACATACACTCAGACTAGTCTTGTTTAAGGTCTCCTTACTACTTAATCTTTCAGTGCTTTGTTGTTCCTCTTTTCTCAGTCAGTGAAATAAAAAATGTCCTCTATGTAAGGTCTGCTCAGTATATTTATAAGCAGTCTTGAGCCGGCCTTCTCTTTGAGGTCACCTAACTCCGGCTTGGTGTATTCAAATTTATATTTTATAACACAGGATGTTCTACGAAGATATTTAAAAAAATAATAGGTGACATAATGAATCGCCTCTCTTTATGTGACTGGTACAAACCAGTCTGTGAAATACCCCAAACATGCATAATCTTCTTCTTTCATAATACCTAGTGCAAATCAAAGGATTTCCCTGAGGATGTCATGAATGGATATTTCATTTCTGGTGCTTCAAAGCAAATTTAACAAGCTAATTGCACCTCAGATCTCCGTAGTTTACCTACGTCCTGTCCTTTGAACTTATGCCTGGGTGGGGTTTGATGTGTCATTTCAGCCAGACAGTAAGTTCTTCCTGACAGATACTTCCCTACATATTTTATATTTAATAAAAAAATGATACAGTACTCACAGCTGGCTGTCCATGTCACATCCACTACTGAAATAGTGGTCAGCTAATAGAAAGTTCTCAGCCAGAAACAACCAGAAGTGACAGCTCAGACACAAAGGGCAACTCTAGGAGGCATACACTAAGTGTGGTCCAGTCCCTAGCCTTACTGTCTGTTGAACTTCACCGATCTTCATCTTTTTTCCCCAGTGGTTGACAAGTTTACTTCATCTCCAAAAAGGCACATGCTCACCTCTTCCCACAAATTGCAAAAGGGACTTGCAGGCGGGCTACTCACAAGCAGTGCAGCAGTGACTGATTGTTTTTCATGCTAGCAGGGTACAGAAGGACTACCCACCTCCCTTCCCCCTAATTCCACCCTCCCCCAGCCACTGTTCTTTTATAGCTGCTGACATACATCTAAGTTTCCTGCCTCCACACAGGAAGGGGCAGAGACAAAACTGAGCAACTTAAAAAGTAATTAAAAAAATATTTTTCTGGTATTTCCCTATTCTTTCTTCCACCACCTCCTATTTCATCCAAATTAGGATCCTCAAGCAACATGGCAAACATTACATGCCAGTGGTGCAGGGAAACCTTTCACAGGGCACACATCCAGGCAGTGAGCGCATTGCCCACATGCTGGACAATAACAGATCTGAGAGCACAGCTCGGAGAGGTATGGGAGCAAATCAAACATCTACACAACTGAATTGCCAACCACAAACCAGCTCACTTCTTTTACACCTTACCAGCTCCACAAGGAGAGCATCCCTCAACACCTCACCACCCCTGGTCCTGGAGCATGGCAGGTAGTAAAAGGAGGCAGAAGAAAGTTGCGCAGGCTCCAGAAACAGGTAGCACAGCAGGAGACACCAATTGTAATGGCAAATAGATTCACCCATCTTGTCAAGGAGGAAAATGGACATAATGCCAGTCACTGCCAGATTAGACACACAGCAAGGTCAAACCAGGAAGGAACTACAATGGACTCAAACAAAAGGGAACAAAAGAAAATACTTACTGTGGGAGATTCCATGATCTGAGGAGTGGAGCCACACATAAATCAGGGTCCTGGAACACACGTGGTAGTCAAATGCCTACCTGGGGACTCTGCCCAAAGGGATAGAGAACACATTCACAGGTTATTAAAAAGGCTAGGTAAATGCACATGCATTTTTGTCCATGTAGGTACAAACTATCTGGCAAACCAGATACTCAAGGAGACCAAAAGCACATATCTCACTTAGGTGAAACATTAACCTCTCACTCCTCAACCATTGCATTCTCTGAAATCCTACCAGTATGGGGGAAAGGAGGCAGTAAGCAAAGGATAAGTATGGATCAAATCGAGGAACTCAACACAGCTCCAGGGCTGGTGCCAAGACAGTGGACACCCCTTCATAGGGAACTGGCAGGACTTCTGGGACAGGAGTCTCTTCAAATATGATGGTCTACACCTGACTAGGGAAGGTGTGTGAGCCCTAGGGCAGACACTGGATATGTACATTAGATGTTTCAACTGAACAATGGGAAGGGGACAGCAGTGACGAAAGGACCTGCAACCTCTCCCCCAGAGCACTACCAAACCAGGATTACGAGCATAAACAAAACAACTCACCAAATGGGTGCAAAAACTGATACAAATAATAATAAGAGGATTCACCAATTGGGTGAAAGGACTGGTAACAGAAAAAAATCAATCACAAAAAAAGGCAGGACACAAAAAAAAGTAAGGAAAAAGTTTGGAAAGCTATGTTCACTAACACATGGAGCCTATCAAGTAAAATAGCTGACTTCACAGCCATCATTGCCAAAGCTGATCTGGACTGGGTCACCATCACAGGAACCTGGTTAAACAATAACCATGACTGGGAGATTACTATCCCAGGATACTGTCTCTTCTGGAAGGACAGAACTGGGCAAACGGTGTGGGGGGGGGGGTGGCTATGTACATAAAGGAAGGCATAAAAGCAACTATAACCTGAACTGACAACACAGAAACGGAGTCACTTTGTGTCACTCCAGAGGCTGAAAATGGACCAATAACTCGAGTAGGAGTATATTACTGACCACTGACAACAAGGTAGGAGAGGGACAAAGAAATATTGAAAAACATTTGAAACATCAGTGATAAAGGGGGAGTAATAGTGTTGGGGGACTTCAATTTACCTGACATAAATTGAGGTACTCATACAGCAAGTTCAAACAGAAGCAAAGACTTTCTGGAGGCTCTTCACTTATCGGGCCTGAAACAACTTTTAAAGGACCCAACAAAGGGGGAAGGGATGCTGTCCTTGACCTGCTACTAACAAACGGGGACAATATTGCAGAGGTACAGGTGGGAAGCCACCTAGGGTCCAGCAATCACTGCATGGTGCAGTTTCATGTCAGGAGAAAAACAGAAACCAAGCACTCTAAAACTAAAGTTATGGATTTTAGATAAGCAGATTTCACAGCAATGATGAAAGGTCTTAAAGGGAGACTTGCAAAGATAGTTTGGGAGAGGGATGTTCAAGGGTACTGGGCACATCTCAAGGCAGTTGTACTACAGACTGCAAACCATTGTGCAAAGCGGTTGAGCAAAGCAAAAAAGAAAAGAAAACCAATGTGGTTTTCTAAGGAAGTAGCCACCTAGGTTAGGGAGACAAGGACTGCTTTCAGGAAATACAAAAAAACAGGTTCCGAAAAGGACCAGGAAGACTACAGAGAAAAACAAATGGTAGCAAGCAAGGAAATCAGAATAGCAAAGGCAACAACAGAGGAGAGGATAGCCAGAGGAGTCAAATATGGAGACAAAACCTTCTATAAATATATATAGTGAAAAAAGAAAGACAACAGGGGCTATTGTCAGACTCACGAAGGAAAATGGAGAGACCACTGAGAGTGACAAGGATAAAGCGGAAATCCTAAATAGATATTTCTGCTCGGTATTCACCAAGGAACAGGATGGTTGTGGACACACCATTATAGGAGACAATGAAGGTGGTGATGGAGTATACTCAGGACCGTTTACAAAGGAAGCAGTCCTAAAGGAACTGGAGAAACTAAATATAAACAAAGCCATGGGACCAGAAGAAATGCATCCTAGACTACTGAAAGCACTAAGAGAAGAACTGGCAGCTCCATTGGCTGATCTTGTTAACTTATTACTTGAACTGGGCGAGGTCCCACAAGACTGGAAAATGGCCACAGTTACCCCTCTACACAAAAGGAGGAGCAGAGTGAGTGCAGACAACCGTAGACCAGTAAGCCTCACATCAATTGTTGGTAAAACAATGAAAACCCTTCTCAAGAAGAGGAGTATATCCTTTCCCAAGGACAACAACAAATTAGACACTATGCAGCATGGCTTTACCACAGGGAAGTCAAGTCAAAACAATTTACTTGACTTCTTTAACTGGGTAATGAAAATAGTGGACCAAGGAGGTGCTGTAGATGTAGCGTACCTGGATTTCAGCTAAGCCTTCAACTTGGTCCTATATAGTAGGTTGCTAATCAAGTTAGACAGCATGGGAGTAGGACATCAGGTGGTAAACTGGCTAAGGAGTTGGCTTACTGGAAAGACCCAAAGGGTGTTAGTGAACAGCACTCTCTCTCAGAGAAAAGAGATGTAGCTAGTGGAGTACCACAGGGTTCAGTCCTTGGACCAATCCTATTCCATATCTTCATTAGTGACATTTCTGACAGACTGCAGGGCAACGTGAGTTTGTTCGCAGATGACACAAAGATAGGAAATAGGGTGGACACCCCAGGAGGAGTGGAGAAGATGACGTCTGACCTCGAGTCTCTAGAAAAGTGGTCAAGAATATGGCAACTAAACTTCAATACTAAAAAATGCAAAATCATGCACCTTGGAAGGACTAACCCAGGTATGGATTACTACCTAGGGGGAGGAAAAACTGGAAGCCTCTAAACAGGAAAGAGATCTGGGAATAATTGTAAAATATTATCTAAAAATGTCCAAGCAAGGTGAGAGAGCAGCACTGCAAGCAAATAGTATGTTGGGATGCATAAGCAAGGGGATTACCAGCAGAAAAAAGGAGGTCCTCCTACCACTCTATAGATCGTTGGTGAGGCCACGCCTGTAGTACAGTGTACAGTTCTGGAGACCACACCTTAAAAAGGATATTGCCAGACTAGAAGCAGTGCAGAACAGAGCTACTAAAATGATTCATGGACTGCACGATCATACAAAGAGTGGCTGCATGAATTAAACATGTACTCCCTGGAGCAGCGGAGGTAGAGGGGAGACATGATTGAGACTTTCAAATTCCTAAAAGGAATAAACAAGGTGCAGGTCCAGGACCTGTTCCATGTCAAAAATCAGTCAAGAATCATAGGGCACAACATGAAACTAGAGGAGGGCAGATTCAGAGGCAACACACGCAAGTTCTTCTTCACCAAAAGAGTGGTTGATCCATGGAACTGCCTTCCACAGGAGGTAGTGGAGGCAAAAACAGTGGTGACTTTTAAGAAAGCCTGGGATAGATACAAGGGTATCATGACACTGAAAAGCAGTTAAGGGAAGGGGTAGTCTTATGGGCAGACTAGATGGGCCGAATGGCCCCCTTCTGCCATCACTTTCTATGTCCCTGTGTAATCAGCAAAAGATAATTGTTGGCAGAAGGTTTGAGAGAGGTGTTTGTGCAAACTTTGTTATTCACAGTTCATTAGTCACACGTGTGAATAACAGAGTTTCCTGATAAATAACACTAACCAGTAAATATAATTCTATTACAATCTATTCTATAACCAGCTACAGCTTAGAAATGGGTTAGTTTGTGTTAAAAATCAAACATTGTAACATCACCTTATATAAAGGTAAGTTGTGATCTGACAATATATGATTTGTTCTTATGAACTTCAGTATTAGAGGCTTTATTTTCTTTCTTTCTCTCTCTTTCTCTCTCTCTCTCTCTCTCTCTCTCTCTCTCTTTCTTTCTTTCTTTCTTTCTTGAATTAGTGATGCTCATGTTAGGTGGAATCCTATCTTTCCAAGATGAATATTTGGCATCCAATGAATTGTATATTTCTTTGCTGCGTGTATTTGCTCTGCTACTAAAGACTGATGGGAACAGGAGACTAGGCGTCTGGGTCCCATTGATTAAATGTAAAATGTTTAAAATTATAAAATGAGAATCCAGTCCAGGATTGGTGAGGGCTCATGTCCTGCATTTTCATGGGTGTTCACCTGTTTCTAAAACAGTAATTCAACCCAGGGGATGGTCAGGAAACCGAGGGCCCCATATTCAGAGCTGGCTGTGTTCACCTATTTATGTAGGGCCTCAGAGAGCACACAGCCAGATTGGGGTAATATTCAGAAAGAGTACTAACAGTCTATATATATGGGACTGTATCTGCATATTAGCTAAGCACTGTACAGACACAGCCCCCTGCAGGAATATGGTCCACTGGAGCACAGTGGATATTGTGGGTCCTGATTGGAATAGCACCGGTGCTAGAGTGGGCAATATTCAGTCTTGGTATGCTGATAAGGCCATAAGGTATGAAAGGCACCAAGAGCGATTTGAATGGCCATCACTGGCTGACTAGCATGCTGGACAATACCACAACGCAAACTGTACAGAGACATTGTGCAGACCAGAGCTATTCCAGCCCCCTCCCCCCTTCTGGTCATCCATCTGAATGAATACCCTGGCTTTCCACCAGGCATCAGGGAATGCGGGTAGGTCAGTGATCGGGGGTTGGGGGACCACTAGGCACCAGCTCATATGGCTACTATTTGGCTGATCAGCGATTGGAGGATGGGGAGACCATGGAACACCAAGGCATGAGGTTACCATTTGGTGGATCAATGACTGAAGGGCGTGGGGGACCAATGAACACACTAGGAATAAGAGGTAGTATTTTTGAACTATCAGCAGAATAAACTGTCAAGTATAACTGTTTTTAATAGACTGATGCTTGTTCTATAATACATCCTTTGCCATAACCGATGCTGTACATATCACAGGTGGTATTCAATGCTGGGTAAGCCAGAGAATTCATCCAGCTCAGTAATCGTTGTTGGGGGGGGTCACCATGTGCAACAATAAGGGTATGGCTTTACACAGCATTAAACAGCACTGCAGTGGTCAGTAGAGGAGCCAGATTTGGGAACAGGTCTGCCAACCATGGGCTCCACAGTGGGAAAACATTAGTGAATAGAGGGACACCACTACCCATGCTGATACAGCCAGGAGGGGCAATTACCATCCCAGCCCCCCCGGCGCCCCTCCCAACTCTTCTACTGGAAGTCGCAGTTGTTTAGGACTGTCAAAATCTCTGAATATATGTCAGTGCCCTGTAGCAAGGCATCCCTCATTTGCATGGCACTGTCAAGAGCTTGTTCTCTCCCAGAACTCAGTCTGCACTGCTACCAGCTCTCACAGCCCTTCCAATGCCTGAAAGGATTACTTTAGTATGCTGCCACTATTCAGCTGCAATTTCACTTTGAGGGGAATCACTAGGTCTGAATCCCACAAGAGCCAGTGCCCATAAAGTACAGTACTCCCTACCAAAGGGCAAATGATCCACCCCTTATGTCACAGCTGAGATCACTTTGCCTTAAATACAGTAATGTTTTAGCTTGCCTCTACTGAAATGGATCAAAGACTTGGCAGTGTACCTGTGGGTATCTGTAATTACAATGACTCAGTAGCAGAAATCACGCAGTTTAAAAAATAAAATTTAAGACTCCGTAATATTTACATATTTTACAGGATAATATGAAGACTATGGTGAATACAGCATTTCTACAGAGATAAAAACAGACACATTTGAAAAGACAGAGATCACACAGAATAAACAAACTCAAAGCTAATTAAATTCTAACTAGAGTAGAAGAAGCTTATCCCCCTAACTGGGACATGTTGAGTTATAGCAGACTTGAACCCTTAACATTGCTAGTTGAAAATCTCAGACATAACTGACTGTAAGAAAAAACATGCACAGAAATATCTTTAGCTGTCTTGCTCACTACTCTGTGTTATTTTATGTAGAAATATAGTCAATGATGGTAGAAAAAGACAGATGGTCCATCCAGCCTGCCCATGGTTTGCTTCTGACATCTCTTATTTCATTGATCTCTGGAGACCACAGACCTGATGTTCAAAGGGTCCCAAGGTTGGCCCAATTTGTGCCAAACTGCTGCCTGCTGAAAACTCAGGGTGCACCAGGGACCTTGTATCAGATTTTGTTACAGCAGAGGTCCCAGTACCAAAGTTTCCTGCGCTGGCTCAGGCTGGGTGGTGTGCCAATCAGGTAACGCATTGGGGGAGATTTATAGAGGGGCCATGATCCCTTCCCTCATTTTATAAAGCCACTCCATACTGTGAATGTAAAAGGGGTGTAGGAAACCCCAGATACCATCTGGTATGTGGGCACTGTGCCCTTTATGTCCTCTGTCAGAATATGTGACAACCCTACAGGTGGCAATGTCCTAAGGTGTAAGATGGCAGAGACCCAGACAGCAGCAGAGTGAAGCCCAGGAACTTGTACTGGCAAATCTAATGGGAACAGACCTTGCAGCTTGCAATAGGCATTGTTCACCACAGACTACACCTTGCTGCACCATCTGCGGTGCCATAGTGTTACAGGATGTTGCAGCTGAGGTGCTCCCAATTCACACCTCCTTCTGTGCTAGCTGATGTCACTGACAGATGCTGGAGGACTCCCACAAGTGGGTACCACATGTCCAGAGGCAGGTGGCAGACTGAACCAGCATTACTTTACCACCTGAATGATACAGGAGGGGATGGCTACAGAAGTGTGGCTGCTAAGTCCCACTTTCATCCTCTGCTGTTGTGGGCACCAGTCAGTGGCATGCATGGTTGGTTGTGACCACTACAGCACCCACGTATGTGACAGTCACCACTGGTGGCACAGGGTCAGGATCTGATAGCCCTGGTGAGTTCTGCAGAACCACACTGCAGCCCTACATGAATATCAATACCCATCACCTCAGACCTGTGGGTGTTTTAGTAGTTGCAACCCACCATGCATATCACAGACTGGTGTCCACAACAGTACGGGGTGGTGGTGGGACTACAGAAGTCATGGTCCTGTAGCCATCCCTTCCTATATCATTCAGTTAGTATTACTGGCTCAGTCTGCCACCTGCCTCTGGAAGTGCTGTATTAACCCAAGGGGTCCTCCAGCATCTGTCAGTGATATCAGCTTACAAACATGGAAGTGTGGGAACATCTCAGCCAGTGGGTGCCCATCCTGTAACACTATATCACCAGTGACAATGCAGCCAGGGGCAGTCTGCAGTTGTCAGTGGCTTATGCAAGCTGACAGAGTATGTACTCATCAGGTCTGCCAGTAGAAGTTCCTGGGTTTCACACTGCTGCTGCCATGCTTTCTGGGTCTCAGCCATCCTGTCCACTACTGCTTGCCACATCCTTGGATATTGCCACCTGTAGGGTTGTCATACAGGCAGACAGGGCATAGTCTCCACATACCATGCAAGGACCTGGAGATTCCTATGTTCACTCACACAGCAGAGCCCTGTCATGCAAGGCAAGGGCTGTTGGACCAGGTCATGGCTTGTCTAACCACAGCCATGCCTTGCAGCAATGACAAGGATTTCAAAATCTCAAAATAGGGCATACTGCAGCCCAATTGTGGCACAAGCCCCTTTCCACCTTGGCACACCAGAGTGGATGTCGCAAGGACAGTGCAAGACTGGGTGGTGCAGGCAGTCCCCCTAGTGCTGTATTGTGCCTTACAGAATCAGGACAAGTGCAATGTGTGGCACAATGAGCCTTTTTGTGCTATTTCTCCTTGATGTAAGCCCATTGCACCAGGTGTATCTACTAATTGACAATACTCGGAACCCTGACATTCGGGAACCCAAGTTCGGTTGCCAGACATACACCCACCAGACAGATGGAAGCTGCTGCTAACAGGGGTAGGGTAGCAGATGTGATGAACTGCTATTCTAATCCTATTCAGGCACCACAAAGGAAAGGAAAATTCTGGGGCTGGCTGACCTTCTCCCATGGCATGAAGAGCTAACCTTCTAGCAGCTCAGCCCACATCACACTACAGACTCAGGTTCTGTTCTGGGAAAATAATTTTGGGGTGGTGCTCTTTTGCCCCCCTGTAATTTTTTAACCTACTCTGAGTTATGCTGTCCCTCGGAGTTGGTTATTTTAGTTATGGGGGTGCGGGGTACTTGTCCCCTGCATTGCATTAAGATCATGTCAGTCTTCTGACAGTTGGTCTCCTAAATTCAGGCTAATAAAGTTTCAGGAGTTTGACTGTTGGGATATCATAGTAGATCCTTGCATCAGTCCTGATCTTTTGGAAACTGGGCCCCACCTGTTTCCAGAATGGGTCCAAACTGATTTTATGAAGACTGGGTCCATTTGTTTTCTTGAATGGCTAAACCATCGGGGTTCCATCTCTTTCTGACTTGGCCATGTTTACATTCAAAACATGAAAGAGATTAAGCCCTTTGAAGTTTAACTAAAACAAAAGCCCTTTTCAGGGTAGTAAAAGGATTGCTTATACAAAGGCTCCCCACCCTCTGCTTAGTGCTTGAGGCCTGTGGTTGTAATATGAGGCAATTTTATTTCTACCAGTACATCCCATATCTGAACTATTTGCAGGCAACATAACTAGTAAGACAAAAAGTAAAAAAGAAATCCTGTCTGTAGAACTGTGCAAAATGGGAAAATTCCAAATCTGTGAAATTTTGGTGAAATTTCTCAAAATTCTGCAAAGTTTCACAGAATTTTGTCAAAATTTAATGGAATTTTAAAGGTTTTGTAATCTGGTTGTAACTCAACTATTCAAGCTAGAGCTCTGAAATTTGGCATATATATTGTATCAGACAATGGGCACTAACATGACAAATATCATTTAATTCAGTAAAACAGTTTCAAAAGTATGGGGGCTCAAATGTTGTCATTTTATTGTTTGTGTGAAATTTCATGGACATTTTTTATCTGTATATACCTTAACCATCTACTGGGTCAGGTATCTTAAATTTGGCATGATTTTTTGATGATAGGTGTTCTAACAATGTACAAGAGTTCATGACAACATTAGTGGGAGTCTGCCGCAGGTCTGCATGAGTGTCCAGGTGAATGGGTGAGTTCTCTTCCTTCTTTTTAAAGTTTCAATATTTTGTGAAGACTGGGGAAACGCAAATGCATGTAAGATGAGTTTACACCCAATATTCTTCATTATAGGTATCCTTGTTGAAGTAGAGAAATACCAATAAGGGGAAAAGATATAAACTTAAGGGCAGAACTCTGAAGGTAAAAAGCCATGTAACCTCTTTATAGAGACAGAACATTTTAGTGAGTAATGATAACAAACGCTATTATTTGGTGGAAGAAATAGAATAGTAATAAGTCTGTCTTTTTAGAAAGCACCACTTTCATTTGTAAGCTATGTAAAAGCTGTTTCAAGATTTGTGGAAGATACTGATGTGCAAAGAAGTAACTTTAATAGTAAGTGTCTGATAAAGAAGGGATACATTTTGATACATAAGGTAGTAATTTGACAGCAATAATGCACAGTGCATTAATATATTTATAATTTCTCTTGGTAAGGTTTGAAAGTATCTCAAAGGGAACAGACCGCTATTAATAGAATATTTGAAGTTTTCAACATGAATATGATGTAAGTGAGTTTGGTGAGTCTTTTATGGAGAGGTTAATAACCTGTAGTGGAAATTTTAAACAGGAATATGTTGAATTTAAATAAGATCATTTAAAGTTACTATGAGACAACCGCATTCTGAATTGTAGACACATTTTGTTATGTATTTAAGTGAAGCATTCATATGTTCAAATAGAGGGAATCAAATGTTGAGAGGTTGAAATTTATGGATAATATCTAAGTGGGGATGTGGGAAAAATATTATTTAACAGTTAAACTTAAACATTTTTTTGTATGATTTTACTAGACCTACAAAAACACTGTGGCCTGATGAAGTGGCTTAGGCCATGCAACATAGCCATAAGAGGTGGTTGAAACAAATAAAAAATATTCTTGAAGAAGATACTGTGTGGAGTTCGTTCTTACCTACTTTTCTTTCTGGAACTGATCTTGGTCACATGAAGGATGACCCAAGTGATTGTAAGGATGGGGCTCATCTGGAGTAGGGGCATCCTGAATTTCTAAAGTGTGAAATGTATTGGTTTGACAACCATTAATTCAGTGGTCCCAGTATCTTTGCGCTCAGAAGGGTCAAGTAAATAATATTCCACAATTTAGATAATTGTATCCATCACGTTTAGCTGTTTTTTTTTTTGAGTGGATACAATATATTGACACTAGAGAGAACACAGCTTATCACCTCCCCCCACCACTTTACCACTCTGCTTTCCCCATCTCTTCTGCTGGAGACTACCACCCTACACGCCATATAATGTTTAGCTCTATATAGGACCTTCCCTTAGGACAAGAAATACCTAACATTAATAATGAATACAAATGTGAGTAGCAGTTACCAGGGCTCAACCCATACAGGGCCATTTCTGAATTTAACCAGGGTCCCAAAACTACTTATTTAACTTATAATTTTACACCTGAGTAACAAGTACAGGTTCTCAGCCTTTCACAACAAGATAAGACATGGAAAGACACAAGTAATAATAAATCACTTTTAAATAAAATACAACATTTAGAATAAAAAGACAAAAGATTAGAATGGCATGCATTGAATTTTGGAGACTATATAACGAATAAAAGAATCCCCAGGAGGTTAAGAGTTCTAACTGAACCCAGTTTGGGATTTATGACTGTGGAACTGAGTGAGAAATGGATAGGAATCAAAAATAAATGCTCCATGGACTTCATGCTGCTTTAATTGAAGCCATCATTAAAGAAAGGAACCATCATGGGAAAGAAATACAAGACATTAAAGAAGAATGTAAGTGAAGGATCCAAATGCAGGAGTTCACCAGTACATTAGAAATTGTTAAGAAAGAATTGGAAGAATATGAAGAATACATTAAACAACAGAAATTACATACATTCAAATGAGACATAGGGGATTATCAGGAAAACAAAGTCTATACTTGGCATTTAAAATCAGAACCGTTTAAACCAAAACAGTAGCAACAAACTGGATATGATGGGGATTCAGACAATGGAGACAGCTATGTCTCCACAGCATATGGATCAAATATAAATCTTAGGAGGGAGCAAGACCCTTTTTTAGAACAAGAGAGTTCACGAGACACTTCAGAAGGAAGAGGGGGTCTCAGGGACCCCCCCAATATCAACAACCATATCAACAATAGATGCAATTACGTAACAGACAGTGGCAGGATGGCAGAAATCAAACAGAACAATATATGGGAAAAGAGGAGGGGGATGAGGAGGAGGTGGAAGAGGAAACAGGGGGTCAGGCAACACTGGGAAAGACAGAACAAGGAGCTCACAATAGTTTTCAATACTGTAAGTGGCAGGGCAATCAATACTTTAATGAAAGGTCTATCACTCTCTCCCTCCCACTGTAGGACTTGATCCTTTTAACTTAGAAACAGATCTACAATTTTTTTTTCCGGAAATTATGGTTAGCAGATTGATTCAGTAACAAACCTCCAGAACCAATAACCAAGACACAAGAATTACAGAGAGTGCTTTGGATGAAATCAATGTTTAATCCCCCAAGGGGGACAGAGACAGTGGAAAGCTATATTACCATTTTCAATAAAGAGATTAAGGATCTGGTAAGGAAAAGTGAAGAAAGAAAGAGACTTAATCAAATCTCTAGAGAAAGAAGAGGAAATAATAATCAAACCAGCTGACAAGGAGGAGGCATATACTTTGGAATTATGAGGATCATAAACAAGAATGTCTATCACAACTTGGGAATGAGAACAGATATGAAAAATTAGAAGGAGATCTTACTAGTGAGATACAGTAGTAGAGCCAAATTACTCAAGGGATTTTTTAAAGATTTTAAAAAATCCCTATTGAGAATTGTGAAACCTCTTGTTAGGGATTTTGTCATGTTTGTTAGTGTGTTTACTGCTACCCAGAAAGGGTGCTTTTATCTGGTAGTGTAGTTTAAAATCTACCAGATGGTATTTAAGTACTGTAATAGGACCTTGCCTCTTTCTGCAGGTATAACAAAAATAATTTTAGAGGATTTTTTCCCCTTAATTTTGTGATGGATAAATAGGGACTCTCACAAAATTGCTTGATAAATTTGATGCTACTAATGTACAGGCAGAAATACAGGATTTACTAGATATGGGTGTAGAAATGGGGTGGATTACAGAATAAGTTAAACACATGATGACACAGAAAAAACTAAAACACCAGCTTTCTATGTATTGCCCAAAATACACACACAAAAAAACACAAAACCAGCAGGAAGCCCTATCGTTTCATGGATAGATTCCATTTTGGAACCTATCTCTAAATATCTGGACTATCATATTTAGAGAAGATGTCTCCATGATGGGCACTTATATTAACGATTTAACACATATTATGGAGATTGTGGAAACAATCACAATACAGGAACAGTATATGGAGAACATTTTATTAGTGACACTTGATGTGAAATATCTGTATACCACCATAGGACACACAGAGAGTTTGGATTCTTTGTCAGTGGCACCAAGGGAAAGAATGGATCAATATCCACCAAAAGAATATTTAAAACAACTAACCGAAATGGTTTTAATGAAAAATAACTTTCAATTTGAAAAATAATTTTTCCTTCAGGTCCAAGGTACAGTGATGGGAATCACTAAGCCCCCATCATACACAAATCTATATATGTGGATTTTGAGAAGAGACATGTATTGGATCTAGAGGAGAATGTGTTTACTAAACACATTCTCCTCTGGGAACATTTCGTTGATGATATACTCCTGTTTTGGAAAGGGAACAAAAAGGAACTTGATAGGTTTCTTCAGTACCTGAATTCCAGGAACCAGAACATAAGCTTTACTATGTCATGTGATGAACACAGGATTACATTTTTGGACCTTGTGATTTATAAGAATAACAGAAGGTTACATACAACACTATACAGAAAGGATACAGATAGAAAATCATTATTATTGAACAGTAGCTACAGTATCATGATCCTAAATTAAAACAAAACATTTCAAAGTCACAGTTAATAAGAGCAAGAAGGAACTGTAGTGAATAAGAATATCAGAGAGTAACAGAAGAAATGGTTGAGCGATTTGTAGACAGGAGATACAATGAATATTTGGTGAGGAATACACAAACGGAAGAAGGTAACACATCAAGACAAAACTATTTAGCATAAGGTGGCAGAAAAGAAGTGGAAAACAGAATAGTTTTGTCAACGAAATATAGTCATTTGCATAATCATACACAAAATATTGTTCAACAACATTGGTATATAATTCAGGCAGGTAACAACCCCAGTCAGAGGTTTAACAATCCTCCTCTTATAACATTGAAATGAAATCTCACTTTACAGGACAAACCGATACACACAAGACATCTAAAGAAAGACATGGTGCAAAGTAGGCAAATTTTACTGAGACCACTGAAAAATGTCTCCTGCCTGTGTAGAAGGTGCTACCAGTGTAGCAATACTAACAAAATGACAGTAATTGAGCACAGCTGGTTCAACAAATCTTTCAATATAAAGCAACATATTGCTTGTGTCACTGATCATGTGGTCTAGCTAAAGAAATGTCTGTTTGACAAAGTATACGTCGTCAAAACCACAAGGGAATTTAAAACAAGGATCAGTAGCATAAACGTGGCATTCAGAAACATAGAAACCTAAAAACGAAGACTTTGAAGGCAGATAAGGACCACTTGGCCCACCTAGTCTGCCCATTTCCCTACCTACAGGATAAGCTGCAGATCCTATTTAACCAACAGCCTATTTCTTCCTACCCCCACAAGAATTGCCTTATGTCTGTCCCATGCATTCTTGAATTCCCCCACAGTTTTAGACACCACAACCTCCTCAGGAAGGCTGTTCCATGGGTCCACCACTCTCTCTGTGAAACAATACTTCCTCACATTACCCCTAAGCTGTCCCCTCTCTGTCTTCAAATTGTGTCCCCTTGTTCTTGCACATCTCTTTTTCTGAAAGATGCTACCCTCTTGGACTTTGTTGAGTCCACTGATACACTTAAAAGTTTCTATCATTTCCCCCCTCTCCCTGCTTTCCTCAAGGGTATACATAGTAATCTCCTTTAGTCTCTCCTCATATGGCTTCTCTTGCAGACCCTGCACCATTTTTGCTGCCCTCTTCTGGACTGCGTCCCTCCTGTCTATGTCCTTGTAGAGATGGGGTCTCCAGAACTGGATGCAGTACTCCAGATGGGGTCTCACCAACTGTCTGTACAGAGGGACAACAACTTCCTGTTTTCTGCTGATGATGCCTCTTCCTATACATTCCAATATCCCCCCCAGACCTCCCTACTGCATTCTCACATTGTTTGCTAAACTTAAGGTCATCTGATACAATTACCTCTGGTCCCTTTCCATTTTTGTTGTTGGTACTACCTCCCCCCCATTGTGTAATCTTCACCTGGGTTCTTATTTCTCAGGTGTATTATTTTGCACTTCTTTGCATTGACTCCAAGCTGCAATACTTCTGACCATACCTCCAACCTTGCCAAGTCCCTTCTCATCCTTTCCATACCTCCTTGTGTATCAACCCTGTTGCAGATCTTTGTATCATCTGCAAAGAGGCATACTTTTCCAGTCCCTTTGCAATGTCACTTATAAAGACATTAAAAAGGACTGGACCCAGTGCTGAACCCTGTGGTACCCCACTAGTGACCCCTCTTTCTTCAGAGTGGACTCCATTTACAATTACCTTCTGTGTCCTGTTATCCAGTCAATGTTTTACCCAGGCTACCACCCTGGGACCCATTCCCAGGGTGGTTAATTTTATTATTAGTCTTTTGTGTGGGACTGTGTCAATTGCCTTGCTAAAGTCCAGATAGGCCATGTCCACAAACATGACACCCATTCATTGGTTGCCAGATATTTTAACCAAGTAGGTAATTCAGCAATGTCTCTTCTGTTCTGGGAATTGGAACAGGTGCCAGAACCCTTGAATTTCACTGATACATGGGATGACTATTTACCAAAAAGGGAGTTGTATTGGATGTTTTCTTTGGACACTACAAACTAACATTTTGGACTTAAAGGAAAATGCAATTGGTCTCGATACAGAAAAGAATACACCATGTATGTTTCTAGTATAGCTCCAGTTATGGTCTTGGTATAGAGAGAAAAATGTTATAAGAATCTGATGATTGTAAAATAACTTTTTTGTGACACTATGAGCAGTAATTTTAAAGCATAAGTCTGCCTTCTACACTGTGGAGCCTTTCTATTGGAGTGGAGTGGAGGTGGATAAATGATAAAAAACTAAATTTAAGATAAGATAACATCATGGTAGTAAATAGTTTTTCTTTTTCTTTTCATATGGCAAAGTGAAAATTTTAACCTTTGTGGAATTAACACAGGAGGGGGGCAATCCGCTGTTTGGTGATCACACCAGTACTGATTGCACTGCAACCCTAAATCTTTCCTCAGTGCCAGAGAGGAGATCATCTGCCCTAGATGTGGCCAGCACAAGTGCAGCAGTAGCGCCTGAAACATCTCGCAGTGACATCATCACTCCCACGCCAAAAGCAGTGTTTAAATCGTGCTAGCAGAGACACAGGTGGACCCCATTCTAGTGGGAGTCTTCAGCAGGTCTGCATGGTGTCAGGTGAATGGGTGTGTTCTCTTTCTTCTTTTTAAAGTTTCAATATTTTGTGAAGACTAGGGGAACGCAAATGTGTTTAAGATGAGTTTACACCCAGTTTTCCTTGTCTTAGGTATCCTTGTTGAAGTAGAGAAATACAAATAAGGGGTAAGATATAAACTTAAAGACATAACTTTGAAGGTAAAAAGCCATATAATCTCTTTATAGAGACAGAACGTTTTAGTGAGTAATGATAACAAGTGATATTATATGGTGGAAGAAATAGAATAATAATTAATCTGTCTTGTTTAGAAAGGACCACTTTCATTTGTAAGCTATATAAAAGCTGTTTCAAGATTTGTGGAAGATACTAATGTGCACTGAAGTAACTGACCACTTAAGTAGTAAGTGTCTGATAAAGAGAAAGGGTACATTTTGGTACATATGGTAGTAATTTGGGAACAATAATGCATAGTGCCTTAATAGAAACATAGAAACATAGAATTTGATGGCAGATAAGGACTGCTTGGCCCACCCAGTCTGCCCATTTCCCTACCTACTGGATAAGCTGCAGATCCTAGTTAACCAGCAGCCTACTTCTTCCTACTCCCACCCCCTAGAATGGCCTTATGACTGTCCCATGCATGCTTAGATTCCACAATTGATTTTGACTCCACAACCTCCTCGGAAGGCCATTCCATGCATCCACAACCCTCTCTGTGAAAAAATACTTTGTAAATTACCTCTAGAACGCCCCCCTCTATCTTCAAATTGTGCCCTCTTGATCTTGCACACCTCTATTTTTCAAAGATGCCACCCTCTTGGACTTCGTTGATTCCCTTGAGGTACTTGAACGTTTCTATCATGTCCTCCCCTTCCTCCTTTCCTTGAGGCAATACATATTAAGCTCCTTTCGTCTCTCTTCATATGTCTTCTGGTGCAGACCCTGCACCATTTTAGTTGCCCTCCTCTGGACAGCTTCCATCCTGTCTATGTCTTTGCAGAGATTGGGTCTCCAGAACTGCGCACAGTACTCCAGATGGGGTCTCACCAGTTGTCTGTACAGAGGATAATAACTTCCTGTTTTGTACTGGTGATGCCTCTCCTATGCATCCCAGTATCCCCCAGCCCTCTTACTGCCCTCTCACATTGCTTGCCCACCTTTAGGTCATCTGATATGACTACCCAGGTCCCTTTCCATTTTTGTTGTTGTTTGTATCTCACCCCAATTGTGTACTCTTCCCTGGGTTTGTTTCCCAGGTGCATTACCTTGCACTTATTAGCATTGAATCTAAGCTGCCATACATTTGACCATTCCTCTAACCTTGCACGTCCTTCTCATCCTTTCCACCCCACCCTGTGCATCAATTCTGTTGCAGATCTTGTGCCATCTGCAAAGGGACATACTTTTCCTTCAGTCCTCTGCAATGTAAACTTATAAAGACATTGAAGAGGGACCAGATCTAATACTGAACCCTCACGGTGCTCAACTAGTAACCCTCCTTTCTTCTGAGTGGACTCCATTTACTATTACTCTCTGTGTCCTATTCTCCAGCCATTTCTTTACCACGCTGTCATCTTGGGACCCTTCCAGGCTGACTAACTTGTATATTAATCTTTTGTGTGGGACTGTGTCAAATGCCTTGCTAAAGTCTAGGTAGGCTATGTCCACAGCCCCTCCCTGATCTACTACTTTGGTCACCCAGTCAAAGAAATCTATCAGATTCATCTGGCATGACCTTCCTGCTGTGAATCCATGCTGCCTAGGGTCCTGTGCCCCTCTGACCACTAGATACTCAACAATTCTTTCCTTCAGAAGTGATTCCATCATTTTCCCTATCACTGAGGTTAAACTAACATGTCTGTAGTTTCATGCTTCTGCCTTGCTCCCACTTTTGTGAAGGGAATCACATCTGCCCTCCTCCAGTCCTCGGTACCACCCCATCCTCCATGATTTGTTAAAAGGGTAGTCAGTGGTGTCACTAGTTCTACCTTAGTTCTTTTAGAATTCTGGGATGAATCCCATCAGGCCCCATTCGTTCTCACCTTCAGTTTCAAGGAGTTCTTTCAAGCCGGCTCATCGGGGCAGCGGTTGGATTCCGCTTGCGGCGCTGGCGGCTCTGAGTTGAGGGAACAGACTCGGGTCAGCTGGAGAGCCGGCGGGGTGGAGTAAATTAGAGCATCCCCATGACTGCTCACCCTACTCCAGGGGAGGCGGGTAACCAGGAAGCGCTGCATGGTACCCCTGGCGAGGCCAGAGTCCAGTCACTGTGACCTAGATGTCGAGGAGGGCGTGGTGAGCGTGGCTGCCTTGACGTTGGTGGCACACCCGCCCCAGAAGCGGAAATACCATCCTCTGGGTTCCCGAGATGATGGCTGCCCTTCTTGCTGGCCCAGGTCCTGTGCCCTCCAATCCCACCTCAGCAGCTCCCAGGGTCCTGGCGCCTAAAATGCGTTGGGGTCCGCCTCCACCCCATTGTCTTTCCCCTCGGAGGAGGGACCCACCAGCAAGGGATATGCGGACCACCCCTGGGTCGGCTGCGATGTGAGGTGAGGGAGGGGACAGGACAGGGGGCCATAGTGTGGCAATGCAGCGCGAAGGAGTGGCAAACCCGGAGGCATGACCAGGAGGAAAAAGAGTTCTTTCAGAACCCTTTCTTCTGTAAATGGGCTGGTATCAACTTCTGTATCCAGAGTGTTTCTACTGTTTGTTTTATGCCTCCCCTCTTCATTTGTAAATACTGAGCAAAATATTTGTTTAGTATCTCTGCCTTTTCATAGTCTCCCTCTGCCCACCCCTCCCTCCCGTTTATTAAGCCTCACTATCCCTCCCTTGGTCTTCCTTCTCTCCCTGTTGTACCTATAAAGGTTTTATCCCCTTCTTGACTGAGTTGGCTATCTTTTCCTCAGTGTGTGCCTTTGCTGTTCTGACTGCCTTCCCAGCCTCCTTTTGCTTTAACTGATACAGTTCTCTGTCCTGCTCCTTCTGCGATTCCTTGTGCTTCCTGAATGCTTCCTTTTCTCTTGAACCTTCACTGCCACTTCCTTTGAGAACCATAGTGGTTTCTTATATCATTTGTTTTGTTTATTTGCTTCCACAAAGGCTCGTTACCTCTGTGATGGCAGTTTTATTATTCCCCATTGTTCTTCCACCCTCCTTCCTGCCCATTTGCTAGTGCATTCCTTAGGCACTCACCCATTTTGGGAAAGTCAGCCCTCCTAAAGTCTAGTACTTTTGCGTTTGTATGGTTTGACTCTATTGCTGTGTTGATTGTGAACCATACTGTTTGATGGTTGCTAGTTCCCAGATGGCTACCCACTTCTATATCTGTGATCCTCTCTCCATCTCCATTTGAGAGAATCAGGTCTAATATTGCTCCCTCTTGAGTGGGCTCCAATACTAGTTGTCTAATGCATGCCCCTGGGGGCATCTAGAATAACTCCACTCTTAAGTGGCTGCTGCAACTGCACTCCAGTTAACATCTGGCATATTCAGATCACCATCAGCAATATCTCCCTTTTCTGCCATTCTAAGTATACTTTCTATCATTTTCTTGTCCATTTCCTTCCCCTGAGAAGGGGTCTGTATACTAACCCTGTGCGGATTGTGGTGCCATTGCCTGTCTCCAAATTCTACCCACAGTGCTTCTTCTCCTCCCTGTTTACCCTTTTGTTCTGTTGTTTTATTCCTTCCCTTATGTAAGGCTACTCCTCCTCCTCTTTTACCTCCTATCCCTCCTGTAGATAGTGTATCCTGGTATGTTTATGTCCCAGTCATGGTTTTTTGTGTGTACCATGTTTCTGTGACTACCACAATATCCAGATGTTCCTCCTCCATCAAGGCCACTAATTCAGGAATCTTGTTACCCAGACTACGGGCAATATATTTATAATTTCTTTTGTTAGGGTTTGAAAGTGCTACAGAGGGAACAGATTGCTATTAACAGAATATTTGAAGTTTTCTACATGTATATGATGTAAGTGAGTTTGGTGATTCTTTATGGAGAGGTTAATAACCTAAAGAGGAACTTTTAATCGGAATCTGTTGAATTTAAATAAGCTCATTTAAAGTTACTATGAGATAACAGCGTTCTGAATTGGACACCCATTTTGTTATGTGTTTAAGTGAGAATGAACTTAAGCGAAGCATTCATATATTCAAATAGAGGGAATGAGATGCTGAAAGGTTGAAATTTATGGATAATATCTAAGTGGGAATATGGGATGAACTATTGTTTAACAGTTAAACTAAAACATTGTTTTGTGATTTTACTAGATCTACAAATACACTGCGGCCTGATGAAATGGCTTCGCCATGAAACATAGCCATAAGAGGTGGTTGGAACAAATAAAAATTATTCTTGAAGGAGATACTGTGTGAAGTTCATCCTTACCTACTTTTCTTTTTGAATATGTTGCATCATCTCAAAATTATATGTGCTCAAAACCTGTCATTTTATTTTTCTTCAGGAAATTTCATGAACAAATTGCATCTACATATAGCTCAGGCACCTTTGGAACTAGACATGTGTGCATTAGTATGGATATCCTTTTTGTAATGCTTATAGAATGATCTAAATATGGAGGGAATTAGATAAGAGATTTGTAAGTTACAGGGGTTCAAAACTTTACTATGTGAATATTTGCAAAATTTTCTGAAAACTATCAAAAATGTGAATGTTTGTAACTTCTCTGCTTTTTCATGCTAGCATTAACATTTGACATGCATATCCATAGTCTGTGTATTCCGGTGCCTAACACAACTGGATAAATTGGTTAAGCAGTTTTATTTTTTAGTGGTTCCTCAAACTGTGGTGTCTCTGACCTGCTTGTGGGTGGGTCTAATTGTAATAATCCACTAACTATTGCCAATGCATTCAAATCCTACCTCTTAGACCTGTCCACCTTCACCTCCCTATTCTCTGCTGATGGGAGTGATAGCCATCTCCTGGCCTCCACCCCACAGGTGGCCCTCACCTCCCATTTGTTATTTTACTCTAAAGCTGTGATGGCACTGGAGATGCAGAGACTTCTCTCTGATCTCTCCCCACATTCTAGTGCTAGCCACAATGGCATGGAACCTTAGCTCCTTCATCTTGGTGTCCCTTTATAGCCTTCTCAGTGGCCCATATCTTCAATGGTCCTTGCCTCTGGTGTCATCCCTGACATCAGAAAGGTGGTGAGGATTGTTCCTGTTCTCAAACAGGGCAACCCTAAGATCCTAGACAATTACCGAGTGATAGCTATTTAATTGACTATCAGTAAACTTCTAGATAAAGTTGTGGCTGGGCAACTCACAGATTATATCAAGGCCCATGAGCTACTGTCCTCTGTGTAGCATGACTTTTAAAAAGGGTACAGTACATCCTCGGCCCTTGTCACTGTCTTCTCTGAAATCCGGACTGCCATGGACCAGGGCGTACTCACAGGTGCCATATTCATTGACCTATCCAAGGTCTTCGACGTAGTTGACCATGTCTTACTTTGCTCTCAAATTCAGTCCCTTGGTCTGTCCCCAAATGTCCTGCGTTGGTTCAGTAATTACCTCCAGGGCAGGCAGCAACTTAATAAATACAGCAAGTTCCTCTCAGGTTCCACTCCTGTGACCTCCAGTGTCCCCCAGGGATCAGTCCTGGGGCACTTCTCTTCTCTATATTTGTCAACAATCTACCAGCTACTGTTATCAACTGTAGTACTATCCTATACATGGATGACCTAGTCATCCTCACCCATTCCCGGGACATTGAGGTCATCAACCATCAACTGAGTGAGGATTTCAGAAATATCCAGTCCTGGGTAATGACTCACAAGTTGGTCCTCAACCTAAAAAAAACTCAGGCCATGCTTTTGGGTAACTGGCCAAGATTAAGACCTCCCCTGCCCCTCTGTGTGTTACTGTTATCAATGGTACTCCTCTTCTAACCACTGACTCCATCAAATAGCTTGGGGTGACACTGGACCCCCAGCATGACCTTTGATGCCATATCCAAAATGTATGCAGAGCTGTCAATGGCAAACTTGGTCTGGCCTACTGAGCAAACAAAAATCTTACAGCTGCTGTTCACCTTGCATCAGCCAGAGGAGTGTTGCTTCCCTCTCTTTGCTATGGACTTCTCCTGTTTCACACACCTCAATGTTCACCTCACTAGATGGAACACACCTACAATAACATTTGCCACTTTGCACTTGCCCCTCGCCTCACCACCACTGCTTGACCTATAAACTCAAGTGGTTCTCCCGCTAACCACATGAACTTTGTCCTAGGCTGCTTCATGGGCAGGAGTAGTCAGTACTGTACTCCCCAGGGCTGGCTGAGCTTCTCAAACTGGCCGTCTCTTCTACCTACTCCCTCAGGTCTCTGGGCCTGGTGTTCTTAAGTCCCTATCACCCCAAGCATGGAAGTGACAGGGATTTTGCTTCATGTGCCCCTAGGCTATAGAACTCCCTTTCCCGCTCAAGTCTACTCCTCCCCCTGCCACTCATGCCTCCGGAGCTCCCTGTGGTATCACTTGAAGGTCTTCTCTGCATGTGGGTGTTCAAGACCTCCACAACTAGTTCCGGTCCCCTGCACCAGACTCACATGTCCTTCCTGGCACCCCTCTTGCAGCTTCTGCTGATGCAGCCTGTCAAACTGGACTCTGAGGTGCATATAATGTATTTTTTCTGTGTTTCAGGAGATACTCAGACTGTGGCTCTGTTTGTGGCTTAGAGCCATGTATACCTTGTAAAATTGTATTTTTCTTAGCCTTGGTGTCTCTATATATATAGATTCCTGTACATATCTTAACTGTGCTTACTGTCTACTGATTATGGTCACATGGTTCTATTTTGACTCTGCATACTGCCTAACTTGTGTCATGTTGTTCTCTGTATGAACCTGTATCTCACTGTATCTGTATCTCACTGTACTCTACTGGGTTATATCTGAAAATAGGTATATAACTTGTCTAGTGCACTTACCTAGTCAACAAAAGCTAAATAAATAAATAAAACCCATTATTTTAGTTTTAATCTACAATAAAAGTGATGGCAGCTTTAGGAAGAATTTTTTTCTTTATTTATGCACATCTGTAAATGACTTGTTCTTGATCTATGTATGTTTACTTGGTAAAACAAATTCATTGAATGAATTCATAAATGAATGACTAAACATGTTAACATACTCCATTCATTCATCTGTTACACGTTCTTGTTAATGTTAAGCCTTACAGTACTAATCAGCTCTGATTTCTTGAATGAATGAACTAATGATAATCAATGCGACTTCAGAAGAAATTTACTAAACAGCCCTCCAACACCTGACAGAAAATGATAGAGCTGTTCACATGTTAACATGCTCCTTCCAGGTACAGGCTATAAAAAAGTAAGACAAGACCATGTGTGATATATACTGTAGTATTTTTTTTTTGTTTAAGATGTTCTTATTTTTGTTAGCCCACCACCTTGCCCAAAAGTTGAAAATAAAATGCATTTAAAACATACAAAACTGCCACTTGATGTTAAGTGTGCATGCACCGATGTAGCGGATCGCAATGACTAGTAAACAGGGATGCAATAGAGTGGAACAGTGGTGATTGTTGGGGGGGGTATCAAAGCTCCTGGACACACACACACGCACACACACACACACACGCACACATGTTGTTTCAAATAATAAAATCACTGTCATGAAAACCAGTGTTCAGTATTCCTCTTGTTCCTTGACAGGAACCACTTGGGTGTGATGAGGAACTGGTTCTGGCCATTCATTTTGTGGTAAAGCCCGCAGGCATTACACAGATAATGTTGTCTCTTCTTGGGGGAAGGTAGCTGTGGTGCCACATTTGACTTCTCTTGACACTCTGCCTTCTAAACAGAAAGAAAGACATGTTTATTACCCAGCATTATAGTCCTTGCCGAGACACATTTCTCATAGGGGTGTGTGTGTGTGTATGTGTTTTACTTTCTAGGAGCTCAGTGATTGAAAGTGCAACTCATGATCAAGGTTGTAGTAAATGACTCAGTAATTAACCTCGATAGGGATATGAACATAAGTCTGTGAAAGTGCAAAGCCCCCCACCTCTTAATCTCACACATTTGCATATCTGGATGTGCCCTTTATTATGCAAAGAAGCTTCTTAATTAGCTAAATGACGGTGGGGTATGAAACATGTTAAGCCTTGCATTAGTGATGTTAGCATGCAGCGTGTATTCAAGAATACATGGGACAGACATAAGGCAATTCTTGAGGGGGGTAGGAAGAAATAGGCTGTTGGTTAACTAGGATCTGCTGCTCTGCTGTAGGTAGGGAAATGGTCAGAACTGGTGGGCCAAGCAGTCCTTATCTGCAGTCAAAGTCTATGTTTCTGTGTTTCAAGGTGAACATTGATTTGCCTGTTCTACTACAGAGATTATGGTATCCCATATTTGTAATGAGGAGAGATCTGCCCGGAGTGGTGCCTTGCTTTGCCCTTTGTCATGGGCTAGAAGTTTGAAGGAGTAACTGTGTTACGAGTCTTGTTTTTTTTTGTTGTTGTTGCTGTTTTTTTACTACCACAACACTCAATACCGTCACAAACTTTTCAGACAAAGACTTCGGTCATACCTGAAGAACAATCATCTTCAAGAAGGTCTTCTATATCCAACAACTTCTAAAAGTTTCCTAAACATAATCATTCTTAAAGAGTTCTTAAAGACTAGGGCATGCATTACTATATATGTTAATGTAAACAAGGATTTATGTATAATAGTCCCTTCTCATGCTTTTGTTGTGTTATTATTTGTTATAAGCCTATGGTTGTCATTTTCATGTAATTAAATCTATTGGGAATTATTTATTTGAGAAATGTATTCAAACAGTTACTTGACTTGTACTGCTGGCATTTTGGTATATAGTACAGCAAAAATGGACTTTTAATAAAATCAGTGCTGTAGCTTCACTGTTGAAATTCAGTATTTATTGCTTTTAAATTTTTTGCATCATTTATGGAGCCTCTGCATATTTAAGGTCTATACTGAGTAGACTGCAAAATGTGATAAAAGAATGGTGAAACAAAATACAGTTTTGCAGAAGTGACGGAAATACAGGAATGAGTATCATGTAAACAATACTAGTGGAGATAAAAATATAATAAGTGGTATCTTCACTTAAAACATATGCATCACTAGTTAATGATATCACAATCAAAGGCTATAACTAGCTAAGGAGCTTACAAATGTAGGGGAGAGATGTGAGAGACAGTTGCATGACAACTGATTTACCAGCTGCAATGCTGTGTCACTCTCTCTCCATACTGGGTCATAAAGCCGCACGCTTAATAGTGTATGGCATTATGGCTAACCCGGTACCGCGCTGCACTAGTCAGTGACTGGTGCAATACCGTATATACTGCTATATGCGGTATTGAACCATTCCCACTTTCCCAGGCAGAGGATAAGACCTCTACTGGGAGTGGGTTTGGCCGATCAGCTGCTGTGGCTCAATGAACTGAGCGACAGCAGCAAGGAACCCAGGCAGTGCTGCTGGGACCGGATTTGGTTCCTGGTCCCAGAAATTGTATTTTTTTACTCATTGTGTGCTCCCCGACCTAAATCCCCTCCACAGAGTTGAGAATCTATATTGGAGGGTTTGGGGGCGCAGCCCTCTACAGTAAAGAAAGATATGCCTCATGGCAAGTATCACGCTGTATCAGCAGCGTGGTTGTGCCATGCGGCACAGTGTTGTGTGTGGTATTGACCCCGTGCCCTCTCTGTCTCCCCCTCAAAGACTGGGAGGAATGCTGTAAGTGAAACCATTAAAAAGCCAATGCCTATGAGAAAACAGTAGAGATTTTCATATTTTAACATAATTAGGTTTATATTTCATTATACCATGGACACAGTCAATGAAATTATCAGACTGGCAGTTTACCACTGCTGTAAATCCTCTGATAAACAACGGCTATTGATGAGCAACTACTCCTATTACTAATCCAACTCATCTGCAGCACAGGAATAAATACAATACAAATAAGAAACAAAGCAACCTCTTTAATATTTGTATTTTATTATAGTAAAAAAATGGTATAATCACAATAAAAAACTCGGAGGATGTGGGTTATCATGGGATTTATTACAGCTAGCAAGGATTTACTCACTTGGCTGCACCTCATGGGCAAACAACTCTAGCCATGGTAAATCCCCTGATAACCCACACCCCCTCATGGCTTATTGCTTAAATATTTTTCATTACATCTTTCTTTATTACAAAGAAAATATTTTAAAAGCAGAATTCATGGCCATGGAACTTCATCTGCTCGTGCTACTTTTCTATGCGACATCACAATAGGTTGATGTTGAAATGCAGATGGACTGTGTAAGCATTGTTTTTTTCCGAAAGTGAGAGATCCAGTAAGACAGACAGCTTTTTGGTGTAAGCTGGTTACAGAACTCTCTCTTGTTGGACTCTGTGAGCCAGGTCAGGTAGGGATCTCTTGAATTGTTCATGATGTTTTCTTTAGCCTTGATAACAATCTCCTTGTTTAAGAAGGAATATAGAGGTCTTTTGCCAGCTTAAACATAATCTAACTCTCTCTCTCTCTCTCTCTTTCTCTCTCACTCACTCTCTCACTTTTGGAAGGAAAGAAAAGAAAAGGAAAGAAAGGAAAAGAAAAGAAAAGAAAAGAAAGGAAAAGAAAAGAAAAGAAAAGAAAAGAAAGGAAAAGAAATTACCATGCACGTGTGATACTGGACAAGGGGGGATGGGGCAGTGAGGAGCTGCCATCATTGAGAGACTAGGGAATTGAGCACCCGCAGTGTCATAGTTACATTTCTGGGGGGAAGAGCGGCTGCTGAGAGGGAAGAGTAGGGTAGAAAAGTCCCCGCCAAGGTGAACACTGATTCTGCTGTGCTAGTACAGAGATTAGGGTCTCTTGTCATTCTGTTCACATACCAAAAGGTGATTTGTAACTAGGAGAGCTCTGGCCAAAGGTGGTGCCTTGCTTTGCCCTTTACCATGGGCCAGAAGTTTGAAGGAGTCCTTGTGTCATAATGAGGCTTGTGGGTTTTTTTTTTGGCTTGTTTTTAAATTTTTTTCTACCACAACACTCAACACAGTCAGGAACTCAGACATCAGAATAAAGTATGAAGCCTGCTACAATATCATTTATACCCTCAAAAAACTTTGTTTCAGCTACATAGCATAGATAAGGTAACAGATTCAATTTAATAGCTACAGCCGGCACTAGTGACAGACAGACTTCAAAGGAAAGCAGAAATCTAAAATGTAATTTGACAGTAGTGTGGGAAATAGGACCTGGTTGGGATTTTGAACATGTGTTTGAGTGTATATCTGGGCAAAGAGCAGTGGTGGTGGTGGTGGCGGGGTGAACGTGTGAACAGTTACAAATGAATGGCCCTTGATTGTCCGGTTGGTTTGGGGGGGGTGATCTGCTGTAAAATATACTGCTGCACATATTCTGGCTTTTTAAAGATGATAAGAAATGGTTTTGTTTGTATTTAATAAATATTCATTCTCAAAACATGTATTGTGTGTGTTTGTATCTGCCTCTTATCAGCATTTCTAAAAAGTCAGTTTTGACTTAGTGCTGTCAGCATTTCGACTCCACAGTTGAGATCGTTGTAAAACTTGGCTGGAGCTGCATGTTGTAGTCAAATGGTTGGGCAAAGTCATTAACTCCCATGCAGATCGAGCGAAGAGCCATCTCTAAGCAACTGCCACTGAAACAGGGAAAGCATCATCATAGAAAGAGCTAGTGTCCAGTTTTACGTCTGTATTTATTGTTTTATTTACACCAATTTCAAGTTAGGTGGCGGTTGTCACTGTGGCAGTGTTACGAGTGCACTGAATCCAAACCACAGCTTGTCTTTTTTGTGTGATTACTGTTCACTGTAGTTACTAGCTGTCAGCTCAGTTGGGACCCTAACCATGTATCAGATTAGCATTGTACTTGCAACTACAGATGAAGGGCACATTATTTTAGCTTACAGCAGTTGCGGACTCTATAGGTAGTTCACATTCATTTTACATATCAGAGTAGCATTCTCATGAGATAAAAAATATGTGTTTTATTTACTGCTTGATTTTGAACAGCATATAGAAACCACAAGTGCCCAATGTTAAAATAAAGTACCTTTCATCATAAGTAGCCGTGTCAAATGCTAATCTGACATGCTGCTGTGTTCCCAGCTCAGCTGACTGCTCATAACTACACTGAATCAGGACCCCTCCCCAAATCATTTTAATTTCAGAATAAATGTGACTTGTCTATAGAGTTTGTATGTGCCTAAAGGGTAAAATAATGTTTCCTTTGTCAGCAGTAACTAATACAAATGTCAATCTGTTATGTGTCTTGGTTCCCATTTGACTTGACTGCTAGTAACTACAATGAACAGTGACCATACCGAACTAGACAGCACCTGCTGCCCACATTGGTCTGATGTTATGTTGTGACTCTCTCAGACCAGCAGTCGAGCACCCTTCCTGCCCCCCCCCACCACCACCACAGTATCCTCTTGCAGCCAGGAGCAAACATAACCAGATACCACCTCCACCATTTGTTTTGCTACTAAAGCAAGGGATATAAGCATCCCAGTGAGTTACTCACCCCAACAGCATGGGCAGACTGGGTGGGCCAAGCGGTTCTTATCTGCCATCAAATTCTATGTTTCTATGTTTCTATGTAACAGGAAATCTGTGCGGTTTCCATTCCGGTTATTAGACAAATACGTTATGGGGATGATCATAAATGTCAATGAAACACAGGCACTGAGTGGCAGAACTGGGTAGCATTGCTGCTGGGGGGGCACAGAACTGGGTTGCATTGCTGTTGGAGGGGCATGGTACTGGGAGGCAAGTACAGTACAATGCACTGCTGTCTCCTATATTGAAGAAAAAATGCAATTTTCCATGCTTGCAAAGGATGCTTTTGACACACCTCTTCACAACTTGCCATTCATAGTTCCTCACCAAAAAAAAAAAGAGAGTTCAGCTTCACTAGCAATCTCCGGTCATGTCCGCATGTCCAGATCAGATTGCAACAAAAACTGTCATGTATGTTTTTGGCAAAAGATACAGTAGCATTCAAAACTGGAGAAAGGAAAACTAATGTATTCTGTGTGCAGTCCTGTCATGATATTTTGAGGGCACAAAAGGGCAATGAAATTAATTTCTCCTAAGCAAAGAATGCACTTGTTGGCATGAACAAAGAAGTACATACAGAATTAATGTCGCCAGTTATGGTTGGGGGGCAGTGAATTGTAGGGGATCACCAGTTTGGGGGAGCAGGTTCAGTAAATAGGAGACACTAGGATAGGAGGGGATAGATCAAAGTAAGCTCATTGTGGACTATAATTTTATACAAGATGCACACTGTCCTTTGTTTTAAATAGTAATTTAAAACAGCATTTTTAATATGTAAGGGAAGGGATCAAAGCAACAGAACTAAAGTATAAACAGGGAGTAGAGAAGGCATTGTGGGTCACCCTAGAGACAGGAAATGGCACCACAATCTGCACAGGGGTTGTATACAGACCCATATCTCAGGGAGAGGCAATGGATAAGAAAATGATAGAAGACATCCTTAGAATGGCAGAAAAGGGGAAAATATTGTTAATGGGGAACCTGAATATGCCAGATATTAACAGAAGCACTTTTGCTGTAGCCACATCCAAGAGCAGGGTTATTCTTGATGCCCTACAGGGGGCATAACTCAGACAGCAAGTAGTGGAACCCACTTAAGAGGGAGCAATCTTAGACCTGGTACTGTCAAATGGGGATGGAGAAAGGATCTCGGATTTAAAAGTGGGTAGCCATCTGGGGACAAGCGACCACCAAACAGTGTGGTACACCATAAACACAGTCATAGAGTCAAGCCATGCAAAAGTAAGAGTATTGGACTTTAGGAGTGCTGACTTTGGGAAAATGGGAGAGTGCCTCAGAAAAGCACTAGCTAATGGGCAAGAAGAAGGGTCAGAGGAACAATGGAGAAAAATCAAAACAGCCATCACAGAGGCAACAAGCCTTTGTGTTAAGCAAATCAACAAAACAAAATGAAGGAAAAAACCACTACAGTTCTCAAAAGAGGTGGTGGGGAAAGTTAAGGAGAAAAAGGTAGCATTCAGGAAGTATAAGGAAACACAGTACCAGTTAAAGCAGAAAGAAGCAGGGAAGGCAGTCAGAATAACAAAGGCCCAAACTGAGGAAAAGATAGTCAACTTAGTTAAGAAGTGGGATAAAACCTTTTGTAGGTACATTAGGGAGCAAAGAAAACCAAGGGAGGGATAGTGAGGCTTAATAAAGGGCAGGGAGGGTGCAGAGGGTGACAGTGAAAGCAGTGATACTGATCAAATACTTCTGCTCAGTATTCACAAAACAAGAGGAGGGGAGGTACCTCAATCAAAGAACAGAAGCACTCTGGATAGGGAGATTGATACCAGTCCATTCACAGAAGAAAGGGTCCTGAAAGAACTCCTAAAACTGAAGGTGGACAAAGCAATAAGACCTGATGGGCTTCACCTCAGAATCCTAAAAGAAGAAAGGGGGGACCTAGTGGCACCACTGACCAGCCTTTCTAACAAATCATGGGAGGATGGGATGGTATCTGAAGACTGGAGGAAGGCAGATGTGATTTCCCTTCACAAAAGTGGGAGCAAGGCAGAGGCAGGAAACTACAGACCTGTTAGTTTGACCTCAGTGGTAGGTAAAGTGATGGAATCACTTCTGAAGGAAAGAACTGTTGAGTTCCTATAGGCCACTGGGGCACAGGACCCACAGAAGCATGGGTTCACAGCAGGAAGGTTGTGTCAGATGAATCTAATAGATTTCTTTGACTGGGTGACCAATGCAGTAGACCAGAGATGGGCTCTGGACATGGCCTACCTAGACTATAGCAAGGTTTTTGACACAGTCCCACACAAAAGATTAATATACAAGTTAGTCAGCCTTGGAGTGGGTCCCAAGGTGGTAGCCTGGGTAAAAAATTGACTGGACAAAAGGACACAGAGGGTAATTGTAAACAGATTCCACTCTGAAGAAAGGGGGGTTACTAGCAGGATACCACAGTGTTCAGTACATGAAGGGTCCTCTTTCATATCTTTATAGGTGACATTGCAGATGGACCGGAAGAAAAAGTATGTCTTTTTGCAGACAACACAAAGATCTGCAACAGGGTCAATACAGAATGTGGGGTGGAAAGGATGCGAAGGGACTTGGCAAGGTTGGAGGAATGATCAAATGTATAGCAGCTTACATTCATAGCAAAGAAGTGCAAAGTAATGCACCTGGGAAACAAAAACCCAGGGGAAGACTGCACAATGGGGGTGAGATGCTAACAACAAAAACATGGAAAGAGACCTGGGGAAGTCATATTAGATTACTTTAAAGTGGGCAAGCAATGTGAGAAGGTAGTAAGAAGAGCTGGCAGGATACTGGGCTGCATAGGGATAGGCATCTCCAGTAGAAAACAAGAAGTTGTTATTCCTCTTTATAGACAGTTAGTGAGACCCCATCTGGAGTACTGTGTGCTGTTCTGGAGACCCCATGTCCTCAAGGACATAGACAGGATGAAGGTAGTCAAGAGAAGGGTAACTAAAATGGTGCAGAGGTTATACCAGAAGACATAGGAAGAGAGATTAATGGACCTCAATATGTATACTCTCGAGGAGAGGAGAGAGATGGGGGACATAATATAAACTTTCAAGTACTTCAAGGGAATCAACAAAGTCCAAGAGGGGCGCCTTTCAGAAAAAGAGATGTGCAAGAACAAGGGGGCACAATTTGAAGATAGAGGGGGATGGCTCAGAGGTAATGTGAGGAAGTGTTGTTTCACAGAGAGGGTTGTGGATACATGGAACAACCTTCCTGAAGGGGTAGTGGAGTCAAAAACAGTGGGGGAATTGATGAATGCATGGGACAGACATAAGGCAATTCTAGTGGGAGGTAAGAAGAAATAGGCTGTTGATTAACTAGGATCTGCAATCAATCAATCAATCAATCAAAATCTTTATTTATTCAGGCGGACATCATTGAGCATAGCTCATTTACAAGATGGACCTGATTGGTCATAACAAAAAGGTTACAAGTTGTATACAAAAACATGATACTGAATAAACACAAATACAATCATTTTTGAGTGAGACAGATGTACAAATATTTACATATATACAAGGCAAAGGACAGTAAACCTAAAACCTAATAAAGGAGAGAAACAAACAGTTTAGTTTGGGATAAGGCTTGGATAATGGTACATGGGTGGGCATATATGTATGAGGTTTGATGGGGCAGCGCTGAGAGGAATAATAGAAGAATAGGGAGGAGCTTTAAAAGAGAGGTGGAGGAGAGAGAGGGGTGTGGGAGGAGTGGGGGTGTGGGAGGACTAGGCCTTGTGGAAGCAGTTACCGAATCTGGGAATAGGCTGGTGTACAGCTTTTGAAGGATGTTAGAGGAATCAGTGTATCCAGTTTCAATGACTTTTGAAGAATTCCAGATAAGTGCCAGGGAATGCTGATTGCAGCTCTTCCATACTGGGTGCAGGTGATAGGAATCTTCAGCAGGATCAGCTTGTTGATCCTCAAGGTGTAAGGCCTGGATGTGATCAGTTGAAGCAGTCTGAGATGTAGGAAGGGAGTTTGTTTGTCAGAGCTTTGTAGATCCAGATAGCAGCATTTTTTTCTTCTATGTTGCAGGGATGTCCAACTGACTGCATTGTAGAGAGAGCAATGATGGGTGCTGGAGGAAGGTCTGTAATGAATCTAATAGCTCTATGATACAGGGTGTCTAATTTGTTTAAATGGGAGAGGAGCAATGACCATAGAGGAAGTCAGCATAATCAATGAGGGACAGGAATGATGCTAGGATTAATCTTTGTTTGGAATCTTTGGTTAGGTAGTGTTTGATCCTATAGAATAGACCAAGTCTTTGTCTTAGCTTTTTCAGGAGCTCTTCAATGTGGGTAGTATAGTCAAGTTTATTGTCTATCCATACTCCTAGATATTTGAATTTGTCTACATATTCCAGATTATCCATTAGGTAGGGAAATGGGCAGAAGAGATTGGCCAAGCGGTTCTCATCTGCCATCAGATTCTATGTTTCTATGTTTCTATTTATGCTTGCTTGAATAGAATCACTAGAAGTTCAGGCAGCATTACTGCATTTAATTAATTAATATGCCAGATCCATGATCTTGAATTACTTGACTCAGCTACTGTAGGTCAGCTGTCTGGCACCACGATAAGACAGTCATTTTATTTAAGCCTACAGTTCAGCTGTACATCAGTCCAGCAAGTAAAGGGTTTATATCCAAAAGTTAGTTTACTGACATCAGAAACATGTCCTTATCTAAATAAAATATGACCAGTTTTTTTTACTTTGGCAAAATATGCAATATGCTGTCAGGAGGTCTAAACCTCACTCTCAGGTTCTTGGCAATACTGGGAATGCAAGAAATCACAAACAAGTTGCATAAGAGTAATAAACGGGTTTATTACAACCAAAAGGGATAAATCACAGTTGCTCTAAGCAGTTCTTACCAATATGAACCGGGAGCCAGTGCTAAGCGTTCCCTACACCTTGAGGTTTCTTTGTGTCTCTTAGGATCTCCGAGGTACAAGACTTAGTGTATCACATTATATACCTATGATAATTACTATGGTTACTGTAAGATGGAAACATTTCTAGTTACAGAGATGAGCCCTATTGGCTAAATTATAGGTGGCTCCACAGTCCAAGATAACATTATACAATTCTGTAGTAGTCATCAGTTTATAGACAAAAGAGTACAGTTTCTTACATATTACATAATGCAGTGTAATAGCACAAATCATCAAAAGGTGGCAATGTCGACTTAGATATTATATCCATTACAAGGACACAGAGGTCCTAACATCTTAGAAGTGAAAAATATATAGAAAATATATATGTATTAAAAAGTAAAATGTATAACAATGATACACATACATATCTTAACATCTACTCTTGTACAGTAAATGCCCTTAGCCCTATATGTTAGTATAACATATGCCTAAACTACTAGCTGTCTACTGTGCACCTCTGGGGTTACCAGTAAGCGAGCAGGGACCTCATGTAACAGTCCCCCCTTGTTGCCTCTCAGGGCAACACAGGAAAAGTATGGAAAGGCCAGGAAGCAGGTGTCATTTACAAACCCGACAAGTGAGCTTTGAAAAGGAACTCCAACTGTTCACGATGTTGGCACAGTGTGTGCCATAGGCAGCATAGCATTATGACCAGAAATAAATATCAAAAATGCTTGTATAATAACAAAACCTTTAAAAGTAATCTCTTACCAAGTGTTAGTTAATACATCATTCATATCACCATCAATAATCAATGAAAGGATAGACTCAGTTGCTTTGGTAATATTATTGCTTATGTGGATGAGGTGAGTGTCTTTTCTTTCTAATAGTGATTTTAATGTAAGTGATAGTGAATCTATGTGTACATTAAAATATGGCAACTATTCAGAAAGTGTGAGCAGATAATCGAGGTTACCATCAATGATGTCCGCATCCATTAGGGGGATGAGGGTAATAACGGTATGTCCAATGACAGCCTTTTGATGTGGAATGAAGCAAAAGTTAAGGAAATCAATAACACAAGTCTCTGTACCGTAGGTGTAGGGTTTGTAATTTGTGACTACACAGTAATCCCCGTCAGAGTTGTACTGCATCTTAACAGTGGGAAGGCACCACTTTTGCAACTGTGCTGGGCAGGTGAAGGTAGTATTGGAAATCCGTGTTGACAGGCAATGAACCTCATCTCGATAGGACTGGTAAAGTTTATCTGGAGTCAATGTTGAGTCTAAGGAATCCATGCCATTTGTGCTGATGTCATTGTCCATGGAAAAGGACCAAACAATACTGTCAGGAGAATAACCACATACAGGTTTAATAACATCAAATACATCACAGCGACACAAGTAAATATATTGTCTTTTTGCACAGCAGTCAGTGTGCAGAGCTACCCAGGCATCCAGGAATGGATGGAAGACCAGTAGAGGAGGCAAGTCCAAGTGTTCTCTGTAGGTATCATCATCAAGGTGCCCAACTGAATGTACAGAAGTCAACTTGTCGAATAAGGCTGTAGTGGGATCAAAACGTGGTAAAGAGACAGTGAAAGAAACAAACACTGTGTCTCTAATAGAACATTTCTTAGAAGTAAAACAGGGACCAGTGTTAGGGTGTCTGGTCACAAAACCCACATTTCTAGCTGTAGAAAGAGGAATAGTTAAAGTTGGTTGCATACACATAGCAATACAGCCAGGGGTTTTACAGCATGGTCAATACCATTTAGAAATACATCTATCATGTATGATGTCAGGGGATTCTTCCAGATTCTAGATCACGGAAGAGATTGTTGATGGTAGTGATAATGTATGAGCCATAGGCTGAGCATAAAATCTCACGGGCAATGTATTGTTTATCTGCTTCTTTGTTATTTTGTTGTATGAGTGCGTTAAACTTCTCTTTAGAGTCAGTAAATGCCTTACCAATGTCGTGCATATTGTATACAGTGTATCTTTCTTCCTGACTAAGGCAAGCCACACCATACAATAATGGGGGTAAAATATTATTTACCAAACTAGTTTGGAATTTAGCTGCATGAGGTTTGATAGCAGCAGTGTTTGCCTTGTTCCAGATAGACATAGCCATACCAAAAAAAGACCTGTGACAGTGCCTGTTGCACCAGTGACATCAGAACTGTCAACTTCACATGTATTACATTTGTGACTTTGATCATTAGGAGTGGGTTTTCTCCTGAAGTTGCCTCTATGCTTGGTAGTGTGTACCCCGGCAATAGGGTCTTGAGTACAAATCTGAAAAGCTGCTAAACTATTAAGTAACAAAGTACTATAAAATACTGAAGTGTTAGTATTATGACACATACCAAATTATTTCATGTTCCAGTAAGTCAAGTTAAACAAAACAGGTATATGCATAAATTGTAAATTATTAATCAGTGTGCCAGGTAGAGCAGTGGCTGTGAGACCACTACAAGGGACAGGGGTGTGCTTTGGACACTCTAAAAGCAGTTTATCAGTGGGTGGTAACACAGAAAGATACATGCAGCTGAGGTCATGTTGTATACAGCACAAAATTTTCTAGCAGAGTCCTTAGACAAAGAATTACAATATGATGGATCAATTAAGGCAGTAATATTGTATAAACCAGAATGTCTAAGAGCAGTCTGTCATAAGGACAGAGAACCTTTAGGGGATAATTTAGCATTAGGCCAACCCTGAAAATTTCCCTTGGAGAGTTTTGCCACAAGGAGAATTTGTCCTTGCAATGTGGTTTGCCACTCAATTTGTAGAGTAGATTTATCAGGAGCAACAACCAAAGCAGTGAGGTAAGCATCGAACCTTTCTGGACAGTAACAAAACTATCGGGTATTTTGATGGATACTCCCTCTGGGACAGATGATAGAGGATCATGGTTAGCTAGGAGATTCAGTACCATGCCTTGGATGCAGGGGATAACTCCTAAGATGAGGAGAAAATGGAACAAGATAGCCATCTTGTCAGTGTATCTGAAAAGGAAATCAAATATTAGTAGGTTAGTACCATTCTGCCCAGTGGGGTTAGGAAAAGTAATTATACTCCTTTATACAGTTTCAGCTGGTTTGCATGCAACCATTTGTCAGTCAGATTGTTGTTTTGCAAGAGTCTAACTTGATAGACTGCTGGACTGAGTTTGTAGACAATGGGGTAATATCCCTTCCCACCCCTCACTGTGCTTCCTCTGTGTCATAGCTTACTATACAAGTATCCCTTCCCACCGCTCACTGTGCTTCCTCTGTCACTAATCTTACTATGCAAGTATCCCTTCCCAACCCCTCCCTATCTTTCCTCAGTCTCTATTCTTACTATACAAGTATCCTTCCCCCCTCTCTATGCTTCCTCTGTCTCTAATCTTACAATGTAAGTGTCCCTTCCCCACCCCTCACTGTGCTTCCTCTGTCTCTAATCTTACTATCAAGTATCCTTCCCACCCTTCCTGTGCTTTCTCTGTCTCTAATCTTACTGTACAAGTACCCTTCCCACCCTCACTGTGCTTCCTCTGAGTCTAATCTTACAATACAAGTATCCCTTCCCACCCCTCACTGTGCTCCTCCTTCTCTAACTCTACTGTGCAAGTATCCCTTCCCACCCCTCACTGTGCTTCATCCATCTCTAATCTTACAGTGCAAGTATCCCTTCCCCACCACTCACTGTGCTTCCTCTGTCTCTAATCTTACTGTGCAAGTATCCCTTCCCCTCCCCTCACTGTGCTTCCTCTGTCTCTAATCTTACTATGCAAGTATCCCTTCCCCATCCCTTACCATGCTTCCTCTGTCTCTAATCTTACTATATAAGTATCCCTTCTCCACCCCTCACTGTGCTTCATCTCTCTCTAATCTTACTGTGCAAGTATCCCTTCCCCACCCTTCACTGTGCTTCCTCTGTCTCTAATCTTACTATGCAAGTATCCCTTTCTGATACCGCTCTGTGCTTTCTCTGTCTCTAATCTTACTATGCAAGTATTCCTTCCCCACCCCTCACTGTGCTTCCTCTGTCTCTAATCTTACTGTGCAAGTATCCCTTCCCCACTCCTCACTGTGCTTCCTCTGTCTCTAATCTTAGTATGCAAGTATCCCTTCCCCACCCCTCACTGTGCTTCCTCTGTCTCTAATCTTACTATGCAAGTATCCCTTCCCCACCCCTCACTGTGCTTCCTCTGTCTCTAATCTTACTGTGCAAGTATGCCTTCCCCACTCCTCACTGTGCTTCCTCTGTCTCTAATCTTAGTATGCAAGTATCCCTTCCCCACCCCGCACTGTGCTTCCTCTGTCTCTAATCTTACTATGCAAGTATGCCTTCCCAACCCCCTCACCGTGCTTCCTCTGTCTCTAATATTACTATGCAAGTATCCCTTCCCCACCCCGTACTGTGCTTTCTCTGTCTCTAATCTTACTATGCAAGTAGCCCTTCCCCACCCCGCACTGTGCTTTCTCTGTCTCTAATCTTACTATGCAAGTAGCCCTTCATCACCCCTCACTGTGCTTCCTCTGTCTCTAATCTTACTATGCAAGTATCCCTTCCCCACCCCTCACTGTGCTTCCTCTGTCTCTAATCTTACTGTGCAAGTATCCCTTCCCCACCCCTCACTGTGCTTCCTCTGTCTCTAATCTTACTGTGCAAGTATCCCTTCCCTCCCCTCACTGTGCTTCCTCTGTCTCTAATCTTACTATGCAAGTATCCCTTCCCCACCCCGCACTGTGCTTTCTCTGTCTCTAATCTTACTATGCAAGTAGCCCTTCATCACCCCTCACTGTGCTTCCTCTGTCTCTAATCTTACTATGCAAGTATCCCTTCCCAACCCCTCACTGTGCTTCCTCTGTCGCTAATCTTACTATGCAAGTATGCCTTCCCCACCCCTCACTGTACTTCCTCTGTCTCTAATCTTACTATGCAAGTATCCCTTCCCACCCTCACTTTCTTCCTCTGTCTCTAATCTTACTATGCAAGTATTCCTTCCTTTTGATATGATAAAGCCTCCACTGGCTGCTCCTGTCTTCACTTCCTACCAGGCTTCAGGACTATCATTAGTCATGTTGTATATTATTCCCTACCTTACTGCATCATACTGTTGTTGAATGCTTAAATCATGTTATTGTAAAATCTGTTAAGCTGATGACTATTGTACTGTTCCCACTGTATGTTTTCCCACACTTTTCATGAAGAACCTTTGTAAACGAGCAGTTTCCAGCTCAAAGGTATTGTAATCCAAGACTGAAATAAATAAATAAATAAATAGAGGGGATAGACTGGAAGTAACAGGAATAAAAAAAATTTGTGAGATAGCAATAATACATTCTCAAATATCATGGAATATTATTTTATAATCGTGTGCGATGTATACAATAATGTATGAAATTTATTTGTGATGTACTATTTTAGATGGGTTTTTAAAGAAAAATATTTATATGTATTACAATATGTATTGTCATGACTTATGTGTCGATCAATAAACTTGTACTTAGTTACTTACACCGTGGTCTCCACTAGGAACCTTTTAAAAAATTCTCTGTAAAAATGTTCACTGGTTTGCAACCACAGGGTTCTTTTCAATTTTTGTACTGGGGAAGGGGGCCATTAGGGGCTACAGTCTGCACTGCTGGTATACGTCTTTAAGAACTTACAGGAACTGATGTGAAATTAGGAACAATATGATACAGTACTATACAGAAGTATATCAGCATTACTAACTGTGTAACAAATTCTCTGAATAAACGTGTTTACAAACACATTCGGATTCTTTGGTTTAACATGACAGGCAAGTTAGTCTGCCATCAGTTGCTCACCTTCAGTCCTTTGAAGATGACACCACAAAATGATATTCCTAGTTCTTACCCATGGGACTCGTCAGCTTATTTTTATTGTGTTAAAAAAGAGCTGTAATGTAGAACATGCCCGATACCCTCTGCTAAGCCTAAATTTTAGTTATTTCTCCAGATCTCTAGTTCTGAAAAAGATGACCACCAACTCCTTCCTGACAGCTCCCTCACATTAATAATTAGTATCTCAAGCCGGATAACTGGTAAACTGGTGATGTGTGCTGTGGCTCTGAAATTAGGGGAGCTGTAGTGGGAGAACAATGCCACTTTGTCCAGCTGTTATCTTAGGTTCGGGACAGTTAGTGTAGAAGTTTCCTTCATTCACATTCATGTATAATATTCCATGGAGTTCGGAGAGGTGATACATAAGAAAATAATTTTTTAGTTGAAATGGGGCCCATCTGAATTTGTCTTTCCTTTCTGTGGGCAGATAGGGAAGCTAAATGAAACTTGGCCATCTGTTTGTGGTGTTTAAAAGCACAGTCTGTTGCTAGTGATATTCACCTTGCATCTCAAGCTGGATAACTGGTAAACTGGTGATATGTGCAGTGCCTCTGAAATTAGAGGAGTTGTACTGGGAGTACTTTGTGCAGCTGTTATCTTACCAGATTAAGCAAACAGTTCTGTTTTGAATAAGTCCTGGTGCCAATTACTTGACATTCCCTTCCAAATTAATGAAGGAGAAAGAAAAACATTATTTTTAACTATTTCAAAACCAGTGTGTTGTTTCATAAAGTATTACTTTCTACCCCTGGAGAAATCTTCCAGTTTAGAGAGTGAGAAGAGAGTGTTCTCTCTCTCTCGCTTTCTCTCCTACTTGCTCTCTAACTTTCAGCTTTCTGCAGTTCAGCTTCTCTCGCCTACAGTATCTTTAGATGGCAACTTTGTCAATAAATGTCTGTTTAAATTGCAATAAGGCAATCGCAGACAAGTCCCTGGCATGCAAGAACTGAACCTTAGGGCTCCTAGGTTACTGTCTGGTAAACAGAGATGTAGTGTCATCACAAAAGTAACAAGCATTTGTCAATGCCGAACGTTCGCTTGCAGGTATTTGCAGTGGTGTTTGGCACGTATGGTGGTTTACCTTAATGCCCTGTGCGATTGCTGGTATTTGCACAATAAATTTTCAGCATGACCTTTTTGTTACCCCCACCTCATAAAAGCATTTGAGACCTCTGCTGATGAACAGTCCCACTGTTATTTTATTAGTCTGTCCTGAGCGTTGATTTCCCACAGCGACCACACGTTATGCTCCACATGTGCAAAAACACAGTTCAGGCAGGATGTGAAAATGACAGCTGTAGCATTCATAGGGAGGTGTGAAGGGATGGCAATGTTGAACATCTGGTGAAAATACAACAATTTCTCGAACTTCACGTGTACATGGAAACTCTGCAATGAACGCTCATGACACAGTCATTTTGTGGACTTTGTCACCAAATTTTCAACATAGGCATTGTGGGACCTCTGCTCATGAACAGTGTCACTGTGATTTTCATAACCTGTCCTGAGCATTGATTTCTCACTGTGACCACACCATTGCTGCGCTGGATGTGCAAAACACATTTCAGCCAGGATGTGAAAATGTCAGCTGTACTGTTCATAAGGAGGTGTGAAAAATGCCAGTGTTGAAAATCTGGACTGAAAATATTTCAAATTCTGGAAGGTATGGTGTGCTTGGAAACTCCATGAGGCACACTGTAAAACAGTCATTTTTAGAAATTTTTCACCAAATTTTCAACACAGCCATTTTAAGACCTCTGCTCATGATCAGTGTCACCGTGATTTTCTTAATGTGTCCCATACATTGAGTTCCCACACCGACTGCGCCATTGTGCACTACATGGGCGGAAACATGTCTTGGGCAGGATGTTAAAAATGACAGCTGTACTGCTCATGAGGAGGTGTGGTAAAATGCCAATGTTGAAAATCTGGAGTGGAAATATTAAAAATTTGCAAACCTACACGAGTGCGTGGGAACTGTGCAACGCACGCTCGTAAAACAATCATTTTTAGGAATTGTTCACCAAATTTTCAACATAGCCATTTTAAGACCTCTGCTAATGAACAGTGTCACTGTGATTTTCTTAATGTGTCCCATACATTGATTTCGCACACCAACTGCGCCATTGTGCGCTACATGGGAGGAAACATGTTTTGGGCAGGATGTGAAAAGGACAGCTGTACTGCTCCAAGGAGGTGTGGTAAAATGGCAATGTTGAAAATCTGAGTGAAAATATTGAAAATTCACAAACTACTACGAGCATGCTTAAGAACTGCATAACTGCAGCTCGTAAAACAGTCATTTTGGAATATTTGCACCAAATTTTCAACATGGGGTTTTTGGGACCCCTTCTCATGAATGATGTCACTGTCATGGCATTATTCAGCCCCAAAGGGTGATTTTGCACAGTGACTGCGACATCACCCTTGAACCCCGAATAACGCCATGACAGTGACATCATTCAGAGAAGGGTCCCAAAAACCCCATGTTGAAAATTTGGTGCAAAATTCCAAAAATGCCTGAGATATGCAATAAAGTTGAAAACCCCTATCTAGCCCATTATACAGCTTACCAGCATTTCTCTCAGTTCGCGGTCGGCTTTGAAGAGTGCAGCCGTGTTCCCAGGTCCACCGATGATCATCACGCGAGCACGGAGGTAAGTATGGGGTGAGGGGTGTGGGGAGGCAGGGTGTGCAGTGGGTGAGTGCGGGTTGTGGGAGGGGGACTGGGAGAAGCGCCGTGGGACCATTTTATTTTCAGGTTAAAAAAAAACAAACAGATGACGAGGACATTTGCCATGCTGGGGTGGGCTTCCAGCATGGCACCAAAGCTTTGGGGGGGTGTGAGGCCTACCAGCGCTGTGTATGACAGCGGTGTTTTTCTTTGAAGTGAAGACCACCGCTGTCATACACAGCTCCGCACCCATTGGTGCAGGACCATCGCCTGCTCAGCGGGCAGTGTATTGAACAGGAGGGCCACCTCAAAGTGTGCTACTCTCCCAAAGCGTTCCTTAGCATGCAGCCAGCGATGTAAAAAACAAAACAAAAGTAACCGCACATATGCGCAGTTAACTGGGGGGGGTGATGAATTTGTCATTGGGACCCTGGAGGATTCCCTAGTGTCACTATTATGTTTCTTTGGGTGGGGGAGTGGGGTGATAAGTGCTGAGGGGACAGGTCCAATGCAGGTTTTCTATGACTTTTCTACAGAAGAAATCAGCGAGAGCAAAATGCTTACAAAACTAATTATCTTTCTATTTTGGCAAAATCCCTGCTTTGCAGCAGTCTGAGCAGGCAGAGCTGTCTCTGGGTTCAAAAGGAAGACCATTTGGCAGAGAGAGGAACAAAGAGACTAAGAGAGAGCAAACTTTGAAAGCCATCCAAAGAGGACATCAGCTTAGCAACAGCAGCCTGTCTGCATTCATTCACCACCACCAGGTATTATGTATAAGGCAAGGAAAGACAGCCAGTGGGCAAAGCTGTCATTTGATACCTAGGGAGTTAGCTTTCCATGATCATGTTATTTTTCTCTCTCCTTTTCATTTGAGCTTTTTTCTTGGTTCCATTGATGTGCTCTTTTAGAGTGGGGGCAAAGTCTGATTTGCAGACAGACTGTGTAAGGTGTGCATGAAGCTACACAGAGTATTTAAAGCAAACTGTAGCTGCTTTAGATTGCTTAGCAGTCTGACATAAAAATGGCAAAGCAGTTTATGACCCACCTACAGTGGCGTGAAAAAGTATTTGCCCCCTTCCTGATTTTCTCTATTATTGCATATTTGTCACACTGGATGTTTTCAGGTCTTTAGACAAAATATAATATTAGATAAAGGGAACCTGAGTGGACAAATAACACTTTTTTATTTTACTTATTTCATTTATTTAATGAAAAAAGTTAACCAACACCAACTGGCACTGTGTGAAAAAGTAATTGCCCCCTAGTTAAATCAACCCAATTAAAGGGATAATTAGAGTCAGCTGATTGAACACAGCCAGGCTTGATTACAGCCAGCCCTGCTCAATATAAACCTCACTTATTTTGGCCCTTACCATCAGAGTCACATTGCCAGCACAAAGATTCAACAAGCACATTATGCCATGATCAAAGAAAGTTCTTGAAAAGATCAGAAAAACATTGTGTTGCCCTCTATCAGTATGGAAAGGGTTACAAAGCTATTTCTAAGGCTCTGGGACTCCATCAGAACCACAGTAGAGCCATAATCTCAAATGGAGAACACTTGGAACAGTAGTGACCCTTCCCAGGAGTGGGCGGCCTGCCAAAATTACTCCAAGAGCGCAGTGTAAAATCATCCAAGAAGTCTCAAAGGATCCTAAAACAACATCCAAAGAACTGCAGGCTTCTCTTGCCTCAGCTAAGGTCAGTGGTCATGACTCCACAATCAGAAAGAGACTGGGCAAAATGGGCTTCATGTGAGAGTAGCAAAGGCGGAAACCACCATGCTAACCAAGAAGAACATAAATGCTCGTCTCTCATTTGCCAAGAAGCACCTGGATGATCCACAAGCCTTTTGGGAAAATGTTCTATGGACAGATGAGTCCAAAGTGGAACTTTTGGACAACATGAATCCCATAATGTCTCGATAAAGCCAACACAGCATTCCACAGTAAGAACACCATACCAACAGTCAAACATGGTGGTGGTAGTGTGATGGTGTGGGATGCTTGCTGCCTAAGGACCTGGATGACTTGCCATAATTAAAGGAACCATGAATTCTGCTCTGTACCAGAAAATTCTTAAGGAGAATGTCCAGTCATCCTTCCGTCAGCTGAAGCTGAGCGTAGTTGGGTCATGCAGCAAGACAATGATCCAAAACACAAAAGCAAGTCCACATCAGAATGGCTAAAAAGAAGTAAAATTAATGTTTTAGAGTGGCCTAGTCAAAGTCCAGACTTAAACCCAATAGAGATGCTGTGGCAGGACCTGAAACGAAGCAGTTCGTGCTCAAAACCTACCAAATGTTACTGAATTAAAGCAGTTCTGGCGAGGAAGAGTGGGTTAAAATTCCTCCACAGCGATGTGAAAGACTGATATTGAATTATAGGAAGTGTTTGGTTGCAGTCATTGCAGCTAAATGTGGCGTAACCAGTTATTAAGTGTAAGGGGCAATTACTTTTCACACAGTGCCAATTGGTGTTAGTTAACTTTTTTCATTAAATAAGTGAAATAAAAAAAAAAACAAGTGTTATTTGTTCACTCAGGTTCCCTTTATCTAATATTACATTTTGTCTAAAGACCTGAAAACATCCAGTGTGACAAATATGCAATAATAGAGAAAATCAGGAAGGGGGCAAATACTTTTTCACGCCACTGTAGCTAGCTTGACATGTTTCACCAGGAAAGGCATGTCAGTCAGGAGGTGTGTTATCTGTGCTGCTGCATGACGAGCTTGTCTCTGATTGCAGCGACACTTTTCCTACAAGTTGTGTCCACTTTACACGATGCTTGTGTCAGGGTTAGCGTGCTGCCTTATTGAGGAATGAGGGACGTACCTACTAAAGCGAGCCCTGCATTTGCCCACACTGACACACCTCTGAAATGTGCTACTATCACAAGATTTCACTTGCATACATGCTCAAGCCAACATAAAAATGATAAACGCAGAATAGAATATGAGAAAAGTATAAAAACACAGAAATGAATGTGTGGTTAAGTTGAAAGAAAGGATATAAATGGTAAAGAATATAAAAGTGCTGTGCAACTCTAAAAATGGAGAAGACAAATTCATCAATTCATCAGATACAAATTACACAATTGCCTATTCAAAACGTGTGTTCTTTGGCCCCAAATATACTCAACTGCAAAACACTGGACAGTACCATTGGCAGGAATGTGTAAGAACTGACACAAAATTAAAGATGAAGAGGAATCTATTAGTAGTACATGAAAATGGAAATAAACACGAGATTATGAAATGGCAAATGTGTAGAAGGGCAGAATAATAACAAGAGGTTCAGATGGCAGCATAAGAAAAAGTTGAAGTTCAAGTTTATTGCAGGAAAACTCAGTTGAGCAAGCTCATTCACAAGGAGGTCCTGAAAAATGTGTACAGGCAAATATATATGGCATATTAGTAAAATATCACAGTAATTAGGAACATAATAACAGACATCATAGTAATTCCAAACAGTTTCAGGCAATTATGAAATATAAAGCACTAGGTAGGGAATAGAGAGGTGGGTACAGGTTGCATAGGACGGTAGGAGGCATTGGGGTAGGGGGATACCAACCGCGAAAATAAGACACATAAGAAATCAGGAGGGGAAAAGAAAGGGCTAGGGAGCCAGTGGGATAGGTGGAATGGGAGGGGGATATAGTGTGAGAAAAGGATGGTTGTAATAGTAGTAGAGTATGTCTGTATGAGCTAGGGCTAGTGCCAGCTAGTAGAGAAGGCATGGGGTGAAAGAAAGGTAGGGAAGTGGCTTAGAAACAGCTCCACTTATCTTTTATTTTTGACGTAACCAGCCTTTTGAAAAAGTTGACAGAAACAGTGCTGGAAAGTTTCAGTGTGGACTGGAGTTGATTCCAAAGGGTTGGAAGGACTGTTGAAATGGCACTTTGTCAAAGGAAGTGCGAGTCCTCGGTATGTCAAGGAGGATAAAGTCTGATTTCCTGAGGGAATACATACTGTGGGAAATAAGGATACAAAATTTTAGATAACACAGGAGCTTGTTCAGGAGTATCTTAAGGGTCCAGATACCAGTGTGGAGCGTACGTCTAGTGGAGAGTGACGTCCAGCCAACATCTCTGTACAGTTCGCAATGGTGGGTTCGGTAGGGTAAATTTGTGATAAACTACAAGGCATAATGATAGAGGGAGTCCAGTTTACTTAGGCTTTTAGCTGCTGTGGAAGTGTAGATTAGGTCACCATAGTCAAGTAATGGAAGGAATGCGGCTTGAACAAGCCTAGTTCTAGTCCCAAGCAGAAACTTTTAGGTGGGTCGGTGGAGGAATTGTTGAGGGTGAAGATCATGGCCTTAGTTTTTTTGGCATGAAGGAGCAGTTTGGTATTAACCAGATTAAGTTCCAACTGAGCAAAGTCAGATTGTAAAACATCCCTTACTTCGGACAGAGTTGAACCAGAAGTGTACAGCACTGTATTGTCAGCAAAGAAGTAAAGTTTGGAATTCTCTATATGGGAATCGAGCTTATTGATATACAGGGAGAAAAGGATAGGACCTAGAATGGAGTCTTGCGGGACTCCCTTAGCAACAAGCAGAGAGGCAGAAAATAGGCTACTGGCTTTGACTTTCTGGGACCTATCAGAAAGGTAGCTAGTAAACCACTGTGTGGTGCTGAGGGAGGCACCTATTTTGATAAGACTTCTAACTAGTAGGTTGTGGTTGACAGTGTTGAATGCTTTGCTAAGGTCTAGGAATACTGCACCAGTAATTTTCTTAGAATCCATAGCAGAGACCCATTCATTGGTGATTTTAGCCAAAGCCGTGACTGTACTATGTTTAGGCTAAAAGCTGGATTGTGCAGGGTTAAGAAGTAAGAATTTTTCAATGTGGTGCTTTAACTGAGTGCAGATCAATTTTTTCAAAAACTTTAGATAGGATAGGCAATATGGGATGGGTTTGTAGTTATTTAAGTCGCATGGATCTTCCAATGTGAATAAGGGAAGGATGGGGGCAGACTTCCAGCAAGATGGGACTGAGGCAGTGGAGATAGAAAGGTTGAAGATATGAAGGATGGGGGCACTGAGATGGAGGTAGCCTAATTTTAGGAAAAAAGGTTCCAGACCGTCGGCGGCAGCACTTTTTTTAGTATCCATATTGAGGAGCGAATCTTCAACTTCTTAATAATTGGGAGGGAACAGCTGAAAGGGACATGATGGGGTTTGGGGAGCAGCATTAATGCTGTCTATCTTGTTAGCTCGTCCTGCCTATGGTGAGGAATTGAAGGCTAGGCCAGCAGTGGAAAAATGAGAGTTAATTTCTTCGAATATTTGACAACTATTTCACACCAGCCTACCCTTGCTGATTATTTTAGTAGGAATAGAGGAGGTAAAAGGTTGGTTTTTGATAGTCTTAAGGGTATTCCAGATTTTATGAGAGTTCCTTTAGCCTGTTCAAGAGTGGAGACATAGAAGTTGGCCTTAGCAGAACAAACACGCTTAACGCATGCATTCCTAGCTGCTCCAAAGGACTGCCTGTTTGTTGGACACTTGGTGCACCTGGCCTGAGCCTAGAGTTTGTCCTGTTCTAGAAGTGTGGCCTTAAGATCTGGAGAAAAAAGGGGGAAGACACAAGGAAAAATAATAGAAGTCAATGTTTAATAACAAAAACAGGAGTTATAGGGACAGACAAGAAAAGTGGAGTTTTTTTTTAATTGAGAAAGTAAAAGATGTATGGGGAGAGACAAAGTATCAAGCTAGAAATGAAAGTAGCAAAAAAGTGAAAACAGGAGACTGGAGAAAAAACTCATTAGGAAGTTCTTGCCCCCCCCAGCACAATTTAGGTTTTCATTGGTGTCTTTGATAACATGTTAGATTGCTGTTTCACCCGCTTATAATGGTATTTGGCATTTTTTTGGATGAGTACTGTATTTGGTTATCTGCTGTTACATACATTTACACAGCAGGTCCTACAAACTCTCGATAAGCTCAGGGTAGACAAGGCAATGGGATCTGATGGCATACATTCCAGGGTACTTAAGGAGCTAAGGGTGGAACTAGCAGAGCCATTATCAGAACTGTTTAGTGAGTCTCTGAGCACAGAAGAGGTCCCAGAAGACTGGAGAAAGGATCATGTGATCCCGCTCCACAAGAGTGGTAGCAGGGAGGAGGCAGGGAACTACAGACCAGACAGTCTTACCTCAGTAGTGGGCAAGATTATGGAGGCACTCCTTAAGGAAAGGATAGTGCAACAGCTGGAATCCATAGAAGCACAGGATCCAAGACAGCATGGGCTAACAAAAGGAAGGGCCTGTCAAACTAATCTCATAGATTTCTTTGACTGGGCAACCAGAGTGGTGGACCAAGGGGGAGCTGTTGATGTCGCCTACCTTGACTTCAGCAAAGCTTTCGATACTGTTCCAGATAGAAGATTGATTAATAAGCTGGGTAGGCTCAGGGAGGATCAGAAGTTGGTCAACTGGGTGGCAAACTGGTTGACGGGCAGAAAACAGAAAGTGATGGTAAAGGGTATACAGTCAGAAGAGATGCAAGTCGCAAGTGGGGTACCTCAGGGATCAGTCCTGGGGCCAGTCCTCTTCAATATCTTCATCAGAGACATTGCAGATGGACTAGAGGGTAAGGTTTGTCTGTTTGCAGATGACACCAAGATTTCCAACAGAGTAAATGATCCAGATAGGGTGGGCAGAATTAGAAGAGATCTGGATAAACTAGCAAAATGGTTGGAAGAGTGGCAACTGAGGTTTAACACAAAGAAGTGCAAGATCATGCACATAGGGAAGAGAAATCCTGAAGCCACCTATAGGCTGGGAGGGGAGTTGCTGGCAGTCACAAAGGAAGAAAGAGACTTGGGCATCATCATCACTGATGACCTGAAATCATCCAAGCAGACCACTAAAGCAGACAACTAGGGGGATGTTGGGGTGTATTAGTAGGGGTATCACAAATTGGAAGAGGAGGAATAATCCCTCTTTACAAGACACTAGTTAAGCCCCATCTGGAGTACTGCATGCAGTACTGGAAACCCACACCTTCACAAGGACATTAACCAAATTAGAGGCAGTCAGAGAAGGGCAACCAAAATGGTGCAGGGACTGCATCAGAAAACATATGAGGATATATTAATGGAGCTCAGTATGTATACCCTAGAGCAAAGGAGGGAGAGAGGTGATATGATCGAGGCATTCAAACACCTTAAGGGCATTAACAAGATGAAAGACTCTAACATGTTTAAATATAAGAAAAATAGCAGGACAAGAGGACACAGCATGAAATTAGAGGGAGGCCAATTAAAGGTTAATATGAGGAAGTTATTTTTACAGAAAGGGTGGTGGATGCATGGAACAGCCTACCTCAGGAAGTGGAGGATATGAACACAGTGCAGGGCTTCAAACAGGCATGGGATAGGCATAAGGGAGCAATACAGATGAGTATGAATAGATAGGCCATTGACAGAGCAAAGGCCAATGGCACATTCATAAGATAAAAAAAGAAATGTGCAGACTGGATGGGCCTTGCGGTCCTTATCTACCATCAACTTCTATGTTTTTATGTTTCTATGACCAGAACATACTGCAGAAAATTAACGAAGAGCAGTCTAAATGTCCATAATGGCAGGGAATCAAATTCATCATGCAGTTTTTTTTTAGTAATATTGTGTATCTTTGTAGTTCAAACCCCAGCGAGGAAGGGAACCGGTGACAGGCGGGGTCATATGAAGGCCATGCATACATATGTGGCGGATGACCCTGGCCCTGTCCCCCTATTAAGTTACCAACTGCCATCCTGCTAATGGTGGTGCTTTATAAATCTGCACTTCTGCAAGGTCCCCCACCAGCCCATCCTGCCTTTTAATAATGTCATTTGGGAGAGTGCTGTTTTATTTTCGGCGGTGCCCTGCTTTGATATCTTGTTAGATTGCTGTTCCATGCACTTACAGTAGTATTTGACATTTCTGAATCTTTTTAAAGACATTACTTAAATAAGCATGTCACCCACTGCCCTCTTTCTAATGCTGCCGTTTCATAAATCTGCATAGCTGCAAGTTGCCAGCCAGCCCATCCTTCCTGATAATAATGTCACGGGCGAGTGCTGTGAAAACTGATTGTAAGCATCTGTACTTCATGTTTCCACAGGTCAGAGCAGATGAGATGCTGTTTTATTTTCAGTGGTGTCCTGCTTTGATACTCTGTTAGATTGGCATTCTACACACTTGATTTATAAGCATCTTTGAATGTTTTTAGAGACATTAGTTAAACAAGTATGTCACCCACTGCTGTCTTGCTAATTCTACCATTTTATAAATCTGCATAGTCGCAAGTCACCCACCATGTCATCCTGCCTGATAAATAATGTCACTGACCTGATCAGCACTCATCTTCTTCCTCCCATTGCAAGAAAAAATAGGCACCAAGTGGAGAACTCCAGCTAGAAATCTACTGCCCCAGAGCTTCAACCCAAACTGGGCCTTCATCAGGGCAGGTGTACTGGGGAGGTAGTAGATAGATAGAGATAGAGATATTTTATTTCTAAAGCACCCATTTCCAGAGAATGCAGGTGCTATACAATACAAAATACGTGATATATTATTTGTAGGCAATTCTATGCTACGCTGCACTGATAAGTTATTGTGTAAGCAACATAATGAATACACAACTGTCAGTGTATTGCTAGGAGCTGGTATAGGTGACACAAAATAACTCCTACGAGGCCTACTGGAAAATACTATCACTCCTGTTACAATTTTGCATATAGGGGTCAATGATGTGGGTAAAAGGGACATTCCTGACATATGGAGGGAATTTGAGGCTGCAGGCGCTGCACTAAGAAATGAGGGGTGTGATGTTTTGATTTTTGGGCTTCTACCTGTCCCCCGAGCAAATAATATAGTAAACAGGGAAATATTTAGATTAAACGGTTGGCTTAAGCGATGGTACATTAGGGAGGGCTATACTTCTATTGAACATTGGCAAGAATTTCAGGATGTCCATTTGTATGCACATGATGGGCTGCACTTGAATAACATGGGGAAACGATTACTGGGCCAGCAATTAAAAAATATTGTACACTGCCATTCAAACTTCACCAGCAGGGGGAAGTGGGGGATACAAAACCAGGGGTATTGCGCACCAGCAAAACTCCACTAGTAGACTGGAACGTCTTGACAATCAATGCTAGGAGTCTTACAAATAAGTTTGATGAGCTCCAGGTTACACTGCATGCTCTGAACATCCATGTTTGTACCACTGTAGAAACCTGGTGGCAATCAGAGGATGCCTGGGATAAACATATCCCAGGTTACATACTTTATAATGAAGATAGGTCCCTATCAAGAGGTGGGAGGGAATGGCTCTGTATATTACAGACTGTATCTCCTCAGAAGGTATAGATATATCCAAATGGGCAGGTATAGAGGCCTTGTGGATCAAGATTAGTCTACCTCGGGCAGCTAAAATCAATCTGGGTGTAATTTACAGGCCCCCGTCCATTAGGACATCAGCGGATGAGGCTTTATTAGATTTCATTAATCAGTTGACCTTAGCGAGGAATGTAATATTGGTAGGTGACTTTAACCTCCCAGATATTGACTGGGATATGCAAAAAGCAAGCACTACCGTGGATTCTAAATTTTTGGAAGTTTTTAACCTAGTAGGGCAGGAGCAATACATAACAAACAATACTAGAGGTAGCCATATTTTGAACCTTGTATTAAGCAACCTCAGTAATAATATTTTAAATTGCATTTTGAAACCCCCATTAGGTTCCAGCAACCATTCTATGATAAGCTTTTAGTACACTGGTACTCTGGGGGTAAATACGGGCAGTACAGTAATTCATAAATATAACCTATCTAACTTCCATCAAATGAGACTTGACCTGGCTAAATGGAATTGGGAAGCAGATTTTGAAAATCAGACAGTCTCCGGGATGTGGATTAAGCTAGAAAGTATTTTAAATCACTTGGTCCAGAAGCATGTACCAACCAAGAACAAGTACAACGGGGCTAAAAAAAAACCTTCCACCATGGATGACCCCCTCATTTAAAGAATTAATTAAAAACAAGAATAGTGCATACCACCAGGCAAGGCTGGTGGTATGCACAATCCATAATGAAGCTGACTGGGAGATTTATGAAAAATGACAAAAACTTGCAAAAAAGGGTATTGTCTTGGCTAAAAGAAATTATGAGCATACATTAGCTACCAGAGTTCAGGATAATTATAAGACCTTTTATGCATATATTAATAGTAAAAGGGGAAAAACGATACTGTCAGGCCTCTAAAAGCACAGGACGGGTCACTTATAACAGAGAATAGTGAACTAGTGGAGGAATATAATAAATATTTGTCCCCAATGTTTAATGTGGAGTCACAAAACAAACATGACTCTGAGAAAAATATACAAATGGGACCCCGTTTTAAGGTAGCTCCTACTGAAGTAGTTAAAAGACTCAAAAACGTTAACCAGAATAAGGCACAGGGACCAGATAACATCCACACTAGGGTAATCAAGGAAATGACAGATTTATTGGTTGGCCCAGTTTCTTGTCTGTTTCAAAAATCTTTGGAATCAGGAAAAGTTCCCGCGGTATGGAGAGCGTTGGTTGTCCCAATCCAAAAGAAGGGATCTAGACAGGAAGTCTCAAATGTATTTTAATTTATTTATTTATTTAGCTTTTGTTGACCGGGTAAGTGCACTAGACAAATCCTGCCTATTTTCAGGCACGACCCGGGGGAGGGGGATACAGATGAATGCCAACTGACTTTGAACTACATTAAGCTGTTGGTGGTATTTTTAGTGAATGAGGGTAATTTAGCCAGGACACTGGGGTGATTCCCCTACTCTTTTTCGATAAGTGCCATGGGATCTTTAACATCCACCTGAACTACCACCAATCCAAGCAGATGGGACCTCGGTTTAACGTCTCATCCGAAAGATGGATGGAAATTATAGGCCTATTAGCCTGACCTCTGTATTGGGGAAAATTTTGGAGGGTATAATCAAAGATTTTATCATAGAATTCCTAACAGCATCAGGCAAGAAGGATATAACACAACATGGGTTTACCAGTGGGAGGTCATGTCAGACTAACCTTCTGGAATTTTATAATAAGGTTACTAAATCCATGGACATGGGTAACTCTGTAGACATTGTTTTCCTGGATTTCTCAAAAGCGTTTGACAAAGTCCCCCATGAGGAGTTGGTAAAGGCCTTAATGAACTTAGGTTTCCCTGTCTGGGTTTCTCAGTTGGTTAAGGCATGGTTAAATAAAAGAAGCCAGAGTGTCTGCATAAAAGGGGAATATTTTGGCCATGTCAGAGTGACTAGTAGGATACCACAGGGCTCTGTCTTGGGACCTTGTCTTTTAATATATATATATATATATATATATATATATATATATATATATCAATAGGGGTGGACATATATTCAGTGTGATAAATGTATTTATCTGAGTCACTGTATGTATAAATAAATTTATACATACAGTGACCATTCTCTACACAGTTACTATGTCACAAATCTCTTTAGAATTCATTTAGAATGTTCAGACTCAGAAGCAGTACTAACCATATTCAAATGGAAATAACTTTAAAAGCGAAAAATATAGCATGATACTGTGAGAACGAAAATTGTTCAGCACAAAATTATCTACAAAATGAGTGGTGTTTCATGTATAGATACCTTATAGTTTTTACAATTAGCGAAAAAGCAGAAGAAAATGTAATTTTTGTTCACTTTTTGACAAACAAATGTGAATAACTTTAAAATAAAAATGATAGCATGGTACTGTAGCACGAAAATTGTTCAGCACAAAATTATCTACAAAATGAGTGGTGTTTCATGTATAGATACCTTATAGATTTTTACAATTAGGGAAAAGCAGAAGAAAATGTAATTTTTGTTCACTTTTTGACAAACAAATGTGAATAACTTTAAAACAAAAAATGATAGCATGGTACTGTGAGCAAAAATGTTCAGCACAAAAATATCTACAAAATAAGGGGTGTTTCATTTATAGATACCTTTTAGGTTTTTTTTTATAATTAGCAAAAAACAGCATACAATTCTATTTTCTTTTCCCTTTTTTGACAACCAAATGGGAATAACTTTAAAATGAAGAAGGTAACATAGTACTGTGAGCATGACATTTGTTCAGCAAGAAGTTTTCAACAAAATGAGTGGTGTTTCATTTAATAGCAACCACTATACTAGGCAGACATACTCTAGGAAAGTTAACCAAAACTCCTAGAAATTATAATTTAAAATAAAGATAAACAGTCAAAACCAAATGTTCCTGCACTGATAGAAAACACCCCATTGTATAAATGAAATATACAATGGTGAGCTGTCAGATAAATGATTTATCTACACTTGTGCTGTTTGACCTTGGACACCTCACTCGTGGCTTCGCCACTCGTGGGGATTGCAAGTCACAGCTCTTGTGTAATAAATCATTAATGACACTCACTACTATATTCATATATATATATATCATCGATGCAGGTACAGTTAGAGTCTGGCTCTCAAAATTTGCAGATGATACCCGAATTGGATGTCCAATAAATAATATGGAAGACCTGCTTATCCTACAAGCAAGCAATAATACCCGACAGGGTGGGTGGTTCTAGAATACGGATCACCCAGGGGCGTAATGAGGCCCGCGCCTCAGGCGGAGGGCTTATAGCCCTAGAAGTCAATGTATCCCCAATACCTCACTCTGTCGGTATTATTGCACTTATAAAATGATCAATGTGAAGAAACATAAGTTTAATAAAAAAAGTTAAGGAAAAATTATTTTAAAGTAACTTTTCTTATAAAATAGTTCCTCCACCTTAGAATTTTCTTTAATGATGCATGTATACTGCTAGTACTGACACTAGAGGGCACTGTAGCTATTGTTTTAAAAGCAGTACTCTCTGTGTTTCAGCCCCTGCATTTCTATATGTTGCCATGGTGACTTTAGGTCAGAGGTAACAAGAGCATAACCCCAGAACTCCATTTGTTTTATTTATTTTGCGATGAAGGTGGTTTTTCCCCAGGTTTTTTATACTGGATTTACATCAACGAGCTGACAGCCCCCACCCCTGCGCATGAGGAAATGTATGGCGCAACTCTGAACTTTTGTGCACGTGGCGAAGCATTTCAGAAGACGATGACTGGGGAAAAAACAAACAAATTAAGGTACCGGGTACCCCCCCCACACACACACACACACACATACACACACACACTGGCAAAAGGCAAGAAAAGACTACCATTACGTATTCTTTATTTATATTAGCTTGTAATTATAAACTGACTATAATTTACAACTCTGTGAATTTCAGTGAGCAAGAAAGCGAGTGGACAGCAGTAAAGCTGTGATCACTTCTGGATCTGTGACTGCATAAAATGTAGCAACTTTGTTTCAGTTTACCACCACCCCAGCAATACACTTTTTGGTTTTTGAACGGGACCGGGAAGTTTACCTCAACCGTACATGGAATGCTTGAAAATAGCCACGGACATTTTCTTACAGTATCACTTGTTTTAGTAAAATTATTTTGTCCGTTTAGCACCCTGGCCCTGCCTAAACCTACAGCTGAACACAGCAAACTGCTCTCCCATTGTGTCTGCAGACCGCAATGCTGTGCGCTACAGAGACACAGACGGGACCTGCCAACAGTCTTGAGAGGTCTGATGAGTGGGAGGACATGCTGAGCTGTGAAGAATTCTGCTCTGGGAGGTACTATTTAGAAATGGAGCTGGAAGGAGGGTACTAGGCTGTGGGAGCCATAGGGGAGTACTGTATATGAGGAGAAATGTCTTTATTTAGTGACCCACATTTTTAAAGGTAAGCGTGTTTGATAAGACTACCGGTGACTTCCAGCAGCTTTTGTAATCTGTGCCACTTCCGTTTGGACTAGACAAGTCCCAGTAGTTAAGCTCTGGCCCATTCTTTGAATAATTATTGTGAACACCCCACTCTTTGCTTCTGTAACTGTCTGTAATGGTACCCGTGAGTTGGGGGGATTCTCACTTGCTAAGCGAGAATAAAACAACATGGTGGATTTAATTTTTACAGCATTCTAAGGGATCATTAATCTCAGAACTAAATGAGGCAAACAGAGACTGGGACTTGTTATTTCCTGGTCTCTGTTGTCTCATACCAGACCAGCTGATTGGCACTTTTGGCCAATCAGGACTGAGATTACACTCTACCCATTTTCTAAACTGCTTTAAATAACCTGCAGACATGGGTCTTACAAAAAAAATCTATTTTTAATATTGATAAATGTACGGCCATGCATCTTGGAAATAATAACAAGCATTTCCAATATACCCTGAGGGATACTGCACCAAAGGCTGTCAAAGATGGAAAATATTTGGGGATATGGGTTAGCAGCGACCTCAGTTTTAGTATGCAGTGCAGCAAAACTATTAAAAAGGCAAGTAGCATAATGCACTGTATTCAGAAGCACATTAAATGCAGGGATAGAGAAGTTATGATCCCCTTGTACACAGCATAGGTGTAACCCCATGTGGAGTATTGTGTGCAGTCCTGGGCTCCATACCAAAAACAGGATATTACATCTTTGGAGAGGGTCCAGAGGAGGGCTACCAAAAGGATTAAGGGTACAGAAGGACAGAGCTATGTGCAAAGGCTGCAATTTTTGGATATATATTCCTTGGGATATCGTAGACTGAGAGGGGATATGTGCCTGATTTATAGGGTCCTGACTGACTTACAACTGTGGGATTTCTTGGGTCTAGTGTTAAGAGACCAATTATATAATACTAGAGCACATAGCTTCCAGCTGGTTAAAGGTAGATTTAGAACCAACAAAACGAAATACTGGTTCAATATTAGAGTGACTGAGATCTGGAACACCCTACCTTGCAAAGTTGTGGAAAGCAAGACAATGTTAGAATTTAAGACAAAGCTTAACAAATATCTCATAAGTAGAGATATCAAGGATATTCATAATATATAAATGGTGAGCTAATGGACTAATGTCTTTTAATTGCTCAGTAGTAGTTATGTAAAACCATACAACTTAAAACCGTGCACGAACATATATATAAATGAATACAAAACTATAACTGGGAGCATATAATTATCTGTCTAGCCTATATAAAAAGAATAATTTAAAACAAAATAAATTAATAAAATGCTTGCTCAAACAAATATGTTTTACAGGCCTTTTTAAGGTTTCCGCCGTGGGGGCCTCCTTTAAATAGCTAGGCAAGGAGTTCCACGGGGAAGGTGTGGCCACCGGGGATGCTCTGTCCCCAGAATGCCACAGCCTAACCCTAGAAACTCACAGGAGGCCTCCCCTGGCAGAATGGAGTGCCTGGGCTGCACGGTAGAGGACAAGGAGATCTTACAGATTGACAGGATCCCTTTCATGCAGGGTCTTATAGGGCAACAGCCCTATCTTGAAGACAACCCTCCACTGGACTGGCAGCCAGTGCAGTCCACAGAGGACCAGGGCAATATGCTAACACCTTTTCACCCCCGTCAACAATGTTGCCACCACATTCTCTGATGATGCCTTAGGGTGAAATTGGTTGGAGGCTTGTTCTGAGGGTGATTGCTGACATCCTCTGTGAGAGGTATGTGTTTTGGCTGGCTCTTTTGGGATGATTTGCACTGAATAAATGCTGTAAAGACATTTTGTTATAAAACTTTAGTATGTTTGTCTCTTATTTGGCAATTTGGTGGATGGTGCAGTTATTCCTTGCTCATGATTCTTGAGATTATTACTTGACATCCTTGCCATTGGGGCGCTTTTATATGTTTTGAACTAAGTGGAGAATCCCAGCTAGACCTCTACTGCCCCAGAGCTTCAACTCAGACAGGGCCTTCATCAGGAGGTAGGTGTACTGAGCAGATTTAGTACATCTGTTTTGATATATAAATTACTTAAAACCAAGCGCACAATCTCAAATTATAATGCAAAACAAAACACACACATAGCCTCACTACATCTCTGGCATATTCTCAAAATAGAAAAATGACAAACACAGAATAGAAAATAAGAAAAATATAAAAACAAAGAAATGAATGTGTGATTAAGTTGAAAGAAAGTATATAAATAGTAAAGAAACAGAGTTAGCTAAAGAGCGTTAGGGTTGACAACCCCAATGGCACCCCCCAATGCCTCTTGGGTTATGCAGGGTAGGGGTGGGGTGTTAGGATGAAACCCTACAGTCATATTTCCCAACTTTTATTGTGGCAACCCTAACTGATGCATTAACAATGTTTTTTGCAATATATATATATGTGTGTGTGTGTGTGTATATATACATATATATATATATATATATATATATATATATATAATATATGGAGATGGCCAAATAATAGTATCCTATCACATACAAAAAAATCATGGTAATACAACACTCCCCGAAGTGATAATACCATCGTTGACAAGTGATAATACTATTGTTCAGAGCTGATAATACTATAGTTTCAGCTCTCAACGATAGTATTATCACTATAATCCCAGCGCGCATGTCCAAATCTGCCTGCCAACAAACCCAGTTGCCATGGTGCCACGTTCCTTGTTGCACAACCCTACTAACAGCGTGCATCTCGATTGGCAGCTTTTCTGTACTAGGCGGGCTCAACAGCTTGAAAAACATGGTGGCTTTTTCCTCTCGTTAAGCGAGATGAATGTCTTAAGTTCGTTGTTTCAATTTATATAATATTTTGAAACAAATAGTGGACTATATCGCTCATCCTGCATTTGCCAAGTGAAGAAAATGCCTGAAAGATAGGACTGCCTACTAAATTAAAAGAAACAAAGTTTTTTTTAAATGAGCGATGAGACACTCGTTAGTGCTCTGTGCAGCTCAGAGACAGCGTGTGCTCAATGCGGTGGCTGGCCAGCCGGTTTCACAAAATCCACAAAAAAAGGAATGTTCACAATGGGGTCCATATATTACAAAAATTACAAATAAAGCAGTATGTATTATAAGGCAGCCAGACCATCTCGAGGTTTTGGGGACTTTGGGAACCTCTCGAGCTTCACTCTCCGAGGTTCCAAGTCCCCAAACCTCTTGATAAGTCTTACTGCCTATATACATAATTCTCTATCTATTATTCTATTTATATATATATATATATATATTTTTTTTTTCATTGCAAAAAAAACTCCGTATACATCAGTTAGGGTTTCTATTACAGTGACAAAAGTCTGGAAATTTGGTGTTAGGGTTACAAATCCTACCACCTAACCCTCCACATGCCAACAGGTGTCAGGGTATGCCTTGGGGTCATTGGCCCTAACTCTCACCCATTCCATGTGTAAAGAAGCTAAGATGGTACAGTATAGGAGAATGGGATGAGAGTTAGGCCCTATGACCTCAAGGCACACCCCAAAGCCTTTTGGTGTGTAGAGGGTGGTGAGATGGGGGTGGTTGGATTGGTAACCCTAATACCACATTTCCAGACTTTTGTCACTATAATAAAAACCCTGATTGATGCATTAATGGAGTTTTTTGCAATTAATTTCCATTCATTTTGAGAAAGTGTAATGTTACCCATATGTGGTTATGGGAGCACTGGGCCCTCCAGGCCCTGCACTCCCATCATGTATGCATATCATAATTGTCTTTGATTTTCATGAGGGTTTGCAGGGCCCTCCATGCCCTGCAATCCCATCTGTTCATTACTGTAGAGACATTGTAATGAACTCTTATCTTCCTCTTGGCCCTGCGCTCCCATTATTGCATAATGGAGGGCCCTGCACTACCATAATTGCATCATATTTCCAAACTTTTGTCACTGTAATAGAAACCCTAACTGATGCATTAACAGAGTTTTTTTGCAATGAATATATATGTATGTATATCCAAGCATATACTGTATGTTTCAACTGTGTAATGGCTATGACAAAGCTTAGTCCCTTCAAAACAAAGCTACGCTCTCACCTCACATCACTCAACTGTTGTGACTGCAATTCCAAATGAGGCTGTAAACTGCCTTTCTATCTTTGATCAACTTATGCACTTGCACTTGTTCCCTACCCTATATCAAATTGGCCACTTCCCCCTCCTTTCTGACCATGATGTGCTGACTGTAAAAGGTGTATAGTAAACTCCAAAAATGTGAGCACTGCTGCTTTGAAGTCAGCAGGATATCATCCACAAAAATTGAACACAAGTAGGTTTTTGTACCTAGTTTGACACCCTCTATCCCCCTCACTGTTTCAAGTTTTCTTGCTAACGGAACTAATTTGAAGTGAAAAAGTAAAGGGGACACAGGACAGCCTTGCCTTGTAATTTCCAGGTCTATTTATAAAGTGCATGAAATTAGTATGTGCACAAACCTTACAAGTTTGAACCAGCTCATTGCACTAGCCCC